>ML661885.1:5938620-6295137 GCA_007570785.1 Antilocapra americana
TGTGTGTGTGTGTGTGTGTGTGTGTGTGTGTGTGTGTGTGTGTGTGTGTGTGTGCACGCGCTAGTCATGACCAACTCTTTGCAACCCCAGTGGACTGCAGCCCACCAGCCTCCACTGTCCATGACATTTTCCAAGCAAGATACTGTAGCAGGTTGCCATTTCCTTCTCCAGGGAATCTTCCTGACGTAACCAGGGATCAAACCTGAGTCTCTTGCATGGCAGGCTGATTCTTTACTACTAGCACCGCCTGGGAAGCCCTTAACTCTAATACATTCTAGTATATTCAAGAGTTCCTTGCTACTTATTTAGAGGTGCCTCAACTTTGGCCACCTGACATGAAGAGCCAACTCTTTGGAAAAGACGCTGAAGCTAGGAAAGACTGAGGGCAAGAGGAGAAGGGGGCGACAGAGGATGTGATGGTTGGATGGCATTACCGACTCAATGGACATGAGTGTGAGCAAACTGAGAGAGATAGTGAAGGACAGGGAAGCCTGGCATGCTGCAGTTCATGGAATCACAAAGGATCGGACATCGCTTAGTGACTGAACAACAACAAAGATGCAGAATCTATGAGCCCAAAGGGCAGTCTCATCTTGTCCTTGTGTTTCTTGTAGATATTAAGGGAGATCTAATACACAACACACAGTTGTACTCTTGGAAGCCGATTCCTCTTTTCCTCAGGTTATTTTATTTTATTTGCACACAGTGCTACATAAGGCATCTTCCATGTCAGACACCTCCAGGTCACCTCCATTCCCAGGACAACTTTACTCTGTACCTGCTTCCATCTTCTTATGTGGAGCAATTTGTTTTCTCAGTTCAGTCCAGCCTGCCCCTTATGCTCTGTCCCTGTAGTCTGGTCCCCTTGTCAATTTTCCACTCCCCAGAGTCTGAATTAGTAAAGGTAAGGTTACCTTTTTTGCTGAGAAAGTCTGTGAAGGAGGGAGGAGCTGAGCGGGCGAGATCAACCTTTTCTTTAGTGAGTGGGGATGATGGGTCATAAGGGAGAAAACGTGAACGACTGGGAGTTAATGAAACTATGCAGCATTGATGTGAAGGTTTTTCCAAGACAAATAATAAATACACCCTCATATTGCCATTTTTAAAATCATTTTCTTTCTTTATTTAGGCTGCGCTTGGGGCTTTGTGGCTGTGCAGGTTCTTCTCTGCTGCAGGGACTAGGGGTTACTCTCTAGCCGCAGTGCTTGGGCCTCTCATTGCGGTGGCTTCTCTTGTTCCAGAGTGCAGGCTCTAGGCTATGAGGGTTTCAGGAGCTACGATGTGTGGGCTCAGTAGTTTCAGTTCCTGGGCTCTAGAGCACAGGCTCAATAGTTATGGTGCACTTGCTTAGCTGTTCCGAGACATGTGGGATCCATCAGGAATCAAACTCCTGTCTCCTGCATTGGCAGGCGGACTCTCCACCACTCTCCACCAGCGAAGCCCTCATATTGTCATTTTAAATGGCGAGATGGTGCAACACTCCATGTGTACATGTTATCCATATATGTATTCTATTTCCTATTTTTGAATATTTAATTTGTTTCACCATTTTTCATTAATGGGAAAAGCTTTACTATAAACATCCCTGCACATAAGTCTTTGATAATTTTTCAAATTATTTACTTAGAACAAGTTCCATGAAATAATACTGCCAAGTCCAAAGGTATATACTTAATAAAAATGTTGCCTTAATGCCCTTTAAGAAAGTTTTGATGATTTATTCTTTCATTAATAATGTGTAAGATATTACTGACCTTGTAACTGTGTCTATACTAGTTACTGCCATTCTTTTTAAGTTTATCAGTTCAATGGGCAAACTTATTGTTATTATTTCATTTATTTAATCATTAATGAGGTTGATTTTTTTTGTTTTCTATCATTATTGACCTCTATAGGTCTTATTTGGGGAATTATATATTTATCTTTTATTGAGGCAGAATTGTAATTTAGCATTTGGCAATGCACAATAAGGTTTTGGAGTCTGGAAACATTTTTGAGAAAGTATTAGCCACAACCAATCATGGTGAAATGTCCTAGATTGCAATTTTTCCTTGACTTCATTTTCAATTATTTGCCTCTGTACCTCACAAAGAAAAAAATATGCCAGCAGAATGAAATTTTTATAAATCAAATTTTGATTTTGATAAATCAAATCTCTTCCTTTGGGTTTGAAATGAGATCATATTTTCTCAAAATATCGGTCCCAAAGGTAAAGGGCCTATTGTCATTAGGGAATGAGGTACCTGCAGAATGGGGGGCTCAGGAGCCCCAACAGATCAGCCCCAAATAGTAGCACCAGGACAACCCATTCCAGTATTCTTGCCTGGAGAATCCCATGAACAGAGGAGTCCAGTCCATGGGGCCACAGGGTCAGAAAGGACTGAAGCAACTGAACATGCTCCCACCAGGACCTGTGCAGTAGCAAGTAAGGAAAGTTAGTGTGAGGAGGGTAGATGTACTTCCCACAGTCCCAGAGGAACAGCAGTGTCAGGACTCAAATTCAGATCTGACTACATATCCAGTGCCCTCACCATAAAAAAAAAAAGACAAAAACAACAGAAAAGAAAATCTAAAAAGCAAAGAGAGTATGGGAATGACTATCTCTCTTGTAGGACAGCTATGCTTGATAGAGATGGCAGGAAGTGCTTAAATCTTTCTTTCTAGCAAAAACCAAAAGGCTGGGAAATTCCCTGGCCCTTCAGTGGTTAGGATTCTGCACTCCCACTACAGGGACCCAGGTCAATCACTGGTCAAGGCACTAAGGTCCCACAGTCCATGTGGCGCTGTCAAAAAAGCAAATAAAACCCCCAAGAAACAAGCAAAAAACCCCAAAGCTACCCACCAACCCCCCAAACAAAAGCATACAATATAAAAGGATGATTTGGTCATAGTGAGGAAGGCAATGTTTACGGCTTTGCCGTGGTGGGACAAAGAGACTGCGTCCTTAAGGGTTCTGTGCTTTGGTTGCTACATTTAGTGCCCTCTATTCTTTTCTCTGACAATCCAGATTCTTGCCATCCTGGAGGGCTGCCGCCACCTCTTCCTCCAAGAAGCCTCCCAGGCAGGCAAGCTCAGAGGACTACTTCAGCACTTAAAGCCTGTTCCACCCACCTCAGCATTGATCACCTTGCATCTTCTTTTCCTTTCTTAGCATCTGTGGATATTATTCTTATTTACCTTTTATAATAGAGTGTTAGCTTCACTAGATCAGAGGTTTAATCTCAGTACAAAACCATGCACACAACAGAGTTTATCATTTATGCAAATTGATTGATCTAAGGGTTACATGGGGCTTCCCCGGTAGCTCAATGATAAACAATCTGCCTGCAATGCAGGAGTTGTGAGTTCAATCCCTGGGTCAGGAAGATTCCTTGGAGAAGGATATGGGAACCCATTTCAGTATCCTTGCCTGGGAAATTCTATGAACAGAGTAGCCTGGCAGGCTACAGACCGTGGGGTCACAAAAGAGTCGGACAGGGCTTAGCAACTAAGCAACAAGGATGCCTTAAGACAGCTTTACAGAAGCATTCAACTAATATTTATTAAGCAACTGCTACTGTCTAGGTGTTTCTACATAAGCTGTCTTATTTAATTCTTAAAATCATCTTGCTGGGTAAGAGATAGAGGTCTATTTCTTTCTTTCTTTCCTTTTTTTTTTTTTTTTGAGGAGAAAACTGAAGCCAAGAAGAGTTAAATAATTTCTCAAGATTCCTCTGTGAGTTGGGTTTGTATTTGAATTCCTATTTCCCAGCTTCAAAGCTCATGCTTTTTACACGCTGTCACACTCCTTCCAGGTTTGATCAACACAACCTGGCTGGAGGTGGAAGAGCTTTTCACAGAGAACCATCATCGCTGACAAGCTTATTGAGGGACACTGAGAAAAGAAAGGCATCATTATTTTGACAGGTCTTGCTAGCCAAAACCCATGGTGCCTATGTTCTTGGGCAAGGACTGATTTTAAAAAGCAAACTATAAAAGTATAGAGATGTTGCCTTTCCACTGAAGCCAAAATTGATGGGCTTTCAGGAAGAAAACTAATGGACTTCTGATTATCTTTTGCTGGCAAAACATCCAAATGGAATTTTCAGGGGCTATCAGCACAAAAATTTTTATTTAAAAAAAAATGTCATTCTTAATGCACCGAGGACTTCTTAGCCTGTCTACAGAAGTGGATCATTCCTACAGGAAAATGTTAAATGTGGGAAGAATGTAAAGAGGCTCCCTAAACATTTTGTGGATGACATTAGGTACATTATTGCTTCATTAAAAAAGAAAAGAATTAATTTTATATAACAAAACAAATGGGAAGTCCTGCATGTCACTTTGTTTAGCTATTTTCTGTTAAAGCAATTTCCAATGTATGTGGGACTCCACCTTCATTAAACTTTTTTGAGGCCAGGTTATTTCATGATTAGATGACCTACAGTACTTATTCTATTTTTTTTGAGTTGTCCACCACTAAAACACACAAAACCAAACCAAACAAAAGCAAAAAGGTAGTGGCTTATGGATGTCAAGTTTTTTTTTTTTTTTTAAGGAATACAAATACAAGATTTATTGTACAAAATTAAGGCCTTCACAGCTCACTAAGGCTAAACAGAGACTAGGTAATCTTTTAAATCCTTTACAAAAAGTCCATATACACTTCCCCTTTCCCAACTATTAAAATGAACTGACCAAATGTTATCAAAACGAAAGCTATAAATAACACTGAGTCCTTTAAAGATAGCTATCCCAAATGTTATTTTTTGGCATAGGTGATCTTCATGGCATGGGATGGTGTGATCTTAAATCCCTGCAGAGCATCCCTGGCAGCTCCAGCCTGTCCATCATTTTCAAATTCAACAAAAGTGATGTCATGCCTCCCAGGTACCAAGCGTACTTCCTTGAAACCAGGGAACTGATTAAACAGCATGGAGAGCATCATCTCATTTGTCTCTTCTGGTAAGTTATTAAGGAATAAAATATAGTTTGGAGGATAATCAGGGACCTGAGGATTTGGTGTTGCATTTCCTTGGGTATTTGCTGAATTTGGTGTTCCCTGACCAGGCTTTTTGTTCACGGCTGTTGCAGTCTGTTCCACAGTTTTGGCTTTCTTCTTTTCTTTTTTCTTTTCTTTGTCAGCAAAAGTGCCACGCATTTTAGATATTATCTCAGAATCTGTTTTGGCATACTGGATTCGCATTGGTTTGCCATAAAATGGAAATCCCTGTAACTGTCTCAAGGCATTTGCAGATGAGCCCAGTTCCTTAAATATAACAAAGGCTTGTCCCCTCATCTTCATGGTCTTCAAAGCAACGATATCTACCACGTGGCCAAACTGAGAAAACAGGGCATACAGGGATCTCTTCAATTCTTCCTTTTTAATTTTGTCATTCATATTGTTGATGTAAATTGTATGGTTTGGTCTGATATCCATGTTTTTGGTTAAACAGTTCCAATAGCCGAAGGGGTCCAACATGACGTCCCGCAGGAATCACAAGCCAGGAGCCCTGGATGTCAAGTTTTTAAGCTAAGATTTAAGGATGTATCTCTTTCAGAATCTGCCAAGCCAGAGGAAATCCATAAAGAATAACTACTTATGAAAGAAATTTTGGAGATGGGTAGAATTATTTGGCTGAATAAAAACTAGAAAATCTGCCAAGTTTCATGAATTCATATATCACAAGGAAACTACTTAAGCTGAATGAGGATACTAGGGTTGCAAAAGAGTTGGACATGACTTAGCGGCTAAACCCAATGAGGATAGCACTTTTTATGCTTTTTGAATTTTATTTTGATCAGAGAATAATTATAATATTGTTATGGTTTCTACCATTTATCAACATGAATCAACCATAAATATATGTACATTCTCCCCTCTCCTAAACCTCCCTCCCATCCCACACCTGTAGGTCATCAAAGAGCACCACTTTGGGTTCCCTGCCTCATAAATCCCCACCAGCTAGAGGATAGTGCTTTAAAAAATATTCAGCATTTACAAATTGTGATTAAATACACATAACATAAAACTTTCCATTTTAAACTGTTTTTAATTGTTCAGTTTTGTAGCATTAAGTACACACACATTACTGTGCAACTGTCATCTATCCAAATTCAGAACTTTTTCATCATTCCCAACTGAAACTCTCTACTCATTAAGCCATAATTCTGCAATCTCCTCTCTCCCAGCCCCTGGTTATCAAAACATTAATTTTTAAAAATAATTTTTATTGGAGTAGAGTTTATTTACAATTCTGTGCTAGCTTCTATGCTGTACAGCAAAGTGAATTAGTCACACAAACACATATATCCACTCTTTCTAAGACTCTATTCCCATATAGGTCATCACAGAGTAGTGAGCAGAGTTTCCTGTGCTATACAGTCAATCTCAATTTCCCTGTTAATCCCTCCTCCCCTTTCCCTCTTGCTATTTGTTTCCTACAACCGTGACTCTTCTGTTTTATTAAAAAAAAAAAAAAAGCGAAAGTGAGTCTCTCAGTCGTTTCCATTTCTTTACAACCTCATGGATTATACAGTCCATGGAATTCTCCAGGCCTTTCCCTTCTCCAGGGGATCTTCTCAACCCAGGGATTGAACCCAGGCCTTCTGCATTGCAGGCAGATTCTTTACCAGCTGTGCCACAAGGGAAGCCCCTCTGTTCTGTAAATGGGTCTATTTGTATCTTTTTTAAATTTCACATATAAGCAATATCATGTGACAGTTGTTTTTCTCTGACTTACTTCACTCACTGTGACAATCTTTAGGTCCATCTATGTTGCTGCAAATGACATGATTTCATTCCTTTTTATGACTGAGTAATATTCCATTGTACATAATCATGGCCTTTATTCTACTTTCTGCCTCTATGAATTTGGTTATTCTAACTACCTCTCAGTTTTTTAATTGAAGTATAGTTGACTTACAATGTTGTGTTAGTTTCAGGTGTAGAGCAAAGTGTTTTGGTTATATATATATATATATATATATATATCATATATTATTTGTTGAGCAACTTCTGGGAGTTGTAAGACCCATGCTGTCTCAGGCTTCACCCCAAGAACCACTGACAGTGCAAGTGGAGGAGTCCAGTTTTGCTCTCCTGAATAATGTAGGGAGGTGGTGTGATGCAGAGCTGGCCTCCCCAGGCTGTGTGCACATCACATTGCCAGGAGAGAGCATTAAAACACATATAGCGGGGCTGCCAGGGCTCTGGGACCAGGCTCCAAAAGTCCCTCAGGGTTTCTCATGTACACCCTGCTCTGAAAGCTACTGACAAGGACAGAGATACCTGAGTCACAGCCAGGCTCCATCACTGGCCAGATGTGTGACTTCTGGTGATTCACCTGCTGGCTCTCTCAAAACCTATATTGGGTTTTGGTGAGGAGGGCACGTATTTGGCTCATAATTTGACACTGTTTTTATCCATGTAGAATGCGTGACAGAAAAGGTGGCTGATGTTTCTCAGCTCTAACTCAGTTTGTTCACTGAGAAGGCAGGTAATGCCCTAGACTGAGAAATCACTCAGCCCTGTGGCTTTCCAGGCAGCCGGTCACCCTGGTCTTGAAGTGCTAGCTTCCTGCCCCTGGGAGTCCTTGGAAAGATGCTGGCTGATAGATTGCTCAGGGAGCTAGGGGAGTACAGGCAGGCTGGAGACAGATGCCCTCTGGTTATTGCAGGTAGATGGAAGCCAGAGGACAGCAGTGGGCTCAGGTCTTCAAGAAACTCAACTCCATCCCTGTAACCATTCAGCTGGGTTCTTGATCCTTCAACCAACCTAAAAAGGAGAAACCAGAAGTTAGCAATGCCTTCAAATAGTTTTGGCTTCCCTGCTGGCTCAGAAGGTAAAAAAAAATCTGTCTGCTGTGCAGGAGACCCAGGTTTGATCCCTGGGTCAGGAAGATCCCTTGGAGAAGGAAATGGCAATTCACTCCAGCATTCTTGCCTGGAGAATCCCATGGACTGAGGAGCCTGGTGTGCTACAGTTTATGGGGTTGCAAAGAGTCGGACTTTTTTTATTACATGTAAATAGATCAAGTGACTTCTCTCTGTGATCCATCACCAGGACATTTGGTAAGAAAGGATATTTACTAGCTTTATAAAATGATGGATTTTTTCCAGACACATACGCTGATTTCATTTCAACTGTATGGCAGAATTCTGTAAAGAGCCTATCTTTCATATACTTTGGAGCAAGGTATCCAGATCATTACTTCTGAAGAAAGGGTTCTGATAAAATATGAGATAAATCAGAACAATATTACATTCTTACTCTTTCTTGGCAAGAGCTGCAGTAGTTTCAGAAATTAGCCCATGGAAATTGCAAAGCTGGGGTGAATTTTGCACTTCAATGACTAAGGTATTTTTGTAGTGCTTGAACAGGAAAATCAACAAAATGTAAAAGTCATCAGAACATAACTATGAAAACTAATTTAGTGAACTGACTGCACACTCTTTTTCTAAAAGGATTGGAGAAATTTTCTCACAAATCCTCTTCCATTTCTAAGAGACAACTGAGGGTGGGTGTATGGTCACTCCCACTGAAAACAAGGTGGACAAGGCAGAGTGATTCTTGTAAGATTACCCAGCTGGTATGGCTGTGCAAGACCTTAGGTCAATTCCCCTAAAGGTGGATGCTAGTTTAATAAACTCCACTGCTAAAAGAACAGCATCCATTTCTATAGACACTGATATATTTGCAACCTAGTGACTTTAAGGGAGATACACAATGAATAGAATGAATGACAGGTGTGTAGATCAGCCTGGAATGACCAGTCCTTTTACAGGGCTGACCTCTGAGCCCAGCATCCAGCTGTGAGGCTCAGCTTGTTCTCAGGCTGTGAAGGTTGCTCTCTTGACTGCCTAGCCTAACTGCATCAAGTTTAGAATGTTTTACCCCATCCTCATAGAAAATGCGGAGAAGGCAATGGCACCATACTCCAGTACTCTTGCCAGGCAAGATAGTAAGCATGCTGCTGCTGCTGCATGGATGGAAGAGCCTGGTAGACTGCAGTCCATGGGGTCGCTATGAGTCAGACACGACTGAGAGACTTCACTTTCACTTTTCACTTTCATGCATTGGAGATGGAAATGGCAACCCACTCCAGTGTTCTTGCCTGGAGAATCCCAGGGACGGGGAGCCTGGTGGGCTGCCATCTATGGGATCGCACAGAGGCGCACAGAGACTGAAGCGACTTAGCAGCAGCAGCAGCAACATAGAAAATGCTTACTATCACATTTCTATAGGTCTTCAAAAAAGCTGCAAGAGAGATTCAACTATGATAGAACATTGTGTGACTTTGAGTGGGCAAGACCATAAGTATAAGGACCTGCTTAAAGGTTTAAAGACTGACTTCAAGTACAACAGGACAACTGCCTAAGGTAGGGGCAGTGGAGATGGAAGAAGGGGATTAATTTAATTTCTGTTGTCTGGGTGGGAGTGGTGAGAAAGGATGTTATGCTTTTGGACTTGAATGACTGAGTTAACATTAAATGAACTTTGTCAAAGAGGAGGAAGGGCAGGAGTTGAGACAGAGATGATCACTTTACTTTTGGACATAATTTGTGATGTTTCAGATACAGACATCTAGCAGACTACTGGATGGATAATTTGATGGTCAGGGTAGTGGACAGAATTCCAAAAGGATTTTGATGACTTATGACCTTGAATAACCTTCTTCTTAGGAATGTGTGTGCATGGGGTGACCTATAACTTGCTTCTGTGACCAAGGTAATAAATTGGCTATCACTTCCATGATTAGGTTACGTCAAATTCTCAGGTGATTTCAAAGCCTCTGCGGATTTTTCAGAGCAGTTTGTGAGTGGTAAATGATCCTATTTAAATGTCTTGCCCTACATCTGGCCCCAAGATGTCCACCATTGTTGATGGTCTCTTTATGGCACTCATTTTTTTCTCTCATAACTTTGGAAGTTTTTATTTTTATTGGGGTGCTGGAGAAGACTCTTGAGAGTCCCTTGAACTGCAAGGAGATCAAACCAGTCAATCCTAAAGGAAATTAAACCTGAATATTCATTGGAAGGACTGATGCTGAAACTGAAGCTCCAATACTTTGGCCACCTCATGTGAAGAGCTGATTCATTGGAAAAGACCCTGATGCTGGGAAAGATTGAGGGCAGGAGAAGAAAGGGATGACAGAGGATGAGATGGTTGTATGACATCAGCAACTCAATGGACATGAATCTGAGGAAACTTTGAGAGATAGTGAAAGAAAAGGGAGTCTTCAGGGCACTTTGACCCATAGTGTGCAGTTTTAGTTTCATTTATAGATGTGCCCATTTCTGGGCTATGTTTTGTTCCTTTTTTTTTTTTTATTTTTTTATTTATTTTTTTTTTATTATTGTTTTTGCCATACATTGTCATGATATCACCATGGGTTTACATATGCTTCCCCTCCGGGTCCCCCCTCCTTCCTCCCTCCCCCCCGGGAAATCTTGCTGCACCAGTCCCGAGCATCAATCCTGGGCTGGCGATTGATTAGACACATGACAATTAACATGCTTCAATGCCCTTCTCCCATCTCATCCCACCCTTACCCTCATCCACAAAGTCCACTGTTTTTAACTGCACTCAGGTTATTCAAATTAGGGGTGTGTGTGTGTTTGTGTGTGTGTGAGATATGTTAAACCGATGTGTTTAAAATAGAAGGAAGCTTACAGTGTTAAATCAACAACATCTTTACGAGAAGCCTTTATGGCTATACTCTATTTCCTGTTTCTTTAATCAATGGTTTAGTGGCAATCAAAACACATAATGAAGAATTTTGAGATGTGGTTGCCTTCTGTAAATATTGAAACCAGCTGTGTGGATGGGCTTGGCCATTTGTGGAAGACAATAAGGGAGGGAGGAAATGTGAGACTCAGGAGTCAGGTGACACCCCAAATCCAAGGAAGATGCCAGCTGAGAGAGGTAAGATTGAAATAAAAGTGCAACCCAGGAAGCTTAGATCTAATCTCTTGAAGGATACTCTGAAGGAAAATTGCAACACTGGTGGGAATGTCATTACTGAACTTGAGTGGGGATTCCGTGGACTAAGAACTGGTGTTTCTATCTGTGGGGCAGAGGGCCCTGAAGAGACCACACAACTGCTCATCGGCTTGGTGGGCTCACTTGCAATACAGATGGTCCACCAAGTTATGAAAATGTTGGTGAACTAGCCTTAAAGTTCATCAGTGTTAGGGGCTGAATTGTATCTCTCCAGAATTCACATGGTGAAGCCCTCACTCTCAGGACCTCAGAATTAAACTGGGTTTAGAGACAGGGTCTTCCAAGAACAGCTAAGGTACAATGAGGTCATAGGGGTGAACACTACTGTAGTCTAACTGGTGTCCTTATAGGAAGAGGGTGACAATATACAGCCTTGACGTACTCCTTTTCCTATTTGGAACCAGTCTGTTGTTCCATGTCCAGTTCTAACTTGCTTCCTGACCTGCATACAGGTTTCTAAAGAGACAGGTCAGACGGTCTGGTATTCCCAGCTCTTTAAGAATTTTCCACAGTTTATTGTGATCCACACAGTCAAAGACTTTGGCATAGTCAATAAAGCAGAAGTAGATGTTCTTCTGGAAGTCTCTTGTTTTTTCGATAATCCAGCAGATGTTGGCAATTTGATCTCTTATTCCTCTGCCTTTTCTAAAGCCATCTTGAACATCTGGAATTTCACAGTTCATGTATTGCTAAAGCCTGGCTTGGAGAATTTGAGCATTAGTTTACTAGCGTGTGAAATGAGTGCAATTGTGTGGTGGTCTGAGCATTCTTTGGCATTGCCTTTATTTGGGATAGGAATGAAAACTGACCTTTTCCAGTCCTATGGCCATTGCTGAGTTTTCCAAATTTGCTGGCATACTGAGTGCAGCACTTTCACAGCATCATCTTTTAGGATTTGAAATAGCTCAACTGGAATTCTATCACCTCCACTAGCTTTGTTTGTAGTGATGCTTTCTTAGCCCCACTTGACTTCACATTCTATGATGTCTGGCTCTAGGTGAGTGATCACACCATCGTGATTATCTGAGTCATGAAGAGTACATCATGATAAACGCTGGGCTGGAAGAAGCACAAGCTGGAATCAATATTGCTGGGAGAAATATCAATAACCTCAGATATGCAGATGACACCACCCTTATGGCAGAAAGTGAAGAGGAACTAAAAAGCCTCTTGATGATAGTGAAAGAGGAGAGTGAAAATGTTGGCTTAAGGCTCAACATTAAGAAAACTAAGATCATGGCATCTTGTCCCATCACTTCATGGGAAATAGATGGGGAAACAGTGGAAACAGTGTCAGACTTTATTTATTTGGGCTCCAAATTCACTGCATATGGTGATTGCAGCCATGAAATCAAAAGATGCTTACTCCTTGGAAGGAAAGTTATGGCCAACCTAGATAGCATATTGAAAAGCAGAGACATTACTTTGCCAACAAAGGTCTGTCTAGTCAAGGCTATGGTTTTTCCAGTAGTCATGTATGGATGTGAGAGTTGGACAGTGAAAAAGGCTGAGCGCTGAAGAATTGATGCTTTTGAACTGTGGTGTTGGAGAAGACTCTGGAGTCCCTTGGACTGCAAGGAGATCCAACCAGTCCATCCTAAAGGAGATCAGTCCTGGGTGTTCATTGGAAGGACTGATGTTGAAGCTGAAACTCCAGTACTTTGGCCACCTCATGTGAAGAGATAACTCATTTGAAAAGACCCTGATGCTGGGAAGGATAGAAGGCAGGAGGAGAAGGGGATGACAGAGGATGAGATGGCTGGATGGCATCATCGACTTGATGGACATGGGTTTGGGTGGACTCCAGGAGTTGGTGATGGACAGTCAGGACTGGCGTGCTTCAGGTCATGGGATCGCAAAGAGTCAGACACAACTGAGTGACTAAACTGAACTGATAGGAAGAATAGGTTTGGACACAGACATACAGAGGGAAGATTGTGTGAGGATGCAGGGAGCAGATGATTGTCTCCGACTTAAGGAGATATACCTCAGATGGAATCACTCAGCTGACACCTTGATCTTAGACTTCTAGCCTCCAGAACTGTGAGAAAATAAATTCCTGTTATTGAAGCCAGTTAGTCTGTGGCACTGTGTTTAGCAGAGTCAGAAAACCAATATATCCATCCAACTCTTTGTACCCTGATTTCCTTCCTGGGGTAACTTTCTGGTTATAATCTGACCTCCCATGCAGTTATTACTATGTGGAAGGAATTCACTAGCCAGAGCTCGTGAGGATTCTGGCCCACTTGTTAGCTCTGTTTCCCACTGTGAATTAGGTGACTGGCTTTCTGCATGCACTTCTTAATGTAGCAGTCTGACAAGCATGTTTATGATGGTTCAGTCTTGGAATCCTTCTCTTACTTGTGAATGCTATAGAATCGATGGGGCTTCCCTGGTGGCTCAGCAGTAAAGAATCCACCTGCAATGCAGGAGACGCAGGAGATGTGGGTTTGATCCCAGTATTGGGAAAAGCCCCTAGAGGAGGGCATGGCAACCCACTGCAGTATTCTTGCCTGGAGAATCCCATGAACAGAGTAGGCTGGCAGGCTATAGCCCATGGGGTTGCAAAGAGTTAGACACAACTGAAGCGACTGAGCACATATGCACACATGCTGTAAAATTGAGTTTCTGAGCTCACAGAGCCATTTTCACACTAGAAATGTTTGGATCATGTTTCCTACCATGTGACATTACGTAAATATTACGTTTTTCCCCCTAAGATATGTGCACTACAGATGGCCCTATTCTTTACTTCCTTTGTGGTCCAAGTTTTGTGGTCCAAGCTGAGATGGAGAAATTGGATAAGATTTGGGTACAGGAGGTCAGGTATTCAAAGGACATGGTTTAAAAGTAATCTCTAGTGGTTTGTTTTTAGACTGCATTAAATATCCTATCAGTCACTTTAAATTGACTGTATAAAAATAGTAGCATCAAGATTTTAGCCTTGGCAAGGCTATGTGGCACACAAATCAGTGAGAACAGACATTAAAAACAGCTGAAGAGGTGAATAATTATACCAGAGTCACACTGTGTACCTGAAATTGACAACCTTTGAATTAAAACTCATTCTAAGGGGCCAGCCTCATGACCTAGCTTGTTTCCAATGATCAAAGGTCAAGTTTAGCCAAGGTCTTTTTTTTTTTAAATTATGAAGAAAAATCATTTGACTTTTCATTTTCCTACAAACAGGATTCTACGATCCAGAAGAGGTTTTAAAACACCATCTTTCTCCCACTTCATGTAAAGGAAGTTGAGCACACAGCCCTGAACTGGAAAGTGTAAGTGTGTGTGTGTGTTTCTGAGTGCCTTCCTACTCACATACTCAAAGCTTCCGAGTCACTGCTAAGAGAAGAGGAATTTAACTGACCATGAGAGAGCTCAGGTGTCCTTCAAATTTTTAAAATCGTGCAAGCCTTTAGAATGACAATTATGACTTTATCAAGGGAGAGCGAGGCTGACCTGGGGAAGGAACTAGCTTCCATGGCTGTGTTAATGGGGAGACAAACGTGGGTACTGTTTCAGCTGACCTACTGGTCAACAGATCCCTCTATCCTCCTGCTCCCGAGTCACTCCATCCCTTGTTCACTCCACTTGGGTCCTTCTCCAGGTGGGTAGACATGGAAACTGGGCAGTGGATTCTCAGTCCTCGTTTGTGAGTCAGTCCTCCAGCACAGGAGGATTTGGAGACACAAAAAACATCTTCTTGGCTTTTATCTTTTCCTCTGTAGGCCTGCCCTGGGACTTGACATGCCTTTACCATCATCTTGGATTTAGTCCTGGTAATAGGGAGCTTCCCTGGTGGCTCAGAAGGTAAGGAATCTGTCCACAATGTGGGGGATCTGGCTTCGATTTCTGGGTCAAGAAGATCCCCTGGAGAAGATGATGGCAACCTATTCCAATATTCTTGCTTGGAGAATTCCATTGACAGAGGAGCTTGGTGGGCTACAGTCCATGGGATTGCAAATAGTTGGACACGACTGAGCAACTAATATTTTCTTTTTCTCAATGGAGAGCACCCCTAACTGGAGGGTATACTGTCTTGTCTCACAGGGCAATAGTTTAAATGTTAGCACAGGCTCCCTTCTTTTTAAACCTATTGGGATATCATTGTCACATGACAAAAACCATGTGTCAAGGAAATATGACTGATCTTAAAGGACTTCCCTAGTGGCTCAGATGGTAAGTGTCTGCCTAGGATGCAGGAGACCTGGGTTCAATCCCTGGGTTGGGAAGATCTCCTGGAGAAGGAAATGCAACCCACTCCAGTATTCTTGCCTGGAAAATCCCGTGGATGGAGGAGCCTGGTAGGCTACAGTCCCAAGGGGTCACATAGAGTCTCACAAGACTGAGCGACTTCATTTTCACTTTCTGGAATCCTTAAGAGTAGCTCGGGAGGTCCTCCCAAAGATCTTTTGGCTTGCTGGCCAAAAACATGCTCTGGAAGCCATTATCTGTTCTCTGAACATATCTACTTGGCCCCTCCACCCTCTGGTTCATTTGGAGGGAGAGGTTTAGCAGACTTGCTAGCATCCATTTTATAGCTTCTCCACAAAGACAGAGATGCTTCCTTGGGAGGTGGACCACAAATATGCTAACGTTAATGCACTTAGAGAAGAGAGGTTGATTCATGGGGATGAATGATTTTTATCACCCCTCAAAGCAAGATTATAAGATGGAGGTTTAGAAATAATATTTTCCCCAAAGAACTTAGACAAATATTGTAGATATAACAAAGATTTGAACACATAGCCCAAAACTAAGGAGGTGGCCCATAGCTCTGGTCTGCAGGACACTGCTTTCTAATCCTCTGTAAACACACCATGAATTCTCATCTATAACTTTGTGAGCAATAGAAATGCATAACATATTTATGTTTTACCAGTTTTATAGTTTTGAAGACAGAAACTTAAAAAAAAAGAACATAACATCTTCATGCCTAGTGGTTATTAACTGTGATCGACAATGACTTATACTTATCAAATCCTGAGGAGCTAGTTTAAAAAAGCATCACCCATTGTTATTGTTAAGTGAAATCTTTGGCAGTCTTGTGCCAATGCTCTGAACACATTGGGATTTGAAAGTGAGATCTCTCCACTGGATTCTCAAATCCTGGTAAGGCAGTTTCAACTCTGAAGGGATACTTCTAAATTCATATCACAGTTTCCTTTACAGTTTTACAGGGAATAAACCCCTAGTGTGAAGCCTAAACCAGCAGCAGCAAAAAAAAAAAAAAAAAAATCCTACTTTGGCTGGAGAGAATGTATTTTGTAAGTCAGTGTGTATATTTCAGGCTATTTGCATGAGCTACAATAGTTGGAGCCACTTAGCTGGGCAGCACATCCTAAGGCAAAATGATTGGCTGGAATTAATGAAATTTTGTCATCGACTCAGTGCCTTGGTAACCCCTGAGCTATCATTAATCCCAGGATGCATTCATCCATCTTGGTAGTGCTTCCCACTGGGTAGGAATCACTAAATGTGATGCACAGGAAAAAGTCATGTCCACTATCTCCAATTATACCCTGAGGGATGGTGTGACCATTGGGTTTCTAATATTAGCCCTAGAAATCCATCTTTGCTAAGTTCTCAAGACATTTCCTGTAAGCTTTTTAATAAGGAGAAGAAACGATTCTGAATTTCCAATTTGAAATACATGGGTGATAACTACTAACTTTGTCTACACAAACATAATCTCTAGGCTTTTGTTCTAGCTTTAGAAGTGTTGCAGTGGAGCAGAGACGCTTATTGAAGTAAGATACATTCCAGAAACGAAAAAGAAAAAGCTAGTCAAATCATTTTTTTAAAAACCTACTGGTTCTTTTCAAGATAGCTAAATCAATTATAAAGAATAGGTGTTACTTTTAAAAAGAAAATCAGCCCACAGTTTATTGTTCAATGGCATTTGTAGAAGTTGTGTTTCTGAGTAGTGACTGCATTCTTGGCTTGGAACACATAAGACACCCTAAATGATCTATTTAAAAAATTCAAGCAAAATATCCAGAACTTGAAGATCATTGAAGTTTTTCAAATTGAGCCTTGGCCCTTAAAACTGGAAGATATTTTTCACATGCAGCTCTGTACTTTTGTACATATTGGTATTGATCAGAGCAAATGGGTGAAGAAATATCAAATTCTCCATTTTTGCATCTTGATGTCTTCTTGAAAGAGGATTTGAGGCAGTACTCCACTTGCCCTTGAAATCAATAAAATTTAAGAGTGAAGCATCAGTTCAGTCACTCAGTTGTGTCCTATTCTTTGTGACCCCATGAATCGCAGCATGCCAGGCCTCCCTGTCCATCACCAACTCTAGGAGTCTACCCAAACCCATGTTCATCCAGTCAGTGATGCCATCCAACCGTCTCATCTTCTGTCATCGCCTTCTTCTCCTGCCCCCAATCTTTCCCAGCATTAGGGTCTTTTCCAATAAGTCAGCTCTTCGCATGAGGTGGCCAAAGTACTGGAGTTTCAGCTTCAACATCAGTCCTTCCAATGAACACCCAGGACTGATCTCCTTTAGAATGGACTTGTTGGATCTCCTTGCAGTCCAAAGGACTCTCAAGAGTCTTCTCCAACATCACAATTTAAAAGCAAAGAGTGAAGCATAATCTTGGGTTATTCTAAAGGTGGACTTTCTGCATCAAAACCAGTGCCTGTTCATTGGCAACCATGCAGACCATCCTGTGGTGTCAACATTTCATTTAAATACTGGGCCTGGGGACTTCCCCGGTGGCGCAGTTAATAAGAATCTGCCTGCCAGTGCAGGGGACACGGGTTCCAGACCTGGTCCGAGAAGATCCCACCTGCTGAGGAGCAGCTTAACCCATGTGCCTGCCACAAGTACTGAGTATGCATGCTGCAATTACTGAAGCCCTCATGCCTCGAGCCTGTGCTCCACAACAAGATAAGCCACCACCATGGGAAGCCCACGCCCTGCAACTAGAGAGCAGCCCCTGCTCACTGCAACTAGAGAAAGTCCATTTGCATCAACAAAGACCCAGTACAGCCAAAGACAAATAAATAAATAAATGCTGGGCCTGGGGAGGGAGGGGGCTCATGTTGGATGGGTGTGGGGCAAAGGTAATTGCTTCTTATTGCGATAGTTAGTCTGGTGTCAGCAAATGAGAATTCATGTTCATCCAGTAAGGACATCTGAAGGTAATGAAGTCTAAAGATGGAACAGCTGAGGCAATGAGTTTCCCTTTGGAAAATAATTAGAATGAATGTGAATTACTTTCTTCTTTCTATTAATTTTTATTGGAGTATGGTTGCTTCACAATGTTGAGTTAGTTTCTGCTGTATAGCATAGTGAGTCAGTTATACATATATCCACTCTTGTTTAGATTTCCTTCTCATTTTATTGGAGTATAGTTGATTTACAATGTTGATGCTTATACTTGTGGCTCTATTTCTGCTCTGCAAATAAGTTCATCTGTACCATTTTTCTAGATTCCACATATAAACCCTGTTATAGGATATGTGATATATGCTTTCTGATGTACTTCACTCTGTATAACAGTCTCTAGGTCCACCCATGGGGAATAATGCAAACCACATTATTTCATTACTTTTTATGGTTGAGTAATACTCCATTGTATATATGCACCACATCTTCTTTAGCCATTTCTCTGTTAACAGACATTTGGACTGCTTCCATGTCCTGGCTATTGTAAATAGTGCTGCAGTGAACACTGGGGTGTCTGTGTCCTTTCAAACTATGGTTTTCTCCAGTATATGCTTAGGCTTGGGATTGCTGGATCATATGGTAGCTCTACTTTTAGTTTCTTAAGGAAACTTCATACTGTTCTCTATAGAAAGAGTCCTTCCTAATGATCTGGATTTTTAGAATTACAGTAGTCCCTGCTTATCTTCAGAAGACTGTTCAGAGTCTTCTCCAGGACCACAGTTCAAAGTCATCAATTCTGTGCAGGCTAGAATATGAAACTAATTGAGCCAGACAATGTACCTCTAAAGTATTCAGAGAATGATGCTTTCAAAAAAACTATGATCTGGAGTAAAAAAATCCATGAGCCTTAGAGAACTGGAAAAACTGTGTGCACCCTCCCTGCCCCTCACCCCCCTTCACCTACAGAAGTAGTGGGATAAAAAATTATACTCCCCAAAGAAGTTGTACTCCCAAAATGTTCTAACAGGTGCTGCTGCTGCTTCTTTGTAACCACTTGCTTATACCTGCCTTATATTAGAAATTGGCTAGATGTGAACTTTTTTGACTTTAAGCTTTTCCAGAGATCAAATTTCCAACATCTGCTGGATTACTGAAAAAGCACGAGAGCTCCAGAAAAAATATCTACTTCTGCTTTATTGACTACACCAAAGCCTTTGACTGTGTGGATCACAACAAACTGAGGAAAATTCTTCAAGACATGGGATACCAGACCACCTGACCTGCCTCTTGAGAAATCTGTATGCGGGTCAAGAAGCAACAGTTAGAACTGGACATGGAAAAACAGACTGGTTCCAAATCTGGAAAGGAGTACTTCAAGGCTGTGTACTGTCACCCTGCTTACTTAACTTATATGCAGAGTATATCATGAGAAACACTGGACTGGATGAAGCACAAGCTGGAATCAAGATTGCTGGGAGAAATATCAATAACCTTAGACATGCAGATAGTACCCCCCTTATGGCAGAAAGTGAAGAAGAACTAAAGAGCCTCTTGATGAAAGTGAAAGAGGAGAGTGAAAAAGTTGGCTTAAAACTCAATATTCAAAAAACGAAGATCATGGCATCCAGTCCCATCACTTCATGGCAAATAGCTGGGGAAACAATGGAAACAGTGAGAGATTTTATTTTTTCGGGCTTCAAAATCACTGCAGATGGTGACTGCAGCCATGAAATTAAAAGACACTTGCTCCTTGAAAGAAAAACTATGACCAGCCTAGACAGTTTATTAAAAAGCAGAGACATTACTTTGCCAACAAAGATCTAGTCAAAGCTATGGTTTTTCCAGTAGTTCATGTATGGATATGACTGCTGCTGCTGCTAAGTCGCTTCAGTCATTTCTGACTCTGTTCAACCCCATAGACGGCAGCCCACCAGGCTCCCCTGTCCCTGGGATTCTCCAGGCAAGAACACTGGAGTGGGTTGCCATTTCCTTCTCCAATGCATGAAAGTGAAAAGGGAAAGTGAAGTCGCTGAGTCATGTCCAACTCTTAGTGACCCCATGGACTGCAGCCCACCAGGTTCCTCTCTCCATGGGATTTTCCAGGCAAGTGTACTGGAGTGGGGTGCCATTGCCTTCTCCAATGGATGTGACAGTTGGACTATAAAGAAAGCTGAGTGCCGAAGAACTGATGCTTTTTAACTGTGGTGTTGGAGGAGATTTGAGAGTCCCTTGGACTGCAAGGAGATTGCAAACCATTCCATCCTGAAGGAAATCAGTCCTGAATATTCATTGGAAGGACCAATGCTGAAGCTGAAACTCAAATAACTTTGGCCACCATATGCAAAGAACTGACTCATTGGAAAAGACCCTGATGCTAGGAAAGCTTGAAGGCAGGAGGAGAAGGGGATATCAGAAGATAAGATGATTGGATGGCATCACCGGCTTGATGGACATGAGTTTGAGCAAGCTCTAGGAGTTGGTGATGGACAGGGAAGCCTGGCATGCTGCAGCCCATAGGGTTGCAAAGAGTTGGACACGACTGAGTGACTGAACTGAACTGAGTCCCCCCTCATCTGTGGTTTTGATTTTCAGTTTCAGTTACTTTGGGTCCTCTATGGCCTAAAAATATTGCATGGAAAATTCCAGAAATAAATAACTTGTAAGTTTTAAACTGTGCCCTGTTCTCAGTAGTGTGATGAAATCTCACTCATTTCCACCCAGAACATGAATCATCCCTTTGCCCAGTGTATCCTGTCCCTTAGTCACTTGGTAGTCAGTAGAACTGACTGACACAGCATGGTAGTGCTTGTGTTTTTATAAACCTTGTTTTACTTAATATTAGCCCCATAGTGCACAAGTAGTGATGCTGGCAATTCAGATATTCTATTACTGTGCCCAATTTATAAACCAAACTGTATCATAGATATTATCTATAGGGAAAAACATAGTATGTTTAGGGTTTGGTACCATATATGATTTTAGGCATCCTTCTGAGGGTCTTGGAACACACCGCCTGTGCGTAATTGGCGACTACTACATATGAAGAACACTTGTCATAATGGGAAAACCTGTCTTTCCTTGCTCAGCTTCCATGTTAAATTTAGTTTCTCAGAAGCAGTTCAATATTACATCAACACCTGGTTCAAACAGGTAAGTTCTGATAATAGTTGAAAGGACACTACAAAAGGAAGTGTCAATAGGCCCAGGGTGGCTCAATGGTAATGAATCTGCTTGCAATATAAGAGGTGTAGGACACAAGGGTTTGATACCTGGGTCGGAAAGATTCCCTAGAGGAGGGCATGGCAGCCCACTCCAGTATTCTTGCCTGGAGAATCCTATGAACAGAAGAGCCTGGAGGGCTACAGTCCATAGGGTTGCAAAGAATCAGACATGACTGAGAGACTGAGCAGGCATACATGCATGCGTCAATAGGCCCACGATGTCCATCTGTCCTTGACAGATGTGCACTAATGAACAAACATCAAGGCAGACTGCCTCACAAAACAAGACTCTATCATAGACACCCAGCGCCATAGTGAGTGACTTCTCATTAACAATGAAGTCCAGGACCTCCTTGGTGGTCCAATGACGCCTGACCTTCACCTGCAGGGAATCTGGGTTCCATCTCTGGTCTGGGAACTAAGATTCTACACATCATGTGGTGCAGCTAAAAAACAAAACAACCCCCCCACCCACTGTGAAGTCCACTTGGATGAGAGGAACTAGCCCTTCAAGGATTAAATGAGAAATGCAACTCCTTTTTTCTGTAAGTAATTTTATAATCTTTCTGATCAGGCCCACAGCTGTAATATCTGATTCTGGCAAACTCTATAATCACATCTCCAGCAAACCTTTGATCTACCCTGAGCTGAAACCACACCATTACATTTTCATGAGAACTCGCTGCTCTTTGCTTCACTTATAAGCATTTTGTCACATTTCCTTCTGTTTAAATAATCAAACTTAAAGACAAATATCTTGAGGGGATGTGAGTCATTCTTTTTATATTAATTCCTGGCTGTTGCCAAAAAAATTAGTATTTATTTTCCACCAAAGTGATACATTCATTCTCATGTTTACCTTTTTGTCATTGTGATTGTATCCAAAACAAGACGCTGAAAGAGAAAGTGGATGTCGTTCTTCAACAAAGGTCATGTGCAAAGGAATGAATTATCTTGAGATATTTTATACTGCCGTGACTGGTACCCAAATGTTAGACTTTCACAGTTCACAGATGTCTGGGTGTCAAGGAGGGTGAGAGAAATTATCCTGAATGCAGGACTATCGGTCCTAAAACTGAAACACTGGGCCAACCAAGACTCTTGTCCAACTTATGCTAAGACAGTGACTAGACTAAGGAGGCAGCACAGGTAAAGGCAGAGAAATCCTATTTGAACAGGTGGTGTTTTCTGTTTGGAAAGAAAACACATAAACATAGAATATCAGAAGTGGTGGGAAGATTAAAAAAAACTGACCCTGGCAAATCAAGGTCTGTGGGATTCTGTGTTTAGTTCCAAAGGGAAGTGACTTTTCTGAGAAACGTCTGTTTCCAGGTTCCTTGAATTTCAGTGAGTGAGATTAAAGCCAACAGTTAGTGGATTGTCTCATTCACTCACTAATTAATTTATTCAAAATTATTTATTATTTTTTTCCTAGGCAAGACATTGTCAATAGGAAAACAGTTGTCCCTTGGTATCTGCAGGGGATTGGTTCTAGGACCCACCATGGACACCAAAATCTGTGGATGCTTAAGTCCCAGAGTGGGTCCCTGCAACCACCTTTCTGCATCCTCAAATTCTACTAACCTAGGATGGTGTGAAGAGCCAAAACATTGGAAAAGACCCTGATGCTGGGAAAGATTGAAGGTGAAAGAAGAAAAGGGTGGCAGAAGATGAGATGGTTAGATAGCATCACTGACTCAAGGGACATGAGTTTGAGCAAACTCTGGGAGACAGTGAAGGACAGGGAAGCCTGGCATGCTGCAGTCCATGGGATCACAAGAGTCAGTCACAACATAGCAACTGAACAACAGGATGGTATAATATAGTATTTACTATTGAAAACAGCCTGAACATAAGATGACCCTCATGATTCAAGCCTGTGTTGTTCAAGGTCAACTGTACATCAGAAAAAGAATGGCATTCCTTCTCTGGTGAGGTTACACTCACCTGCTGAGACTGGCCCTCTCCTCATGCTGAGCACCCATGTGTTCTTGTTTATTCCCTGTAATAACTCTCATTACTGTATCCCACTGTGAGTTCACTTTCTAGGGAGAGAAACAGAGGCTCGGAGACAAAGGAAAGAAAGAAAGGTGGAAAGGCAGAATATTGGGATTTAAGCCATGGAATCTGAAATTAAAACCCCCGTGATGCCATGCTCTACCAGTGGGTGGCAGAATTCTGGTCCTTGAAGCAAAATCCTGGATTTAATGGACAGTTAAGTGATGAAGCATTCGAGCAGTGTCAGGCACATTTCTAATAGCCTTCACATAGGTCCTCCTACCTGATGTTGACATCAGCAATGAAGAAGCGCTGAGCCATCTGCAAAGGGCGTTCTTCTCTAAGATCTGGTTTGTTGTTGTTGTTTTTCAGTCGCTAAGTCATGTCCGGCTCTTTGTGACCCCATGCACCACAGCACGCCAGGCTCCCCATCCTTCACTGTCTCCCAGAGTTTGTTCAGATTCGTGTCCATTGAGTTGGTGATGCTGTCTAAGCATCTCATCCTCTGCTACCCCCTTTTCCTTTTGCCTTTAATCTTTCCCAACATCAGGGTCTTTTCCAGTGAGCCGGCTCATCTCATCAGGCGGCCAAAGTATTGGAGCTTCAGTTGCAGCATCAGTCCTTCCAATGAGTATTCAGGGTTGATTTCCTTTAGGACAGACTGGTTTGATTTGCAGTTTGAGAGACTCTCAAAGTCTTCTCCAGCACCATGATTTGAAAGCAGCAATTAATTATAAAATCAATTAGTAGGAATAAACTAAGGGGTGGTGTCAGTTCTCAAAGACTTTTTACTAACCCCAGACAGAGAATACCATAGTCTGTTTCTGCTTTGCTTTTCTGGGTAAAAATGTTAAACATTCCAAATGTCAGTATTAGCAGAAGGGCAGCATGGAGCACAGTGGCTGATCACAAAGACCATCTAGTTCTAGATCCCGAGTCTCCACTCCCTGGCTGTGTGACTAACCTCTCTGAACTTCAATAATCTCATCTAGAAAATGATCATGAGGAAGACAGCATCCTCCTTAGAGGTTATTAGGAGAAATCTTCTTGGAAGAAAAGCTATGACAAATCTAGACAGCATTTTAAAAAGCAGAGACATCACTTTGCCAACAAAGGTCCATATAATCAAAGCTATTGTTTTTCCAGGAGTCATGTACAGACCTAAAGAAGGCTGAGTGCTGAAGAATTGATGTTTTTGAACTGTGATGCTGGAGAAGATTCTTGAGAGTCTCTTGGACTCAAGGAGACAAACCAGTTAATCCTAAAGGGAATCAACCCTAGATATTTGTGGAAGGACTGATGCTGAAGCTGAAGTTCCAGTACTTTGGACACCTGATGGGAAGAGCAGACTCATTAGAAAAGACCCTGATGCTGGAAAAGATTGAGGGCAGGAGGAGAAGGCGACGACAGAGGATGAGATGGTTGGATGGCATCATTGACTCAACAGACACGAGTTTGAGCAAACTCCAGGAGATGGTGAAGGACAGGGAAGCCTGGTGGATTACAGTCCACAGGGATGCAAAAAGTTGGACACGACTAAATGACTGAGGACATAGTCGCAGATTTAGAAACTTTCTTAGGGGGAACCTACGCAAAGTTAATCAGTCTTCAACTATCCTTAGCCCTGGACTTTCTGACCCAACATCAAAAACTTAGTACTTACTATAGCAACTATCTGGCAATATTTTTACATCTCCCCCTATGATAAGTGAGGCTTCTTGAGCAAAGCATGACAGCATTAATTACATTATTCATAACAAACCACATTTGATCATCTCTTTAGCTCTTTGCTTCATGTTTGGGATTTTTTTTTTCCATTTTTGGTTTTCCTAGAATCTTTGTAAAGTAAAATAACATAATAAAATTATATAACCACATAAAATTTTAACAGAGGGTAAAATACTGTGGTTATTTTATAGCATGTCTGAAGAAGACAGTAATTATTTTAATATCTTCCCTCAAACCACCACTTATTAATCAAATAATATTAATGAATCAAGTAGCTCTTTAGCAGGCATTTGAACATCTAAATGTTTGAAAGTTTGTAAGGAAATCACTTAAGAGGGAATTGTGCATATTCTCTCTTTGTACTAAGTGAAAAAAACCTGGGAAACTGGTGACCTAGTGTATCTACCAGATAAATTACACTAGTTGGTCATTTTATATTTCAAAAGGCTAAACAAGAATTTACAGTGTCAACATATTCTGAATTGATTTGCATTGTGAGGTATTCAGGATGCTTTTGTTGTTTAGTCACTCAATTGTGTCTGACTGTTTTTGACCCCATGGACCCTAGCACGCCATGCTACCCCATCCTTCACTATCTTCCGGGGTCTGCTCAAACTCATGTCCATTGAGTCGGTGATGTTATCCAACCATCTCATCCTCTGTCACCCCCTTCTCCTCCTGCCCTCAATCTTTCCCAGATCTCTGTCATTTATATGCGTGAGATTTTGTGGGCCACAAACATGGAATGGACTTATTTTATTTTTTTCCATCATTGCTGTTGGGCATTCTCCACCAACCATTTTTCATTTCTTCATGAAGTTTCAGGAAGTACCCCCCCATACACTGTTTTTTTCTTAAACAACTTTCAGTTATTTAAACATCTGTTGGTATAGTCTAGTCTAAAACTTCCCACTCGTTTCTGGGTTAATTCCGACCTCCTTCTCTTCCCCTGGAAACAGACCTAGTCCAAACCTGCCTGCAGCACTCCGTCACTTACCTGAGGATCCCCAGTCTCATACCTGGGATCTCCTCTCCTGGCAGCCCTTCACCTTGGCTGGGAATGGGCTGACTTCATCCACGGCATCCATTCGACCTCAGGAACATATGCCCATCGCCCCTCCACCCTGGGCTGGCCCTCACTCCTGTGATTTGCCGAGCTGGGGGAGCTGCCCAGGGCTATATGTGACAACATCCACCCCACCCAAATGAGATGCCTGTCCCTTTTTTCTGCACACCCAGTGCATGGTTTGGTTTTCTTGGAGACTTTCTCATCCTTTCTTGCTGAGAAGATGCCCCTAAAGAGAGTGGCTTCACGGTTAGCACAGTGGTAATGAATCCACCTGCCAAAGGAGGAGCAGCAAGTTTGATCCCTGGGTCAGGAAGATCCCCTGGAGGAAGGCATGGCAACCCACCCCAGAATCACATGGACAGAGAAGCCTGGTGGGCTACAGTCCATGGGGTGACAGTCAGACACAATTTAGTAACTAAACAACAAGGATCCCAGAGAGAACGAGGAAATGATTGGAAGGGTGCGGTTTGCCCCTGGGTGGTAAGAGATATTCTTGTCTTCTCTCCGTACCCAACTTGAGAAGCTTGAGAGGAGGGGCTGGGGCAGCAGTTAGATGAATAGCAGAGCTGGTGAGTTGCTTCCTAGTAAGCCAGGGAGGGGTGTCTAGCGAGTAACTATGTCTAACTTGCTTGAAAATTGGGGGCAGGCCACACCCCTCTGCTTTAGTTCACTGCCCCAGGCGTTCATCAGGGGCAACAGATAAAAGCCCACTCAGCCCCAGTTGAGTTGCACTAGCTCCCCCTGGTGGCCGCAGCCCAGGATCTCACTTCTCTGGGCATCACTGACCCCTCTGCAGAAGTCTCGCCCAACCCAGAGAGTGGGGAAGGAAGGTGGTTGGACTCTGTCCCTGGTTAGTTGGCCAGTGTGGGCATCCTGGCTGGAGGGACAGGGCCTCGTCTGTTGAGCGCCAGCATCCTTTGTCCTGTCCTTCCTGCTGGAGAGTCAGCTTGGCTCAGAATCCCTGCATCTGTGCAGAAGTAACTGCAGATAATTAGTCCAAAGGAAGAGGTGAATTATCCCTGCTGGGCCCATCTGCATGTTCAGGCCTTTTATCCGCGTCCAGACAGGCAAGGGCCTGAGGCACATCCGAGGTCTGCTCTCATTCAGCTGCTCTGCAGGAGGGAGGGCCTGCCTCCCTGGAAGCCCCAAGTCTGATCGAAGTTAGGGGATGTGTGTGCCTGGGCATGTTCAGCCGCTCAGTCATGTCCAACTCTTTTGTGACCCCATGAACTGTAGCCATCCAGACTCCTCTGTCCAGGGAATTTTCCAGGTAAGAATACTGGAATGGCTTGTCATTTCTTTCTTTGGGGGATCTTCTGGACCCACAGATGGAACTCGTGTCTCATGTCTCTTACATTGGCAGGCAGGGTCTTTACCATTAGCGCCACCTGGGAAGCCCAGAGATATATATAACTCACCCCAAATCACACAGGTAGACGAGGATAAGCCTGGTCTCTGACATTGAACATAAACCATTAATTCTCGTGACACTGGTGGAGCCTTTAGCAGCTGGGCAGGCATGGGTCTCAAAAGGCAAATAGGGGTGTTTGGAGCTCCCAGACATCAGCATAAATGGTGCAGTTTTTTGCTAGTTTTTATACTTAGGTCTTTAAAAAAAAATCAGAGCTGGCTGAACAGCTGCTATAGCTCACTTCCACCCTAGATCTCTAAGGAGCCGGCTGTCTTCTCTGCATGGGACGCACAACTCTAGGTCACTTCAGAATGATCACTGTTGCTCTAAACGGAGCAAAGTGAATGCTGTCTTTAAAACAATGAGGCTAATTGCACCTCTTAGGTGGACCCGGTGACCACTTAAATAGAAAGTCTAGGGAGCCGACTAGAGAGCGGTATGGAAAGAAATTGTGGAAAGATCACTTTAGTGGTTCGGCTGTTCTCCAAGCAAGTACTGTTTAGATTGTGGAGTAAAGGTTTCAAAGGTCAAAATGCAAGCATGTGAGCCAAACACAAGAATTGCTCTGATTGCCAGTGGGTCTGCGAGTGCCCCCAACATGAACAGAGGAAACAACCCATTGCTATAGACCGGCAGAAGATTCCAGCACAAGGCCAGGGGTGCTGCATTGAAATGCCCCCTGCCCTTGCTTTTTAATGTTCTCAGGAGGCAAGAATTTCAGATCGCAGTTGCATTTACCTAGTTCTGGGTCATTATCAGTAACTATGATTAAAGCTTGAGAAAAAGGAGCTTGAGCGGATACATGTTGTAGTTTTTGTTTTGTTTTACTCAAATTCAGCCCAACTTATCCCTTTATTTTCTCAAAGCTGCTGAACATGTCTTTCAATGAAAAGAAGCAATTCTACATCTTGAGGGCAAGATTTTCTAGAGAGTAGAGAGGAGGTGGGTGGGAGACAGGAGAGTTTTCTTTGTGTGTGTGTGTGTGTGTGTGTATGCACGCGTGTGCTCAGTCTCTTAGTCGTGTTCGACTCTTTGCAACTCTGTGGGCTCCTCTGTTCATGGGATTCTTCAGGCAAGAATATTGGAGTGAGTTGCCATTTCCTTCTCCAGGGGATCTTCCCCACCCAGGGAGCAAACCCAAGTCTCCTGTGTCTCCTGCAGTGGCAGTAGGATTCTTTACCACAGTTCCTCTACTGAGGCTGATATACAACAGTGTTCGGAGACATCCTACATTTGACATCGGAAACCACAAGTATCAAATATCAGATGAATTGACTTGAAGGTTAATATATGGATGCCCTGTTTCCTGGCACATTCTGAGTCCTGAAGCTGAAACAGAATGTCCGAGCCACTTCTTGTTGCTGGGAATAAAGACCATCAGGGCCAAGATCCTTGTGACTTTCCTTCTTTGTTTACAGTCCCACCTCTGAGCCAGCAGCCCCATCTACCAAGCAATGTGCCCTCTGGCACGTGGCCAGCTGTGCCGGCACCCCCAGCAGTCAGCTTTCCAAGGGATGAAGTCGGAGGCTGAGGTCCAATCTACTGAGATGTGCTGTCGATGTCAGGATATTTTGTGAGGCTGTGGGACTGCTTTCCACGGTTGGTGAGGAAGCAAGAGCAGTGGGTAATGAGTTGGCAGTGCCATAAATCCCTGGGCACCTGAGCCAAGCTCCCTTCCATTCTCCTCGGCTCTTGCTGACCTGATGCTGATGTGAGGCCATGTGCTGCCTAGGCCAAGGGCAGGGAGAGAACAGCATGTTGGCCAAGGGCATGGAAAGGAGGCAGGACAGCCCTCAAATGGGAGAAAGGGTGAGAGAACTGGAAAGGCTGTGTGGGGACTGTTTACACAGTGGCAGGCAGTGATTCGATGACAGCAAGCAATTCAGCATGGATGTGTTCTGACTGAGCACTATGGGTCCGGATGGAGAGCAGGTAGGTTTGTTTCCAGAGGTAGTCCTCCTTCTGAGATGCAACTGGTGGAGGGTAAAACGTCCCCATCCTAGTCTGCCACTTGCTTAGACATTCCCCCCCACCCCAGGGACCCAGAAATCCGACCAAGCACAGAGCTCTGGAGCTGAGAGTAAAATTTCACAAATGCAGCCCTGGCAGTGGTCCTTGGCGGATGGCCTTTTCTTTTTGTGAAATCCCATCTCTCCTCCTGGGGCTCAGCACCTGCTCTGTTCTTTAATAGCTCCCTGGGGCCCAGATCCGGCTGGGATGCACTTATAAAAACAAGAAGGATTACAGGTTTCTAAACAGAAAGGACGGCAGAGATCATCCAGTTCACTGACCTCATTTTACAAATGAGGAAATGGTGGCCAAGAGAGGCTGAGTTACTTCCCCAAGGTCACACAGCTTGTGCTGGCGAATGGTTCAAATGGATGAGCCCTCACTCATCCTGGAAGAGGTCAGTGGAGCCACCGCGTGCATCTTCCACACTCTGGCCTCTCCAGTGCTCCTGGGTGATGGCCTGGAAGACCATTAATTAATGAACACAATATAAGAAAGTGTTATTAAGGTGGCCAGAGGACCCAGAAACCCTTAAATCCTGCCTTCGATTAATGAATCCTTTATATGAAGTCCCTAAGAGAAATAAATCCATGGGACAATGATCAGTGAGGCAAAAGAGAATATTTTTTAATTAGCCTAGGCTCTGTGCCAAACCTAAGAGAATTCAATCAAATTAAAGTCAAATCAGAGAATGATGCCTATTTGAATCAGAGCTTGCCTAGGAAGGAATCCCCAGGCCAGAGGGATAAAGTCCATTCTTAAGAGGTTGTTTGGGAATGCTTGTAAAGGGGGAAATGGAAGCGCAAGGTGGTCCATGGAGAAAGAAGTTCTCCTCTGTTCTAAAAATCTTGATATCACCTTGCTGGACACCAAAATGGACTTGGGTCACTTTTTCAAACTTGTTCACTTAGTAATTTAAGAGCTGAGGGTGCTGAGGTCTAGAGAGAGAAGGTGACTCATCTCCCCAGCTTTGACAAAACTATAGGGCCTTCGGACAGACCACGTGGGACAGCCCTTCTAGGGGGCAGTGGTTTGATTGGACCCTGCAGGAAACCGAGAAGCTGCCAGAGGGCCCACAGCGGGGCAGGACCTGCGGTCACACCTAAGAGCTCAACACCTAGAGACATCCCTACTTGGAACAAATGGCAGAACCACGTCCTTCCCTCTCCAAAGGCAGATGGACTCAGAGACTGGTGAGGTCCAGGGGATACACAGCAGATCTTTGATTTTAAGGTTCCGTCATCCATCCTGATGCTCCCTTAGTAAGCATCTGACCATGGTGAAATGATCGGTTAACTTTTATAGGACTGGTATTTTGATCAGGCTTTTATCTAGAATTTTACACTACCTAATATATTTGCTGTTGTTTAATCAGTAAGTCCTATCTGACTCTTTGTGACCCCATGGACTGCAACACACCAGGCTTCCCTGTCCTTCACTATCTCCTAGAGTTTGCTCAAACGCATGTCCATTGAATCAGTGATGCCATCCAACCATCTCATCCTCTGTTGTCCCCTTCTCCTCCTGTCTTCAATCTTTCCCAGCATCAGGGTCTTTTTCAATGTCAATTCTTTGCATTAGGTGGCCAAAGTATTGGAGCTTCAGTTTCAGCAGCAGTCCTTCCGATGAATATTCAAGGTTGTTTTCCTTTGGGATTGACTGGGTTGATTTGCTTGCAGTCCAAGGTACTCTCAAGAGTCTTCTCCAGCACCACTGTTTGAAAGCATCAATTCTTTGGCACTCAGTCTTCTTTATGGTCGAACTTGCACATCTGTATATGAGCCTTTGTTGGTAAAGTGATGTCTCTGCTTTCTAATACATTGTCTAAGTTTGTCGTAGCTTTTCTTCCAAGGAACAAACATCTTTTAATTTTGCAGCTGCAGCACTGTCTGCAGTGATTTTGGAGCCCAAGTATTTGTTACTAGTTTTTGTGGGGATTTTTTGTAGATTTTTTTTTTTAAACAGAGGGATTGTGCCATTCTGGGAATTCACTTCAATGATACGATGCTGGCCTTTCTAGGGCCTTAGGGAACATAGGATGAGATCACAGAGTAATACAGCTGGAAGAAACTTGGATTTCCTTCCATTAACAAAGATACAGACTCTAAGAGAGCTGGTGGACATGCCTGAGATGACTACGTGCCAAAGCAAATACTAGAAATCTGATCTTTTGACAGAATCCTGGTACCTTCAAATCACCAGATTTCTCATCAAGTTTCTCCATGTATTCATTCTTTTGGTAAATATTTATTAATCAGTTGATTTGTGCCAGGAGCCACATAAGGTGCTGAGGGTAGGGAAGACTATAGATAACACCTCAGTACTTACCGAAGTCAAATTCTTTCTTTGTGTGGGCAGGAGTGAAGGTGATAGAAAATAAACACAGGCATTAATACAATATGGGCTTCCCTGGTGGCTCAGATGGTAAAGAATCTGCCTGCAATGTGGGAGATCTGGGTTTGATCCCTGGGTTGGCAAGATCCTCTAGAGAAGGGCATGACAACCTACTCCAGTATTCTTGCCTGGAGTATCCCCATGGACAGAGGAGCCTGACAGGTTAGAGTCCATAGCATCGCAAAGAGTTGGACATGACTGAAGCGACTAAGCACATTAATATGATATGCTTTCAGGTCTTGATCAGTGTTATTCTAGCTCCTTTAAAAGCTTCTCTTGATAATCATTTGCATCCTGCAGACAGATCTCCACTTGTCTCTCTTAGGTATGGGATGCTACTATGTTTGGTTTCAGACACATCTTTTCAAGTAAGACAACAGAGCAAGAGTAGAGGTCAAATACATCTCTAGGGACGTGCCTTGTGGACCATCTGTCCAAAATAATGGAAAGATTTGCCACTGAAATGTTCATCATTTTTTTTTAAAACTCTGAAAGAAGACCTTGCTATGAAAAACAGACCCTATTGAACAGAAGAGAAATACATACTTTGAAAATCTAAGTGTTAACAACATCTTTGACTTATGGAATGTATCATCAATTTCCTCTCACCAATTTTTTATTATTGCTTTGAGGATAAGGTAGCTCAAATGTTATACTTTTTAGTTTTACTTCTTACTGTGGTAAAACAAACCTAACAAAATTTATGATGTTAACCATTTTTAAGCTTGCAGCTCTGTAGTGTTAAATACATTCACGTGGCTATACAACTAGCTTCTGAGGTGATGCAGTGGTAAAGAATCTGCCTGCCAATGTAGGAGACAAAGGAGTCAGGGGTTTTATCTCTGGGTTGGGAAGATTCCCTGGAGGAGGAAATGGCAACGCACTCCAGTATTCTTGCCTGGAGAACCCCATGGACAGAGGAGCCTGGCGGCTCCAGTCCACAGGGTCACAAAGAGTCGGACACGACTGAGTGACTGAGCACATATACCACTATCCCCACTCTCTATTTCCAGAACTGTTTACCAACCCAAAATGAAACGCTATACTTGTAAAACAGTGTTTCCATTTACCCTTTCCCCAGCTCTCGGTAACCACCATTCTGCTTTCTATCTCTATGAAATTGTTTACTACTTCATGTCGATGGAATCATACACTATTTTAAATATTATTTTAAAAAAACTGACCTATCCAACAAAGGAATCAAACAGTAAATTACTAGCACAAATAACTCTATTCTGACCATTGTTGATTGTGATTTTTAGGCATTTTCCTAATTAAATCTGTGAGGTGGTGTTAGAGAAGGAGGCGGCTTCAGGGTCCTCTGTCCATGAGATTTTCCAGGCAACAATGCTGCAGTGGGTTGCCATTTCCTTCTCCAGGGGATTGTCCCAACCCAGGGATCAAACCTGTGTCTCCCACATTTCAGGCAGATGCTTTACCATCTGAGCCACCAGGGAAGCCCAGGAGATGATGCATGTTTGTAAGAGCTTTCGGTCTTACATTGTATGGGCTTGAGGTGATGCTTCTGGTACAAATAAAAAAAGCTTCTCTCTTTTGTGAAATAACACTAAAAATGGTTTTTATTGATCCTAACATATGCATTTTAAAATGGACTAAATCGATTCCAGCTGTGCCATTTGATTTAAACAAAACCCAGATTGTGGGGCTCACTCCAACAAATGCATTAACAGCATCACTTTCATTTTCTGTCTCTGTGCTAATTGAGTAGACAGATTTTCCCTTCACAGCAAACAGATATTGATAAAACATCTTTAGCTATTTTGTCACCCATTAAATTGATGATAGGCAGGCCTTCCGTGCCTATAAATTTGATCTGTGTTCAGCAAAAGCACATATTTTAAATCTTGACTTTTAAGATTTTATGTCTTAAACATGTTTTAACTCCAGACCAGAAATGCTTTAATTATGTATGAGTCAAGCCTACTTGAAGAGGATGGGTAAATCGTTTTGGATGCTTTCAGTTCTCTGTCTTCTAATTAAATTAACTTTGGAAAGGCTCCCGTCTGCTCACAAAGTTGAAGCAAGTGGATTTTGTATGCACCAGTGCAACTCACAGGTTACAAAGCCAGTAATGTTTGTACCCATGTTCCAAGAGTGATTACTGAGTATTTTCAGCAACATAAAGGGCTGGGAGACTGGAGTTTAGAAAATAAATATGCCTGTGTGCCACTTCTCGGCTCATGCATGTGTTCTAAGTTGTTTCAGTCCTGTCCGACTCTTTGCGAGCCCTTGGACCATAGCCCGCCAGGCTCCTCTGTCCATGGGATTCTCCAGGCAAGAATCCTGGAGTGGGGTGCCATTTCCTCCTCCAGGGGATCTTCCCAACCGAGAGATTGAACCTGCATCTCTTGTATCTCCTGCATTGGCAGGTGAATTCTTTACCACTAGCATCACCTGGGAAACCCTTATTGGCTCATACTAACCTTTATTTTTTGGGCTCCAAAATCACTGCAGATGGTGATTGCAGCCATGAAATTAAAAGACACTTACTCCTTGGAAGGAAAGTTATGACCAACCTAGATAGCATATTGAAAAGCAAAGACATTACTCTGCCAACAAAGGTCCGTCTAGTCAAGGCTAGGGTTTTTCCAGTAGTCATGTATGGATGTGAGAGTTGGATGGTAAAGAAAGCTGAGTGCCAAAGAATTGATGCTTTTGAACTGTGGTGTTGGAGAAGACTCTTGAGAGTCCCTCGGACTGCAAGGAGATCCAACCAGTCCATCCTAAAGGAGATCAGTCCTGGGTGTTCATTGGAAGGACATGTTGAAACTGAAACTCCAATACTTTGGCCACCTCATGCGAAGAGTTGACTCATTGGAAAAGACCGTAATGCTGGAAAGGATTGGGAGCAGGAGGAGAAGGGGACGACAGAGGATGAGATGGCTTGATGGCATCACTGACTCGATGGATATGGGTTTGGGTAGACTCTGGGAGTTGGTGATGGACAGGGAGGGCTGGTGTGCTGCAATTCATGGGGTCGCAAAGAGTTGGACACGACTGAGCGACTGAGCTGAATTGAACCTGAATTACTGTGTATATTTTGTTCAGGGGTCCTGTTTCTCTACTGGAGGAGACTCACTTTGCATTGCTATTTTATTAAATATACACTTATGGTTGTTAATGGTGATGACAATGGTGATGATGATGACTTTTACTGAGAAAGCCAAGGAGACAAGACAAAGGGAAAGTGTTAGTCACACAGTTGTGTCTAACTCTCTGTGACCGCGTGGACTGTGGCCCTACCAGGCTCCTCTGCCCTTGGGATTTCCCAAGCAAGAATACTGGAGTGGGTAGCCATTCCCTTCTCCAGGGGCTCCTTCCAATCCAGGGATCAAACCCAGGTCTCCTGCATTGCGGGCAGATTCTTTACTGTCTGAGCCAACAGGGATGGTAAGGGAAGATGGGAAGAAATAAAAGCACTAAGAAAAGCAAGGGGCAGAATCAACTAAAGGGGGCCCAACCAGTCTTGCTCCTCTGCTCTGCTTCCACTGGCTGCATTTCAGTCTTGTAAACACTATGGACTTTTTTTTTTAAATGGAAACAAAATGTCATTTCAATTGCGAAAACCTTCATTTACAATGAATTTAACAATGAATGAGAAGTAGATATGCTGGTGAGGCTGTGGATGAAAGGGAACCCTTAAATAGTGTTGGTAGGAACATAAACTGGTGTAGCCACTAAGGAAAATGATATAGGGTTTCCTCAAATAAATTAAAAATAGAACTACCATAGGCTTCAGCAGTCTCACTTCTGGGGATAGATGTGAAGGAAATGAAACCATCATATTGAAGGGACAGCTGCCCTCCCCTGCTCATTGCAGAGTTATTCACAATAACCAAGATATGGAACAACCTGTGTCTGTCGACTGATGAATGGATCAAGCAAATGTTGTATATGTATACAATGGCAGATAATTCAGCCTTTTAAAAAGGAAGGAAATCCTGTCATTTGCAACAACATAGGTGAAAATGGAGGGCATTATGCTGAGTGAAATAAGCCAGGCAGAGAAAGACAAATACTGGGTGGTATATGTGAAATGGAGAAAAGAAAAAGTCAAACTTAGAAACAAGGAGTCGAAAAGTGGATGCCAGGGACTTAGGTTGGGGAAACAGGAAGAGGTGTGAAAGGGTAAATCTTGGAGAGAAGATGAACACAGTCTGAAGATGTAGGGTATGATGTAGTGACCACAACTGATGACACTGTGATTGAAATGTGCTGTGAGAGCAGAACTTAGATGTTCTCCCCCCAGAAGGAGGGGGTGGTAAATAGATGAAGCGATGGGTGTGCAAATTAATGGGGGGAATCCTTTCACAATGTATACATATATCAAATTATTGCTTTGGTACTCTTTAACTAACAATTTTATATGTCAATAATACTCCAGTAAAGCTATGAAAAAGAAAAGTAAGTTTGCTGACTTTTAATCAACAAAATGCAAAAAATAAATTCTTGATATATAAGTGGTCAAGATAATCACACTAGGAAGAAAAAAGTCTAGCTTAGTTTTCCAAAGAATAGATTATTTTGTATTTTGTGTGTGTGTGCTCAGCCGCTCAGTCGTATTTGACTCTTTGCAACCCCATGGACTATAACCCACCAGGCTTCTTTGTCCATGGGATTCTCCAGGCAAGAATACTGGAGTGGAACTCCTAGAGGATAACATAGGCAAAACACTCTCTGCTATAATCCAAAGCGGGATACTTCATGACCCACCTCCCAGAATATTGGAAATAAAAACACGAATAAACAAATGGGACCTAATTAAAATTAAAAGCTTTTGCACAACAAAGGAAACTATAAGCAAGGTGAAAAGACAGCCTTCAGAATGGGAGAAAATAATAGCCAATGAAGCAACAGACAAACAATTAATCTCAAAAATTTACAAACAACTCCTGCAGCTCCATTCTAGAAAAATAAACAACCCAATTAAAAAGTGGGCCAAAGAACTTAACAGACATTTCTCCAAAGAAGATATAAAAATGGCTAACAAACACATGAAAAGATGCTCAACATCACTCATTATCAGAGAAATGCAAATCAAAACTACAATGAGGTACCACTTTACACCAGTCAGAATGGCTGCCATCCAAAAGTCTACAAGCAATAAATGCTGGAGAGGATGTGGAGAAAAGGGAACCCTCTTACACTGTTGGTGGGAATGCAAACTAGTACAGCCACTATGGAAAACAGTGTGGAGGTTCCTTAAAAAGCTGCAAATAGACCTGCCATATGACCCAGCAATCCCACTGCTGGGCATATACACCGAGGAAACCAGAATTGAAAGAGCCACGTGCACCCCAATGTTCATCGCTGCATTGTTTACAATAGCCAGGACATGGAAGCAACCTAGATGCCCATCAACTGACGAATGGATAAGAAAGCTGTGGTATATATACACAATGGAATATTACTCAGCATTAAAAAAAAATTCATTTGAAGCAATTCTACTCAGATGGACGAAACTGGAGCCCATTATCCAGAGTGAAGTAAGCCAGAAGCAAAAACAACAATACAGTATATTAACACATATATATGGAATTTAGAAAGACAGTAATGAGAACCCAACATGGGAGACAACAAAAGGAACGCAGATGTATAGAATAGACTTGTGGACTTTGTGGATGAGGGTAAGGGTGGGATGATATGGGAGAAGGGCATTGAAGCATGTTAATTGTCATGTGTCTAATCAATCGCCAGCCCAGGATTGATGCTCAGGACTGGTGCAGCGAGATTTCCCGGGGGGGAGGGAGGAGGGAGGGGGGACCCGGAGGGGAAGCATATGTAAACCCATGGTGATATCATGACAATGTATGGCAAAAACAATAATAAAAAAAAAAAAAAGAATACTGGAGTGGGTTGCTATGTCCTCCTCCAGGGGATCTTCCCTACCTAGGGATCGAACCCACATCTCTTGTGTCTCTTGCATTGGCAGGTGGGTTCTTTACCACTAGCGCCACCTAGGAAACCCATTTTATATTTTACAAGATTGCTTTTCTCCTACATCCTGGAAAGTACAAAGCAGTGTCAAGCACCTGGCAAGGACAGGAGAAGAAAATGTTATCTCCTATTCCTGGGCAAGTGCTTACACATCAGCAGGGCCTCTTTGAATCAGGCTTGAGTCAAATACTTAATAAAGGCTGTCCAGGGAAGGACTGGAGACCAGAGACTGAAGCACTTGTGAAGCACAAGGCCAGCAGAATCAATTCTCGCCCCTGTGACCAGACATTAAACCCAGGATACCACCACAGACATAGCGGTTACTCACTGCTCTCCTTGCCTGAATCAGCTGATGGCTGCTGCCTAGACCAAAGAGAACATCCTTGGTAAGTGCAGCTAAAATTCTCACTAAGTTTACGTCACAATAAGGAGGTATGAGAGGAGATATTGCTTAGGTTAGAACTTCTATTTACTCATTTAGTGAAATTATTACATAATTAATATTCTTGTTCCTATAAGAGCTTATTCTGCACCACAGCATGTTGTGTTTTGAGGAAAAGCAAAGCCTAACTTTGGTTTCATTTGACATGTGCCCAAGTTATAGCATAAACCCAGAGTAGGAGGGCAATGCAGAGCACCTAACTCTGGGACCCAGGAGGTACAAAACATTTAAAAACTTGCAACATCTGAAGAGGGCTTCCCAGGTGGCTCAAATGGTAATAAATCTGTCTGCCAATCAGGAGACCTGTGTTCGAACCCTGGGTCAGGAAGATCCCCTGAAGGAGGAAATAACAATTGACTCCAGTATTCTTGCCTGGAGAATCCCATGGACAGAGGAGCCTGGCAGGCTACAGTCCATGGGGTTGCAAAGAGTCAGACATGACTGAGTGCACGCACACACACACACACACACACACACACACACACACACACACACAGACACCACACACAATGTCTGAAAAATTGCATATTAAAGTATCCTGAGCCAGATGTAGGCAAGAATTCTACAGCCAAACTATTTGTAGCACTTTAGTCAACATCGTTGTTTAAAAAAAAAAAATCACTCATACAGTGATTTAATCTATCATCTCTGCTTGAAAACTGCAGTATATTATTAGCAAATAACTTTGAAGTGCATTGAAAATGAAAACTTTGTTTTCGATTTTAAAAATATAATACAATAACCATTGCTTAAATACCTGGAAAGTCTAACTGTCTTCATAGGTAGGTTTTCCATTTGGGCAAGGGCTCACATATGAGGGAGTATCATCCACAGCGGGATGATTTTTTACAACTATTTATTTTGTATTGGAGTAGAGTCAATTAACAATGTAGTGATAGTTTAAGTGCACAGCAGAGTGACTAAGTTACACATACACATATATCCATTCTCCTCCAACTCCCCTCCCATCCAGGCTGCCACATAACATTGAGCAGAGTTCCTTGTGTTGTACAGTAGGTCCTTGTTGGTTATTTATTTTGAATAATGCAGTGTGTAAGTGTCCATCCTCAACTCCTTAACTCTCTCTTCCTCCCATCCTTCCTCCCTCCCTCCAGCAACTGTAACACACAGGGATTATTTTATGGAAATCATACATTTGTGGATGCTAAGTTGCTTTATTTGTGTCTAACTCTTTGTGGCCCTATGGACTGTAGCCTGCCAGGCTCCTCTGTCCATGGGGATTCTCCAGGCAAGAATACTGGAGTGGATTGCCATGCCTTCCTCTAGGGGATCTTTCCAACCCAGGGATCAAACCTGAGTCTCTTACGTCTCCGGTTTTAGGAGGCGGATATTTTACCGCTTACACCACCTGGGAAGCCCAAGTACATTTGCTGGTATACAAGCCCAACATCAGAGGAGCTCTTGACCTTGGCATTTTGAAAGTCCCCCAAACACTGCAGATCAGTTTGAAAGTTCCCCAGACACTGCAGACCCTTCAATGCCATGATAATTCTCTACAGGTAGGAACTGCTCTCTTGCTAGCTTCCTCACTGGGAAAATTGGTAGAAGGCAGTTATCATGTGCAGTCCTGGGTGGGGTTAAACCTGACAGCCAAGGTGTTGAGGGCAAAACCAGAGATGTGACAAGAGGAGAGGGAGATGATGCAGGCAGCACGTGGTCCTATCCATCCCAGGGAGAGAGATGGCAATAGCCTGGCTCCCGAGGCATCACCTATGCCTCCAAATTCACCTTCTAGCTTATCATTTTTAAAAAATTCTTATTGGAGTTGCTTCACAATGCTGTGTTAGTTTTTACTGTACAGCACAAAGAATCAGCCCTAGGTATGCGTGCATCCCCTCCACCTCCTAGCTTAGACTTTGGGAACGGACACCTCCCAGAGCTGCCAAGGGCACTGGGCAGCCTCAGCAGCTGCCTGGACATTGACTGTGAGCCACACATGCTGAGCGGGATGGTGCTGGTGTCCCGGGCATTCCAGCTGCAGTTGTTGGCACCGCACGGCATCGCTGCGTGCACGGGCACTTGGGTCCAACTGCAGCACCATCCTGTATCTCCATCTTTGCTGGTGGCCAAGGCACGGGTGCAGCAGCAACTCTAGGGCACCCCCCACCTCCTTCCCTTTGAGGAATATGGCCTCTGAGAAGAACGTGGGATCAAGCACCACCCCCACCCTTTCTGATTTCTCCTTCTCCTTCTGCTCTCAGTGTGAACAGTACCTTTCCCCTGCCCCTTGCCCAGCTAAGCTAGGGTGGCAGATCCTTGTTTTTATCATTCTCTATTCCAGTTCCTTCTTGGTTTCCATCATACCACTTGTGTGCTATGTTGTGTATTTAGTTGCTAAGTTGTATCTGTCTCTTTGCGACCCCTTGGACTGTAGCCCACCAGACTCTTTTGTCCATGGAATTGTCCAGGCAAGAATACTGGAGTGGGTATCCTGCACTAGCAGGTGAATTCTTTACCAGTGAGCCATCAGGAAAGCCCACATGCTAGATTTTACTTATCTGCATGTCTAACCCATGGAACCACAGACTGGTTCCAAATTGGGAAAGGAGTACGTCAAAGCTGTATATTGTCACCCTGCTTACTTAACTTATATGCAGAGTATATCATGAGAAGCGCTGGGCTGAAGGAAGCACAAGCTGGAATCAAGATTGCCAGGAGAAATATCAATAACCTCAGATATGCAGCCGACACCACCCTTATGGTAGAAAGCGAAGAAGAACTAAAGAGCCTCTTGATGAAAGTGAAAGAGGAGAGTGAAGAAGTTGGCTTAAAGCTCAACATTCAGAAAACTAAGACCATGGCATCCAGTCCCATCACCTCATGGCACATAGATGGGGAAACAGTGGAGACAGTGGCAGATTTCATTTTCTTGGGCTCCAAAATCACTGCAGATGGTGATTGTAGCCATGAAATTAAAAGATGCTTACTCCTTGGAAGGAAAGTTATGACCAACCTAGACAGCATATTGAAAAGCAGGGACATTACTTAGTCAACAAAAGTCCATCTAGTCAAGGCTATGGTTTTTCCAGTAGTCATGTATGGATGTGAGAGTTGGACTATAAAGAAAGCTGAGCACCAAAGAACTGATGCTCTTGAACCATGGTGTTGGAGAAGACTCTTGAGAGTCCCTTGGACTGCAAGGAGATCCAACCAGTCCATCCTAAGGGAAATCAGTCCTGAATATTCACTGGAAGGACTGATGCTGAAGCTGAAACTCCAATACTTTGGCCACCTGATATGAAGAGCTGACTCATTGGAAAATACCCTGATGCTGGGAAAGATTGAGGGAAGGAGGAGAAGGGGACGACAGAGGATGAGATGGTTGGATGGCATCACCGACTCAATGGACATGGGTTAGGGTGGACTCTGGGAGCTGGTGATGGACAGAGAGGCCTGGCGTGCTGCGGTTCATGGAGTCTCAAAGAGTCAGACACGACTGAGCGACTGAACTGAACTGACTCCCCTCTTTTTATAAATAAGGACATGAATGGCCAGAGAGTTAGGGAAGTGTTTTGGATTCCCCATTAGGTTAACGTGGCATTCTTGGCTGTGTCTGTAACGTCTAAAGGGCAGGGATGTCTGGATGCCCATTTGCCTATAAACAAATCTGTCTATTAGGTGATAAAGCCAATGCACAGCCAAAGGAAGGAACCCAGCCCTTTTAGCCTTTTCCTCTAGATGCCAGCAAACAGCTGTTCTCCTGTCCTCTTCCTCTTCCCGCACACCAGCTAAGTGGGAAGAAGTATTTTTATCCCTCCCTCTCCTTCCCACCTCCCTGTGCCAGGGATGTGTCATTTCTTTCTTACTCCTCTGGTGAGGCTGTTGGTTAACAGGGGCTAGGGGAAGGTGGAGGGTTCTGGTCTTCAGGGCTCTTGAGTCTTGTGCATAAAGGGAGGCATGGTCCTTCCTGGTCCAGCTCAAATGTACCCACAGCCTCTGAGCATCCAAATCCTGTGTTTAAACCTGCTGAGCCTATTTTCTTTCTTCTGTCTTCTACTATCCTAGTGCAGACACATGTTAGTGACTGAACAACAAATCTCGTGCACTGATGCCAGCTCCCCTTTAGCTCCCCGTCTGGATAAAAGAGCCAAGTAAGGGATGCTGGGGAAGGAGGAAGCATGATGAAAAGGAGACGCCAAACCCAGAGGTTTGCAAGCTTAACATGTATGATGATGACTCAAGGAGTTTCTATAAATTCTGGTCCCCAGGCCTCCATGACTACTTGCCTGTGGATTCAGAAGCTCTGGGATGGAAGTGCTGCTCTCCAGAATCTACATTCTGGCACCCTGATAATATTGTCAAAGTTAGTCTGGCGTGTTTTCCTGTCCTAAAAGAATCAAGTCGCTGTGGCTGGGGCTCCCTGGTCTAAGACAGCGCTTCCACGTGGCACATGCTCAGAGGCTGTTTCCCGGGGGATGGCCTGCGACTCTGTCCAGAGGGATGACTCTTTTTTTTTTTTTTTTTTGACTGCTTTGGGTCTTGGTTGCTTTGTGGGGCTTCCTCCAGTTGTGGCAAGTGGGGCTGTTCTTCCTTGTGGTGCCAGAGCTCGGTGGCTTCTCCTGTTGCAGAGCACAGGCTCCAGGTACATAGGCTCAGCAGTTGTGGCCCAAGGGCTCAGTTGCTCTTCGGCATGTGGGAGCTTCCCAGCCCCGGGATGGAACCCGTGTCCCCTGCATTGGCAGGCGGATTCCCACCCTTATGCCACCAGGGAAAACCCAAGAGATGATGCTTGACCAGCCTCTTCCATTTCCCTTACTGTCTTTCCAAATACTATCATTTGTCCTGAGTGTGCTGATGAGAAAGAGGTTGTGAAGCATGGGCTGAGTCATACTATTTCAGAACCCCACACAGGCTAGTTATCCCTTGAATAACAAACTTCATTTCAGAGGATTATAAGGAAAAGAAAAGAAGAAAGAATATAGTCTGGGGCCAGAATGGAGTACTGGGCACCTCTTCATACAACATCATCATCCGCTGCACAAATCCAGAGAGACAGAAAGCCGGGTGAGAGGGAGGATCCCACAGCTCACTGTTTCAGGCAAGGAATGTTCTCCCCTGGTGTTGAATCACTGCTTCCTCTCTTTCTTCCACCTCATAGCAGCAGTTCTTACTGTCATGTGTTTTTAAAGCATCTCATAGGATGTGTGGCTTGACTGTCCGGAAAGATAGTACCCACCCATCAGACGTACAGTTCACAGGGACATCTGGGGAGAATTCAGAGGGATTTGGTTCCTTGTTCTGAGATCAGAGAACGGCATCACTTCAATGAAAGCACATCTGCTGAACTTGTCTTTGACATCAGCGTCTGGAGAGACAAAGATCAGGCACCCTTCCCCTACCCACCAGAGCCTGTGTTCAGGATGCTCTTGTCTTTCTGGTTCCTTGTCTTTGACTTGTCCCTTTTCCTGACTGGTGTCTGCCTCAGGGTTCGGAGCCACAGTAGCAAAGAATACTTGTTGCTCTGAGAACCTGTCACGCGTCTGCTCCCGCTGGAGGCAATAGAAGAGATGGGTGGGGTGGTATGTGCCAGTAATTTAAGATGATCTTATTGGCAATTTAGTTAAACCTGCTGTGCTGTACTGTCTAAGGCAGGAAGATAAATGCACATTCTAGTGACTGAATCAGCTGGCATTTGAAAGAGGAGGAGAGAGGGAGAGACACACCTCCCTGGGAATCCTGACAGCTGAAAAATGACCCAGAAGAGCCTCATGTTAAGTAGTCAGCTTCTCTGGCACAGGTTTAAAAACCAACTCTTATTTGCTATATTTCACTCAAGATTTCTGCTAAAACTTCCTGCCCACTTTTACCAGCACACAGAGGATAGGAGTTGAGTTTTACATACTGTTATTTTCACCCGCATGCTGTTTTTGGAATATCCACTCTCAATCATTTGTAATATTGCAAGCACATGATTGTGGTAAAAAAATATCACAGATTATTTTTAGTTGACTTTTATATGGAATTTTGTATTTACAGATTAATATGGGTGTGCTTCATGCTTGGAGAATTTATGCTTAATAAAGTAATGAAGGCCCGCTGGGTAGGTCTCCCTCTACAAATGTTGGAAGGCTGCCCAACTCCTGTCTGACTCCTTTGACGGGCTCTTATCTATAATCCATGATGTCCTTGGATTCAATATTATCAGCCTTTGGACATTTGGGCTAGTAGGAGAGATAAAGTTAAATGTTTGCACGTCTACCTTTGTCTTTTGACAAAATGAATGGGAGCTGCAAACGTTGTAACAGAGCACACTGGGTGTGCTGAGCAGACTTGGTGTTGCCCAAAGGGGAAGGCTCTGGTAGCCCAGGTATGGGTTTGAGTCCCAGTTCCTCTCCGTAACTGTATGTGTGTGTCTGGTAAGTGACTTCAGTTGTGTCTGACTCTGAGCCCATCAGGGTTAAAATCTCAGCTCTGCCACTTACTAGCTCTGTGGCTTTGGGTAAATTACTTAATCTTTCTGCAATTCACATTCCTTATCCAAAATGGGAACAACACAGTGGCTGTCTTTTGTATTTTTTGGTGAAGACAAAATGTGTGTTAGCACATGTATGTAAAGTGCTCAGAACAGTGCCTAGGTTCTATGGAAGGGTTTGCATAGTCATCATTTCCTTATGCCTCAGCTAAGCTTCCAAAGCATACCTTTGAGAAATGGAATACTTCCTGCCATATCACTAAACAAAGGATCAGCGATTGCACCTACCACCAATGGTGAGCCAGTGAGCCCTGAGGGAACACAGGAAGGGAAGAATATGCACCATCTAATAGTCATTTGACTGCAACCACTTCCCACGAGGAGCCCTGAGAAAACTCAGGCTGTGAAAACAAAGAAAACTAGCCCCAGATAACTGAGGTGCAAATCAAAGGGATGACTTCAGTGAGCCCAGACTCTTGCATCTTCCCACACATAGAAAAGACCTAAATTCCTTAACTTGGGATACCTGGTTTTCTTTAATTAGCAATCATCTTTTGACATTCTGACTACCTGTCCTTCATTGCAAAAGTTCTATATAACCTGGCCACTCCCCTCTCCTCCTCAGAGCAGTTCTCCCAGGCTTACTTGAGATGCTGCCTCCTGGGCTTGAAGTCCTATAATTTCCCACCAAATAAAACATAACTCTCAACTTAAAGGTTGTGAATATTCTTTTTAAGTTGACACCTTGAATCTGATCATTTTTCACCATCCCAATACTACAACCCCAGTCCAGTCCATCATTCTAGCTCTGCTGAACCCCTGGGCTCTTCCTGCTTGCCTCCCTGTGTGAGCTTTGCCTCTGCTATTGTCCATCCTCTGCAGAGCAGCCGCAGTCCAGGCTCCTTACCTGTGAGTCCCACCTGCTCGGGTCCCACTCTCCTTTCCAGTCTCACTGCCACTCTCTACCTCACTCAGGATGGTCTACCTGCCATGATGTCTCATTGGCATCATTTATTTCTCAGTCCAAAAGTTAGCACCTCCAGGAGACCTTCTTGCTGTCCCCACCATCAGAAGCCTCCTCTACTGGTCACTGCGCATTGCTGTCATATCCTCCTGTCTCCTCCACAGACTTAACAAAATCTGAAGTGACCTTATTAATAGACAGGCCTAGAGGTCCCTGTTCATCTCTTCCCGTAGATCTCAGCTCCTTGACTGTGGGGACTCACTTTGTCTATTTTGTTGCCATGTCCTGACAATGTTGAACTTTATCTGATGTTTGGGATTCTGGAAAATACAAAAGGCTAAGATTTCCACTCTCTCCCCATCCTTTGTATTTGATAAATGGTTTGCTTGCAGAGAACCATCCTTCCCCAAAATGACTTAAATAAGGTTCATGGGTGTCTCTTTTTTACCTAAAACAAGGCCAGACACAGACTTTCCAAATTTCTATTCTTTGCTTCATGTATGATTAATGGAACTGCTTGTGTCTACTGAGTAATTGGAACAAAATATTTGTTAAATAAACTTTGGTTAATATTCCCTCCTTCCCCCAGCCCACTGAACTTTGGCCCACCCTCGGCCTGAGCTAGCAGATAGGTGAAAATATTAACACATTGGCCACAGGATAAACTATTCATTGATCTACTGCCTGATCAGACCATTCCTTTACCCCATGCTTCCACCCAGATTCTTTCCAGCCTTTTCACTCCTTCCTATGAAAGAAAAACCCTAGTTATTTAACCCTTGAACTCATAGGTCTCATGGCCACAGCTGTATTCCTGATGTAATATTCCTCTTCTCCTACTGCAAATATTCCTTTTCTCCTTTGCAATAATTCTTCTGAATAAAGTCCTTCTTTAATAGATTTTTTTTTAATTGGACAGCTCCCAGTGTCTAAAAGGTGTCTGGCCCATGACAAGTGCCTAATGGATATTTATTATGGAATAAAAATAGAGTGTTATTTGGACTCTTTGTCAAAATACTGTAGCTTTTATATGGCAACTCTATGCACGGTAAATCTGTTAAGAATGTTGACCGAAACCACCCACCTTGGCCTTAATGATAACCACTTGCCTGAGTTGTCACAAGAGGAGGTCCTGATAAGGAACACAGTGCTACCACTAAAAACAGGGAGGATTTGGGAGGAGCTGAAAGGAAGGAAGAGATGCCAGCTCATAATATATCCTACCAACCTCCCAGAATCTTTCACACTGGAACCCATCTTGGCTGAAGGATGCCCACACCACCAGGAAGGACCCTAAGTCAGACCAAATTTGGGCAATAAGCAAGATAACTGGCCAGAGACAACCCAGAAACTAACCCTGTCACCATAAAACCTGAGACTTTGAGCCACGTGGCAGGGTAGTTCTCTCGAGTTTCCATAGCCTGTTGATCTGCACCTGGGCTCCCCTTTCCAATATAGTCTTTGCTTTATCCTATGTATCTCCTTGGACAATTAATTTCTGAGTGTTAGACAAAAGCCCACTCTTGGGCCCTGGAAGGGGTCTCCTTTCCTGCAACGAATCCGGCGCTCATTGCTTAACCTCCTACTCCCCACTGCTATGAAACACACAGACAAGGCATGCAGGTCAAGGATGGGTGGCTGATGGTAGAGATGACATTGCCATTTACCCATCAACTCATTTCACTCTTATTCACTCACAGAGAAAACGTATGCTCTGGTCCTCTGAAGAATTCAGCTCCTTTGTTCCTCAATGTAGCCTTCATTGTATACACCTGGGGTGGGATGCTAACTAAAGATAAGAGAACCATGGGATTTGTCTTTGTATCTGCAGGAGCCTAAATATCCATGTAATCCAAGGATATTATTAAAAATAAAATTTCCTATTTTTCCTATTTAGTATCTTATAAACTTTGTATCAAATTTATGCTGTGTTCTTGGTTGCATTTAAAAATTAAAACCAACAGAAACAACACTGAAATAAAATAAAAATAAAATACTAAGCTCTAAATACTGCTCTCCCAATATACTCACACACACAATCTTCCATTACTTTTAAAGTTAGCTCTACTTCAGATCACCCATGCTTAGTCTCACTCTTTGGTACAAATAATATAGCTGACTATAATTTTACTGGAAAAATTATCTTCAACCTTGGAAGACACAGGTGGCTGTTTAGTTTCTAAGTTGTGTCTGACTCTTTGAGACCCCATGGACTGTAGCCCACCACGCTCCTCTGTCCTTGGGATTTCCCTGGAAAGAATACTGGAGTGAGTGGCTATTTCTTCCTCCAGGGAATCTTCCTGACCCAGGGATCGAACCTGGGTCTCTTGCATTGGCAGGCAGATTCTTTACCACTGAGCCGCCTGGGAAGCCAGAGCAACTCCTATATTTCCCAAATACTGTTTAAACAGCTGTGATTAAAAAAACAAACTTTCCACAGCAATTTAGTTTTTCCTCTTCCCATGATAAATCTAAGCATCCTTCTTAATTGCAAATATATTAAATGATAATCATGACTGAGGTACATAGCTAATTTGGGTTTATTGCCTTTTTACATGTATAACAAATATGAGCTTTCCAAGTCAGTATAATTATGTCTCAAGATCCATAAAGTATGCTTTGCTTTAACATAACTATATTGTCATTTTGAGTTAATTTATTTAAGAAAATTCTGCCCAGTACTATTAAGGAATCTTAATCTCAGGACTGAGCATGAAAAAGGCCATTAATTAACTCTTTAAAGATGGATTGATCATGCAAAGAGAGTGCCATTGATGGGCTTTGCTGGTTACTCAGCACAATAAAAAAGTCCTGATGCCAGATGTTTGGTGATAGGACAGTCATTCTGAACTTATAAGAATTAGAAATGGCTAATTATAATGGATAAAAAAAATTAAAAACAACAGTCAGTTTATTTTAAATGTTTCACATGGCAGGCAATCAGGTAGTTTATTGAGTATCTTCATTATGCTTGCTGTTGCACAAAGAAAATTTAAAAATTGGCAGAAGAGCTATTCTTTCAATGCTGTCTTAAAGAATCTATTTTATTTTGTTGCCATTTGCTTGGATTAGACTAAACATTCTTTGAAATTAATTTCCTTGTATTATGGATGTACTCCTTTACTCCAGCTGAAATTAGCTCTATTTCCCCGAGTTTAAATCTTCTTGACAGTTATTGATAATGCCATTTCTCTACCCCAATGAATCACTTAACCAAGGACATTCCTTTACATTTTCTCTTCCTGCTTTCTTCTCCTCCTTCATCTTAACCAAATTCTGATTAGTGAGCTCATTACGGTTTGTTCCTGGGTGTTTTTAACATGTAGCAAATCTGAAATGTTTTCATCAAAGCAGAGAAATTGCTGCCTCCTTCTTTCAATGTGCTGTTATTGATTTTCAGGGTCCAAGAATTTATCTCCATTTTGAAGATACATCATGGCAAAGGAGAACACAATCACTGATTATTTTTAAGTTTGGGTGACTCAGAACTAGCCTGAAACACATCCTTTCTCTCCAGATAAAGTTGCTTAAAATTTGGTGCTACTTTCTTCGATTGATTAACGCTTGTAGTGGCTTATATCTTCATAATTCATATTATAGACAGTTCATTTCTCCAAGTACAAATAAGGCTGTCAGACAGTTTTAAGACTGCAATCATTGAGTAATACATAAAGAGTGCAATGGAATAAGTAATTTATGGAAGGGCTCTAGGGTGGTGCAGAGAATTAATGAAGTTCCCAAGGGTGCCTAGTGTGCAACCCGGGAGAGCTCAGATGCTGAGAGATCTTGACTTGAAGCCAATGAAACAACAAAGACTATGGAATTATGAAAACTGGAGAGGAAAAGAATGATGATCTAACTCAGAGATTACAAACAGGACAACTCCTCCGACTTTGTCTAGCTGGTTTTTTTTTCCCCCCTTTAACTTTGGTTTTGAATGCTTTCAGGTGGTGATTTGTCCACTGCACTTCCCACCATCAACAGTGACGACCTCTGAACCCATTCATGCATTTGTATTACCTGCCTTACACCTTAAGGCATTTCAGTCTGTGATCCAGTTTTCTCAGTAAAAACAGAAGAGAACTGTGGAGGTAAGTGATTTGCTCAAGATAACTGATGAGCAATGTGTTTTATACAGGTAGGTGGGTGACCCCACCTACATCTAGACTGTCCTTCTAGAGTCCTTTGTGTTCATCCTTGGTTACATTTGTCTGAGATTAAAGTCAGAACCAAATACAAATCTCTGAATGAAATCACAAAAGTATTTCAAAAGAAGCAGTATGAAAAGGAAGCGTAGTTCAGGAGGCTGAGTAATTTAACCAAGCTGAAGGAGAAAGCTGGGTTTTGTGTCTTCTACTCAACACTTCTCTACACACACACACACACACACATACACCACAGAGTTTATTGTTTATTTTACAAAATGAAGGGAACAACCTGTAAAAGGTGATTAAATTATGACATTTCTTTCTGTAAGCATAAAGTAACAATTTCCAAATTTGTAGAAGGTGCTTGCCTTTAAAATGCCATTGATCCTTCAAAACAACAACCCACTAAGTTAACATAAAAAGTAAAATGTGATGGCATGCTCAGAAATTATTTTCTTTTAGTCATGCAAGATTTCCTATGTCAAGATGACTCCATTTCAAAAAGATCATTGGGGCTGGTGAAAGAGGGAGCTGAGCTTCTTAAGTTACCATTAACATGGTTAGCAAAAGCCACCCCGTTCTCCTCCTGTCCTCAATCTTTCCCAGCATCAGGGTCTCTTCCAGTGAGATGGTTCTTCGCATCAGGTGGCCAAAGTATTGGAGCTTCAGCATCAGCATTAGTTCTTCCAGTGAGTATTCAGGATTGATTTCCTTTAAGATTGACTGGTTTGCTTCTTGCTGTCCAAGGGATTCTCAAGAGTCTTCTCCAGCACCACAGCTTGAAAGCATCAATTCTTTGACACTTAGCCTTCTTTATGGTCCAGCTCTTCTGTGGGGTAATCCCAAACAGTCCCAGCAGGAGATCCATATGAGTTAGAAAGATTGCTTGAAAAGCTCTTGCATTTATGCACCAGTAAAGTTGTCTTCCTGGCAATATTCTCTTTGGTTTTAGATTTTAATTAAACTAGACTCTGTTTCTAAACAACCCCTGTGCTCTGAAGCACTTTTTCACATTTGTATCTAACTCTTAATCAGATGCATTATAATTGTTTACTCTCACATTTAGCTTCCTCATTTGACTCTGTGCAGTTCAAGGACAAAGAATTATGTCTTAATCAGTTTTGTATTCCTGGCACTTAATATATGTGATATTATTGGAAGAAAAGAAAGGAATGACTAAAACCACACAAGATAATAGCTGTCTCTGAAGGGGCCTGCTTTGTTAGAAATCCAGGTTTTTAGTTAATATATAAAAGCATAGTAAAAAGACACAATGATTGAGCTGGAAGAATTGGGGAGGACAATTTATGTAGACAATGGTGCCATCAAGGAAAGGGAAGCTGGCTTCTGTGCAATGACCCACACAGATCAGAGGCAGAGTGGTTCCCACTGACTTCTGATGTTTTTTCTGTCCCCATCACATTCTCTCCTTCCCCTGCTCCTCTTGCTCCTTACCTTTTCCTCCTCTATGATGTCTGAGTGACCTGGAACCATACTGAATCCTGTGTCTTGAAGGAAAAAGTGAAAGTGCTAGTCTCTCAGTGATGTCTGACTCTTGCGACTCCCATGGACTGTAGCCCACCAGGCTCCTCTGTCCATGGGATTCTCCAGGCAAGAATACTGGGGTGAGTTGCCATTTCCTTCTCCAAGGGATCTTCCCTACTGGGATCAAACTCGGGTTTCCTGCATTGCAGGGAGATTCTTTACCATCTGAGCCAATCCTTTTTAAATCCCATGTTAACAGACTACAGTCCTCTTTACCCAGACTTTTAACTTCCTGTCAGTCTTTCCAGTCCAAATGGAATCTGATCTTGCTGGCTCATGAGTCTCCTTGTCTCTCTGCCTTTCTCTTTCTCTTGTTATCTCGTTCCCTCCTTCTCTCCGTTGATAGAGCATTTGCTACGTACCAGGCGCGTTCTAAGGGGCTTCCCAGGTGGCGCTAATGGTAAAGAACCTACCTGCCAATGCAGAAGATGTAAGAGACTCCGATTCCATCCCTGGGTCGGGAAGATCCCTTGGAGGAGGAAATGGCAACCCACTCCAGTATTTTTGCCAGGAGAATCTCATGACAGAGGAGCCTGGAGGACTACAGTCCATAGGGTTGCAAAGAGTCAGAAACATGATAGAAACAACTTAGCACGCAGGGCATCACCAACTGTGTTCTAAGCACCAATTGAGGGCAGATGTAGAAGGGGGTGATCCATAGGTTGGGGAAGTCTCTCCTTGTATTGATTCCCACTTTCAGTTCCCATTAATGTTAGAGCCTGCTACGCACTTTACGTATGTTGCTTGTTTGCGGCAGGAGTGGGGTGGGGGTGGCTTTGGGAAGATTCAAATGCATTTATTGTGCCCGTTCTTTCTATTATTACACCAGCAAAGAGTTGGATACAACTGAGCAACTAATACCATCTCAGATCATCAGGCATTAGATCCCAGAGGCTGGGGACCCCTGACTTAGAGTGTCTCCTTCAGAAGAGGAAATTGTCTTGGAATCACTATGGGTGTCTTTCCCCTGGCCCACAAGGGTACATGTCTTCTGCCTAATCCCAAGATCCCTGGGCCTCTGGGCCTGGCTGGTGCTGGGCACTGGGACACTGATAGCACAGCTTGGGACAGAGGCCCCTGTGTTGGATCAGGCATCCTCCCCGACAGGACTCGAACTACTTGTGTAGGAACTGGTTCTGAGAAACGCTGGCTCTGGTGGGATGGACCAATCAAAGTGCTCCTTAGCTTGGGATGGAGGCGGGGCCAGGGGAGTGAGCGGTTCTTAGAGAAGGCTCGGGAAGTGGGGACTTCCTTTTGACAAGGTTTGAGGAGAGATATTTAAGCAATATAGGAGACTGGCAACCTTATCACTTTTGCTTTAATTTAAAATTTATTATTTATTTCATTTTTGGGCTGTGTTGGGTCTTGGTTGGGTTTAGGCTTTCTCTAGTTGCTGCAAAGGGACTACTCTCTTGTTGTGAAGCATGGGCTCTAGGGCAAGCAGGCTTCAGTGGCTGCAGCTCTCGGACTCCAGGGTGCAGGCTCAGCAGTGGTGGTACGTGGACTCAGCTGCCTGGCGGCATGTGGGACTTTCCCGGACCAGGGATCGAACTGGTGTTCCGCATTGCAAGGCAGATTCTTAGTCACTGGACCACCAGGGAAGCCCCCTATTACATATAGAATTTAAGATGTAGGTCATAGAGATTTACATTTGGGATGAAAAAAAATTGGGGCTTAAAAAACCTGAATTGTGTTCCTTCACTTCAGTCTCCTTCCATCTAACAGCACAGCTCTGCCCACAGGACTTCTTGTTCAAAGTCAGCTTCTCTTTAGCATCCCGCCTCCAGCTTCCACTGGGTAGGGGAGAAAGGCCACACTTGGCACAGATGTGCTTTACGTCATGCATTTCTCCTCAGTTTTCATACAGAACCTCTCTGCCTCTCTACCTTTTCTCTACCTCTTTCCTGTTCTCAAGGACTAATTCTCTTCTTTCTTATGGTCTTCCCAAGGAATGACTTGCAAATTGAAGATTTAGAAGCCAAACACTTGTGGTTGCTGAGAAGATTTTCAGAAATAATTCCACATGTATTCCAATTGTGCAGAAATGGGAACTCACAGTGGCTGGAATCCATTTAAAGCCAAATTGTAACACTAATTCCCCAAACCATCATTCTCCTCTGATCTACTATTAAGATACCCTTGGAAGCCTTGAGGGACTGGAAGGATGTAAACTTTAAGTGTATCACAAGGATAGAAATTTGAAATACCAGTTCATTAAGATAAGTTGGACATATAAGTTGGATGTTTGGTTGGTTGATTATTTATTAATATTATGACTATATATGTAAAACATAATAAGTTTAGAATCCACTAGACATTTTTTTTTAAATTTTCTTTACTTTATTGTGTTGGTTTTGCCATACAATGACATGAAACTGCCATGGGTTTACATATGCTCCCCCTCCAGAACCCCCCTTCCTCCTCCCTCCCGATTCCCTCTCCCTGGGACATCTCGGTGCACCAGCCCTGAGCATCAATCCTGGGCTGGCGATTGATTTCACATATGGTAATTAACATGTTTCAATGCCATTCTCCCATATCATCCCACCCTTGCCCTCTTCCACAGAGTCCACGAGTCTATTCTATACATCTGTGTTCCTTTTGTTGTCTCGCATGTTGGGTTCTCGTTACCGTCTTTCTAAATTCCATATATATGCGTTAATATACTGTATTGTTGTTTTTCCTTCTGGCTTACTTCACTCTGAATAACGGGCTTCAGTTTCGTCCATCTGAGTAGAATTGCTTCAAATGAATTTTTTTTTAATGCTGAGTAATATTCCATTGTGTATATGTACCACAGCTTTCTTATCCATTCGTCAGTTGATGGGCATCTAGGTTGCTTCCATGTCCTGGCTATTGTAAACAAAGCAGCGATGAACATTGGGGTACACGTGTCTCTTTCAATTCTGGTTTCCTCAGTGTGTATGCCCAGCAGTGCGATTGCTGGGTCATATGGCAGGTCTATTTGCAGTTTTTTAAGGAATCTCCACACTGTTTTCCATAGTGGCTGTACTAGTTTGCATTCCCACCAACAGTGTAAGAGGGTTCCCTTTTCTCCACATCTTCTCCAGCATTTATTGCTTGTAGACTTTTGGATGGCAGCCATTCTGACTGGTGTAAAGTGGTACCTCACTGTGGTTTTGATTTGCATTTCTCTGATAATGAGTGATGCTGAGCATCTTTTCATGTGTTTGTTAGCCATTTTTATGTCTTTGGAGAAATGTCTGTTAAGTTCTTTGGCCCACTTTTTGATTGGGTCGTTTATTTTTCTAGAATGGAGCTGCAGGAGTTGCTTGTATATTTTTGAGATTAATTGTTTGTCACTAGACATTTAACTCAGGTTCACAGTCTCAGTAAAATTTGTAGTAAGATTACTGTATAGTTCAGAAATAATACTAGTATCTTTGAAATTGGTTAGTTTTTATTAGAAGAAATGAGGCCTCATCAAACATGATAGTATTTGTCATGAAGGCATAAAATTACATGAGCAGAAGACAAAAGTGAATTTTAAATACCTTATTTTAAATAGGATAAGAAGTCAGCTTACTTAAATATTTTCTGTACATATTATTAATCACAGTATTCAAAGCATAGGGGCAAAAGGATTAATTTTTAAATTAAATGGATAGTTTAAATATGCTAAATAAATAACAAACCTAATTAAATACACACTTACTGAAGTCTATCCCTTGTATTAGAATTTTTCTTTTGGAATTCAAAATGATGTACAATTTCTGCAGAATCCAATTTTAAAAATCATACTGTTGACATTAGATGTTGAAGAGTTATTTTATCATGTTTCATATTAAAATGTTGTTTTATATTGAAATAGAAACAAAACTAAATGAACATAGCCAGATCATTAACTATCTGCATTAACAAATGTCACATTACTTTAAAGAAAAAATACTTTAAAAAGTATTTCTTAAGGAGACTAGGGATGAAATTCTCTGGACCTTCATTGGTGGTAACACAGCTCCTCTTTTTGAAATATAACAGCTCAAAAAAATAGAGATTTTGGAGTAATTACTATCATCTCCTGGAAGTAAAGTATATATTAAAAGATAAACTGTGTAGTGTTGACCTAATAGTTGGCAATATGTGATTAGGAATTCAGTCCTGAATATTCATTGGAAGGATTGATGCTGAAGCTGAAACTCTAATACTTTGGGTACTAGGTACGAAGAACTGAATCATTGGAAAAGACCCCAATGCTGGGAAAGATTGAAGGTGGGAGGATAAGAGGATGACAGAGGATGAGATAGTTGGATGGCATCACCAAATCAGTGGACATGAGTTTGGGTAAGCTCTGGAAGTTGGTGAAGGACAGGGAGGCCTGGCATGCCGCCGTCCATGGGGTCACAAAGAGTCAGACACAACAGCGACTGAACTGAAGTTTTTCCTTGTCACTCCAAAGGAAATGGGATCCTTTGATGGGCATGTGGTCACCTTTCCCAGGACAGATGTATAAACACTCTGCTTAGTGATGCAACCCTGAATGCTGTCACCTTGACTTAGTGGAATATGAGGTATATTGATACCATCCAGGTCCCAGATGGGACATCCACCCAACCAGCCACAGCAGTGATGCTGCAACCTGTGACCTTGGCTCCCTGACTCTCTCCAAGAACCCTCAAAATGACAACAACAACAAGAAGACATCTGGTGGTGGTCAAGGCAGAGAAGGACTGATCAGTTCAGAGATACAGTTTGTATACCATGTTACCAAATTTTTAGCTTGCTTACTCATTTAGACTTTTGAGGAAACTGAATCTGGAATTTATAAATGTTTAACTATGTGGTTGTGTGGTTTCTTGAGTGCATATTGTTCTTTAAAGAACTGGATGTTTGCTATGACCCAAGTAAAACAGAAATTGAAACTAAAGTTGGAAACTCAATTTCAACTAAGGGCATATTCTGTAATTCTCATTTTGGCTGTGGCTGAGGTGTATAATGGAAAAAACAGGGACCTTTCAGAGGTGGTGCCAGGGGTCACAGAGAACAAAGGAATAAGAAGTTTTCCCCAGAGACCAGAGTAAGGCTGTAATCAAAAAATCCCTCTAACCCCCCATGGAGGAGGTCTTGGCCACATCTGTTTAGTGTGATTTCAGAATTACTTGGCTCAGTGACTGCCAGGATTCTCCCATCCTTCCCTTTCTAACTGGGATTATTTGTTGTGGTTACCCTGTTCCTCTCCTACTGTTATATGCTGAGTATGTTGGCAGAAGGGTTTGCAAATAATTTGCATTTTTAATTTATCTTTAAGACAAGAGGATCACCTCTGGATCAGACAACCCCATAGAGCCTGGAGACCTGAACTCGGACCTGGGTGTAGTGAATAAATGAATCTTTGGAGATGGGCTGAGCACATTCTGTGTGTGTTAAGAAGGGACCGAGATACTCTGGGGAACCACAAGGGTAGTCTGTTGCATAAACATTGACTACTCGCCAAATACCACTGTGCTCACACACATTATCCAGCTCCCTTTTACACAGGTGGGGCCATGTGACTTGTTCTGGCCAGTGGGCTGTGAGCAGAAGAGAAATGTGTCCCTTGTTCTTCCTGGCTGTGCCAATTCCTCACCTGGCCCTTAGGTGACTACACGGAACAGAATTCTGCTTTTCCCCGACCCCCAAACCCATGTTAACAAAGAAGAGACTGTCGTGGAAGCCACTGGCAGTGTGGAGTTAATGTGCATTACCTAGCCTATCCTGACTAAAAAAAACTTGAAAACTTCAAAACTGGCCTGCATATTAGATAGTAAAAATAACAGTGACAATCTCTTATGATAATATATTAAGATGTACAGCACAAAGCATATATAAGGAGAGCACATAAGGAGATCGAATTATTCTCATGGCTAAGGAAAATATTTTTACTTTTGCAGTTTGATCTTAATCCTTACACATTAACCAGTCCTTTAACATCTAATTATCTAGAAATGTGCTATTTTCCCATTGTAATATCATCCTAACAATTCTTTTATACATACTGATGTTTCTCTGAGTATTATTCTACCTGCCTGGACTCTCAGACTTCAGTGCACTCCCACATGGATACAGCTTTCGTTTGTCACTAGCCAACCCACAGCAAGCATCTTTCCCTTAACCAAACCTAGACCACAGCAAATCCAACATTAACAGGGTCCTATAAGACAGTGCTGGTGGCTCAGATGGTAAACAGTCCACCTGCAATGTGAGATACCTGGGTTCAATCTCTAGGATGGGAAGAGCCCCTGGAGAAGGAAACAGGTACCCACTCCAGTATTCTGGCCTGGAGAATTCCATGGGCAGAGAAGCCTGGCAGGCTACAGTTTATGGGGTCATAAGGAGTCAGACACAACGGAACAACTTTTACTTCACTTTTAAGGCAATGCAGAAATGAGTAACTGATTTGGCAATGTCAGGCACGAGGTCAAGGACCATGAAAGATGCTTATAAGCAGATGAGTAAACTAGACTTGAACCCTTGGCACTGGCTGCTCATACACAAGGGGGCAGGGAGGGATCCTGCAAGCTGAGAAATCTAAGAAGCTGAAAGAGAGGGTGAGCAGAACGTGCAGTGTATCAGGACAATTTCAATCAGTGTGACTAAAAAAAAATAAACCCATCACAGATGCCTCTGGTTAGCAATTATCAAACAAAAGTTCTGAGCAAAGATAATTTGGATCCTGAAAACAAAAAGAACCAACACAATGAAGACATATCTACTCAGGAAGGGGCAGTTGTTCTTATAAAGAAATTTTAAGTGTAGAATGGTATTATCATAAGCATATCATAAACACAAGGATAATACCCTTAAATATAAAGTAAATGGTACCCTTTCACTGGCACTTTAGGAAGAAGTTAATCTTGTAATATAGTGAATTAATCTATTCTAATCATAAATAAGGGCTTTCCTAGTGGCTCATTGGCAAAGAATCTGTTTGCAGTGCAGGAGACCACCTGCAAAGCAGGTTCAACCTCTGGGTAGGAAAGATGCCCTGGAGAAGGAAACGGCAACCCACTTCAGTATTCTTGCCTGGGAAATCCCATGGACAGAGGAGCCTGGTGTGCTATAAAAGTCCGTGGGCTCACCAAAGAGTCAGACATGACTTAGTGACTAAACAGCAATAATAATAAACAGTTAAAAAAATTTTTTTTCACTCTGATCAGTGGAAGGGAAATTTAAAACTGTTTTTTAAAACTTTCAGAATAAAAGACTATAAGGTTTTGTGGTTACTTTGCCCCATCTCTGTGGGCCCTATTACTTGATCAGGAAGGTGTACTCTGGGTTTATGATTCAGCCTCTTATAAGTGGGGAGCATTTTCTCCTAAAGATTTCTCAGGAAGGAGAGTATACACAAACTCACACATATGATTTTGTTTCTAAAAATACAAATAAAACTTGGTGAGGTTATCACAAATGTCATTCAAAAGTCACAATTGATAACAGGGGGAAACAATCTAAAAGAGAACACCAGCTGAGCAAAGGTAGACAAAATCATCTGAAACTTTGAAGAAGTCTAATGTCATAGGCTAATTAAATACTTAGGTCTTGGCTTATATTTCCATTAGTGGTTATAAAATGGATGAAAGAAGGAAGAGAAACAGGATAGTTAACGTTAGCATCACAGAAGAAAGGAAAGTCCAAAAAGCTTTTAAAAGGATCATGATCAAGAAGAAGCGAACAGCATTTGACTACAAATTAATTAGAGAAAAACTTTTTCTCCTAAGAAGTTTCCATTTGGTGCTAGTTTGCATGTCATGTCCATGATTAACTATACCTTTGAAGATGTCCCTTTGATTGAACTGATATGTGATCAAAACTCAGCAATAACCTCAGATCATTTTGCTGTACTATACCTTTTTGGATAACTTTCTATATGAAATTCATAGCTCTAAAAACTTTAAAAGCATATCTGTAGGTAGAGATTATGTCGTTCATTCATTTTTCTATTTCTCAAATATTTATTGAACTTCTGTGACATTCCAGCATGTTTCTAGATGGTTGGGAAGCAGTAGTGAACAAGACAGACAAATTTTCTACCACATGGTGCTTATATTCTATTGGAAAGAGAGATATTAAACAGAGAAGTAAATATATGCTATGCCCAGAATTGGAAGAATTCTGACTATTTAAAATCTCTGTGAAATATATGATAAAAAAAGGTTGCATTAAAATATTTTTTTTAGTAAATATGAAAACTGTATAATGGGGGTCCTGTATTTGGTATTGTTTTTTTTCCACTTACTATTTTGCAAGCATGTTTGTTTGTCTATAGTAGTCTTCAAAAATACCTTTTTAATAGCTTCAAACATAATAGGCTATATACAAAAATGTGATGCTTTCATTATTTTTGACAATTTCTATGATCATAAACCAAATTTATGTAGATAAATCCTTATCTGCATATCTGACTATATCCCCAGGATAAGGTGCATAAAGTGGAATCATTGGGTCTAAATGTATATATATTTTATGACACAATGTATGTTTGGAAATAGATTTATAGAAAGGTGGCACTTCCTCATCATTATCTCAACAATATGAGATGTTGAGTATATTTAAACCCTCAGCCAAAATTACACTATTTTAAATTACATATCTCTGTTTATAAGAGAGATTAATGAAAAAAAATAGGTTTACAATGCATTTACTTTTCTTTAGTGAATTCTTTGTCATATGCTTGTCCTTTTTTTAAATCTTAGACTGATAGTGTATTTCTTTTGATATGTGAATTATTTTACAGATGAAACATATATCTGTTGCAATGTTTCCCAAGTGGTCATTTATATTTACTTTGTCATGATATTTTTACATTCAAAAGTATTCTTATGCACTCAAACTTATTGCCCTTTATTCTTTGTGACTCCTTCTGTTCCTCTAGTGCTTGGAAAACCTTCCTTATCCTGAAATCAGTAAGTATATTTCTTATGTTCTTCCAGCTTTTTTTTAAATTAAATTTTACTTTCTTATTTAGCTCTTTAATCTAGGTGGAATTAATTTGGTACGCTGGGGCTTTAATTTGAACCTCTTCCAAATCGTTCATTTTCTTACCGCAATTTGTTAATGAAATAATCCATCCTTTTCCCCATAGGTTTGTGGTACTTTTTCAACTGTTACATTTATACACACACACAGAGTCTCCTTCAGCGTTTGCATTAATTTGTTTAAAAGATTCTGTTTTTAAGGTTTTGTTTGTGGAAGGGGGTGGGGGTGGTTAATGGTAAGTACTTTTTGTCCCACATGTTATAAAATTGCAATAATTCTTTGCGTTGTCTTGACGGAACCTCGGGGGAGAGCAGGGTACGGAGGCATTTAGGACCCAGGGGAAAGCCAGGCTCCGTATTGAAGGACAGAGTCTCGGGCGCACACGCCTCCTACCAAAAATCACAGCCCCTTGGAGCCGGGGCTCTCATTCACAGCTTTCTAGAGAAATCTGAGCCCAAACCTGCCAGAATAGGGGATCGCACCCATTCAGCTCAGCACCGAGGACACCTGCAGAAACACATTACCAAAGCAAGGCTGGGCGGCCGTGTGAAGGTATTTGTTGCCTTTTTTCTCCCTTCTGTATTTGCAGCGCTTCCCCGCCTTTCCCCGCTCCTGCGATGCCATGGCTGCGGCGTTTCAGCACTTCGGTGCGTGGACAGCTCCCACCTGCAATCCCTCCGCACACCATCCCTCTCGCACCCCACTCTCACCGCCTCCGTGGTCCATCCTCCTCCCGGCGCCCGCTCAGCCTGCGCTCCTTACACCATCAGCACCCCCATCTCCACCATCACCGTCATGATCTCCACCATCACCAGCGCCGTAACTACCGTCAACACAACTGTGTCTTGACTTAGACAAAGCCAGAGGTCCGCAGGATAGAGGAAAAGAGCCCAAGTTTTCAGGCATGGAAAGCAAAGTTCAGGTAGACTACAGCCCTGAAAACAAAGAGAGACGCCTGCTTGAGAGAAAGGGAAAGTGAAGACAGGAGAGAGGGCCCCCAGGCAGGGGGACAGATGGGGTACTTGCCAGACACCAGCAGTTAGCCAGCTGCCTTTCAGCAGATTAGGGACTGTTTAGTTCAGGAAATTAACATGGCCTGGGGTATAGTATTATTCTGGTGAAATAGATGTATACACTCAATCCGAGTTTCTGGTTTTCCAATGGAGAATCACTAGGAAGCAGGGTGGGGGTGACTGATGACTCACATTCACCCACATGCCGGTTTTCTTCCTAAGCGTTTATGGCAGAAACTCTGGAATTAAGTTTTTTTTTTCTTTTTTTACTAAAATGTCTTGTAAAATGGAGACCCCCAAAGGTTAACTCTGTGACCAGAATGAAAATTAAAAATGATGATGATGACAATAATAGCCTAACAAATAGGGCTTTTGTTGGAAAGTGTTATTTGTCCAAATGTCTTTTCCTGTCTACTTATTTAATTTCAATTTTCTGATCTTAAATCTCTTTTTGAAGCAGAGAAGATAGATTCTTTGCCCAAATGGCCAAAGTGGTAATGATATTCAGAGCAGATGGTCTGGCTTTGTTCATCCTAGTCAAGGACCTAGTCAGATTTGGAAGGTGAGATTTTTGTGTGCTTTCTCAGTAATCAGGTGATAACACAGTTTTCCTATAATATTAAAGGGTAATAAATAGACTGAAAAAATTTGAAAAGGCATTTTATGTAACTGTGTTCTACCAGGTTCTGCTTTTAGAGTGCTAAGATTTTCTCTCTCAGCTGAAAGGAAGTTGGGGTCTTTGAATATCTTGAAGGTCCAAACCCAAGTCCTAGCACCTCTTTGATTTAACCGAGTTCATCTGTTTTATAAGAGCCAATACATCTCAGAAAATAAGCACCTGCGCCTGTCATAAATAAAAAAATCTTTTGGTGGGTACTCATTTAATTAGTTATTACTGAACAGTAAAATGTTGGGTTTCTTAAGCAAACAGGTTTTCATAAAATCAATGTCTTTATTAAAAACAGATGGATCATATTTTCATATGAGAATAATGTCAGTCACATGTAACAGCCAAGTTTAGAGCAGAGCACAGTAAATGTTGATTTAAAAATTGCCCCTATAAATTTATTCTGCCTCTTTAAAAAGAAAAAGAAGCAAGTTGTGTCTAAATCAGCTTGCTCATCATCAGAGGCATTGTAAAACAAACAAACAAAAAACCCTCAGAAACAAGTATCTATCTGCTGGAAGAAGTTTTGAGGAAAAATTCATAGCAAATACTCTTCTTGAATGAGGAATAGTAGTATTTTGTCAAAAGCTGTCTACTGCTATGAATTAATTCTATCTGCGTCTAAATTGACTCACTTTTGAACTCAGATCAAGAAAACTAGCAAAAATATCTAGTGAAATGGATTTTAGGGAAGAAAATCTGGTCATCCATGTATTGTCCTTAGACTGGTAATATCCACAGTAAACTGGACCCCTCAAGGCCCCAGCCAACCAGATTCTTAAAACTCCCTCCCTCATCTTTCTGCAAATAATGGTTCCACTCAGACAATTTTCAAAAGTGTACAAATTGCCAGTTCTCGCTGCTTTGAACCAGAAACTCAGGCCAGGAATTGAGTGCCTTTAATGCTACTTCTTCCTGTACCTAATACAATTTCCTGAAGCTGAGGAAATTGTGAAACAATGCTGCTTCAGTGAGATTTACAGGCATCTGTCTCAGAAGTGATGCCTTTCTTTGACTAAATATTATACTGAGTTTATTAATTTTTATGGAGTGCCACTATCCTGGCTTCTCCCCTCTTTTCTATTAAGTGCTATTTTGCTTTTTTCATATTTTCAGTAACAGAACTTTCTCATTTTTAAGATGGACTTAAAGGTGAACAGAACACATGTTTTCCAGCAAAGCGGCATCATACATTTTGCAGACACGTTCACAGAGGGATGTATCATATTAGAATCATGGAATATAAAGCTGGAAGGGGCTTCAATTCCCAAAAGGGGGGATCTAGAACTCTTCAGAATGGGTGGTGTCTTCTCATTTCTGCAAGCTTTACAAAGGGACACCTTCATAGCCTTGAAGAGTCTACTAATGATTTTACATGTTTCTCCAGCAGAGCCATCCTTAGTAAATGGATCCATGCTGACTTGGATATTCTCTGCTTTCCTGTTACACAATGACCCAGATGAGGTAACATAGACGAATGTGTTTACAAAGTATGAAATCTGGCCATGTGCAGTCAGCTCAGAAATACCCCTCAAGCTGACAGGGATCTTCTCCCGCATTACATTTTTCTCCCAATTCTGGATTCTTTTCATTATTATTCTTTTTATCCAGGTGTTACAGGAATAAGTTTCAGAAGATCCACAGTATGAATGATTCTAAAACTGTAGCCTGTAACGTCAGCCCCAAGTGTTACATTTCTCTAGAGAAAACTGCTTAATTTTCAATACAAGTTCTTCTTAGTTTAATGGAAGTTTATCTTCTCTGGCTTGAAACTTCATGGATATGGGAATCAACTGGTCACTTGCCTCTCCATAAAAAAAGCTTTCATTTGTTCAGCTAATAAGTTTGTTATTTTTCACTACATCTGCTGACTTCCACAGCCCTTTATTATGTTGTCTCTGGCCAGGTAACCCTATTCTCCCCCCCTTATAGACCCATTATCATGTGAAAATGCCTGTGTGGGAGGCTAGTTTTCTGTGAGCTTTTCTTCTTCTTGACTTCCGAACCAGTAGGAATTTCCCCATATGTGTTTGAGATAATCCACTTTTGTCTTCTGGACTGTCTTAGCTAAATCCCCACTTTGTAGATACTGTGCAGACCACTTTCTCCATCTCTTCTTCCTAAGGCTGTGCTGTGTGCTGTGCTTAGTCACTCAGTCGTGTCCGACTCTTTGCAACCCCATGGAATACAGCCTGCCAGGCTCCTATGTCCATGGGATTCTCCAGGAAAGAACACTGGAGTAGGTTGCCATGCCTTCCTCAGGGCTCAAACCCAGGTCTTCCGCACTGCAGGTTGATTCTTTACCATCTGAGCCACCAGGGAAGCCCCTCCCTAAAATTATACCGTGTCAATTCATTCTGTGTTATTGCTCAAACATCTTATGTAAAGCTCCATACCTGTGTATGTGTCAAGTACACAGTGTATACAGTATTCACTATTTTGTAGCTCTGGAGGAAATAAGAGGGGATTTGTGGCAGTTCGGAATGACATTCCCAGGCTCTGTATTAAAAGGTATCTTCTCTTATGTGTGGGCTTTTCAGGCAGCTCAGCAATAAAGAATCCACCTGCAAAGCATGAGATGAGTTCAATCCCTGGGTCAGGAAGATCCCCCGGAGAAGGAAATGGCAACTCATTCCAGTATTCTTGCCTGGGAAATCCCATGGACAGAGGCACCTGGTGGGCTATAGTCCATGGGGTTGCAAAGAGTTGGACATGACTGAGCATGCACACACACCACAAACAGCCACTACTTCAGTTAAAAACTTTTCTATCTAATACAATAAAGAGGCTCATTCCTTCCTTACATGTTGTCTTTCCCTTTAACTCCTTGTATTACTTGCTCCAAGGCAAACTAAAAAGATAACAATTTTATAGATTGTCCAAGAACAGGATACCATCTTTTATCAAGCATATTCACTTCATCTGAGTTCCAGTCTATTCTACTTCTGCTCCGGCATCTATTGTGAATAGAAGTTCGATATGCAAAGAGTAGAACACGACTGAGCAACTTCTATTTTCACTTCTCAGTATCTCTACTCTGATAGAACTCATTCCAATTGACTTTTATTCTTTCTTAAGAGCAAGACCAAATGGGATAGATGACTGTGTGCTTAGTTGCTATTTTAAAGGGAGCCAAGGGAGTCTATATAAGGAATATTTATGTGGCAAGGGTAAGCCCTGGGGTAGGACTGAGCTAAAGGTGATAGAAAGTTGACCATAAGCCAGGGGCTAAATTCTAGCCATACTACACTTTCAGATGATTAAAGGTCTCCCCTTTATCCTTCCAGATGACTTGCCTGCCCCCCCGGTATAGATAGCTCTTTTCTGCAAGTTGAATGTTTGATAGAATCAATGGACCGGTGTCCAATTTATTACTCACAGGGCTGGTGTTCCTTTGCCATTACTTGTGCAGACAAGTCCTACAAGTGCTAATGTGTGTGTTAGTCTCTCAATCATGTCCAACTCTTTGCAACCCTGTGGACTGTGGTCCACCACACTCCTCTGTCCATGGGATTCTCCAAGCAAGAATACTGGAGTGGGCTGCCATTCCCTTCTCCAAGGGATCTTCCCAACCCAGGGATAGAACCTAGGTCTCCTGCATGGCAGACAGATTCTTTATCATCTGAGCCACTAGGGAAACCTAATGGTCAATCTGAAATTCATCATCTGTAAATAAGAGTCCTTCTTGGTCAGCACCATCGAATGTTGTAATCAACCAACCTCTGAGATTTAAATACATGCTTCACTGGCAGTAAGGAAGCATATTATCTTTCAGGAAAGATTTCAAATAGAATTGTACTTGAAAAAAGATTTTTGCTCACTGTGACTTTTGATTTTGGTTTTGATCTATCTGTCTGATCTATTTTTATGTCATTCAGTGTAAAATTTCCTTTCAGCATTCCTAGGGGGAAATGCATATTCCATGAAAAAAGTAGAAGTGAGAATTTAGAAAGGTGATGAGCCATAAGTGTTCACCTAATTCGATATACATTACAAATTCTGAAACATATCTTTCACATTTATTGATGGTTGTTGATTAGACTTTCAAGTGGAAAGTTTTATCACTGAGGTTCATTCTTCATCTTTTTCTTAGAAAAGGAACTCACAAAACAAACATAGGTATAGTTTCTAACTTTACATTTGTATTAATTTAAAGCTATATGTACTTAAAATTGTTCTTTGTGTTACCTGGAACATCCAGAAGCAATAGATGTTTGATATATTGTTCATTATTATTGATGCTCTCACATTTCAAATAATATTTAGAATTTATAGAGTTCATCTTTCTGGAAATGACAAGAACATACTGTTTCTTCTTGAATTTGGCCAACTGTACATCCCTTAATCGTTCTTCCTGAGGATTGATGGGCTGTAGGTCTGTGCCTATTATGCGAATGAGCCTGAGAGCATTAGTGCCCAGGCTGGTATGGGAAAAGCACCTGTTCTGAGTCAGGGTTGGATAGTGAACAGAACATGATCTTCAAGACAGGAAGGCTTGGGTGTGAATCTTTGTTCTTCCATCTATACTTACTCTATCTAAATCTCAGATTTATCCTTTTATCTGATGAGTAATAATCCACGTTTAAAGGTTGGTGTGGAGACTAGACCACATGATATCAAAGTCCAAGGCATGTACCAAATAGTCAACAAATGTTTGTTTTTTCCCTCAGTTTTAACACTAGCTCGTTATCTGACTTAATGCCTGGTGTTAGGTGTTCTAAGCTCAGTATCTTTATTTTCTTGGACATGCTAAAAGTATGTAAAGCTAATGTAAACCAGAGCTTTTCATTTTCAAAGCACTTTTACCTACATCATTTCACATGGTTCTCAGAAACTCCCAGGGAATTATCTTTATTCCACCTATTGTGGGATCATTGTAATGATGAAAAAAGATAAGTGATGTAAAATGCTTTGAAGTAATACTTATGCATATGTACATATTTTTAGATAAGACATGGTTATTACTATTCTGATTGTTTCCACTATATTTAATGTATGTTTCTAAAGATAATGAAATAAGTGAGAATAATAGATTATAAAGTAACTGAAATAGATTTTATTTGAATTATTATACTTCCTGAAATGATTTTTTCACCTAGATTCCTTGGTGCATAAAGACTAGGGTATGTGTTTCTAAGTGTGTTTATGGGCAAATACACTTTATTAAACTGAATGCTGTATGAGGAAATATACAGATATTTTTTCTAATGGAAATTTGAGATGCAGTATAAATCTGGAATCTATGGATTCCATGATTTAAAATATCATTATATGGAGACTCTCCTTTTCTCCTCCTCATACAAAAATACCACTATCTGAATTTCTAGCTTGTGAGAAAAAGCATGGATTAGAAATAAAAGTAAACTCCTACCCCAATGGGCTCCTCGGAGACTGCACTGAGCTATTCTTCATGTATCTGGAAAAATCTCTAAACAAAAGCATCATTTAGGACCTAACCAGAAGTGGAAGAGGAGTTTCTGAGGCTCACAGGAACCCACCAAAAGTGCCCCCTTGGGGTTATCAAGCACATTTCAATACGCAGGCCATGCTTGGGACTCTACTAGGCATGCCAAAGTATCAGTCCTTCAAACAGAGCGTTGAGGCTTCTGACTTGTCATTCCCAGTGTCAAGCCCTAGGAACATACATAAAGAGAGCAAAAATCAATGATGGCTTGAAAAGTCACAGATAACTAGATTTTAAATAGTCCATCCGCCAATGAAATATGAGGACAAGATGGTAACCGCACATTTGTAAAGTCGGATGCTAGGCTACCTAAAACTGTCTATTAACCCCTTAGGCACATTTAAGCTTATAGAATAGTAAGGCTGGAAGAGTTTCAGGAAAGGAGAGTGAGGTTCTGAGAGGGACGGTAACTAGCTGAAGGTCACATAGGTCTTAAGTAGTGTGGAGGAGCCTGGTTGGCTGCAGTCCATGGGGTTGCTAAGAGTAGGGCACAACTGAGCGACTTCACTTTCATGCATTGGAGAAGGAAATGGCAACCCACTCCAGTGTTCTTACCTGGAGAATCCCAGGGACGGGGGAGCCTGGTGGGCTGCCATCTATGGGGTCACCTAGACTTAGACATGACTGAAGCGACTTAGCAGCAGCAGCAGCACTAAATATTAGAACCTCTCTGCTATATATAAGGATAGAAGAGCACTATAGTAAGGAACATCGGACTTTAGAAATAGAAGCTTAAACCCAGTTCTGCTTCTTGGTAACTGCGTAACTCTAGGATGGTCATTTACCATCTTCTGTGCCTATTTCCTCATCTGAAAAATGGGGACAATAATACACTCATCTCATAGAATTGAGCTAGTAAATCCCCACGTGGCACTAGTGGTAAAGAACATGCCTGCCAGTGCAGGAGACATAAGAGACGTGGGTTCCATGGATCCTTTGTGTTGGGATGATCCCCTGGAGGAGGAAACGCAACCCACCCCAGTATTCTCGTCTGGAGAATTACACAGATAGAGGAGCCTGATGGGCTACAGTCCATGGGGTGGCAAAGAGTTGGACACAACTAAAGTGACTTAGCACACCGCACAAGGAATAAATAATATACCATGTCAAAAATTAGAGTATGCAAGTGCCTGGGACATAAACACAGTGATAATAAATACTAAATTAAAGCAATTCTTATTATACCACCAGGACAGAAACCACTATGACTTCTTCAGGTGAAATCAAGTTCAATGTATCCTTTATACTTGTTTGACCAATGCAGAAACATTGAATGACAACCAAATCCTTCATGTGAACAAAAAATATCACAATTGAAAATGCTGTATCTGAAGAACATTCTTGTATAGCACAGTATTTTTAGTGCCTTAAATAATATCAATGGAAGCTATTATTTATGTAGAAGTCTATTAAGACTTCTGAAATGAAGGATTTCCCTTTAATGGAAAATGTCCATTTCATCCTAAGCATGAAAACTGGTGACCCTGGCTTGGGCACTCCCCCCAGCAACTCCCACTGTATGCTGAGCACAGAATAAAGATATAGAGTGAAGCAAATTTATTTCAGAGATTATAGATTGGAGGCATAACTATGTGTGGAAGTGGGCTGTGAAAAATGCAGCTTTTATCTTGGAAACGTGGTTGAGTTCCCTGCACTGTACGGTAAGAAAGTTGCTCCCAGCAGCTTTAAATATTCTGTCAGGCCCAGCTTTTGCTATGCCTCGTACTCTGAGCACACTGTGGCGAGGTTGGAACCCTGAACATCACCAGAATGCTTCAAAGAGGCAAAGATCTGAAGCACGATGTGCCTAGGCTAACTTCTTCTAGGAACAAGTGACTTTGCATATAAGGAGGGAAATGAAGGCGGCTGCAACACCTTTAAGGAAAACAGTCCTAGAGGGACTGCAACAGAAGGAGAAACCACTTACTCGCTCAGTGAAACAACATTGTGACTACTTCATTCATTTGTTCTACATGGATGTATACATATGGCACCTACTTAGTGCAGGCACTCTCCCAGACACTGAGAATAGACAGTGAACACAATGAAGTGTCTCTGCGCGTGGTACAGACCGTGTGTCAGAGACAGTGCCGGGGAAACACAAATGAGTAAGATCAGGTAATTAAGGGGAGTCTGAGTGAGGAGTTCAGAGTAAGGAGGGAGAGGGGAAACGCTATAAAATATCATGTTGGTCAGGGTGAGGGGACTACGCATGACCTCTGAAGGTGAGATAGAGTTCCTGGGTGGTGACTTCTTCAGTGATGACTCCTTAAGGGTCAGAGGACTCAGTCAGTGGTTGTTCTAGACAGAGGGAGCATCTTTTTCCAAGGCCTAGGGGTGAGAGAAGAAACCACAAGTGTCTTGGTGTGGCAGCATGGCTGGATGGTGAATCTGGGGACACAGATGGGGACCAGAGTCTCAGAAGCCAGGTCCATGTCACAGGGTTTTCTATTTCATCCTAGAACAATTGAAAGCTATTGATTGATGTTGATCCACGAGTGACATGGGGGGCTGGGATGAACTGGGAGATTGAGACTGACATGTGTACCCTATTGATACTATGTATAAAATAGAGAACCTTCTATAGCTCAGGGAACCCTACTCAGTGCTCTGGGATGAACTAAATGAGAAGGAAATCCAATAAACGGGGGATAAATGAATACATAGAGCTGATTGACTTTGCTATACAGTAGAAAAGTAACACAACTTTGTAAAGCAACTATACTTCAGTAAAAATTAATTTTAAAAAAGAAGTCACATGAGAAGATTTCAATTTTAATACAAAGAATGGACAAGGGAAGGTCAAGGTTGGCAGCAAGGATACCATAGAGAGGATACTGCAGGACTAAACAGATGCGTGGTGATGTGGTCTAAACCAAGGCAGTGAAAATGGATGGAAAGAATTGGGAAGATCTGAGAAATATTACAGAAATGATTGCCTGAATGTGGGCAGTAAGGGAGAGGACGGAATAACAGTTGACTCCCAGGCTTCCAGCGTGGGAAATGACACAGATGACATCAGTCAGTAAGAGGGGGAGGTAGAGGAGCATTTTCAGGATGAGGAACTATGATGAGTTCAGTTTTGAACATATTGAGTGTGCGGGGTCTAGGGGACATCTAAGTGGGGGTGTTTAGTAAGCTGCTGGATGTAGAAGTACACCTGAGCATCAGAAGAGAGCGATGGACTGAAGTCAGCCACATGTAGGGGGTTAAATCATGGTTGGACTCGGGAAAACAGCGTATGGAAGTGGCGAACACATAGGCAGATGGAGCAGGGATGGACAGAGGTTGGGAGAAAATAGGGTACATGGGATCACAGAAAAGAGTGGGAAAATAGAGTTTTAGGAGGTCATCAACATCAAATGCTAATGGGGTCACCCATACATAAATGGGTGCTGAAATTCGTCCACTGGGAGCAGAGACAGAAAGGTCATGCACTAGTAGAGGGACCATCTGGGTTTGCTTGGCAGTGTCCCCGATTGGGCCTGTTGTCCCAGAGTTACTGTTAATGCCGCCCCCTGGTGTCTAAATCTGGATAATAAACTGTCTGATCATCTCAGTCACTGGCTGGTAGAGTCAAGACAGATTGCGGTGGGTGTGCTGTGTGCCTAGGAGCTCAGTCATGTCCGACTCTGCGACTCCATGGACTGTAGCCCGCCAGGATCTCTGTCCGTGGGGATTTTCCAGGAAAGAATACTGTAGTGGGTTGCCATTTCTTCCTCCAGGGGATCTTCCCAACCCAGAGATCAAACCCAGATCTCCCGCATTGCAGGCGGATTCTTTACAGTCTGAGCCACCAGGGAAGCACACAGTGGGTATCGAGGTGAATTTGAAGAGGGAGACATCAAACAAGGGAACTTTTCCAAGGAGTGTGGTTATTAGAGAGGGAATTTTAACATCAGGTGGACATTGAACTAGATGGATTTTAAACATTCTTCCAATCCTGGGACTAGTTCATAGAGCACTATATTCCTTTACTATCTTCAGTTCTTTGGAATCAGTGAGAATAAGGACTTTGTTGTACTTCTTATTTTCTCACTTTCAGACCTAAATGCTACTTTTTACAAATTACTTTGCAAAGCCAACATTTTATAAATAAAACTTTAGCTATTCTACATTCATTCTTGAAAATGAATACTAATTACCTGAACACATTTTCATCTATCACAAAGGCACTATAAAGCAGAAATGTGTGATGTGAGTATCTCCCTATAGAAATTATAGCTAGTCCTAAATTAAGTTGAAAGAATCATTTTACTTTTAAAATTATTTTGTATGATAAAGTGTTAATAATTATGTTGTAAGTAAATGTTCTGCCTCTTATTGCAAATATTGTTTGATCTAGGCAAGCTAGGGGAAAAAAATACATGTCTCCAAGTTTTTTTTACACCTAACGTGTTTTCTAATTTTTGGTACTTCTAGGTTAGACCAAACTGATGTCTGAGAGAGCTGAAACACATATTTTAAATGAGAAAGATGCAAATAATGTGAGCATTTGTCTGTATACCATTTAGATAGAAAAACCCAACAGGCTTAAAACAATCATTAAATATGCTAATCTCTAGTTGCATCCATGTTGCTACCAACGGCATTAATTTCATTCTTTCTTATCAGTTCAGTTCAGTCACTCAGTCGTGTCTGACTCTTTGTAACCCCATGGACTGTGGCAAGCCAGGCCTCCCTGTCCATCACCAACTCCAGGAGCCTTCTCAAACTCATGTCCATCACGTCAGCCATCCAACCATCTCATCTTCTGTCATTCCCTTCTCCTCCTACCTTCAATCTTTTCCAGCATCAGGGTCTTGTCAAATGAGTCAGTTCTTTGCATCAGGTGCCCAAAATATTGGAGTTTCAGCTTCAGCACCAGTCCTTCCAATGAATGTTCAGGATTGATTTGCTTTAGGATTGACTGGATCTCCGTACTGTCCCAGGGACTCTCAAGAACTCTTCTCCAACACCATGGTTCAAAAGCATCAATTCTTCGGCACTCAGCTTTCCCTATAGTCCAACTCTCACATCCATATATGACTACTGGAAAAACAATAGCTTTGACTAGATGGACTTTTGTTGGCAAAGTAATGTCTTTGCTTTTTAATATGCGGTCTAAGTTGGTCTTGGCTTTTCTTCTAAGGAGCGAGAATCTTCTAATTTCATGGCTGCAGTCACTATCTGCAGTGATTTTGGAGTCCCCCTAAATAAAGTCTTCTCATTGTTTTCATTGTTTCCCTATCTATTTACCCTGAAGTGATGGGACCAGATGCCATGATCTTAGTTTTCTGAATGTTGAGTTTTAAGCCAACTTTTTTATTTTCCTCTTTCACTTTCACAAGGAGCTCTTTAGTTCCTCTTCACTATCTGCCATAAGGATGGTGTTATCTGTGTATCTGAGGTTATTGATATTTCTCCCAGACATCTTGATTCTAGCTTGTGCTTCATCCAACCCGGCATTTTGCATGATGTACTCTGCATATAAGTTAAATAAGCAGGGTGACAATATACAGCCTTGACATATTCCTTTCCCTATTTGGAACCAGTTTGCTGTTCCATGTCCAGTTCTAACTGTTGCTTCTTGACCTGCATACAGATTTCTCAGGAGGCAGGTCAGGTGGTCTGGTATCCTTTCTCTTTAAGAATTTTCCACAGTTCTTTGTGATCCACCCAGTCAAAGGCTTTGGTGTAGTCAATAAAGCAAAGGTAGATGTTTTTCTGGAACTCTTTTGCTTTTTCAATGATTCAGCAGATGATGGCAATTTGATCTCTGGTTCTTTTGACTCTTTGAAGCCCAGCTTGAACATCTGAATGTTCACGGTTCTTTTTTATGACTGAGTAGTATTCAGTTGTGTATATATACCACATCTTTTTTATCTATTCATTTGTCAATGGTGTATATGTACCATGTCTTCTTTATCCATTCATTTGTCAATGGGCATTTAGATTGTTTCCATGCCTTGGCTACTATGAAAAGTGCTGCTGTGAACATGTATCTTTTTGAATTATAGTTTTGTCTGGTTATATGCCTAGGGTTGGGATTGCAGGTCAGAAACAGAAAGACAAATACCATATGATATCACTTAGATTTGGAATCTAAAATATGACACAAATGAACCTATCTGTGAAATAGAAATAGGGTCAGACACAGAGAACAGATTGGTGGTTGCCAAGGAGAGGAGGGTGGGAGAGGGTTGGATTGGGAGTTTGGGATTAGCAGATACAAACTGGTATATATAGAATGGGGGAAAAACAAACAAACAAGGTCCTACTGTATAGCACAGGAAACTGTACTTAATATCCTGTGATAAACCACAATGGAAAAGAACTGAAAAAGAATGTATATATATGTTTATGTATAACTAGCCACTTTGCTGTGTAACAGTAATTAACATGGCATTGCACTTCAACTACACTTTAATAAAACGTAAAACTAAAGACATTTCACCAAGGGAAAAATGAAACAAAAAACTTAATCATTATCATAAGTAAAGTAATATCCTAGGACAACAGAAAAGTTATACCAAAAAATGACTTGGAAATCCATATGGATATTGGCCAAGGTAAGAAGACAACTAAGAGTTCCAAGCCCTTTTGCCTTCAGCAGAAGAGTGAAACTGCTGGTAAATGTCCTCACATGGGCCTCTCTCTCATTGCTGTTGAATTTGATTATCGAAGGTCAAGCTTCCAGCCATAAGCCTGTCCTTCTCTCCCTGCTTCAGTTCATTTAGTTCAGTTTGAGTAATTAGGTACCGTGGGGTTACAACACAGTGACTTTTAAAAGCCCCTTTTCACTGTTAAGCTGCAAGTGGCTGCCTTTAAAAAAGGAGTTATTTCTGTGAAAGAAACAGAGAAAAGAAGCTAACGGAGGCCCTAATGTCTCTGATTGAATGCCTGTGAACGGCCCCATAAAACAGGCTGCAACAGAGGATTCTTCTCTTTTCTTGGGTAACTCATTAAAAAAGCAAGCTATTCTAGTCTGACTGTAGATCATTAATTAGTATCACTAAAACCTTCCTAAACGTATTGCAAAGACTTGCATATCACACAGTGAAAAGTGAAAGTGAAAGTCTCTCAGTTGTGTCTGACTCTTTGCCACCCTGTGGACTACACAGTCCATGGAGTTCTCCAGGCCAGAACACTGGAGTGGTAGCCTTTCCCTTCTCCCAACCCGGGCATCAAACCCAGGTCTCCTACATTGCAGGAGGGTTCTTTACCAGCTGAGCCATAAGGGAAGCCCAAGAATACTGATGTGGGTAGCCTATCTCTTCTTCAGCAGATCTTCCCAACCTAGGAATCCAACCGGGGTCCCTGCAAGGCAGATTGATTCTTTACCAACTGAACTATCAGGGAAGCCCATTACACACGGAAGGTGTCAATAATGAAATTATGCCAAAGACCCTATTTTAAATAATATACACCCTTTATTCTTCTAATCAGCTCTACAGCATAATATACTGCTTTTCTGAGTTCCAGGTCATTTTCCCAGACCTTCTTTGTATCATCTGTTTGTCTCTCTTGTGTATTTGTTTTGCAGTAAGCAATGGCCTTGGTTTGGCTTCTCTTCTGGCTGGCCACCACCACATAGAATCTGAATGTCCAACCATTTTCCAGGAACAGAAAGAAGAGCCTCTGCTTGTCTGTTTCAGTGGCAGCTTGGTGGTAAAAAGACTGTTGAATGGGCCACGATCTCAGCAGACCATCACGTGAATGGGACCAGTTTCTTTTCTTCCCAAACATCAGAAATTAAGCACTTCAAAAGGAGATTCGGCCAAGATGACCCATTTACAGGCTGGACTCAGCCCAGAGACTATAGAGAAAGCACGCCTGGAACTGAACGAAAACCCAGACGTTTTACACCAGGATATCCAGCAAGTCAGGGACATGATCATCACCAGGCCTGACATCGGATTCTTACGCACAGATGATGCCTTCATCCTGAGGTTTCTCCGAGCCAGGAAGTTTCACCAAGCAGATGCCTTCAGACTCCTGGCCCAGTACTTCCAGTACCGCCAGCTAAACCTGGACATGTTCAAAAACTTCAAGGCCGATGATCCTGGCATTAAGAGGGCTCTCATCGATGGGTTCCCTGGAGTGTTGGAAAACCGTGATCACTACGGCAGGAAGATTCTTCTGCTGTTCGCAGCCAATTGGGATCAGAGTAGGTAAATGTAGATAGTGTCTTTATTTGGTTCTTCTGTTTCGTAAGCATTGCCACTGCATGTTTGGGCTATAAGCCTTTATGGATAATGGGCTCTCATTTAAATATATATATTCTCTACATCCAGGCTTCCCAGATGGTGCCAGTGGTAAAGAACCTGCCTGCTAATGCAGGAAACATTAACATACACAGGTTCGATCCATGGGTTGGGAAGATCCCCTGGAAGAGGGCATGGCAACCCACTCCAGTCCTAGAGAATCCCACAGACAGCAGAGCCTGTCGGGCTAAAGTCCATAGGGTCACACAGAGTCAGACATGACTGAAGTTACTTAGCACACACACATACACTCATTATCTACAAAGAAAATTTAAAAGCCATGGGTCTTTCATTGCCATCAAAAGGCAATTACAGATCCACAGAAATATTCTGGAACACAAGTTAGAATTGTAGAGACCTCAGAAGTTATTCTATTCATCAAAGGGGGTCATATATTTTCATAAAACTGGAATCTGGGTCTTTTAGAAGATCCATCTATTCTGTCTCATGTTCCCATCTTTAACAACAACAAAAGTGGATTCAGTAGATGGCTTTAAATCAAGTATTTTCAACACATGAAATAATTCCTTGGATCCTGTCCATGAGTTTAATATCCGACATTTTTTCTGCATGCCAGACCTTTCCATCCAAATGCCTTTGAGCATTTCTCCTGAAAGTCCCATAAAGAACTACAAACTCAACACATCCCAAACTGAGTGCATCATCTTTCCTGCTCTTCCATCCATCCAGTCTCTTGAGCCAGAAATCTGAGTGTCTCCCTGGACTGCTCCCTGCCATTGGTCCTCATGTTTCATTAATTGCAGAGCCCTGCACCTTTCTTTTTAAAACCGGCCCAAGTCTCTTGATTCTCTTGGCTCCCATGGCTACTGCCCTAATGTAAGTTCTCATTTTTCACCTGCATCACTCAGACAGCCTTCTGACAGGCTCCTTGCCTCTGGTCCAGTCTCCTCTGAGCCATTCTAGTCTTTACAATCGTCAGACTAACTCTTCCAAAATTCTGCTATGTCACTCTTCTCATTAAAATTCTTCAATGACCTGCAATTCAAAGTCAAATAAAGCCCTTTACAGTTCATCTTCTGCATCTCCTGCTCTGCTTCACCCTCTGCCCTTTTTCATGGTCTCCGGTCCAGCTGGTTGGAAGTGTAAGCCTTGCCTTAAATACTAATAATTGTGGTTTTGACATGTCTCCAAGCCTCTGGACTCAGTTCACCAGAGACTTAAAGGAGGGATCAACTATTTCGTATGCCAAGTCCAATCAACTTGGACACAACCTGCCCACTGTCTCATATCTATCTCTAGTGTTCTTTGGGAAGGGGCTTCATCAACATTCATCCCAACCCTGTTTCAGTGAGGTGTCTTCCTCTGCTCACGTATTTCCACTCAAGTATTTACAATAGGAGTTTAAGAACCAGTGTTATAGCTGATATTTTTTAACACATATAATCTCATTTAATCCACCCAAGAACTTTTCATGATGGTTTTCCCATGATCCCAGTTTTACATTTGATGATGCAGGGATTTGCGAAGTTAAGCAACTCATTCAGTGTCACACACTAGTGAGATACAGAATGTGGGCTGACTTGAGAGCAAGTTCTCTTATCTTGGCTTTATTGTAATTGCATATGCTTATGTGTGTGCTCTTTCTTACCCCTCCTCCCAAGACTGCAGTTTCCCTGAGGGCAACAGACTACATCTCTTTCATGTTTATATCTTGGGGTACATAGTCCAGTAGGCAATAAATGTTGAATTAGAAAGAATGTATGGATTAATCTCCAAAACTTTGCCTGTGACTTGAGCTCTCACAGTGTATCATACTGAAATTATGGTACTTGGGGCAACACAGGTTTAACTTTAAAAATATACCAAAGAGCCCCTCATCCAAATATAATTAAAAGAAATTTCTAGGGTGCTGTTTAGTGCCTCATATGACTAGTCCTCACCCTAAAGATAATGATTAGTGTAGGACACCTTAGCAACTCCACTGACTGTTTCTGGTTGAAAAATTGGAATAGGGCAATCTAGATGGTGAAGGACAGGGAAACCTGGCATTCTGCAGTCCACCAGGTCGCAGAGTCAGACACAACTGAGTGACTAAACAACAACAACAAACCCTGAAAAGGTATTTGAATGTTTTAACACTATCAATCTATATATAGAATTTTCAGATCTGCACCTCGGCCCAGGCTGCCCTGATATGTCTCTGCTCTGTTATCCCATAAGCATTAAGGAAGAGCCTCTTGTTACAGTGTTCTACTGATGAGAAAGATTTCCAGGTCTTTTTTCTTTTTCATATGCTAACTTGCCATCTGTGTATATTTTATTGTGAAGGATCTGTTAATGAATTTAGTCCATTTTTTTCTTTTTAATTGATGAACCTATTTGCAGGGCAGGAATAGAGATGAAGACATAGAGAATGGACTTGTGGACACAGCAGAGGAAGGAGAGGCTGGGACAAATTGGGAAGTTGGGATTGACATATATATACTACCATGTGTAATGATAGCTGGTGGGAAGCTGCTGTATAACACAGGGAACCCAGCCAGATGTATGCAACAACCTAGTGGGGTGGGAGGTGGGTGGGGGTGGGAGGGAGGCTTAAGAGGAAGGAGACGTGTATACTCTTGGCTGATTTGTGTTGTGGTATGTCAGAAACCGACACAACTTTGCAAAGCAATTCTCTGCCAATTAAAGATTTCTAGGTCTTCACATTCACCCATACATCATTCACTCGACAAACATTTGACGAGTGTAGACTTGGTGCCAGAGTGTGTGGTAAGTCACTGAGGACATGACGAAAAGACAAGGTCCCAGCAAACAGTCCTTTGGGCACCCACTATCCGGTAATGATGCAAGCACATGGACGCCAACCCCTGTCTACCACAGTTCGGAGACATAAGCCATCCACAGAAGATGGGAGCCCTAGTGTAACTAGCAGGAACAGCTGTCCTCTCGGAAAGGACACACGAACATTTCGGATTTTGATGACTCTAGAGAATGACCATGGTGACTTCTTCGGTGCTTAGTTGTCATACGTGTCTGAGAACTTCCATCTGCTAAGACAGGTGACACACGGAACACCAGTAAGTGATGATTTACACACAAAGAGACACTTCATCATATAGGATCTTGTTTGCTATTAGTCTTTGGTCTGTAAATATCTCCAAATGCGGGGTTAAGAAGTAAGAAGAAACAAGTCTCCAAGGGAATCATTCGAATCTTTATGATTAGGATAACCTTGAATGAGTTACTTCACGTCTCTGCTGCTCAGTTTCCTCAGGTGTAAGATGAAGAGCGTGTACTAGGTAATCTCTGAAACACCTTCCATCTCTAATGGCTCATGAATGTGAACCTCATTCAGCCTGATCCTATGGATGGAGAGGGATTTTAAAATTCACTTTATAGGCTTCTGGTTCACTAGGTTCTTTGAAGTAATCTCTCTCTCTCTCTCATACACACACACACACACACATATACACACTCTTACTTTAACTCCTCCTCTCTTCCCCCACCAAAGGCTGGGTATACTTGAAGCAGCTTTATTTTTAACTTTTTATTTCATACTGGAGTATAGCTGATTAACAATGTTGTAACAGTTTCAGGCATACAGCAAAGGAACTCAGCCATACATATACATGTATCCATTATCACTCCCCTCCCATCCAGGCTAGAGGCAGTTTTTTTTTTTTTAATTGTAGAATACCCTTTGTTCCAAACCATTTTGGCTTTAACAAGAAGGTGAAAGGTTAAGGCTATCCCACTGACAGCCAAAAATGATCAGAAGCAAACAAACCTCATTCTGAACAAGAATACTGTCATGTGATTTACTGGTTATATGACCCGGGTGGGATAAGCAACCTCTCCGAGACTCTGTTTTCTCACCTGGAAGGTGAGGATAATAAGCAAGGTTATTTAATAATGTAGTTGAGAAAACTAAATGAAATAATGCATTTAAGGTACACAGCTAATTGCATAATACATGGTAAGCACTCAGTAATACTAAAAGTATTAATATGAATACTATACTGGGCTTATAGTATTCGGTGGTAAAGAATCCACCTGCCAATGCAAGAGACTCAGGTTCGATCCATGGGTCAGGAAGATCCCCTGGAGAAGGAAATGACAACCCACTCCAGTATGCTTGCCTGGGAAATCTATGGACAGAGAAGCTACAGTCCATGGGGTTGCAAAGAGTTGGACATGACTTGGCAACTAAACAACAGCAACAAATAAATATAATATAGCACAGATGATAAATAAATTGAAACCAGAGACAAGAGTATGATATTTGAAGATGGAAATGGGCTGATGAGTCTATCTGCCTCGTGCTGTCCTCAGCACTTGTTGGCTTTCTCCCCAGACATGTTCCCCATCACACAGACCTAGCCTAACAGAGCCCCGGAGGCCTGAAAAGTTGGTGTAGCTTTGCAAATGATTGCTTGACTCTCTTGGGGAGCCTGAGACAACTGGAAAGCTATTTGAACGTCTCATATGAAAGGTTTACTGAGATTAAAACTGTTAGTAATATTTATTAAAACTATGTAAATCTCATTCATCTAGACCCTGGACAGCCTGAGGGAGAGCACAGACTGGTGAGTGATGGGCAGTGCTGTCCGCCAGGGGCACATACAGAGCTGAGTATGCCCACAGAGGCCCAGGAGTCTCTGGGCTCCCAGCGCATCCACCAGCCTCCTCCAGAAATGAGGTCTTGGCAGGAGCTTCTAGACTTCTGTCTTTTCCGAGGCAGCCAGTCTGAACGGAAATGAGCCAGATTAAATCAGCACCCACCTACTCATCTGGGCTTCCCAAGTGGCGCAGTGGCAAAGAATTTGCCTGCCTATCTAAGAGACACAAGAGATGTGGGTTCTATCCCTGGGTCAGGAAGATCCACTGGAGAAGGAAATGGCAACCCACTCCAGTATTCTTGCCTGGAGAATCCCATGGACAGAGGCTACAGTCCATGGGGTCACAAAGAGTTGGACACAATGCACTAGGTTGCACTACCTACTGATTCATGGAAGGAAGCCGACACCTCCAGGGTCAGCAGAGTGTACATTTCAGCTCACTGGCCCAGTGTGTACCAGAAGTCTCAGAGGCCACTCTTGCTCAATGAGCCTTTTGATCTTTCTCACCTAAACTCATATCAGCATTGGCAAGAATTCACAGCTTTTCCCTTAAGGGCTGATAAAAAAGAAAACTCCATCCTGTTTCTCTCTGAGTTGCATACTAGCATGGGGGCCATGCAGCCTGATGTGCCCAGGAATGCCATTTCCATGGAGGGAAAGATGTGAGCACTGAGGAACCATGTCTGTTTTTTTTTCTGGATTTTGCTCAGTTTTTTTAAAAAAAGAGTTAAATTTGGCTAAGCTATTTTGGGGCTTCCCTAGTGGTTCATACAGTAAAGAATCCACCTGCAATGCAAGAGACCTGGGTTCCATCCCTGGGTTGAGAAGATCCTCTGGAGAAGGAAATGGCCACCCACTCCAGTATTCTTGCCTAGGGGATCCTATGGACAGAGGAGACTGGTGGGCTACAGTCCATGGGGTCCCAAAGAGCAGAAATGGGTGTATTACCTGGCATGTGGAGCTGTTGCAAGCATTAACCCCAATTGCTGCAGTTGATAGTGTCCAAGAGGCAGAATAAGATAATGTTTAAATGCACAGACTTGGAAGCCAGATGGCCAGCTTCAAATCCCAGCCCCCTCCCAACAAGCCCTATGATCCTGAGCAAGTTGATTAAACTCTTATTAACCTCAGTTTCTCACTGAGGTGACCATGATCATAGACTAACATTAGTTGGTAGTCAATAAATGGGCTTCCCTGGTGGCTCAGAAGGCAAATCTGCCTGCAATGTGCGAGTCCCCAGGTCTAGTGCTAAAGAACCTGCCTGCCAATGCAGGAGACATAGGAGATGTGGGTTCGATCCTTGGGTTGGGAAGATACCCTGGAGGAGGGCATGACAACCCACTCCAGTATTCTTACTTGGAGAGTCCCTGGATGGAGGAGCCTGATGGGCTACAGTTCATAGGGTCACACAGAGTTGGACACAACTGAAGTGACTTAGTATGCACACAAGCACAGCCAATAAATAGCAGTTGTTTCTTAAGAAAGAACCCCAAATCAGGCAGAGATGTAGGATACTGGCCCACAAGATGTTCTAATGGAGGCGGAGTTTGATGCCATGACTAACATCCCTCCACCTGAAAAGTACAGACAATATAGCTGAGACTCCAAGATAGCCTGCTTCAGAGTCCTACACAGTAGCTCAGTTGTGGTTGAGAGGCTCTGAGAAGTCACCTGTCCTTTTATTATGCGTATTATAGTCTAGTATGCTATTTATGCTTATTATAGTCTCGGGATATCAGAAAAGCATTGGGAGCAGAGTGGTTCAGATAATAAAAGCCTTGCCACAGACTACAGTTGGCTACACTGGTGGCTCAAATGGTAAAGAGTCTGCCTGCAATGTAGGAGACTGAGGGTATCCCTGTGTGGGAAGATCCAATAGAGAAGGGAATGGCAACCCACTCCAGTATTTTTGCCTAGAAAAATACATGGACAGAGGAGCCTGGCAGGCTATGGTCCATGGGGTTGCAAAGAATTGGACACAACAAAGCGACTAACACTTTCACTTTCACAGATTACAGTAGCATCCATTGGTGCTATGTAGACCAGCTGGCCCCCAAGTGCTTTAATGGGGGGAGGAAAAACAATCAGAAATGCACTGTAAGTCAAAATACATAAAATTACACTGCACATTCTTTTGTCCTTGTATTGTTTACAACTAAAAGCTCAAAAATCAGTGGCCAGGTTGAAAACAAGTTGAAAACGTGATTCTTTAAGGAGGCTGACACATTGTAAGGAAGAGTCACGTTAGGGTAATTTAGTAGAGAGAAAAGGCAGCTGATGAACAGCTTGGTTACTACTCTCAAGTATAGAGAGTTATTATAAGTAGGCAGTGAATCCTGTGGGCTCTCCTTCCCCAACATACAGAACCAGGGACAAAACATCTGTGATGAAGCACAACCATCTGGCTTGAAGACCTGGGAGCCTGAGCCAATACCTCAGCCCCAGGGCTCGGATCAGGGTGAGGGACTGGGAGATTTGCCTGAGCACAAAGTTGAAGGGGCACCAAAGCACTCATTAATCAAAGTAAATAATATTGCCATAGAATATATTTTCAAATCAAAATTCATGCAAACAAAAATTCTTAAAGAATAAAATGTCAGAATTTTAAAGTAGGCAGGATAGGAATTATTGATTTTTCCTTGTGCCTTGGGCTCTAGCATGGCTCGGTATGGCTTTGCCCAGGTCAATCTGGCTTTTCATGGGAAGAGCCTTAAGTTGGCTCCTATTCAATTACATTACAGTGTATAATACTATATCTCTAGCCCACCAGGCTCCTGTGCCCATGGAGTTCTCCAGGCAAGAATGCTGGAATGGATTGCCATTCCCTGCTCCAGGGGATCTCCCCAACCCAGGGATCAAACCCAGGTCTCCGAGCATTGCAGGCAGATTCTTTGCTGTCTGAGCCACCAGGGAAGCCCCTTTAAGACTTCAGCTTTCTCAAATGGGAACTGGCAATAACCCTACCTGTCCCCTGTGGTTGCTGTGGGGATTAGCAATAATACAGGTAAAGCACTTGGCAGAGTCCTTGACACATCATTAGCATCCAATATATGGAGACAATTACTGGTACCACTTTCTACCATAATTAGCTACTTAGTATGCATGTGCGCCTGCTCAGTAGCTTCAGTCACATATGATTCTTTGCACCCCATGGACTGTAGCCCACCAGGCTCCTCTGTCCAAGGGATTCTCCAGGCAAGAATACTGGAGTATGTTGCTGTTTCCTTCTCCAGGGGTTCTTCCCGACCCAGGGATCAAACCTGAGTCTCCTGCATTGCAGGTGGTTTCTTAACCACTGAGCCACCTGGGAAACCCATCTATTTACTGTAAGACTTATTATTGTTCAATGGGATGGATCCAGCCTTCACTGGCTCTCCCATGTACTCCAGTGACATGCTGAATGGCTACAGTCATCCGGCTCTGGGCAAGTTCCCAAAGGTCCTAAGGAGCCAACGTTCCCAGAATGGCATCTCACACCAGCCCACAATCCCTCCAGGCACGAAACGAAGGGAAGAAGGATCTTACTAGGGGACTTGACCTTCCTGCTGTCACAGTTCTGGAAACAAGGACACTGCCATGTTGACTTTATAATGAAGCAGACAACCAGGAGTCAGTCTGCTCTTAGGAAGCAGACGCTTTTCCACTCACCGCTATTTCCTGGAGGTGTTCAGCTTCTCCTTGTCCCCTCACACCAGGCAGTAATTGATTTGATGGATACCCTGGTGATTGGGCTCCTTCAAACATCACAGGTTACTGCTGACCTGTGGCGACCTCGGAAGGGCTGGTGTGGCACATGTCTTGGCTTGGCACTGTGGTGGGAGATGAGCATTAAGGGGGTTTTCTCTTCTGAGTAAATCCCCGAGGCAGTAGGTGGGATACAAGTCTTCAGACTATAAATAAGCCACTTGATGGAGGTTCACCTTTAGCTTTTGCAAGAGCATCCGAGAGCTTTTTACAAGCAGCAGGTTGTCGGCACCCCGTTGGGCTTCGCCATCCTAAGTATAAGAACTTGTGAACAAAAGGGGCCAGATTTCTAAAACATCAGTGCTGAATGTTGGGGAGGGGAGGAGTGTAGCCGAGTCAGGGGCTTGTTCTCATCAGGGCCATGAAGGAGCCCTCCTCTCCAATCTCAAGGCCTGTCAAGAGAGGTTCCAGAAAATGTCTCACAGTCTGTTCTTCCTATGGAAACATTCCTAGCATCCCTCTGGGAGTAATAGGTTTCCCTATCGTTGTGACCTTGGGAGTGAGCAAAACTGAACCGAAGAGAAGAAGAGTTACTACAACCACAAAAACAAACGTGCTGTGGCCTACCATGTGGCAGGCAGCGATGCTTTTAGGTGGTCACTATTCACATCCTTAATTTGCAGGTGATGTGACTGAGACTCAGAGAGGCTAAGTAACCTATCCAAGACCACACAGCTGATAAATGGCTACAACAAGCTGGATCTCAGACCTAACTCCACAGTTCAAACACCATTCTGCACAGCTCACCACTAGGACCCATTTGCTGAACATGGGGTCATTCAGTCATTCTGGGGGCTCTCACTGAGGTACCAGTATGCAAGCCTCTCCCAGTCACTAAGGCCCAAAGACTTGGAAAGGACTTCATCAACTCAACAGGCAAATCCCATTGTTATGTACTCCAGTCTCACAAAAACCTGGCCAATCAAATGTTGAAGATCCCATCCAACCTCTAACGTAACTGTTTGACCATAGTAACGGTGACAACAAAAACAACTCTTTTTTTTTAATCCAAGCCCAACAGAGGTAGCTGGATATTGCTTGGAACAAGTCATAGAAAGTGGTCCAAATACAAATCTGATTTAAGATAGTGATGAAGGTTCATCTTTGCTGCCTGTTCCTTGCACTAAGATGAGTGTTCATGTGTAAGCATTCAGCTGGTGAACAGAACCCCAGCTCTTCAATTCCAGTGCTGTGACCCTGGTGAGATACATACCTCCTCCAACCCTGGGTTTCATGTCTGGTAATAATTTTGTGTCTTTGGTAGAGCTGTATGAGTTAAATGAGGTGCTAGGCAGGAAGGTGTCTGACACACAGAGAACCCTTTCTCTTCTTTCTTAATTCAAGAGGTTTTTCCCACTTGTACCTGATGCAGAGTGTGAAATGCCCAAGATAACAATTTCTCGTGCAGTTTAAGGACCTTATAAAATGGACTACATCTCTCTTATGTGCTTATAGGAAGCTTCTGATGGGTGTGGAAATGAAGTTAGAAGAGTTTACGCGTCTCCCTCAACCTGCGGGACGCGTGTGTGGCTCGCCACGTGGGTCAGTCAAATAGTTCTTCAAATATTTCCTTTAAATCCTCTTCTTCCACAAGAACTCCTTATCAGACATACTTCCGCACTCACACTCTAATTCCTCTCAGTTCAGGGCTCAGCTGCCTTCTGCCCACTGTCAACATCCCCTTCGATCCTGCTCAGGCCCTTGACAGTGTGCCTGTTAGAAGCATCTCCTGTATGGATCAGTTGGACAGCAGAGCGGCGGGGTCCCTGCTCTGAATTAACGTGGCAGCGCATGTCCCTGCCTAACTGGGTGGCTGCTCCTCCAGAAGATGTCAGCTGTCACACGACTCCTGCAACCTCGTGACACCAGCCGGGCATGTTTGCAGTTGGAAGGGACCCTCAGAAGCGGGAGAGCAAGCTTTTATTGATAGCATATCTTTCCAGGCCACCTGCTCCTCCTGAATTCTCACTGCTAAACCCAGGAGTTCAAAAGACATGACACTCATTACCTTGTAGATAAAAGAGTCCTCTCTGATGGCTAGAAATTGAAGGTCTAAGAATAAATTCGGCCCTCCCAGAGAATGGCCTGGATGAAGCAGCCAACCCAGAGAGAGATTCTCTCAATTGCTTAACATGAAATCTTGCTCCAGTGGCTGTGTGTCCTGCTCCTCAGGAAGCCAGGGTCAGTACAAGAGGGCATAGAGAGAGGATGTTTTTAATCGTGGTGTTGTCTGCACTGCGAGATTTTCTCATGGGTGTAGCTGACTTACTGAATGAGTGTCTAGGGACCTATGGGGCTCCTGTTATATGATTTGAGGCTCTTCTTGGCTGTTAGCTACTTTTCCCAGGTCCCAGTCAGCCACGAAGCGTCTTTTGATCCCTTTACAAAGAGCACACTGTAGAGCTTTGAAGGAAGCCCCCTCAGTCCCTGAGCCCTGAACCTCAACTAGAGGATCAGCCCCCAACTCTCCTGCCCTTTAAATACGGTTCCTGGATAATCGCTCCTGAAGGGTGATATTCGAACCTTAAGCAGCTGCTGGAGATGATTAAATGCCTGCACTTCGCTAAGGCTGTAAATCAAGCTCCCAAGCCATTTATTGTGAGTGTACCATAAAGCAGTAGAAGTTATTGCTACTATACTGCAAAATGTAGCATCAGACAGGAAAATAAAGAGAGGGTACATTTTGTTGTGAGGGTTTTAAAGTGATGTGTTGTTTTTTTCTTTGCACATCCTCTGTTTCTCTTCTCTTTGCCTCTATTTCTTCTCCGGCTCTAATATTTCCATAGGGTGTCTCTGAATCTAATTTCAAATATGGCACTCCTGCAAACAACAGCCAGCGTCTTCCTGGTTGATAGTGTGTTGGTATTAGTGATGCTTCCAGGCATCGAGCATGTCCTGTGCCACACTGTGAATTTAATCCTCACAACAGTTTATGGCGGAGAACTATTATCTTCACTTTAAATAGAGAGTTTTTAATTTGGGCAAAATCACAAGGCTAGTTGGTGAATATCTCTATTTCTCTTTCTTCAAAATACCTGGCTTTGTTTAGAGTCTGCTGTTGGGGATTGTTGTCACCTAATCTCTGATTGCACACAAATTCTGTGCTCAGGAATCCTTAAGGGATCCCTAGTAAGCTGTGTCAACCTCTTAAAAAAAAATGTATTTATTTTTGGCTGTGCTGGGTCTTCGTTCCTGCACGGGCTTTTCTCTGGTTGAGAGAGCAGGGGCTGTTCTCCAGTTGTGGTGCTCGGGCTTCTCAATGCTGTGGTTTCTTCTGTTGAAGAGCATGAGCTCTAGGGCAAGGGGCTCTAGAGCACAGGCTCAATAGTTGTTGCTCCAAGGTGTTTGGGATCTTCCCAGATTACAGACTGGACCCGTGTCTCCTCCAAGGGTAGGTGGATTCTCTGCCACGGAGTCACCAGGGAAGCCCCTGTGTCAGTCTCTTTGCCACACATTTTGCCACACAAAACCTTGAGAATTTTCTTACCCAAAGGACATCTTGCACTGGAGCCAGACTTCTCTCCGTCTTTCCCTCACTCAACTCATCAAAGTTCTTTCCCACCTCTACTTACCTGGTTCCTACTATTCAGTTTTCATTCTCATAGTGAGGTGAGCATGGACCCTTCAGGAGTACAGACAAGAGGCATTTAACCCAACTGGGAAGCTGGGACTTCAGAGAAATTTTCCTGGAGGCATTACCTGACTTGAAGGAGAAGTAAGATTGAGCAGGTAGAGGGGAAGAATATGAGGGAGGCTGTTTGAGAGGAAAAGAAAGCACCTGGACGGGGATCTGGAGAAGAGAGAGCTAGCCATGTTGGAAGAGCCTCTGTTGCCTGTGGTGAGCACAGAATATAAAGGCTCACACAGAGAGACAGGAGGCTGGGGAGGTAGGCAGAGGCCAGGAGTGAAAGGCCTTGCTACCACAAGGGATTGGGGCTTCATGCTTAAGAGCATATCAAGCCCTACTCCTGTCTCAAAGCTCCTCTCCATGCTAAGAACTGTAGTGCTAGAGAAGACTCTTGAGAGTCCCTTGGACTGCAAAGAGATCAAACCAGTCAATCGGAAAGGAAATCAACCCTGAATATTCATTGGAAGGATTGATGCTGAAGCTGAAGCTCCAATACTTGGGCCACCTGATACGAAGAGCCCACTCACTGGAAAAGACTCTGATGCTAGGAAAGATTGAGGGCAGGAGGAGAAGGGGATGACAGAGGATGAGATGGTTCAATGGCATCACTGAATCAATAGACCTTAGTGAGCAAATTCTGGGAGATGGTGAAGGACAGGGAAGTCTGGCGTGCTGCAGTCCATGGGGTCACAAAGAATTGGACACTACTGAGTGACTGAACAACAGCTCCACACTAAGAAGCTTTGCCCCTGGCTGGGGCAGCTCTGATGTCTTCCTTTGTTCTTCCCTGGATGTCTATCACACTAATCTTCTCTACCAAATGCTTCTTTATGCTCCAGGAAGCTCCTAGAGGCAGAACACTGGGTGTTATTCTCTTTGGTATCCACGGGTACAAAGTAGGGCTCAACAGCCTCCTCTTGGCTAACTGGTGGGGAGAAATTTCAAACAGTGGAAAGTCCAAAGGGGAGAAGCTCTTTGTAGACTCTCCCCAATGACAATGTTCCTGTTAAAGGGGCCAGAGTTGTGTGCAGTTGAATTTGACAATGAAGGAGGAAGTTTCAAGGATGCTCTGTCTACAGTTTGTCTGGTAGTTCTCAGCATGGCATAACAGTGGCAGAGAATATCCTAGAAGCAGCAGGACAAACAGGGCATATAATGGGAGTCACTTATGGTAGGGTCTGGGGTGGCTCCATCTACTGTGTGATGAGCTAAGGTGCCAGTCTCCTCCTCTAACAATGATCAAACCAGTCAATCCTAAAGGAAATCAATCCTGAATATTCACTGGAAGGACTGATGCTTAAGCTGAAGCTCCAATACTTTGGCTACCTGATGCAAACAGCCAACTTATTGGAAAAGACCCCAATGCTGGGAAAGATTGAGGGCAGGAGAAGAATTGACAGAGGATGAGATGGTTGGTTGACAACATCTACTCAATAGACACAAGTTTAAGCAAACTTTGGGAAATAACGAAGGACAGGGAAGTGGGGGCGTACTGCAGTCCATGGGGTCACAAAGAGTCAGACATGAGTGAGTGAATGAACAACAGCAAATAATGATGTAGGAGAAGACAATTTCCATTGTTTTCTCTCCATTCTAAATTCTATGCATGTCATTGTGCTTAAGACCTAGTTGAGAGAAGGTTTCAAGTTACAGAAACCTTCACTGTTCGGGGTGCTTCCTGCCTAGCAGGGCTCATGGAACAGAAATCCAATTCCTGGCCTTGTTCTTGGGGAATGGCTTCTTATTTCAACTCCAGATCCTCTTCATCCTGACAGATTCCATGGATTATGTTGATCACACATTTCCCCATGAGTTTCTGATTAGTTAATCCATCACATAATTTTATAACATGCATACTGATTATTCTATCACACCACCACAGCTAGAGTATTTCAGTGTGATATCTGATCTATAAACCCCCCACTCCAGAGTATCAATGCAATGCCTCATTTATTTTTAAAGCTTCATAAAGGAAGAAGGTCCCATCCCAGGAAAGTTAAATTTTCAGATAGTTGAGGGTTGCTTTTTTAAAGCCAACTTCAAAATTTTATCTTATTCAGTTGTTTAAAAAAAAAAAACCTTAGAATGCATTATGTACCCTCTGTGTGCATGCATGCTCAGTTGCTTCACTTATGTCCAACTCTTTGCAACCTCATGGACTATAGCCCTCCAGGCTCCTCTTATCCATGGGATTCTCCAGGCAAGAATACTGGAGTTGGTTGCCCTGCTCTAACATATCTTCCAGACCCAGGGATCGAACCCATGTCTCCTGTGGATCCTGCACTTCAGGGGGATTCTTTACTGCTGAACCAGAAGGGGAGCCCTATGTATTCCTTACTCTTGTCAACTGTAATGTATTAGTTTTTTAAATGACAAATATAGACTACAAAGAACATAAGCTATTGTGCCCTGGGCTGTGAAATAACTATCATGAGGATTCGTGGGGGATACGGTCTTCGTTCCCATGCTACATGGCCCATAGTGCCATGCTATGTGCACTTTCTCATCTTTTTTGTTTGTTTTGCTTTTAGTACCTCTTTCTCCTCTTAGCTATTATTTGGCTACTGTTAGTGGGTTGGTTGCAAAACTCTTTCTCCTAATTTCCTAGGGATTAGGAAGCCAGAAAACTGAGCTGGTTGAATTATATGCTCTGGGTAGAAGATCTGTGGGGAATCCCGAGAAATAAAGTAAATGAGCTGTAGCAGTGCATGAATTTAATAGCATCTCATCTGTATGCTCAGAAATATAGTTCTGCCTGATGTACCAGCAGGCAGGCATGAAGCACCTTCCGCTGCAGACTCTGTTTGGAACTGTGCAAAATGGAAAAACCTGGGAAGAAAAATTTCCCATGTTTTTCCAACCTTGCATTCACATACTACATCTCCTCTGATTTATGTGTCTTTCTTCTCTGTAATATTTGCCCCAGTCTAACAGAAAAGGACCTATGTTTTCACTTACCCTTGGACGAAAACCTTTTTTTACCAAAGTGGTGACTATCCTTTATATTTCTATGTTTAGATTTTCAAGCTACTAAATGCAAGCTTTTGTTTTTCATCCAGAATATACTGGGAAAGTTAGAGCAGCTTAGCTTTCTGTTTATCTTTTCCTATATCCCAGGTCTTTCCTGAACACCTACTCTGAGGTTAAGGGGATCCAAGGAACCATGTCACTGGACCTGTTCCCATTGGTTCCCTCACCTGAGCTCCACCCCCTTCTCGCATGTCGTATGAGCCTGGCTCCACCACAGTGACCAAAATATAATTCTTATATTTATGGATTTAAGTTTCTACTGCTTTGGTCCCTCAGGTACCTAGACTCCCAGGGATGGCGACAGGAGCAGGGGCACTGGCAAGGATCATAAGATCATAGACATCTGAGCCAGGAAGGCACCTGGGAGATGCCTTTGTCCTGGTTTTCTTCAGTGGTCTAAGTAGGCATCCTAGGTTATAGAGTGGTAAAGAACCCCACTGCCAATGCAGGAGACACAGAGATGAGGGTTCAGTTCCTGGGTCAGGAAGATCCCCTGGAGGAGGGCATGGCAACCCACTCCAGCATTCTTGCCTAGAGAATCCCATGGACAGAGGAGCCTGGGGAGTTACAGTCCTGGGGGTCACAAACACTTGGACATGACTGAGGTGACTTAGCATACACAGAAAGAGACTCTCATTTCTGGATGAGAGGTACAGCCCAGTCACATTAGGAACGGAGCTGTCTCCTGAGATAGGAGGACTTTGTGACTACTGAAGAATGTACCGCAGAAGCCAGGTTCTGTTACCTTTTTTATTCCTTGCAGCACCAACCTGATCATCTAACCTGAATAAGTGCTATGATAGACATTTTTCCAAGGGAAGGAGGAAAAATAATTGAGGTTAGTAATTCCAAATCTGATGCCCTTTTTAAAACAGACTTGGCATTCAGATACTTTCAAAGGCTTTTTTTCCTTATGATTTAGGTGGATTTCACACCCCATAATAAATGTGGCCAGAAAAAAATGCTGATTTTATCTTTTAATACTTGAAACCCCTAAGAGCATGTTCAGTTCAGTTAAAGGATTTTCGACCTGACAACTCTCATGAATACAATATTCAGGCTGTCATTAAAAAGTGAGCTGAAGGAGATCTTTCTATACTGGAGGCAACAATTCACACACATGAATATATCCCACTATATACGTCTGTGTGGATGAAAACATTAGATGTAGAGAGCATGAGGAAATCCAAAGAAAACCTTTTAAGGAAGAAAGCCATTTTTTTCTCTTTAGTTAAAAAGAAAAATGGCAGGGGGTGAGGAGACGAAGAAGCACCATTCTATATATTGCAGTAAATTTCACCTTGAAATAATCAAAATGAGCTTAAATTCCAGCAATTTAAAATATGGTAAAAGTTGAACATAAACATGTCCTAACAGCACAGTTAGTGTTTTTGTTGTCATGATAATACTTTACTGTTTAAAATCTGAGCCTCTGTTTTACATTTCTGCCTTTTATTGGATAGAACAGTGAATGGAAAATTTCCAATCACTTTTAGAATTATTTGTAATATTTTATCTCTTTAAAATTAAAACTATGTATTATCCAGTTTCTCAGAGCACTGCATTTATTTGTTCCTCAAAATTTAAGCTGAATTAAATCACAATGAAATTATCGTTCCAATGCCAACAACGACTTAAAAGTTTCAACTTTTTTGTATGATTTTATTTCTATGTGCACACTGAAAACAAATGGTTTTCAGATACTTCTGAAGATATTTAAAAAATATCCCTCATCAAAAATTTTTTTTATATTGGAGCATAGTTGATTAACAATGTTGTGCTAGTTTTTAGGTAAGCAAAATGATTCAGTTATATACGTATCTACTCTTTTTCAAAAATTTTTTTTCCCATTTGGTTTATCACAGAATACTGAGCAGAATTTCCTGTGCTAGAGAGTAAGTCCTTGCTGGTTATCTGTTTTAGATACAGTGGTGTATGCATGTCAGTCCCAAACTCCCAAGCTCTCTCAACCCCTACTCTCCTACTCTTCCCTCCTGGTAATCATAGGTTTGTTCTTTAAGTCTGTGAATCTGTGTTTTTTAAATAAGTTCATTTGTATCATTTTTTAAGATCCCACATATAAGTGATACCATATATTTGTCTTTCTCTGTCTGACTTATTTCATTTAATATGATAATCTCTAGGTCTATCCATATTGCTGTAAATGGCTATTATTTCACTCTCTTTTTAATGACTGAGTAATAGTCCACTGTATATATGTACTACATCTTTTTTATCCATTGCTCTGTTGATGGACATTCAGTTTGCTTCCATGCCTCGGCTACTGTAAACAGCACTGCAATGAACATTGGGGTGCACGTCTCCTTTTGAACCATGTTTTTCTCTGCATGTATGCCCAGGAGTGGGATTGCAGGATCGTGTGTGTGTGTGTGTGTGTGTGTGTGTGTGTGTGTGTGTGTGTATTAGTTTCTCAGTCGTGTCTGACTCTCTGTGACCCCATGGTCTGTAGCCTGCCAGGCTTCTTATTCGTGGGATTTTCCAGACAAGAATACTCGAGTGGGTTGAATCCTTCAAATCTGCCTTAGATGAGTCGCTTAGTGTCTCTCATTTGTGTTTTCATGTTTTCCTACTTCTGTTGGTTGTCTCTCAGCAGGAGATAAGTCTCCAGGAAACAAAGATTTGTCTTTGGCTATTAACTCCCCTCTCTTCTCACCCTCACTCCCTGAACATTCGCTAACTCAAAGGCATGTTATACAGAATAAATTAAGGCAATAAAATAAGTGAAAGATGATTCATGAAGGTTTTGCAAAATGGTGCAGTGTGTCTAAAATGGCATTTTCATTATTATGCCTGCAAGTCAAACCTGTGAATTCTTTTACTTTATTCTAAGAAATGTTGAGTTTCTCCCTTTTGATGTTTCTAAATTTTCTCTCCATTTTTCCTCATCATTTTCCCCCAGTATTTCCTTCTAATGATCTTCTTTTTTAATTTTATTTTATCATAGTAATAATGTAAACAGTTTTAAAAGCCAAATTTTAATTAGCCTTGAACAGTAGGCAGCATCTCCCTACTTCTTATTATCTAATTCCCTTGTACAGAAGCAAAGGTTTCAATCATTTTAACTGTATCTTCCAATATATTCTTGCATATTTTCAACTGACAAGCACACATTGCTATTTGTTTATTATTTTAGTGGAAGTTACTATTTTGTTATTCTACTGAGAAAGTTTAACCCTAATCTGCACATTTTTTTCTCTTGTTTCCAAACCTCTTAAAATAGTTAAAAAGCACAGTGAGGGACTAAATCAATACCTAGTGTTTATATTATTATAACTATATAAATGGGCTTCCCCGACGGCTTAGGGGATAAAGAATCGTCTATAGTGCAGGAGACACAGGAGACTTGGGTTCAACCCCTGGGTCAGGAAGATCTCCCAGAGGAGGAAATGGCAGCCCACTTCTGTATTCAAGACAGAGGATCCAGGAGGGCTACAGTGAGTCTGACTCACAAAGAGCTGGACACAACTGAGCCAAATAAGTAGTATTCATAACTATATAAATAATATTCTTAGCTATTAATTTTCTCTGGGCCAGAATACTGGAGTGGGTAGCCTTTCCCTGGGAGAAGGCACTGGCAACCCACTCCAGTACTCTTGCCTGGAAAATTCCATGGACAGAGGAGCCTGGTGGGCTGCAGTCCATGGGGTCGCTAAGAGTTGGATACGACTGAGCGGCTTCACTTTCACTTTTCACTTTGATGCATTGGAGAAGGAAATGGCAACCCACTCCAGTGTTCTTGCCTGGAGAATCCCAGGGATGGGGGAGCCTGGTGGGCTGCCGTCTGTGGGGTCGCACAGAGTCGGACACGACTGAAGCGACTTAGCAGCGGCAGCCCTCCCTTCTCCAGGGGATCTTCCCAACCAGGGTCTCCTGCATTGCAGGCAGATTTTTTGCCAACAGAGCTATCAGGGAAGACTCCAGTATTCATAACTATACAAATAATATTCCTAGCTATTAATAGATAAATAGTATTACATAGTTATAGAGATATATTCAAAACTACTTAAATAGTATTCATAGATAAGCCACATTAAGGAATAATTATAACTAAAATGTTTTTTAGCAGTAAAAAACTGTGATGACATTTCCTTCCTTATACAACATTCTGCTATCCGCTAAGTCACTAATAACTTTTATAAGAGATCATTTGACATTCTGTGTATCCAACATGGCCCTTTGCCCCTGGCAATGAGCCTTAGACTCTGGCTTTCTTTCATCCTTGCCCCTCTATGTCATGTGACCTCTTGGCCAAGGGAGCCAAGGGGGCAGGGACATGCCCACTGGGATGCTGTGCTTCCCTGCCCTCCTAGACCTGGTTTCTGAACCCTGGACTCCAGAATTTCCTGTCCCAGGTACTTCCAGGTCCTGATGTCTTACTGTGTGCACACTCCAAGGCCAAGTACAGATGAAGGAGCAGGTGTATAGTATCAACAGGCTTATGCAAGACCCCTCATGGTAAAGGGTGGGGCTGGGGGTGGGCCGGGGACTGAAACCAGGTAAAGAATTGGGCTGCAACGCAGCAGGCCCGGCTTTGATTCCTGGGTCGGAAAGACCCCCTGGAGAAGGGAATGGCACACCATGCCAGTACTCTTGCCTGGAGAATTTTATGGACAGAGGAGCCTGGCAGGCTATAGTCCATGGGATCACAAACTGAGTGACTAACACACACAGGTGCACACACACACAAACACACCTAATGGTAAAGGAAGGGGCTGGGGACTGAAGGCGTCCATCTCTGGCCTGTGTGAGTGCACTGGCAGCAATGTACCCCCAGAGATGACTGGACTAAGTCTCCTCTCCACTGCTTCAAGCCCAACTGCTGATGCCTCTGCTTTATTTGCTGGAGGAGCCCTTCCGTTCACGGTTGTCCAGACCGCCAGCCCTGCCGTGCCGCTGTTGCCATCACCTCTCCTCTCCACGCCTTTCAGAACCTCTTGCATTTCTTCCTTGTGCTTGTCTCTGCTGTCTTCTGGATCCCATGTTGTCTTCTTTCTCAGTTTATTTCATTGTTTTTTTGTTTGTTTGAGAGGGTGCATGGGAGATACACTGTAAAAGGTTTTATTTCATCCTCAATAAATTTGGTATCAAACCTGTAGGTCAGAAACTGTTTACTTGTAGAATTTTGGAGGTTTTGCTTTGTTGTCTTGAAGCTTCCAATATTGCTGTTAAATCCAGTGATACCTGAATCCTTAGTGCTGCTCATGGAGTTTATTTCTTCTCTCAGGAGACGTTCTAGGTGTTCTGTCATTTCGCATTGATGGCTCTGGTCTGGGTCTTTTCATTTACTCAGCTGAACATTCCACGAGCCCATTCAATCTGTAAATTCAGATGCTTAAGTCCAGGGAAATGTTCTTACTTTATTATTACTCTTTGTTGTTAATGCCCTCTTCCATTTTCTCTAATTGTTGTTTATGTAACTCCTATCATTTGAATGTTTGATTTACAAGAGTTAACTTCCTTTTTACTCTTCTCTTCCACTTTCTAAATTTGTTTCTTGTGGTATCTTTTTTTCTTCCAGATTTTCTTGTTGTAACGTTCTCAAACTTCTCTGCATTTTTCACCCATGATATCACACTTTTTCTTTTTAAGAGTGCTCTTGTGATGTGTTAATAACAGCTTACTATTTTTTTCCCATCAATTCAGGCAGTTCAGTTCAGTCTCTCAGTCGTGTCCGATTCTTTGCAACCCCATGGACTGCAGCACACCAGACCTCCCTGTCCATCACCAACTCCCGGAGTTTACTCAAACTCATGTCCATTGACTTGGTGATCATCCTCTGCTGTCCCCTTCTCCTCCCTTCAATCTTTCCCAGCATCTTTCTTTTTTCAAATGAGTCAGTTCTTCACATCAGGTGGACAAAGCATTGGAGTTTCAGCTTCAACATCAGTCCTTCCAATGAATATTTAGGACTGATTTCCTTTAGGATGGACTGGTTGGATCGTCTTGCTGCCCAAAGGACTCTCAAGAGTCTTCTCCAACACCACAGTTCAAAAGCATCAATTCTTCGGCACTCAGCTTTCTTTATAGTCCAACTCTCACATCCATACATGACTACTGGAAAAATCATAGCTTTAACTAGACAGACCTTTGTCATAAAGTAATGCCTCTGCTTTTTAATATGCTGTCTAGGTTGGCCATAGCTTTTCTTCCAAGGAGCAAGCATCTTTTAACTTCATGGCTGCAGTCACGATCTGCAGTGATTTTGGAGCCCCCCAAAATAAAGTCTGCCACTGTTTTCCCACCTATTTTCCATGAAGTGATGGGACTGGATGCCATGATCTTAGTTTTCTGAATGCTGAGCTTTAAACGAACTTTTTCAGTTTCACCAAGAGGCTCTTTAGTTCTTCTTCACTTTCTGCCCTAACGGTGGTGTCATCTGTATATCTGAGGTTATTGATATTTCTCCCAGCAATTTTGATTCCAGGTTGTGCTTCATCTAGCCCAACATTTCTCATGATGTACTCTGCATATAAGTTAAATAAGCAGGGTGACAGTATTTTATCTCTCAAATAATATTAATTTTAACACTTCTGGCATTTTCTTCATCTTTTCCAAGCTAATTTTTTTCCTCGCTTGTCCTTGCTTCTTGGCTAAGTCCTCCTTAAGTTCTTCTGATCAGTTCTGTGAAAGTTCAGCCTGCATGGGAGGGACCTGTTAGCCCCGTGGTGGTGTGACGAGGTGGCCAGCTGTCTTTTTCCATGAAGGACTCCCAACTGTCAGTATCTCCAGGTCTTTTTTCTTGCTCAGTGCAGCGTCCCCAAAGAGAAGTCCTCCAGATCTTCTGACCAGGGATGAGAGTGGTGATAGTCCTCTGGGAGCTGAGTGTGGAGGAGGTGGACAGGTGGTTTACAGTTTCAGAAACAGCTTGTCACTAAACCCCCTGCTTGACCTGCGGCCTGGCCTCAGATGGACGTACTGTCCTGGGGCCTCTCTGTTCCAACTTCCTGAGAACAAACTGTCCTTCTGAGTAGGAATTTTGTATCTAAATGCTTTAAACACAACCCATGACTCCTCTGGTTTGAGTCACCTGCCCCAGCCTTCAGAGGAGACTATATTCTGAGCATTTCCAGGAGTTCGTGATACAAAATGGACTTGCTTCTTGCTGGCTTCCTTTCTCTGGTCTGTTACGTCAGCAGTCACTTGTCCATCTGCTTTCCAACCTCCAAAATTTGATAATATCTCTCATCTGCCATCATCTCCCCATATGTTTTCCTTGTTCCCAAGGTTTACTCATTTTTTAGAAATTTCTTTACTCTTATGTAAATAAGGTCTTAAGTGAAGAAGAAGTAAAACCATATGCTCAATCAGCCATGTTTAACTGGAACTCTTGCAGATTTCTTTCATTTTGTTCATATATTTTGCTTGTACTTTTCCGTGAGGATATTATTGACAATGCTACCACTTAAAATACCTATGAGTTTTCTTAGTCCATTCATTTTAATATGCATTTACTGCTTATGTTTTTTATTATACTGCTTTGGAAGCAAAAAAGGTTTGAAATATACTTTGAATTAGGGCAAGAATAAAGATATGACAAAATCTGAACATTTAATAAGGTATATATCCAGTGACAAGTAGGTAAACATCATAGCAGGAAGTAATTATAATCAGAAAACACCTTTAGAAATTAAAACCCAATCATCTAGTTGTGACACTTGACAGAGTCCTGTAAAGATCTCAAAGGTAAGAGAAGACACTGACTTAATAGTATATGACTAACTGGAGCTTGCAAGAAACACAAAATAGAAAGGAAACTTTGGGATTAATTATCAATCAAAAACCTTAAGTTTCAAAACTAGTAAAAGCAATGATAGCTTAAAATGTTTACCAAGTGCTGACTGTGTGAGAATATTGTCAAATAGAAAAACAATCCGGGGACTTCCCTGGTGGTCCAGTGGTTAAGAATCCGCCTTGCAACGCAGGGTACTTGGATTTGATCCTTTGCTGTTGTTCAGTTGCTAAATCTGACTCTTTTTGACCCCACAGACGGCAGCACACCAGGCTTCCCTGTCCTTCACTATCTCCTGAAGCTTGCTCAAATTCACATCCACTGATTCAGTAGGGTCATCCAACCATCTCATCCTCTGTGGCCCCCTTCTTCTCTTGCCCTCAGTCTTTCCCAGCATCAGAGTGTTTTCCAATGAGTTGGCTCTTCACACCAGGTGGTCAAAGTATTGGAGCTTCAGCTTCAGCATCAGTCTTTCCAATGGATATTCAAGGTTAATTTCCTTTAAGATCTTGTTCCTTGGAACAAATAAGCCTGAGAGCCACAACTAAAGTCTGTGCTTGGCAAGGAAAGATCCCGAGTGACGCAACTAAGACCTGACACAGCCAAATGAATAAATAAACAAAAAAGAAATGAAAAAACAAAAAACAAAACCAATCTGGACTTAATAAGGAGAGGCTTTATCCAAAAAGATTATTGTAAGGGGAGGAAATAAGAGGAGGAAGTAATTTTTTTTTTTTACAATTCAGGATTTAAATATTTAAGTTATTTAAATCACTTGTTTTAAGCTGCACAATGCTAAAGGTAAACTAAAAAGATTTAAATACAACCCACTGCAAGAGAACACAATGAGTGGCTTTCCCCCCACCTAAAAAACAAGTTTGCTTAAACAGAAAAAAAAGAATCACAATCTACACAGTGCAGCCACCCGGTGTGGTATGCAGGAAGCCGTGGGAGACAGTGGGGAGAGGAGCTGGGATGGAGAACAGGAATCTGGAGAAGGAGCTTCGGCTCACAGATGACACACAGCCTGAACACATCCTGAGGTCCCTTGGGTCCCCCTAGCACAGCAGGGGAAGGGGACAATTCCAATAAGAAGAGCACTCGGAACATAAGACCTTTGAGGGTCTCACGGCTTAAGCAGAAAGAGTTTTCTTTCCTAGGGAGAAGTAAACAAGGCTAGAAAGATCTGGAGGTGGGAGGTGAGATAAAAGGATGGCCAGACAGAGAGTAGATCAGAGAATGTTTTACCCTAAGACCAAGTGAGGCTGAGCCAACCTTCAGGGCCCAGGGGAAGGAGAGAACCTTAACCTAATTCAGTTAACAAGCATTTTGTTCCTTTGATCAGTGGGGAGCAGCAGGTCAGCTGATCATTTACGAGGCAAAGAATGGGGAGCTGAAGACTCCGTGTCACAGGTCAACCAGAGATGGGGCAGCTGTGTGAGTCTGATCTATGTCATGGGGGCAGGGTGGTTCTTTGCTGTCAGCCTGCTTTGCTGGAACACAAAGGAGGGGGAGATTGCTTAACCTTTGCTGTTTTCCAGGAACACAGAAATTGAATCAGTTTCAACACTGTCCACATAAATAAGCAAGATGGCTACCCCTGAAAAATTAAGTGGCTAATGAGGGCGATAACAGAGTAAAGTAATTCCATAAAGTGTAGCAAGTGCTGTCTGTGAGAAATAAATATGCTGGTTGCTATGGCAATGCAGAGGCGAGGCACCTCACGTGGTAGAGGTTGGGGCAGGCAGCAATGGCTACACAGGGTCTTAATGGATGACCAGGATCTATCAGGTGGAGAGAAGGGTACCAGCTGTAAACCAGGAAGTTTCAGTGAAGATCACAAAGGCAAATGTGCTGTGTGAACTTTATGTAGCAAAGCTTACATCCAAGTGAGCTAAGGAAAAGTCTTTTATGGCTGACGAGAGATGATTTTTTCCTTCTTAGGAGATCAAATAATAACAAAACAGAACTTTATCACTCACAGAGGGAAATGTGAGTCTCAAATTGGGTTAAAGCCTGGAAATGCTCCAGGATAAAAGTATGATGAGACTTTATACTCCGAGGGGAAGCTTGAGTGATGTCACAGCAACGCCGGGAGCAGCTCTGGGTCTGCCTGTGGTACCTCAACCAGGCTTCCCAGGTGGCTCAGTGGTAAAGAATCTGCCTGCCAATGCAAGAGATGCAGGTTCGATCCCTGAGTTGGAAAGATCCCCTGGAGAAGGAAATGGCAACCATTCCAGTGTTCTTGCCTGGAAAACCCCATGGACAGAGCAGCCTGGCAGGGTATAGTCCATGGGGTCGCAAAGAGTCAGACATGACTGAGCCAATAAACAGCAACAACTCAGGCCAACAGCTCACAAGTGGGAAAGAGGTCTAGCAGGCATAGAGAAGCCCCACCACCTCCCTTGTATTCCTCACCAAAACTGTTAAGCCAGTTGTCTTCAGAGTAGGAGTCTCTTAGTAAATATGTAGTGAAAACCTAGGTAACAAATTTGTGTTTATCTAGAGTTTACTTTACAGCTTAAGGCTTTTGTCTCCCAGTATCAAACTTCATATTCTAAAAAGTAACAAACTTCTGCTTTACTCGTTGTGAGAAACAGGCTGCAACAAGAGCAGATTTCTTCTCTTTTGCTTCAAACACAGAACAGAGTTTTTAGGGGATCAGATATCCAGCATCCTGGGATGGCACGCCCTTCCCTGGAAGAAAATCTGGGTCAGAACTCAAGCAGCAGGCACACCAAGTGTGGTGGATAAAGGGCCTCTTTGGGGGGGGGGTGCGGGTAAGGGGTCAGAGGCCAGGGTCAGGGCACAGATGGATGCTGTCTGAGAGAAGAGGCACAGCCGCTTGGAGTAGGATCACCGAGGAAAACAATGTGGGTATACGGCTTCTCCATGATTGCTGGACCATCTTTGCCACTCTGAGCTGTCAGCCTGGGTTGGGGACCCATAGGTAGACCCGGCACTGCTCCCAGCAATTACTGTGACATCACTCAAGCTTCCCCAAAAGATTATAAAGCCTCACCATCCACTCATCCTGGAGAAATTCCAAGCTTTAACCCAATTTGAGACTCATATTTCCCTCTGTGAGTAATAGGGCTCTGTTTTGTTATTATTTGATCTTTATAGCTTTCACTGTAACTTCTAAAATGCTGTAGTATTTCCCACATGTAATAAGGGGGAAACAAATATGGTTTTTTCAAAATGTTGTTGTTTTGTTGCTAAGTTGTGTCTGACTCTTTGCAACCCCATGGACTGTAGCCTGCCAAGGCTCCTCTGTTCATGGATTTCCCAGGCAAGACTACTGGAGTGCCATTTTCTTCTCCAAGGGATCTGCCAAGTCCAGGGATCGAACCCACATCTGCATTGGCAGGAGGATTCTTTACCACTGAACCACCAGGGAATGAGAGGGTAGTAAAACACAACATGTCCTAAATTTAGAAGCAGGAGCCAGTCTCAAAGCGTTTCATTGGCTTTATTTGGTATCATGCCTTTTCTTGCAAGAAGAACCCTTACCACCCCTGACTGAGGAGTAGAAGTGAGCATAGCTCCCACTGTCCTGTTACCCAGATCACAGTGGGATAACATGTGTGAGGGGAGGAGCGAGCAAGGTGCAAAGAGGAGACTGAGGGAAGCTAAAAGTTAAATAACAATAAACTGACAGAATGATAAAGAAAAGAACCGTGAGTCCTTAAAAATCAACAGTAGTCTAGAACCAGGGTCTTCAAACTCTGGGATCTAATGCTTGATGATCTGAGGTGGAGCTGATGTAATGTAACAAAAAAAAGTGCACAATAAATGCAATGTGTTTGAATCATCCTGAAACCATCCCCTATCTCCCCAGTCAGTGGAAAAATTGTCTTCTAGGAAACCAATCATTGGTGCCGAAAAGACTGGGGACTGCTGGCCTAGAAAAAACAGGTGTGAGATAGGCAGGCAGGGGGCGGAAAGCTTATGAATCTGGAGGTTTGTCAAGCTGATAAGGTAGTTAGTGCAAAATATAAGCCATCTAAGGAACTTGGTGCTGGAGAAGACTCTTGAGAGTCCCTTGGGCTGCAAGGAGATCAAACCAGTTAATCCTAAAGGAAATCAACACTGAATATTTATTAGAAGGACTGATGCTGAAGCTGAAGCCTCAATACTCGGACCACCTGAGGCGAAGAGCTGACTCACTGGAAAAAATCCTGATGCTGGGAAAGATTGAAGGCAGGAGGAGAAGGAGGTAACAGGGGACAAGATGGTTGGATGGCATCACCTGAATCAATGGACATGAGTTTGAGCAAACTCCAGGAGATAGTGAAGGACAGGAAAGCCTGACATGCTGCAGTCCGTGGGGTCGCAAACAGTCGGACACAATTGAACAACAAGGAAAAGTAAAAGAATGAATATACTCTACAGTAGCAAAAAGGAAAAAAGAAATTAAAACCAAACAAATCTCTTGCATCCAAAAACCCAGGGTGGACTAGAGTACAGCAAAAGAGTAATTTGGAAAATGTAAAATGAATTCCAGATGAGCCTTTGTGGATAAATCAAAGTTACAGGATAAGAATTAGATGGCTTTCTCAGCTTCTGTTTCTCAAACTGAAAGCTCAGTAGTTCAGAATTGGATTTTTTACTATAGTAGCTTACAAAGTTCATTCTTTCACCCAGGCATTCCATGTTGACTGCAAGATCAAGTTGACTGCAAGATCAGGACTGGTGGCTCTCAACCCTTGTCTATCCCAGCCTTTCCTGTCCCAAAGTTGTGAATGCTTTGAAGTAGTAGGTTGGGCCCTGCTTGTGCCCCGGTGCATTCCAGGCTTGTTTGCTGGTGTTTCAGAATCCTGTGCCACAAGGATTGAGCTAGGCAATAACTTCCTCTTGTGATGAGCTCCTGTCTGGTACCCACTGGGTTTGCCGTATCCTTCTGGTTCCTGTTCACCCAACAGTTGCCTTCTGCTTGTGGTGCCCATTTCCATTTGGGGCTCTCTCATTCACCTCCCTTAGGCTCACACAATCTGCTTCAAATGCCCTTCCCCCTCCATGCTCCCTGCATATCCAGACACCACAGCACCTGGCGTGTTTCAGAGACTTCTGCTGCTGTGTCCTGCCTTTCAGACCAGCCCCCACCTGACCCGATGGGGTCAGATGATCTGTGATGTGAGCTGGTTTAAGTGTCTTTGCATATAGCTATTTAGTCTGCAAAATAGATGTGCAAAATGGGCTATTGCGGTCTTTATTTTCAACATGAGAGAACCAAAGGCCAGAATTATTAAATAACCCACCCAAGGTCATACAGCTAAGCAAGCAGCCAGGCTAGAATCTATATCCTGGTTTGTGTGACATCTAGAGCTTACTTGTTCTACCACCTCACATAGACTACTAGAAAACATTTGCTATAGGGTTCTTACTTTAAAAATGATGATAAAGAAAGAAAAGATTGCAAAAATGGATTTTCCTCAGCTTATACAAGTAGTCAGTGGTAGAACTGACTTTAAAAAGATCTCTCTCCCAGACAAGTAACTAGCTGCAGGAACCTTGAGATTTGACACTGTAAAATGGGGCAATTTCATCAATTTTCAGCATCTCTACATTTCCTCAGGAAGAAGTCCATGACCCATGGAGCCCAGTACAACCCATCTTTTCTCACCTCTCTTTTTATCCTGATAATGCTGGGCATAGAACCTCTATTTCTGCAAATATCTCAATGTATTGAATTGTTTTGGGTTAGGAAAAATTTTTAAGGCTCTATACTTCTTTATTTCCGAATGGGGAAATAGGGAGGAAAAAGACTATAATTTGCCAAGCATCTACCATCTCAGACACTGTAATAGGCACTTTTAAATTCACCAGTGGTTCTCAAACTTGAGGATACATCTGGATCTCCTGTAATGTTTGTGAAAATCAAACCCTGATGGGCCTCCCTCCCAGAGATTCAAGCTTAGTAGGCTTAGAGTGGTGTCTGAGAACTTGCAGTCTTTTTTTTTTTTTTTATGGATCATTTTTAAACTCTGTTGAATTTGTTACACTATTGCTTCTGTACTATACTTGGGTTGTTTTGGCCATGAGATATGTAGGATCTTAGCTTCCCACCAGAGATCGAACCCACACTCCCAGCACTGAAAGGCAAAGTCTTAACCAGCCGACAACCAGGGAAGTCCCAGAACTTGCATTTCTAGGAAATTCCCACACTTTGAGGACCTCTGCTAACATTTATCTTAATCCTCTTAATGAACCCAGAGGGTGCTATGATCCTCTTCATTTTATAGAAGAGGAAATTGTGATTCAGATATGTTAGGTCAGTTTCTAAGATTACCCAATTAAATAAGGACACAGGCTCCTAGCACAGAGTTTTCTGGTTTCCGATCTGTGTCTTTGCTCTTTCAAATATCCTACTCTACATAATCAGCAGGTTTTCCCAAGGAGCCGCTTTCCTTCCTGCTGTGGGAGCCACACACTGCTCTCTTGAGCTGAGATCCAGAGTGGGAAATACTCAACACTTAGATCCAGTTAGGGTCTCATTCACAGCCAGCTCACCCTTCCTTACTCTCCCTCCTGGGTCACAGGGTTTGGTGACAAAAGGAAATGCTCTGTGTGTGTGTGTGTGGGGGGGTATAATGTATGTGTGTGTGTGGGTGGGGAGGGTGTGCATGTTTATTTTCAAGGGCTTAGGCTGCTTTAAGGGCTTACCCAGGTGGTGCTAGTGGTAAAGAACCCACCTGCCAATGCAGGAGAACTAAGAGACATGGGTTCAAACTCTGGGTTGGGAAGATCCCCTGGAGGAGGGCATGGCAACCCACTCCAGTATTCTAGCCTGGAGAGTCCCCATGGACAGAGGAGGCTGGAGGGCCACAGTCCAGGGGGTCACAAAGAATCGGACATGACTGAGCGACTAAGCACTTCATGCTGCTTTAAAGATGGGGGACGAGAGAATGGTGGAGAGTGGGGCACCCCTCGAGGGGTCAGCAGGAGTTGCTGTCATGGGGCACCTCTACCCTCTCCTCACCCTCTATTAGTGGACACAAGGGGATGGTGGTGACCCAAGGAAAGGTGACACCTCTCACCCCACAGCAACCTGAGCCCTGTGAGCAGTCAGGTGGACGGAGAGGAAAGGCAGAGGATCTGGGCATCGGCTCTAAGGTACTAGGACCTCTGTTAAGGATGCAAGAGATCTTTACATTTGAGCAGCTAGGAATAGGTCTGTGGCTGATCGCAGTTATTAGTCCCCGGTGAGGCATGGAAGTGGTCCACCCAAAGCCAGACCTGTGACCTGTGACCTGTGTCTGAGGAAGGTCAGTGGGTCACATGTCCCTCAGAGGACATTGACCGAGGGGGTCCAGAACTCAAATATTTGGCCTGTGTCTCACCAGCAACAGCAGTTCAGGAGAGCATACCACAGACAAGCTGATGAAGTATTAGAAGAAAGAAAAAGAAAGGAAGAAGGAAGAGAGATAAATAATGAAGGAAACAAGGAAGGGAGGGAAGGGGAGAGGAAAGGAGGGGAGAAGAAAGAAAAGGAGCTCTGCTACTTTTCTATCAGGGCTGTGTACATTTTCAATCTGTATGAATTTCAATATCCTATTGTTGAAAGTAAATGGAAATTTTGTTTCTGAATAATCTCTTTTTTAACTGTTTCAATAACTGTTAAACTCTGAGGCAGAATATTTTCAGGTTGGCAATTTGGGGGCTGGGAAGACACTTCGTATTTCCTGGGTTTTGCTTTGTTCTGCTTTGTAACCAGGTGTCCATTCTGTCAGCTCAGAGCAAACATCACAGGCAGGATGCAGGCACTTCTCTTAAAAGTATTGTTGATACAAACACACTCCTTTAAAATGCACTTAGAAGAATAAGTTATGGCCTGCAGGTAAACAACAGAAAACATATCCCCTTCGGCTTGTTGATGGCTTTGGCATTTGTCATTCTAGCCCACATCAGGATGCATTCTAGTCTACTCTTTGCTAAGTCCATCATTCTGTTTAGAGGGAACCAGGTGTAAAGACTGCCAGGATTAAAGCTGGACAGAGGCATGAAGCTGTTAAAGATAAGAGACCTGTGTTAAACCCGTGAGCGAGTGGAAGGTCTTCTGTCCGAAACCCTGTGCTCATTATCCTCCGTGGGCCATTTTCCACACATACAATGTATTCACAGCTGGCTGGCAGTTCTCTTTGGGGGCCTTTGTGAATATGCATGTGCCAAATCACAGGCCTGGCTCCCAGGCTGGGAACCCACATCCGTGCTCATTTCCTCCAGCATCTCTCAGGAGGGTCCCTCATCAACTCTGCACCCACCATCTGGTATTGTTGGGGTGGCCAGCTCCCCAGGCGCTGCACGCCTCCGTGAATTACAATCCAGGTGGATTTGTTTTAAGTGTCACCAAGACTGACTTTTCCCTGGGGTTTAGAATTTTGTTTCAGACAAAAAAGTATACACAGGAGACAGTCTGGCAGTATTTTCCACCTTTTAAGGCTGGAGGCCAAAGTCAAGGTTGCACCAGCAGGTTTTGATAAAGCTACCAGAATCTAATTGATGGCTTTGAAGGGAATTTTAAGAAGACTTAAAATGAAGGCCCCTCAGTGAGAACAGCTGCTGTTTCCTCTCTTTGAATGGAGGCTGAGTTCAGTGCTATATCCCAGAGGGCTTTTAATTCTGTGCATCTTAAGAAAGGCAGATTCGGAGTCATGAAAATGTGTTAGTTGGCTTTCCAGTGGAAAGTGACAGAATTTCTAACTTTCGGTTGCATGCGTGCTAAGTCACTTTAGTCACGTAGGACTCTGTGCAGCCCCATGAACTATAGCCCACCAGGCCCCTCTGTCCATGGAATTCTCCAGGCAAGGATACTGGAGTAGGTTGCCATGCCCATTACCAGGGGATCTTCCCAACCCAGGGATCAAACTTGCATCACCTATGGCTCCTACACTGAAGCTGGATTATCTACTGCTGAGCCACAGAGAAAGTCCCCAACCTTCAGTCACCCACCTCCCCAAACCCCAGATTCTTAAGGGGTATTTACAGTGAAAGTGTTAGGTGGTAGCTAACTCTCTCTGTTAGCTTCAGTGGTGAACTGGACTGCACTTGTCCTTCCTCCTTGGCATGTCCAGCAGGCTCCACTTATTAGCACCCTCTTCTTCATACCCAGGTCTCACCCTGGCCCCATTCTGCCCCTTGCAGAAGGGAAAGAACTCTCCTCCCCATCCAGAGGGAGCTCAGGGCCCTTCTAATAGCATCACTGGCCTGGTGGGAGGAGAGAGAAGAGAGCAGACCAGAGTCCTGCTAAGAGGAGAGGACTCTGCCTCAGACTCAACGTGGGGAGGTCTTAGCTCCTCTGTGCCTTGGCCATTGAAGTCTGGTGTCAGCATGTACTACCAATACCCACACTACACTGAGCTCCCTGGACTACCTGCCTGCCTTGCTTGGCATCCTGTTCACCACTGCACTTACCAGGGGAACTCTACTGTTTGGCTTTCTTCTTGGTCCCCTGAATGGTCAACCTGTGAACCGAAGATGTGCTACCTCCAGTTCTATCATACCTGTATCAGGTATAGTGCACGGCATGTAGAATTCAGTTACCCTTTGCTGAAAAAAATGAGTGACATTTAATGCATCTTTTCAAAGCTAATTCTCTCATCCAAATCCTAGGAGTTTGGCACTTACCTTCTGATGATACAGATAAGGAACTCAAGTCACAGAGAAATAAAAAAACAACAAGCTTGGCCAAGTCAAGATGATAAATTCAGATGCAGCATTCAAGCCTGCTGTCTGGCTCCAACATAAACCACTATGGCCACATGTCCCAAGGACCATCCAGAGCACAGTGAAAGATTGATCTCTCTTTAATTCAGTAGGACCAGGTGGAGTATAGAGCTCTGCACATGCAGGTGGGGTTAGACTCTGATTCCAGGAATCAGAGCCAACTAGCTCTGCTGGAAAACCCCTGCCTCCTCTTTGACCCCACAGCAATCTCCTCTTCTCCTCCCAATTCTGGCATCTTGCAGTACAGACCAGAGTATGTGCAGCTGGCCTTCTACCTTAGCTGTTCTAGAATCAAGCATCAGGTCATACATGAGGTTCTCCATAAATGAATGAATAAATGAATATCTAATAGAATCTGAGATGCCCCTTCCCTTGTTGAGTAACCAGCTTTAATATGTTCCTTGGTTCCAATATTTGCCTTGACTTTTTAGCCACAAGACATATTTTGATAAGTACTCATCTCTTTTTCTCCTGCTTAAATTGAAGTTTTGCAAAAGGCATATTATATGAGGTCTGAACTACTTAAGAAAAAGTGCTATCCTAGAAAGAATGAAACGGATAATATGGAAAATTACATCTGTGTGACTCACTATTATCAAAAGGGAGGTGTGTATTTTCTTGGCTTAGAATTCCTCATCTGTTCCTGTGCAGTGTCTCTTTAGCAGTAATTTTCTAACCGATCATATTGAAGGTTTCTTCATAAAAACAAATCCATTTATTAACCTATATTAAAGAGTGCATTGCTGCAGAAGAGCAATGTACCTGACAGTCACCCACCAGAGCCAGGATGAAGCAAGATCCACTTTGTTTTTCAAGACTATGTGCCCCGTGGGCTTCCCAAGTGGTGCTAGTGGTAAAGACTGCCAATGCAGGAGACGTGAGAGACATGGGTTCAATCCCTGGGTCAGGGAGATTCCTCTGAAGGAGGGCATGGCAACCCACCCCAGTATTCTTGCCTGGATAATCCCAAGGACAAAGGAGCCTGATGGGCCACAGTCCCTAGGGTCACAAAGAGTCAGACATGACTGAAGCGACTTAGCATGCATGCACGTGCCTCATACACTTATCAACCACATTTTTAATTATAATTCTTGTAATTGTATTTTTTCCATTATTGACAATAACCCTTATGAAAATTATGATAAAATTGCACTTGCATTTTAATATTTATTCTCAAAGCAAAGTCTAAGCTGACACTGCACTGCTCAAGACATTGCACATGAGTGCCCCACTCTAGATGATCTGACAGACCGAAGCTCACTCAGAAAGATCACAGAGCATGCGGGGGACATCCACTTCTAAAAGCAAGAGCTGAGACTTCCCTGGCAATCCAGTGGTAAGACTTCACCTTCCAATGATGGGGGTATAGGTTTGATCCCTGGTGGGTGAGCTGAGATCCCACATGCTTTGAGGCCAAAAAACCAAAACATAAAACAGAAGCAATATTGTAACAAATTCAATAAAGACTTAAAAAAATCCTTTAAAAAATGAACTTAGTTGTAAAAATGCGAAATATTAAGATAGATCTCAGTTATATGGTGGAGAAGGCAATGGCAACCCACTCCAGTACTCTTGCCTGGAAAATCCCATGGATGGAGGAGCCTGGTAGGCTGCAGTCCATGGAGTCACTAAGAGTCTGACACAACTGAGCGACTTCAATTTCGCTTTTCACCTTCATGCATTGGGGAAGGAAATGGCAACCCACTCCGGTGTTCTTGCCTGGAGAATCCCAGGGACGAGGGAACCTGGTGGGCTGTCGTCTGTGGAGTCGCACAGAGTCAGACACGACTGAAGCGACTTAGCAGCAGCAGCAGCAGCAGATATATGCAAAATATTTTCCCCTAGAATACAAGTGAAAAATAAACAGGCTTTTCTATAATATTTCTTTAAAAAAACCCAAGAATTAGCCTCCATACGTTAAACTTTCACAATGGATGAATCACCAGCTGGTGAGGTTAGGTCAAATACCTCCGGCCTTTTAGCAAGTTCCAAACACAACGCAGATTTGTGTGACATTGCCTGTGTCTTTTAAGCTGCATGGAAATAATCTCTGAACTGCATCACTGAGGCACCTGGTCTTTTTGCCAGCCAAGAAATGTTTTAAGAAAGGTTTAACTTCATCTGCTGTGTGGACTAATAAGAGTATGGGGTAGTAAATGAACACAAATCACACTGAGCTGTGGCTTCTCCTACTCATCCTTCTCCGTAGGGTTTCTGATCGTGGAAGAGAAATCAGGAAGCCATGCTTCATTTAGCATCCCTCACTTTATACGTTTCCTTCACTTCCATTTCCCAAGTGAGCTATGTCCCCTGCAAGCCTGTGTAGTGGCATTGTCTGATGTTGTGTTGGAACACGCTTTTCTCCTTATGGTAAAGAACGATGCTAATGCATTACAGGAGTGAACGACTTCAATAAGCCATTGGTAGATTTTTGGTTCCTAAATGGTAGTTTTTATTACTCTGAAGATAAGCCTATGGTGTAATCAGCCATCTTGTTAGAAGTACACACACATTCAAACAATCGTCAATCCTCAGACTGCTTACAAAATGCATATTCTTCTTTACCCCCCTCTTACTGTTTTTGTTTATATGCATTGAAATCAAAGGTAAAACAAAAGTGAACAAAGCAATTACCACGCGGAGAAGGGAAAACGAAGCTGAGTCAAAGACATTAGTTAACTGTGTGGTTCCTGGTCCATGTGGCACTGAGGGCAGCAAAGCTCTGGGGGGCATCTGTAATTTCTCGTGAAGGCTTCCTCACATCTGTCTGCCTGTGCAGCCAAATGGAAATGGAGCACTGCTTGCCTGGTGGGCTGCCACAGTGGGCAGATGAAAGTTTCTATAAAAGCTTAGGCTGCATGAAGGGGTTGGTAGGGAATGAATGCATGTCCTCATCTGTTCCAGAAAGAAGTGGTTTGGTCAAGGTGGGGGTTTCATCAATACAGTAAGTCCTCTAACAGAACTCGAACGAGTTCTGTTCTGAGAGTGCATTTGTAAATCCAATTTGTTTGTGAGCCCAACAAAGTTAGCCTAAGTCCCCAATTAACACAACCAGCTATATAGTACTGTACTGCAATTGGTTTATTACTTTTCACACAAATGATATGCACAAAACAAAGAAAAAGTAAAGAAAATAGTTTTAATCTTACACATTGCAGTACCTTGGAAAGAACAGTAGTACCAGCTACATCACTGCTGCCTTTAGGCTTGCCTCTGGACCTCTTGGGCTTAAAATAAAGATACTGTACTACTCTCCTCTACACACTACCGTAAAGTATGCTGTGGCATTCTAAGTTGCTTTAGTCATGTCCGACTCTTTGTACCCCATGGACAGTAGCCCGCCACCCTCTGTCCATGAAATTTCCCAGGCAATAATATTGGAGTGGGTTTCCATGCTCTCCAGGGGATCTTCCCCACCCAGGGATCGAACCTGAGTCTCCTGAGGAAGCCACCAAGAAACCCTTGGTGGGCAAATACCATCCCAGATTGCCGAATGTGATTAAAGGAGACAGAAACTTCCAGCTCTTTCCTCTGGGAATGTTCTTATGAGCCAGAACTAGAAATATCCTCCTTGTGCCTTGACTAATAGAAGAGGAATGGATAGTAACTCATTAATTTGTAGCAGACAAGGATCAAAGCAAAAGGGAAATGTTGAGATAACACTTTCCAGAGCCTGGGCATTTAAATGCTTTACTCTGGAAATTAAACTACTGATATTTCTAAGCAATCCCTTACAATCTCTGATATTTTGTTAAAATAAAGATAGGCAATGAAATCCTCCTACAGCAAAATCCCAAGTCCTAAAATGTACTTCCTCTTTGCATGAGTATTTTAAATACATAAATTATGTGTCTACATACATATGCAATGCATTTTCCAAATTTTCTTCTGCTATTCAGAGCAGGATATTTTGGACTTACATTGAAGATAAATGTATGTGGATGTTTTACAGTATCTCCTGCAGTGTAGCTACTGTTAAGTGGCAGCAATAAATAATAACCACCGGCTCTAATTGCTTAGAGAATTGCCAAGTGATAATCTGTGATGTAATTAAGTAAAAGAAACCAATGTTGTCTTTAACCACCTCCATAAAATAATTCCCTAGAGAAGTGTCAGAGCTTCTATGAGTAAAGTTCCTTTACAGGGTAAAATTAACCCTCCAAGCACACTGTCTCTCAGCCAGGAAAAGTCAACCAGGCCCTGTGTTGGTTTTGATGCTATTCAATGAACTATTAATATGTGGAGCCTCTGAACATTTCAAAAATTACCTTTTGTTTTGCTTCTGATTCCAAGAAGTCAGCAGGATGAAAATAAGAGCCTGCGTTTTCATTGGGCTTAGTGAGTGAGCCACTGGTTTGTGAAGAGAGTTCAGGGAGAGGGTTTGCCACTCTTTCACTTCCATTGTGTGTGTGTTTAGTCACTAAGTCATGTCCGACTCTTTGTGACCCCGTGAACTGCAGCCTGCCAGTTCCTCTGTCCATGGGATTTCCCAGGCAAGAATACTAGAGTGGGTTGCCATTTCCTTCTCCAGATAATCTTCCCAACCCAGGGATCAAACCCCACATCTCCTGCATTACAGGCAGCTTCTTTGCCATTTGAACCAGGGAACCTCCTATGGTGGCTCCATGACCCACATGAACTGGACTGGGGTGGGGCCCAGAGAATGTGCGGGGGGAGGGGGGTGCCCTCTTCTAGGAGAACTCTAGGAATCCCCACAACTCTGTTCTGATATGACTGGTCCTGCCAAGTAAATATCATAGGCAAAGCACTCAGGTCCAATCTATCTTCTGAAACCTTTTCAAAAGGGGATTTTTCTGCTGAAGTGTAGCACATGTTCAGTTCAGTTCAGACCCCACCCACGAGCAGGTGGGGTCTGCAAAAGGCTTGTCTTCTCTAGACACAAAATATATTTATCCTAGTTTCAGAAGGATGACCAAACTGCTTGTCATTACTGCAGTTTGTGAGCCATCACATTATAGGAGTTGATCAAGATCACAAATTCTCCCTAGGAGACTTGCCTTACTGGAGCCAAAATCAGAGATGGTGTTAGTAGTGGTAAGGGTCTTCCTGAGGCTGAGAGCTGTGATGGTCAGGGAACCTTCTCTCTCTCTGTCCCTGAGACTCCAATGATCTTCAGGTGTCTTGAGAAGTGGAAGTGTGATAGCCAGATAGAGAGATATCTATCTGGAAATCAGCCAACAAGTGGTATTTCTGTCAGAGTAGATTACAAAGCTATCCCGAATACAACATCTATGAAAATAAGTCTTTCCTTTCCATTATATAATGATTTCCTGTGGCTCTCTCCTTTTAATCTTTCATGCACTTGATTGCTTTGCTGCTGTTTCAAAAGCTTATGATTAAGACGGCTAGCATTTTCAAAAGGGGGAAAGGATAAACCAACTTTGAAATTTTCAATGCTATTGCAGCCTCTCTAAATTCAGTCAGTCTCTAGTAAAGCTTCTGATGTAAATTACCCATATTTTTCAGGGCTGAGACTCCCAGTTATAGACAACTAATTTTAGAGTCTTTGGACTTCTCTTGGTTTTAAGCCTTGGGACGTCTCTTGCTTTCCTGCCAGGATATATTGATCTCTTTATTAAGTACAGAGGTTTGGAGTTTTTGTTAGAGACGGGCAACTTTATGAATTAATTAAATTATGAGATGCTGTATACTTTCAACTCAAGTCACAGGTGTGCCTTCCATGAAACATAACATCTATAGAGTTGTTTTGGTAATGCACTATTTAATTCAAACTGTCTTAGACAGTGTTATCAGAGTTCATGATTTCAAAAAGGAATCTCTTGATTGCAAGAGTGATTGCAGTATATCACTCAGAAGGAAGGACCTCAGGAGGGCAAAATCATTCAAAGCAATGTAATTCCATGGGATGTGTATTTTCCTAAAATGCCTCCTCACCTTATTGTCCAATGTCTTATCTTGAAAGTGATGTTATGGCTCTAAGAGCCAGACAGAGGAAAGAATATTCCATTTAAGCAGTTGCTAGTATATTACCATGAACTCCATGCAAGATCTATAAATGTCAACTGAATTCCATTGTAAGTAAGAGAAATGCATCCATTCACAGCCATCCACCCACATCACAGGAGACCTTGCTGTTTGTGACCCCAGTTAAGCTGATATGAACAAAGCTCCATGTCTAGTATTAAGTGCTCTTTTGCATTTTGGAGACTCTTCCCAGCTTTTACTTTTCTGAAGCTCCTCAGCCAAAAGAGTTACCAGAATAGACAAGCATAAAATTAATTTTTCATGGTCATTTAGTAATAGACGGAATGCTCATAACTCACCCCCATCAGGGTTGTTTCTTCCTTCTGTGGCTGCTGCTCCCTAGGGATGTTGGCCCAATCCCCAGCTAGAGAGCTAATGAAGTAAACCTCTTCCTTGCTTGCATTTCAGGCTGTCTTAAAGTGGTATTTGGGGATCAATTCTTTCCCAATAGACTAAGAATCTTGTGGTAGACTAGACTTCCTATCCGTAAGCATCCACCTAGCATTTATTATTAACTGTTCTAGACTGTAATTCTTTTACTGCCCACACTAGGTGAATGCAGCCACAGTCCTCTCTTAAACCAAAATTAATCTTAAGGCTTAGTTTTCTTTCCCATTCTTTTTTAAAAACAATTTTAATTATTTCTTTTTGGCTGTGCTGGATCTTTGCTGCCACACAAGGGTTTTCTGTGGTTGCAGTGAGCAGGGGATACTCTCTAACGGCAGTGCAAGAGCTTCCCATTGCAGTAGTTTCTCTGGTTGTATAGCTCAGGCTCTAGGGCACACGGGCTTCAGCAGTTGTGGTGCTCGGGCTTAGCTGTCCCATGGCATGTGGAATCTTCCCAGACCAGGGATTGAACCGGTGTCCCTTGCATTGCAAGGCAGATTCTTAACCAATGGGCCACCCGGGAAGCCCCTCCAATTCTGGTACCCCACAGTACTTAGTAGCATATTATTTTATAAATATGAGCCATGATGGAAAAAGGGCTTAAGGACATACATGTGACATCACTGTCCCTAACAATGAGCATGAGAAGCATTGCAGAGGAAGAAAATTTACCCACTGGTGCTCCCAGAGTGGGTTTTGACTATTTTCAGCATGTTAGTTTCCAATAGCTTGGTTGGGGGCTTCACCAATGGCTCAGCAAGTAAAGAATCTGCCTGCAGTGCAGGACACATAGGAAACCTGGGTTCGATCCCTAAGTCGAGAAGATCCCCTGGAGAAGGAAATGGCAACCCACTCTAGTACTCTTGTCTGGAAAATCCCATGGACAGAGGAACCCAGCAGGCTACAGTCTGCGGGGTCTCAAAGAGTCGGACGTGAGCAGAGAAAATGGGTTGGTTTAATGTTTGCCTTCATTCTTTTACTAAGAATCATTTACTGAACATCTACTATGTGTAGGTACCAGTATTACAGGGGGTCAAAAACAAATAGTGCACTTCCAGCCCTGATGGAGGTCACAGGCTGTCCTCTTCTCTTATGAAGAGAACAGGAAATGTTCTTTCCTGCAGACATGATTCTGCTTCAGGTGATAGTTCATCACTTGTGTGGATGGAATTCAGACCCCATACAACCATGCACTTCTAGGCACCCTTTTGACAGCCCCAAGGTCAAGTCATATTAATACTAAGATTAACATTGTGTGTTGCTTTCTTGGGTGCTGATTCTTACTATGTAAGAACTAGAAACAACTGCAGCACCTCTGACTCACTTCCTACCCAAGAGAATTCCTTTTGCCTGTAATGGTAAAACTGTCCTTCCTCTCTTTACCTCTATATCTAATCTGTAACCAAATTCTGGGTACTGTCATTCATCAGTTCAGTTCAGTTCTGTTGCTCAATTGCATCTGACTCTTTGCAACCCCACAGACTACAGCTCGCTAGGCTTCCCTGTCCATCACCAACTCCCGCAGCTTGCTCAAACTCATGTCCATCAAGTCAGTGATGCTATCCAACCATCTCATCCTCTGTCACTCCCCTCTCCTCCTGCCTTCAATCTTTCTCAGCACTGGGGTCTTTTCCAATGAGTCAGTTCTTTGCATCATGTGGCCAAAGTATTGGAGCTTCAGCTTCAGTCCTTCCAATGAATATTCAGGACTGATCTCCTTTAGGACTGACTGGCTTGATCTCCTTGCTGTCCAAGGGACTCTCAAGAGCCTTCTCCAACACCATAGTTCAAAAGCATTAATTCTTCGGGCTCAGCTTTCATTATGGTCCAACTCTCACATCCATGCATAACTACTGGAAAAACTATAGCTTTGACGAGACAAACCTTTATTGGCAAGTAGTGTCTCTGTTTTTTAATATGTTGTCTAAGTTGGTCATAGCTTTTCTTCCAAGGAGCAAATGTCTTTTAATCTCATGGCTCTCCTCATTTCTCCATCATTTCCAATCCGCTCTCACTTACTATGCTGCAAACGGCTCCTCTTAATTGGACTCTGTGTATCTAGTCTCCTAGCTCCAAACCACATAATCCCTGTTACCAGTTCAAATCTTCCTAAAGCATAAACTTACAACCTCTGCATAAACAGCCAGTAGCTCTCCCAGCAAGCAGAATGAAGATGGATCACAACTCTAACTGTATTTCTACATTCCTTTTCACTTGTTCCCCCAAAACACTGGCAAATTTAAGACAATATGCTCTGTGCTCCCTGAATGTACTGTTCATGTGGCTCCTTCTGCCCTTTCCCATCTATGTCCAGAGTCTAAACCTTTCCTTCCTTCACAGCCCAATGGAACATGTTCCCAAACCTCCCAGCCACAGGTGATCTCTCCTTATAACTCCCAAGCACTCTGAAATTCCTATTACTTTCCACTTGATATCATATTCACTTACATAATAGTGAATGCCAATATGACCATCATCTAGACCATTCTATGGACTAGAATGAGTCAGTTGCTCTGTCATGGCTTTGTGTGCATCATCTCAAGTTATCATTACCAGGGAGGGAGCTGCTATGAAGCTCTTTTTATAGATGAGAAAACTAAAGCCAGAGAGACAAAATCACTTGCTAAGTTTATATAGAATAGCCAAGATTTGAATCAAAGTCTGCTAACTCCAAATCCTATGCTTCTAGTGACTGTGCTTCATTGCTCCCCATGTATTTTTTAATGTTTTCTTCTAGTTTCCATCTCTATCTGAAATATAAAAATAATATCCTTTTATGTTTTACATCTACCACAAAGTAAAATTTTGTCATACCTTTGAATAAATGCCTTCCTGACTCCTTATCCTGTTCTAGGTACTTCAAAACTTTTAAAATAAAACACTGAGTGATAAGAAATTTCATTAGCTGTTTAAGTGAGCAGATAGGTGCATCTGATGTTAATTTCATTCTCTTCAATTCTTAGGAGGATTTAGCAGCACTTGGACCAAATGTAATAAAATATTGGTTTTATTTATTCAAACCATCTTTTCATTTAAAACAAAGAGCTTCAATGGAGGCAACTCTAAAGATGAGCTCATTGTTTGTGTACACACACACATGCAAATATACATACAGAAAATTTATACACTTGCTCACCACAGAAACACTAAGAAAGAACCCTGGCACATTGGAATTCCAGAACTTTAGATTCAGTGTCATTTTTAATGGTGGATATGAACATTTTGCATTCTTGTCTCTATATCCTGAGATGGATAAGCTTGTTAAGACTGGTCTAAAGAAACAATCTCTCATCTTCATGTTTAACTTGGGATTCCCTGATGTTTCAGCAGGTAAGGAATCCAATGGCAATGTAGGAGACATAGGAGACATGGGTTCAGTCCCTGGGTCAGGAAGATCCCTAGGAGGAGGAAATGACAACCCACTCCAGTCTTCTTGCCTGAAAAATCCCATGGATAGAGCAGGCTGGTGGACTACAGTCCATGGGGTTGCAAAGGGTCAGACATGACTGCCTGACTGAGCATGCACATTCCTCTTCATTAATCTGGGGCTATGGTTTTAGGGGAGTAAGATCACAAAGGTAAAATGTGGTTTTCATCACCATATCAAGGGTGATCAACATGATTTATCTCTGTTGCTGTTGATACCAGCCATCTGGCTTAGGAAATGTTTGTTCAGGTTCTCCTGTAAAGTCACTCTTTCTCCCTCCCTTTCCACACTGTACTCTGAAAAAAAAAAAGTCACTATGCTCAGCCCACACTCCAGGAATGAGGCACTATGTTCCACCGCTACGGGGGTGGAGTGACTATATAAAGTACTTGGCATTTTAAATTACAAAAAGCTGAGAGGATTTCACAACTCAAAGAGAATAAGATGAATAAGAAACAGGGGAAAGATGAGGAAATCCATATGAGGAAGTAAAGAAGTAAGGAATTCAAGCTAATGATCAACAAAGATATGGGGAGTCACACCCCTCAACAGGGATAAAGCCTCATGACCTGAGACACATTCCGTTCAGCTTTTTGCTGCCCACCCAGTTCCTCTAGAAAAATGAAGTATTCAAACATTTGGAAACTACAGTGAATTCCAAAATTATTTTAATTCTCTCCTGGGATCACCCTGTTAGTATAATAATACTTCATTCATTACAAATGTCTGTCTATCAATAAGGTTCTGGTCTTGAAAATGTATAAAATAGTTTTCAGGTTTCCAGGATTCAGTGTTTTTTCTTGGGAATGAATACAAGTGGATATGTAATGGAAATGGGGCTAGCTCTCATTTACAGAGGAGTAAAATGAGAAAACTCAGATCACGGCATCCAGTCCCATCACTTCACGGCAAATAGATGGCCAAACAGTGGAAACAGTGTCAGACTTGATTTTTCTGGGCTCCAAAATCACTGTAGGATGGTGACTGCAGCCATGAAATTAAAAGATGCTTGCTCATTGGAAGAAAAGTTATGACCAACCTAGACAGCTTATTAAAAAGCAGAGACATTACTTTGCCAACAAAGGTCCATCTAGTCATAGCTATGGTTTTTTTCCAGTAGTCATGTATGGATGTGAGAGTTGAACCATAAAGAAAGCTGAGCACTGAAGAACTGGTGCTTTTGATCTGTGGTGTTGGAGAAGACTCTTGAGAGTTCCTCGGACTGAAAGGAGATCCAACCAGTCCATCCCAAAGGAAATTAGTCCTGAATATTCATTGGAAGTACTGATGATGAAGCTGAAACTCCAATACTTTATCCACCTGATGTGAAGAACTGACTCATTGGAAAAGACCTTGATGCTGGGAAAGAATGAAGGGAGGAGGAGAAGGGGATGACAGAGGACGAGATGGTTGGATGGCATCACCAACTCAATGGACATGAGTTTGAGCAAGCTGCAGGAGTTGGTGATGGACAGGGAGGCCTGGCGTGCTGCAGTCCATGGGATCCCAGAGTCAGACATGACTGAGTGACTGAACTGAACTGAACTGAAAATGAGATAGCACTTAAGTGATTGGCTAAAAATCTTTATAATCAATAATATTTATTTTCACTATTCAATGAAAAGGGCTGTCTTAAAAAAAACTCTCCAAAGATCTACTTGCTGTCAAATATAATAATTTTCCTTCATATTTCTGCTGCATTTGACTTGGTTAACTACCATCTGATATTGAGCAGCTATTAATTTGTAACAAACCATTCTCAAACTGTAACAAACCATTCTCAAACTGTAACAAACTATTCTCAAACTTAGTGGCTTGAAAAAGCAATCCTTTATTGCTGCTCACACATCTGTGGGGCAGCTAGAGTTTATCTAGGCTGAGGTCAGCTGGGTGGCTCTGCTTCTTTTTAAGATGTGCTAGGTGGTGAGGGAGATATCCTTCTTGTAAGTCTAGGAATATAGCTGTGGCATCTTTTTTTTCCATGGCAAAGGCAGAAAGCAAGAGAACAAGTAACATCTGAGGTCTTTAAGAGCTAGGCCTGGAATTGGTACACTGTCATTTCTGTCACATACAATCAGTTAAAGCAAGTCACATGGCCAAAGGATAAGAAATACACTTTATTATCAGTGAGGTCAACCACAAGCTAGTGGGTGGATGCTCAGACAAGTGAAGAATTGGAATCAGTAATGCAACCTATTATATCCTTACTTCCTGAAACACTATCCTCTCCCCCTTTTAAAAAACACATTACTATTTTGATCTGCTCATATTTTTTTTTCCTTAACCCTTTTTCTTCAACCTCAGTACTGTATATAAGCTTCACAAAAGGCTTAGGTTTTCTAAGTTTCCTCATTCTCTCCATGCATGCACTCTTTCTAAGAAAGCTAATTCAAGATCAGACTCTCTAATTCCCTAATGGTCACCTGCAGTTTACCACTGGGCATCTCCACATTTTCCTTTGGAACTGCCTAAATTCACTACATTTGGTCTATGCTCCACTTAAAACAATATTTCTTTCCAATACAAGGCAGTATCTCTAAAGACTTGGGTCTTTAGACCATATATGATACAAATGCAAAAAAAAAAACAACAACAAAGCCCAATGAAAACTTACCCTACATTAATAGGAATTTGACATCTCTAAAATTCAGAAGACACTATATCTAAAAGGAAACAATAATGATGAGAACAGTATCAAACACCAATTCCTATGAGACATGGTTAAAGTTATTAATTCTTTTCAATCCAGAGATTATACGGCACATTACAACCACCATGTTTGGATAATTTAGTGTGTGGTACAGGAGAACTTGAGGCTTCCCAGGCAGCTCAGTGGTAAAGAATCTGCCTGCCAGTGCAAGAGACTTGGGTTAAGCCTCGGGTTGGGAAGATCCTCTGGAGGAGGAAATGGCAACCCACTCCAGTGTTCTTGCCTGGAGAATCTCATGGACAGAGGAGTCTGGTGGGCTACAGTCCATGGGGTCACAAAGAGTTGGACACGACTTAATGACTAAACAACAACGAAAGGACCTGAGGGGTTGTTTTTGGTAGCAGAACACTCAGTGGTCTGATTTGGGGGAGGAAAAGTTTTGCTTGATATAAGGAAGACATTTTTAGTAAGAACTATACAAAACAAAATGGGCTGCTTACCTGTATTTTTCACATGTCACTCTTCTTTCCTGAAATGGTTGTTCCTTTTCCCTCTTATCCAAAATCCTATTTACCCTTCAAGGCTTATCCCAAGCTTTCATTCCTTTATAAATTCCTGATTACTCAAATTTTATTGATCTCTTTCAACTCATGTTTCTAAACTCTTACCCCACCCCAATTAAATTAAGGGATCTTTGAAAGTAGAAATATGACATACTATTTTATAACTTCAAGTATTAAGCAGAGCTCTGAGCTTATAATAGCCATTCAGTAAATTTTTAATGGTTTACTAGTTTTTTGCTTTAAGTATAGATGATTTACAATATGTTAATTTCAGTTGTACAACATAGTGACATGATTTGGGGATTTTTTTTGCAGATTATATTCCATTATAGATTATGACAAGATAATGGGTATAATTCTTTGTGCTATACAATAAGATCTTTAATGTGAATCTATTTTATGTAGAGTAGTTTGTATCTGTTAATTCCATATTTGGTTACATATTTTCTGATTTCCAATCTGCAATCATTATATTTGATTAGAATTTTAATCAGATTGAAATGTTCAGGAATCTGATCATTCCACTTGATTTCACAAGTGGATGTGCTTAGTTGCTCAGTTGAGTCGGACTCTTTGCAGCCCCATGGACTGCAGCCACTAGGTGCCTCTGTATATGGAAATTTCCATGCCAGAATCCTAGAGTGGGGTGCCGTCTCCTATTCCAGAGGATCTTCTCAACCCAGGGATTGAACCCACGTCTCTTGTGTTTCCTGCATTGGCAGGTGGATTCATTACCACTAGTTCCACCTGCAAAGCCCCACAAAAGGACACAGTTTCTGATTTTAATGATAGACTAAAGGAATAGATTTTGCCATCACTTAACATCCAGGCTTATACTTTTCAAAAAAATTAAAACCCATTGAATTTAGAGATTCTTTAAGATCTTAAATTTTTAGCACAAATAATTTTCTTGGAGAATTAGCAAAGTATGCCATCATTTCTTTGTATCTGTAAATTATTTAAAACAAAAATCAACTGGTGACTGAGAATATATGATGTGAAAGAACACATACAACGCTAGAGAGCTGTAACTCCAGTTTGTAGTCAGGTCTCCCTGTTGTCATAGTTACCAAGGTACTCCAAGCAGACTCCTTCCTGAATCACATTGCAAACCTTCAATGAAAATAAATGACTCTTCAAGCTTTATTTTTCTCTATCCATGAATTGAGCCTACAAAATAGCATTGATCACATGTTTTGTTTTTTTTTTTTTTTACATTTTGAGCAAGATTGTCAACATACAAAAGGAATAGAGGTTTAATCAAAACAAGTGCCTCTGATGAAAATCTTAGCTCATTTGCTCAGCAATATTCATTAAGTAGGTAGGTTTGGGGGACACAACTACAATTATGGCCCAGGACAGAGAGACAAGAGATGCATTTCAATGAAATGCAATCAGCATTGCACTGGAAGCAGAGAATAGAGATTCCTAGAAACACAAAAGAGAGACACCTCATAAAGTTTGGACCTCTGGTGCAGTCAGATCGAAGGGAGGTTCCATCCTGTGATTCTCAGTGTATTGTTCCTATGAAGTTTATTAATCTGGGGGGATGGTGGTGGTGAATAGACTTTTTTTTTCTTCTTTTTAAAATTTTATTATTAGAGAATAATTACTTTACAATGTTGTGTTAGTTTCTGCTGTACAACAAAGTGAATCAGCTATATGTATACATATATCCCTTCCCTCTGGAGCTTCCTTCCCACCCACCCCATCCCACCCCTCTAAGTCATCACAGAGCACTGATCTGAGCTCCTCGTGCTGTACAGCAGATTCCCACTAGCTGTTTATTTACACATGGTAGTGTACATAAGTCAATGCTACTCTCTCAGATCATCCCACGCTCTGCTTCCTGAGATGTGTCCACAAGTCCATTCTCTATGGCTGCGTCTCTATTCCTGCCCTGCAAATAGGTTCATCAGTTTCATGCATTAATATATGATATTTGTTTTTCTTTTTCTGACTTATTCACTGTGTAGGACAGGCTCTAAGTCCATCCACATCACTACAAATGACCCAATTTCATTCCTTTTCATGGCTGAGTGTATTCCATTGTATATATGTTTGGTCACTGTATTCCCAGTTACTTTGGGTAGAGGACACCAGTGTTGCCCTGCAGGCTGGGCTCAAGGAGCAGAGTGAGCTGGCTAGGGCTCCACACACTGAGTTCTATCATCTGCTGATATTCACACTCTGCCTCTTTCTGCTTTGGCTGCAGGAACTCCTTCACAGACATCCTCCGGGCCATCCTGCTGTCACTGGAAGTCCTCATTGAAGATCCGGAGCTTCAGATAAATGGTTTTATTTTAATTATAGACTGGAGTAATTTTTCCTTCAAACAAGCTTCCAAACTGACACCTTCAATCCTCAAACTAGCCATTGAAGGGTTGCAGGTAAGTTCACTTATGTACTAACACCTTACAAGACTGTATGTGACCATGTGCGCTTTTCTTATTGCAACTAAAGTAATATTTGTTTTTGAGAATGGAAAAAGAAAACTTCGATAAAATCCACCTGTGAGTACTCTATTTTTATCTCAGCCTCAGTTTAGATGTTGTTGTTGTTGTTGTTTTTTAATTAGACTCCATTTTCATTAACAGCTCTAAATTACGGTTTCCATGGGTACAAATTACCTACTGTGGCAATTATGAAGAAAGCTCAGGGATGTTTAGCCAAATCCATCTGAGAGTTCACAAAAATTAAAGCTAGAAAACATCTGCTTTATGAGAGTGCTCTTACAGTGTGGGGGCATCGAAGCTTTTCAGGGTTTCTGGGAGCATTTTTGCACAGGAAAATGGGCCTGGTGAGTCCTTACTTCCCCAAATGCTATATGCCAAGGTGTGTGTACTAAAGGCTGTCACTTCTGGGCAGATAAAGGAAGCAGGCAGAACTCTACTTCCTGTTTGTATGACCCAGTCATCAGGACTTTGGGAAAGGGGCTTTTGTGCTGCGTGGAGGTTAGGGGAATCAGTCCCTGGGGTCCCTTCTCCTTGAAAACTGTGTGAAAACTAAGTCAAGGGGCAATGGTGCTAAACTTTGTGGTGACACATTACAGTACAAAAGAAAAGGCATATGTAGTACAGGGAGATTCAGAACCAGCACAGATGAAACTCATACCCATTCTTCATTCTGTAGGAAGATTGACTCAATGGAGTGACTCCCCTCCCAACAGACTGCAGTTACATGCAGCTATGTAGACAGCGAAATATACTATTAATTCTCAGATCAGGCAGCCAGTACTCAAGCTCTTCAAAATACAAGACTAGGACATCCATTTCAATCCCCTATCTACTCCAGTGTAATGAGTAATTGACACACTTGCTTCTTAAACTGTGGCTGATTCACATTAGGCTTTCGGCAAATACGTAGCACTTGTTAGGCTTCTGATGAATTTATGTTTTTTGAATAGATCTTATTTTGTTGAAAGGGTTTTCCGTTTCAGTACATGGGCAAGTACACACTGTTCCAAGAATGCCACGTGGTCTTGGGGAGCTACATCATGCAGTGTGTTGGCGGCACATTTTTAAAGTTGCTTTTGTATTCTAGATTACAGTGTATCCTGCCTTGCCCTAAAAATCTCAATCACAGACTTTTCTGCCCTTTACTATCAATCATTTTCTCTGAGCTCCCTTTTTCTCCACCATCCTCCTTTTAAGCCTCTGAACATCTGATCTCTCTCTCTCTAAAGCTTTTATCAAAGGGAGTTTTAAAGTAAGCTGCAACATTTATTTCATACCCTATAATTACACTGGCCATATCTTCAGGATATTCTGTGGTAGTACAAGCTTCATGCATTTTTATCTTTCTAAAAAGAGACAGTTCATTACATGTGTAAATAGCTGTGATTCAAGTTCTATGTAATTATAAGATTTTTTTCATAAATTGGGAACAAAATGTACTTTTCCCAACCTTGTGTTCCAATTTTTCTTTCTGGAAATGGTGTGGGTTATAGAACATGTCCCCTTCCAACTTCTCTAGGCTGATGTGGGTCTTACTGAGTTAATGCATGTGAGTGTGTTTTAAAACATAGACATGTACATACATTTGTAAGGTATTTTACAAGAAATACTAGATGACCTTTTGTGGGGCAATACAAGTCTATCTGGGCCTTTTCTTGTCGTGTATCTGGGATGAATTCCACAGTGTCCCATAGCTCTGGCTAAAGAAGAGCCTCTGCTGGGAGAAGGGGAGATGTACAAGGACAGGGCCAGAGTGGAGAACAGGTACTTCCTCCCATCATCTCTCAGAGCATGACCTGGACCCTTCTGTTCCTGAGCAACATAAACTTCCTTGACTGGGGGAGAGTGTCAGGTCAATTAGGCTTTGGATTGGGATGCAGCTTTTTCTGCAAATTCTGCCTGCCCAGACCCTAAATACCTGAGATAGAAAGGTGCAATCTTCCCGAGAGAAGAAAGTCAGTGGTCCCAGAGAAGCTGAGCCTGGGTGGGGCTCTGTCCGGGATATGGGCTTCCTGTCCCAACAGTGTTGGCTTGGCTCCTGCCCCACACTTGGTGGCCACCTCTGGCCAGCCACTGGCACCTTCTCACTCCAGGCCATCCTCTCTCAGGCTCTGTGGACTTTCAGACTCCATGGTTACCTCTCTTCCAGCTCTCCCAGGGAATTTTTTCACTGCGGCAGTTGTTTCCATACACACTGCAACCAATAATTCCTTCTGGCATTTCAAAATGTCTGAACTGGTAGGAAGCAGAATTCATGTCTTTGTGGTCATGCTATTGTACCAGGACGAGCCCATACTGGCCTCCATGTGCCAACCATGAAAATTCAAGATAAATTCCTCACCACTTCTGGGATGGGTGAAGGCATCAACTTTACTGGAGAAAGAAAAACTCAGTGAGAGATGAGAGGTTGCTGTTGTTCCATTTACTGCTACACCTTCAGAAAGGCCCAAAGAGGTTTGAGTGTCTTATAGACAGGCGGGGGAATTCTACCAAACATTTAAAGAAGAGGTAATACCAATCCTTCTCAAACTATTCCAGAAAACTGAAGAGAGAACACCTCCAAACTCATTCTACAAGGCCAGCATTACCAAAACCAAAGACACTATTAAAAGAAAAAGAGAGAAAGAAAATTAAAGGTCAATAGCTTTAATAAATGTAGGTGCAAAAATCCTCAAAAAAGTATTAGCAAATTGAATTCAACAATACATTAAATGATAATTCATCATGATTACTGGGATTTATTCCAGGGGAGGAAGGATAGTTAAATAGCCACAAGTTAATCAATGTGATACACCACATTAACAAAATGAAGGATAAAATCACATGACTGTGGGCAGGGGTGGGGAGGGATGAACAGGCACAACACAGAGGATGTATGATACCATAATGACTGATACTTATGATTATACACTTGTCCAAATGTGCAGCGTGTACACCAAAATGTAAATGATAGGCTTTGCATGATTATGATATATCAATGTAGGTTCACCAGTTTTAATGAAGGTACAACTCTGATGTGGACTGCTGATAATGAGGGAGGCTACACATGTGTGGGAGCAGAGGATATGCGAAATCTCTGTCCTTTCCAGCCAATTTTGCTGTGAACTTAAAACTGCTCTAGAAAATAAAGTTTTAGTGAAGAAAGGTGAAATTACACTCAATCATTCAAAGAAAAAGGCATATGCACAGAACTTTGATTATGCATTTCCTAGGCTAAATTAATGAGTTATAATGATAATCATGTAGCAGACTACTCTTTAAGGGATCATCAGATAGTCTACATCAAAAGTTACCCTGGATCAGCCAGTCGTGAAATTCTGATAATATATATAGTATATATATTCCTCCTTTTAGAACAATGAGATATGTCATTGTTTAGAATATTAAGTTGTCCCAGCTACATAGTCTGTGAATATTAGTTCAAAAAAACTTTCATTAAAATACTAATTTTGAGAACGCTTGGAAGTCATTTTTTTCTTATTCTGCTGTTTCATCTCTTAAATGTGGTTCAGTTCAGTTCAGTTGCTCAGTCATGTCCAACTCTTTGCGACCCCATGAATCATAGCATGCCAGATCTCCCTGTCCATCACCAACTCCCAGAGTCCACCCAAACCCATGTCCATCAAGTCGATGATGCCATCCAGCCATCTCATCCTCTGTCATCCCCTTCTCCTCTCTTTCCCAGCATTAGCGTCTTTTCCAGTGAGTCAACTCTTCACACGAGGTGGCCAAAGTATTGGAGTTTCAGCTTCAACATCAGTCCTTCCAATGAACTCCCAGGACTGATTTCCTTTAGGATGGATTTGTTGGATCTCCTTGCAGTCCAAGGGACTCTCAAGAATCTTCTCCAACACCACAGTTCAAAAGCATCAATTCTTCGGCGCTTAGCTTTCTTCACAGTCCAACTTTCACATCCATACATGACCACTGGAAAAACCATAGCCTTGACTAGATGGACCTTTGTTGGCAAAGTAATGACTCTGCTTTTCAATATGCTATCTAGGTTAGTCATAATTTTCCTTCCAAGCAGTAAGCGTCTTTTAATTTCATGGCTGCAATCACAATCTTCAGTGATTTTGGAGCCCCCCAAAATAAAGTCTGACACTGTTTCCACTCTTTCCCCATCTATTTCCCATGAGGTGATGGGACCAGTTGCCATGATCTTAGTTTTCTGAATGTTGAGCTTTAATCCAATTTCTTCACTCTTCTCTTTCACTTTCATCAAGAGACTTTTTAGTTCCTCTTTACTGTCTGCCATAAGGGTGGTGTCATCTGCATATCTGAGGTTATTGATATTTCTTCTGGCAATCTTGATTCCAGCTTGTCTTTCTTCCAGGCCAGTGTTTCTCATGATATACTCTGCATATAAGTTAAATAAGGAGGATGACAATATACAACCTTGATGTTTTGGAACTAGCCTGTTGTTCCATGTCCAGTTCTAACTGTTGCTTCCTGACCTGCATACAGATTTCTCAAGAGGCAGGTCAGGTGGTCTGGTATCCCCATTGCTTTCAGAATTTTCCACAGTTTATTGTGATCCACACAGTCAAAGGCTTTGGCACAGTCAATAAAGCAGAAATAGATGTTTTTCTGGAACTCTCTTGCTTTTTTGATGATCCAGCAGATGTTGGCAATTTGATCTCTGGTTCCTCTGCCTTTTCTAATATCAGCTTGAACATCTGGAATGTCTAAAAGAGCCATCATATCTATTCATTACAACCTGTTTAAATTTTAACCAAACAAAGTAATATTTATGCCACCATTTTAATATAACAGAGCATTATTCTCAATTCTTCAGGGAAATTCTGGCAGAAAGAGCAACAAGCTGAAGTCCTGTTCTTGAGTTTTGCAATGTTTCCAAAATCAATTTTTGGAATAATTTCTTATAAATCACTGCCACCCAACCATTACAATCAACACATGACATATATCAATGTTCAGCCAACCCAAGTACTTAGACTTGACGGTGCTGAAGTGTTTTACTAAGCAAGAGTTATAGGCTATTTACAAAACATTTGGTTCCCTAAGGACCCAGATTTTGTTAAAGGTTTACAGAAGCTTACTTTTGACTCACCAGAGATTTAGAAAGCAATCTTTCCCTGCTCCCTCATCTCTGTGCTTATGTGCTTTTCATCTGCCCAATCAAACACTTTATTAATTCATTAACTCTTCATTCCAAGTCAAGGTTTATGGTATGATTTTTGTTGTTGTTTTGTTTAAAATGGCTTTATAATATTTATATCAACTTTTATTTAAACTCTCCCATGTGAGAGTTGGGCCATAAAGAAGGCTGAGCACCAAAGAATTAATGCTTCACTTTCAAATTATGGTGCTGGAGAAGACTCTTTAGAGTCCCTCAGACAGCAAGGAGATCAAACCAGTCAATTCTAAAGGAAATCAATCTTGAATATTCATTGGAAGAACTGATGCTGAAGCTGAAGCTCCAATACTTTGGCCACCTGATGGGAAGAGCCAACTCAATGGAAAAGACCCTGATGCTAGGAAAGACTGAGAGGAGGAGGAGAAGAGGGTAACAGAGGATGAGATGGTTCGATGGCATCATCAACTCAATGGATGTGAGTTTGAACAAACTCCAGGAAAGGAGTAGAAAAGGAGGTCCATTGCTCTAATAGACGGTATGGCAGTATAATACAACAGATGTCACCCATAAATGCACAGACTCCCCTGGAGGGTTTATTACAACCCACATCCCTTGTTCCTACTTCCAGTTACTGATTCCATAGGTCTGGAGCAGAGTCTATGAGCGTACACTTCAAAAATGTTCCCAGGTGCTGCCGCTGGTGGTATAACCAGACGATGTAGGTGACAGTAGAGTCTGACTATTTGGACTTTAGTCCTGGCTCTGCCACCAAAGACCTCATGCAAGTCATTTATCTCTATCAGCTCTAGTTTTGTTGTCTGTAAAGATGTGGTAGTAAAACAACTACCTCACTGGTTTATGGTAAAAATTAAATAGTGCCTGAAAATGCCTGGGCCATAGATTGTAGCCCACCAGGCTCCTCTGTCCATGGTATTTCCCAGGCAAGAATACTGGGGAGGGTTGCCTTTTCCTTCTCCAGGGGATCTTACTAACCCAGGGATTGAACCCAAATCTCCTGTATCTCATGCAGTGGCAGGCAAATTCTTTCCCTGTTGCCTCAACTTTTCAAAGTTTGAAATTAGATCTCACCAGCTGTTCACTGGACCCAAACAAGAGTGCTCCCTTCTCACCTCAGTCAATGACTTGGGTCCAGTTTGGTGTCACCTGTTCAGACAGTGGCACTTGAGGTGTCTTTTCTTTCTGTTTGTGTGTTGTGATCTCTTTAATCATCATCAAAGTCTGCTCCCAAAGCCTCTATAGTTGAGTGATTAATGGGATCGAACTTCACGTTTTTCACACTGAAGGACTCTTTCATCAATGACATTTACAGTCTTTGATCGATTCTTACACTTTCCACATATTAAAGAATATTAGACACAAATAAATGGAAGGGAAAGGGTAGTTTGTATGTATTTTGCCAAGAAGGTTCTTAATTCATTCTGAACACTGCAGGGATGCCTGAAGAACATTTTCCTCTAAACAAACTGCCCTTTACCATCTCAGGCCACAAGGCTATAATCCTGAGTTTGCAATAGGAGAATACATTATTACAGAAATATTAGAGGAATAAAATGTCCCCTGCAATGCTCTACCTTGTTAAGTATCCATTAAACTCAGGAAGATGATTAGAGGTAATGACACTCCAGTGATGCTGATGGCAGACAGGATGGCCCATTTAAAACAGTTCCAATTAAACAGGTCTATCTCTGGCATGTTGTTGATAAATGGTTTTTCTGGACCCTCATGCATTATAGACCTAGCCAATGCTTGGATTCATCCATTCAAGAAATTGTTACTAAGATTTGACTTTGAGTCAGTCACAAAAATAAACAGATGGTGTCCCTTCTCTCAGAAAGTCATCATTCAGAGGAGAGGCAGCTCTATAAACAAATGATGAATACGATGTTGCATGTGCAAGAAGGGAGATACACACCAGGTTAGTACAATCCCAGTTCAGGCAGGAGGAGTTAGGAATGGCCTCTTGGGTAAAGCTGCATCTTGACTGATTCTTAACAGGTGAATGCAGAAGAGCCAAGTGAAAGCTGGCTGGGAGAAATTTCAGGCAAAGAAGATATTATGGGCAAAAATACAGAGGCAAGTTGTTTCTGTTGTTTAGAGCTTAAGTCATGTCCAACTCTTTGTGACCTCATAGCCCTCTAGGCTCCTCTGTCTGTGGGATTTCCCAGGCAAGAATACTGGAGTGGGTTGCCATGCCCTCCTCCAGGGGATCTTCCTGACTGAGGTATCAAACCTGCATCTCTGGCATTGGAAGATGGATTCTTTACCACTGAGCCAACCAGAGGCAAGACCACAGAGGCAAGACCTCACTCAATAAGAGAGAAAGAAACAGAATCAAGTTCCTAATCCTGGCATGCACCAGGACCAGGAAAGGAGCCTGTGCGCCCTTGTGCCATGCTAAGGAGCTTGGTCTCTTTCTGCATGTGTTGAGGGCCACTGAACACCTTGAAGCAGTATGACAATACAGATTGATGGTTCTCATGGGATCAATTTGGCAGGTATGAGCAGGGAAGAGTCAAAGGTGGGGAACCAAATAAAAGACAACTGCAATCATTCAAGTAAGAAGTAAGAGGTTAAACTAGGAGTGACTGAAAGATTCCGATAACTACATAGAAAGTTAAGTAAGGCAGTGACTGGTTGTTGGATGCTTGAGAATGGAAAAGTGAAGATAGAGGAGTCCACAATGAAGCTTCGGTGTGCAGCTTGGGTGAAGGGTAGGAGCGGTGCCACCCAATGAGATGTGAAGACAGAAGTGGGCAGGTGTGGGAGAGAATAAGCCCTTGACAATATGGTCTACACCATTCTTAGAACACTTTTTTTTTTATCACCCAGTGCTGCAAATCTATAACTTTACCTTCATCAAAATAGCCTTAGTGCTTATGTCAGGGATGGAAAAACAGGCTTGCCCTCACACACTAAACCTAAACAACTGTAACGCAGCTCAGGTAAAAGGAATGCTGGCACTGATTGGTGATGGTCCTTTCACTGTGGATCATAACCAGCAAGTCTGCCACATATCCTGGGCTTCCCAGGTGGCTCAGTCATAAAGAACATGCCTGCTGATGCAGGAGACACAGGAGACATGGCTTCAATCCCTGGATCAGGAAGATTCCCTGGAGGAGGAAATGGCAACCAACTCCAGCATTCTTGCCTGGGAAAGCCCATGGAAAGGGACCCTGGAGGGCTACAGTCCAGGGGGGGTCTCAAAGAGTCAGACATGACTGAGCACACACACACACACTCCCTGACCTGGGTATTCTAGCTAAACTGAGGGACAGTCCATGGGTTGCAGAAAGTCGGACACAACTGAAAGCGACTCAGTATGTACAGCCCTTGGTAATAAGCAGAGCAGGAGAGTAACATATCATCACTTCAGAAAAAAAAAAAGAAGGAAAAAAACTCAGGAAAGATTGACTGGATTGATCAGTGAAACATCAGTTCTGAATAAAATTTTAGTTGCCTGGAAGGCCAGCTAAAGACCCCAGACTTTTTGTTGCATCTCACAAGAAAAGGTGGAACTTGTGAGAATAAATAGGTGATAAAGTGCAGTCTCCATTTACTTCCAAGTAAAGTACTTGTTGTTAAGAAACCAGTAAGAATAGTGCATCCATTTTAGCTCAAAGGTAATTTTTCTCAGTGCAGTATTTTGTTTTTCTACTTAGAAGGGCTTAATTTTCACACAATAAACTTCTTATTGATGTGTTAATATATATCCAGAGAACTACCCAAATTGTAAGCATGCAATGAAGTGAATTTTCAGAAAATGAAAACATTTAAGTAACCAAAAACAGATTAAGAAAAAGAATACTGCCAGTTACTCAGAGGTCCCTCCTTTCCCCGACTCAGTAGCTTGACTCCCAAAGGTAGCTAAGATCACTACTAGCTTTGTTTGTAGTGATGCTTCCTAAGGCCCATTTGACTTTGCATTCCAGGATGCCTGGCTCTAGGTGAGTGATCACACCATTGTGGTTATCTGGGTCATGAAGAACTTTTTTGTATAGTTCTCTGTGTATTCTTGCCACCTCTTCTTAATATTTTCTGCTTCTGTTAGGTCCATACCATTTCTGTCTTTTATTGTGCTCATCTTTGCAAGAAATGTTCCCCTGATGTCTCTAATTTTTTGAAGAGATCTCTAGTCTTTCCCATTCTATTGTTTTCCTCTATTTCTTCGCATTAATCATTTAGGAAGGGTTTCTTGTCCTTCCTTGCTATTCTTTGGAACTCTGCATTCAAATGGGTTATCTTTCCCTTTCTCCTTTGCCTTTAGCTTCTCTTCTTTTCTCAGCCCTTTCTAAGGCCTTCTCAGACAATCCTTTTGCCTTTTTGCATTTCTTTTTCTTGGGGATTGTATTGAATACATAACACACAGTATTAAATAAGTGTTACAAAAATACCTGCATAAAATGTATACATTTTACTCTTAAGAGAATCTCTCAAACTTTCCCTTGGAGCCCATTTATTTTCTTTTTTTCTTTTCTTTTTTTAACTTTTTTTTTTTATTGTTTTTGCCATACATTGTCATGATATCACCATGGGTTTACATATGCTTCCCCTCTGGATCCCCCCTCCCTCCTCCCTCCCCCCCGGGGAATCTGGCTGCACCAGTCCCGAGCATCAATCCTGGGCTGGCGATTGATTAGACACATGACAATTAACATGCTTCAATGCCCTTCTCCCATATCATCCCACCCTTACCCTCATCCACAAAGTCCACAAGTCTATTCTATACATCTGTGTTCCTTTTGTTGTCTCGCATGTTGGGTTCTCATTACTGTCTTTCTAAATTCCATATATATGCGTTAATATACTGTATTGTTGTTTTTGCTTCTGGCTTACTTCACTCTGGATAATGGGCTCCAGCTTTGTCCATCTGAGTAGAATTGCTTCAAATGAATTTTTTTTTAATGCTGAGTAATATTCCATTGTGTATACGTACCACAGCTTTCTTATCCATTCGTCAGTTGATGGGCATCTAGGTTGCTTCCATGTCCTGGCTATTGTAAACAATGCAGCGATGAACATTGGGGTACACGTGGCTCTTTCAATTCTGGTTTTCCTCGGTGTATATGCCCAGTAGTGGGATTGCTGGGTCATACGGCAGGTCTATTTGCAGCTTTTTAAGGAACCTCCACACTGTTTTCCATAGTGGCTGTACTAGTTTGCATTCCCACCAACAGTGTAAGAGGGTTCCCTTTTCTCCACATCCTCTCCAGCATTTATTGCTTGCAGACTTTTGGATGGCAGCCATTCTGACTGGTGTAAAGTGGTACCTCATTGTGGTTTTGATTTGCATTTCTCTGATAATGAGTGATGTTGAGCATCTTTTCATGTGTTTGTTAGCCATTTTTATATCTTCTTTGGAGAAATGTCTGTTAAGTTCTTTGGCCCACTTTTTAATTGGGTTGTTTATTTTTCTAGAATGTAGCTGCAGGAGTTGTTTGTATATTTTTGAGATTAATTGTTTGTCCGTTGCTTCATTGGCTATTATTTTCTCCCATTCTGAAGGCTGTCTTTTCACCTTGCTTATAGTTTCCTTTGTTGTGCAAAAGCTTTTAATTTTAATTAGGTCCCATTTGTTTATTCGTGTTTTTATTTCCAATATTCTGGGAGGTGGGTCATGGAGTATCCCGCTTTGGATTATAGCAGAGAGTGTTTTGCCTATGTTATCCTCTAGGAGTTTTATAGTTTCTGGTCTTATGCTTAGATCTTTGATCCATTTTGAGTTTATCTTTGTGTATGGTGTTAGAAAGTGATCTAGTTTCATTCTTTTACAAGTGGCTGTCCAGTTTTCCCAGCACCACTTGTTAAAGAGGTTGTCTTTTCTCCATTGTATATTCTTGCCTCCTTTGTCAAAGATAAGGTGTCCATAGATGCGTGGATTTATCTCTGGGCTTTCTATTCTGTTCCATTGATCTATATTTCTGTCTTTGTGCCAGTACCATACTGTCTTAATGACTGTGGATTTGTAGTATAGCCTAAAGTCAGGTAGGTTGATTCCGCCAGTTCCATTCTTCTTTCTCAAGATTGCTTTGGCTATACGAGGTTTTTTGTATTTCCATACGAATTGAGAAATTATTTGTTCTAATTCTTTGAAGAAGATCTCTGGTAGCTTGATAGGAATTGCATTGAATCTATAGATTGCTTTAGGTAGTATACTCATTTTCACTATATTGATTCTTCCAATCCATGAGCACGGTACATTTCTCCATCTGTTTGTGTCCTCCTTGATTTCTTTCATCAGTGTTCTATAGTTTTCTATATACAAGTCTTTTGATTCTTTAGGTAGAAATACTCCTAAGTATTTTATTCTTTTTGTTTCGATGGTGAATGGGACTGTTTCCTTAATTTCTCTTTCTGATTTCTCACTGTTAGTGTATAGGAATGCCAGGGATTTCTGTGTGTTGATTTTGTATCCTGAAACTTTGCTATATTCACTGATTAGCTCTAGTAATTTTCTCGTAGAGTCTTTAGGGTTTTCAATATAGAGGATCATGTCATCTGCAAACAGAGAGAGTTTTACTTCTTCTTTTCCAATCTGTATTCCTTTGATTTCTTTATCTGCTCTGATTGCTGTGGCCAAAACTTCCAAAACTATGTTGAATAGTAGTGGTGAGAGTGGGCACCCTTGTCTTGTCCCTGATTTCAGGGGGAATGCTTTCAGTTTTTCACCATTGAGGATAATGTTTGCTGTGGGTTTGTCATATATAGCTTTTCTTATGTTGAGGTATGTTCCTTCTATTCCTGCTTTTTGGAGGGTTTTTATCATAAATGGATGTTGAATTTTGTCAAAGGCTTTCTCTGCATCTATTGAGATAATCATGTGATTTTTATTTTTTAATTTGTTAATGTGGTGTATTACATTGATCGATTTACGAATATTGAAGGATCCTTGCATCCCTGGGATAAAGCCTACTTGATCATGATGTATGATCTTTTTGATGTGTTGTTGGATTCTATTTGCTAGAATTTTGTTGAGGATTTTTGCGTCTAAGTTCATCAGTGATATTGGCCTGTAGTTTTCTTTTTTTGTGGCATCTTTGCCGGGTTTTGGAATTAGGGTGATGGAGGCCTCATAGAATGAGTTTGGAAGTTTACCTTCGTCTGCAATTTTCTGGAAGAGTTTGAGTAGAATAGGTGTTAGCTCTTCTCTAAATTTTTGGTAGAATTCAGCTGTGAAGCCATCTGGTCCTGGGCTTTTGTTTTTTGGAAGATTTCTGATTACGGTTTCAATTTCCATGCTTGTGATGGGTCTATTAATATTATCTATCTCTTCCTGGTTTAGTCTTGGAAAGTTGTACTTTTCTAGGAATTTGTCCATTTCATCCAAATTGTCCAGTTTATTTGCATATAGTTGCTGATAATAGTCTCTTATGATCCTTTGTATTTCTGTGTTATCTGTTGTGATCTCTCCGTTTTCATTTCTAATTCTGTTGATTTGGTTCTTCTCCCTTTGTTTCTTGATGAGTCTGGCTAACGGTTTGTCAATTTTATTTATCTTCTCAAAGAACCAGCTTTTGGCTTGGTTGATTTTTGCTATGGTCACTTTTGATTCCTTTGCATTAATTTCTGCCCTGATCTTTAAGTTTTCTTTCCTTCTACTAGACCTGGGCTTCTGCATCTCTTCCCTTTCTAGTTGCTTTAGGTGTATAGTAAGGTCATTTATTTGATTTTTCTCTTGTTTCCTGAGGTGAGCTTGTATTGCTATGAACTTTCCCCTTAGCATTGCTTTCACAGTGTCCCATAGGTTTTGAGCTGTTGTGTTTTCATTTTCATTCGTTTCCATGCATAACTGAATTTCATTTTTAATTTCTTCTGCGATTTGTTGGTTATTCAGCAGTGTGTTGTTGAGCCTCCATATGTTGGAAGTTTTGAGAGGTTTTCTCCTGTAGTTGATATCTAATCTCACTGCATTGTGGTCAGAAAAGATGCTTGGGATGATTTCAATATTTTTGAATTTATCAAGGTTAGATTTATGGCCCAGGATGTGATCTATCCTGGAGAAGGTCCCGTGTGCACTTGAGAAAAAGGTGAAATTCCTTGTTTTGGGGTGGAATGACCTATAGATATCAATTAGGTCTAGTTGGTCTATTGTTTCATTTAAAGTTTGAATTTCCTTGTTACTTTTCTGTCTAGTTGATCTATCCATTGGTGTGAGTGGTGTATTAAAGTGTCCTGCTATTATTGTGTTGTTGTTGATTTCCCCTTTCATATTTGTTAGCATTTGCCTTACATATTGTGGAGCTCCTATGTTAGGTGCATAAATATTTATAATTGTTATTTCTTCTTCCTTGATTGATCCTTTGATCATTATGTAATGTCCATCTTTATCTCTTTTCACTGCCTTTATTTTAAAGTCTACTTTATCAGATATGAGTATTGCCACTCCTGCTTTCTTTTGGTCTTTATTTGCATGGAATATCTTTTTCCAGCCTTTAACTTTCAGTCTATATGTGTCCCTAGGTTTGAGGTGGGTCTCTTGTAGACAACATATATAGGGGTCTTGTTTCTGTATCCAATCGGCCAATCTTTGCCTTTTGGTTGGGGCATTCAGCCCGTTTACATTTAAGGTAATTATTGATAAGTATGATCCCGCTGCCATTTATTTTATTGTTTTGGGTTCCAGATTATCTATCCCATCGGTGTTTCCTATCTAGGAAAGATCCTTTAGCATTCGTTGGAGGGCTGGTTTAGTGTTGCTGAATTCTCTCAGTTTCTGCTTGTCTGAGAAAATTTTGAATTCTCCTTCAAATTTGAATGAGATCCTTGCTGGGTAGAGTAGTCGGGGTTGTAGATTGTTTTCTTCCATGACTTTAAGTATGTTTTGCCATTCCCTTCTGGCCTGAAGCGTTTCTGATGAGAGATCAGCTGTTATCCTTATGGGATTCCCCTTGTGAGTTATCTTTTGCTTCTCCCTTGCTGCTTTTAATATTTGGTCTTTGTATTTGATATTTGCCAATTTGATTAATATGTGTCTTGGGGTGTCCCGCTTGGGGTTCATTCTATTTGGGATTCTCTGTGTTTCCTGGACCTGAGTGGCTATTTGCTTCCCCAGTTTAGGGAAGTTTTCTACAATTATCTCTTCAAGAATTTTCTGATGGTCTTTCTTTTTGTCTTCTTCTTCTGGGACTCCTATGATTCGAATATTGGTGCGTTTAATATTGTCCCAGAGGTCTCTAAGGTTGTCTTCATTTCTTTTAATTCTTTTTTCATTTTTCCTTTCTGTTTCATTTATTTCTGTCATTCTGTCTTCTACCTCACTTATTCTGTCTTCTATCTCTGTTATTCTACTGTTGGTTCCCTCCAGGGTGTTTTTGATCTCATTTATTGCATTATTCATTGTATTTTGACTCTTTTTCATTTCTTCTAAGTCTTTGTTAAAGCTTACCTGCATCTTCTCAATCCTTGCCTGCAGGTTATTGAGCTGTAACTCCAACTTATTTTCCAGGTTTTGGATCATTTTCACTATCATTATTCGGAATTCTTTGTCAGGTAGACTTCCTATCTCTTCGTCTTTTGTTTGGTCTAGGGGGTATTTATCCTGTTCCTTTACTTGCTGGGTATTTCTCTGCCTTTTCATCTTGTTTATCTTGCTGTGTTGTCCCTTTATTGTGGGGATTCCTCTCTATGGGAGGGGTTGGATGCGTGGTTTGTCGAAGTTTCCTGGGTGGAAAGGCTTGTGTGGTTTTCTGGTGGGTGAGTCTAGGTTTCCTCACTGTTACTCCTCACGTCGGCACTGGGTCGCCTCTCCAGACGCCCGATGTCCTCTGCCAGCATTCAGTTCCTGTTTTTTGGAGTTTGCTCGGCCTTTAAAAGTTCTTTTGGTATATTTATTGGGGAGAGAGTGTTCTCCCCGTCCTATTCCTCCACCATCTTAGTTTCGCCCCTATTCGTGTTTTTATTTCCAATATTCTGGGAGGTGGGTCATGGAGTATCCCGCTTTGGGTTATTTAACTTGGTCATGTGGTTTCCAAACTCACCACATGTTAGAAGTCTGTAATAAGAATTTGGTGGAGAGGCTAATTCATATTGACATATAGACTATATCAAGAAATAACAGCTGTCAGCCAGGGAAGAAACACAAGGAAGATTAAAAATTTTACTACCAAAACTAGAAAGTACCATGCTTGTGGCCATTCTGCACAGAGCTTAATGTACCTAAGAGCATCATATACTGTAGAGCCAGACCATGGTGCACAGTTGTGATCCTGAGCTATCAGAAGAGTTTCAATCACTTTCAACAAGTGATATTGAAGACACCATGGAAATGTGTAAATAGTAGAGAGAGACTTTCCTCTATAGTAGTTATAATGTGATATAGAAACTTTTACAGTTTAAGAGACACTTAGTCAGTGGTATAACATAGAAATCCTAGAAATTATTAATATTTTGAGTTTTAAAGATGTTTTATTACAGTGAAAATAGCTTCTACATTACCAAGACAAAGCTCTTTAAAGGTCTATATTTCTTAAGTAGGATAACAACTGATGCTTTCAGCACTTCCAGCTGTTGAAATCTGTAAGATTCTCTCAACTCGACTTCCACTCCCAAACCCCACTACTGAGGTTCGTTATACATCTTCAGCATTAAAAAAAAATCTTTTAAAAATACTGATGATTCTGGAAAGTAATTCAGTTCAGTCAAGCCATTCAGTCACTTTGCGACCCTGTGGACTGCAGAACACCAGGCTTCCCTATCCATCACCAACTCCTGGAGCTTGCTCAAACTCATGTCCATTGAGTCAGTGATACCGTCCAACCATGTCATCCTCTTTCATCTCCTCCTTCTCCTGCCTTCAACTGTTTCTAGCATTAGGGTCTTTTCCAATGAGTCAGTTCTTCGCATCAGGTGGCCAAAGTATTGGGGCTTCAGCTTCAGCATCAGTCCTCCCAATGAATATCCAAGACTGATTTCCTTTAGGATTCACTGACTTGATCTCCTTGCTGTCCAAGGGACTCTCAAGTGTCTTCTCCCACACTAAAAAGTTCAAAAGCATCAATTTTTCAGCACTCAGATTTCTTTATAGTCCAACTCTCACATTCATACATGACTACTGAAAAAAACCATAGCTTTGGCTAGACAGACCTCTGTTGGTGAAGTACTGTCTCTGCTTTTTTAATATGCTGTCTAGGTTGATCACAGCTTTTTCTTCCAAGGAGCAAGTGTCTTTTAATCTCATGGCTGCAGTCACCATCTACAGTGATTTTGGAGCCCAAGAAAATAAAGTCTCTCACTGTTTCCACTGTTTCCTCATCTATATGCCATGAAGTGATGGGACCGAATGCCATGATCTTTATTTTTTGAATGCTGAGTTTTAAGCCAGCTTTTTCACTCTCCCCTTGTACCTTTATCAAGAGGTTCTTTCATTCTTCCTCACTTTCTGCCATAAGGGTGGTATCATCTGCGTATTTTGAAGTTATTGGTATTTCTCCCGGCAATCTTGATTCCAGCTTGTGCTTCATCTAGCCTGGCATTTTGCATGATGTACTCTAAACAGAATTTAAATAAGCAAGGTGATTATATACAGCCTTGACATACTCCTTTCCTGATTTGGAACCAGTGCATTGCTCCATGTTTGGTTCTAACAGTTGCTTTTTGACCTGCATACAGATTTCTCAGAAGGCAGGTAAGGTGGTCTGGTTCCCATCTCTTGAAGAATTTTCCACAGTTTGTTGTGATCCACACAGTCAAAAGCTATAGTACAGTCAACAAAGTAGATGTTTTTCTGTAACTCTCTTGCTTTTTCCATGATCCAACGGATGTTGGCAACTTGATCTCTGGTTCCTCTGCCTTTTCTAAATCTACCTTAAACATCTGGAAGTTCATGGTCCATGTACTATTGAAGCCTAGCTTGGAGATGTTTGAATATTACTTTGCTAGTGTGTGAGATGAGGGCAATTGTGTGGTAGTTTGAACATTTTTTGGCATTGCCTTTCTTTGGGATTAGAATGAAAACCGACCCTTTCCAGTCCTGTGGCCACTTCTGAGTTTTCCAAATTCGCTGGCATATCAAGTGCAACATTTTCACAGCATCATCTTTTAGGATTTGAAACAGCTCAGCTGGAATTTCATCATATCCATTAGCTTTGTTCATAGTGGTGCTTCCTAAGGCCCACTTTACTGGTGAGTAAAAGTAAGGAAAATGCAAAGTACACACAACCTTACACAGAAATAAACCTTTTAAACCCAGACATCTGGTCTTTTCACTTGATAGCACACAGTAAACAGTATTTTAGCTCTTTAAACATTTTACTTCAATGTCATTTTATAATGACTGCATTGTGTTTCATTGTTTAACTATATGATACTGTAATAACCAATTCCCAAGTGCTGAATATTTAGAATATTCTCAGTTATCTCAGTATTGTGTAAATTCCTGGCATCAATGTTCCTTTAGCTGATTTCTTGGCTACATGAACCACTGCCTTAGGATTAACTTCTAGAGGTGAAATGTATCTTGAAGATGCTCTACAGAAGATTTTTTTTTTTAATATTCATCAGCAAAGTATGAGATGGTCTGCTCCTGAACCAAAATCAGTTCTGGGTATCAAAAATAAGTCTGCATCTATTTGTAACCTCTCCACAGTGCCTTTACAACACAACCTCTTTTTGTTTTAATTTGCTTTGATTACCTTACTACTGAGGTAGAATATTTTTCCTTATGTTTATCTGACCTTTTTATTTTTTTATTAAAAAATTTTTAAATTGGAGGCTAATTACTTTACAACATTGTGGTGGTTTTTGCCATACATTCACATGAATCAGCCATGGGTGTACATGTGTTCCCTGTCCTGACCCTCCCTCCCCATCGCAACCCTCAGGGTCATCCCTGGGCACCAGCCCTGAGCACCCTGTCTCATGCATCAAACCTGGACTGGCAATCTATTTCATATATGATAATATACGTGTTTCAATGCTATTCTCTCAAATCATCCCACCCTCACTTTCTCCCATGGAGTCCAAAAGTCTGTTCTTTACATCTGTGTCTCTTTTGCTGTCTCACATATAGGGTATCTGACCTTTTTATTATCTTTTTAATGTATTGCCTATTAATGTACTTCAACCATTTTTCAGTTGAGGTTTTTAAATTTTGTTTTATTTCTAATTTGTAAGAAATTTTTATTGTATAAGGAAATTACCATTTTCTCACATGTTGCAAATATTTTTTTTACAATTTGCATCTATCAGTGAATAGTGTTTATTTTTGCTGTACTTTTTTAAGAAATTAAAGACGTTTGGTATCCTTGCCACGAGAACCCCATGAACAGTATGAAAAGGCAAAAAGCTAGGACACTGAAAGATGAACTCCCTAGGTCAGTAGGTGCCCAATATGTTACTGGAGATCAGTGGAGAAATAACTCCAGAAAGAAGGAAGAGATGGAGCCGAAACAAAAATAACACCCAGTTGTGGATGTGACTGATGATGGAAGCAAGGTCTGATGCTGTAAAGAGCAATACTGCATAGGAACCTGGAATGTTAGGTCCATGAATCAAGGCAAATTGAAAGTGGTCAAACAGGAGAGTGAACATCGACATTTTAGGAATCAGCAAACTAAATTGGACTGGAATGTGTGAATTTAACTCAGATGACCATTATATCCACTACTGTGTGCAAGAATCCCTTAGAAGAAATGGAGTAATCATCATAGTCAACAAAAGGGTCTGAAATGCAGTATTGGATGCAATCTCAAAAATGACAGAATCATCTCTGTTCGTTTCCAAGGCAAGCCATTCAGTATCACAGTAATCCAAGTCTATGCCCTGACCAGTAACACTGAAGAAGCTGAAGTTGAATGATTCTAAGAAGACCTACAAGACCTTTTAGAACTAACACCCAAAAAAGATGTCCTTTTCATTATAAGGGACTGGAATGCAAAGGTAGGAAGTCAAGAAACATCTGGAGTAATGGGAAAATTTGGCCTTGGAGGACAGAATGAAGCAGGTCAAAGGCTAATAGAGTTTTGCCAAGAGAACGCACTGGTAATAGCAAACACCCTCTTCCAACAACACAAGAGAAGACTCTACACATGGACACCACCAGATGGTCAACACCGAAATCAGATTGATTATATTCTTTGCAGCCAAAGATGGAGAAGCTCTATACAGTCAGCAAAAACAAGACTGGGAGCTGACTGTGGCTCAGATCATGAACACCTTATTGCCAAAGTCAGATTGAAATTGAAGAAAGTAGGGGAAACCACTAGACCATTCAGGTATGACCTGAATCAAATCTCTTATGATTATACAGTGGAAGTGAGAAGTAGATTTAAGGGACTAGATCTGATAGACAGAGTGCCTGATGAACTATGGATGGAGGTTCATGACATCCTGACAGGGATCAAGACCATCCCCAAGAAAAAGAAATGCAAGAGAGCAAAATAGCTGTTTGAGAAGGCCTTACAAATAGCTGTGAAAAGAAGAGAAGTGAAAAGCAAAGGAGAAAAGAAAAGATATACCCATTTGAATGCAAAGTTCCAAAGAATAGCAAGGAAAAATAAGAAAGCCTTCCTCAGTGATCAGTGCAAAGAAATAGAGGAAAACAATAGAATGGGAAAGACTAGAGATCTCTTCAAGAAAATTAGAGATACCAAGGGAAAATTTCATGCAAACATGGGCACATTAAAGGACAGAAATGGTATGGACCTAACAGAAGCAGAAGATACTAAGAAGAGGTGGCAAGAATACACAGAAGAACTATACAAAAAAGATCTTCATGACCCATATAATCACGATGGTGTGATCACTCACCTAGAGCCAGACATGCTGCAATGCAAAGTCAAGTGGGCCTTAGGAAGCATCACTATGAACAAAGCTAGTGGAGGTGATGGAATTCCATTGAGCTATTTCAAATCCTGAAAAATGATTCTGTGAAAGTGCTGCACTGGATATGCCAGCAAATTTGGAAAACTCAGCAGTGGCCACAGGACTGGAAAAGGTCAGTTTTCATTCCAATCCCAAAGAAAGGCAATGCCAAAGAATCTTCAAACTATTGCACAATTGCACTCATCTCACGTGCTAGTAAAGTAGTGCTCAAAATTCTCCAAGCCAGGCTTCAGCAATACGTGAACCGTGAACTTCCAGATGTTCAGGCTGGTTTTAGAAAAGGCAGAGGAACCAGAGATCAAATTGCCAACATTTGTTGGGTCATCAAAAAAGCAAGAGAATTCCAGAAAAACATCTATTTCTGCTGTATTGACTATGCCAAAGCCTTTGACTGTGTGGATCACAACGAACTACAGAAAATTCTGAAAGAGATGGAAATACCAGACCACATGACTTGCCTCCTGAGAAATCTGTAGGCAGGTCAAGAAACAACAGTTAGAACTGGACATGAAACAACATATTGGTTCCAAATCGGGAAAGGAGTACATCAAAGCTGTATATTGTCACCCAGCTTATTTAACTTGTATGCAGAGTACATCATGAGAAACGCTGGGCTGGAGGAAGCACAAGCTGGAATCAAGATTGCCAGGAGAAATATCAATAACCTCAGATATGCAGATGACACTGCCCTTATGGCAGAAAGCAAAGAACTAAAGAGCCTCTTGATGAACGTGAAGGAGGAGAGTGAAAAAGTTGGCTTAAAGCTCAACATTCAGAAAACTAAGATCATGGCATCTAGTCCCATCACTTCATGGCAAACAGATGGGAAAACAGTGGAGACAGTGGCAGATTTCATTTTGGGGGGCTCCAAAATCACTGCAGATGGTGACTGAAGCCATGAAATGCTTACTCCTTCCAAGAAAAGTTATGACCATTTTAAAAAGCAGATACATTACTTTGCCAATAAAGTTCCATCTAGTCAAGGCTATGGTTTTTCTAGTATTTATGTATGGATGTGAGAGTTGGGACTATAAAGAAAGCTGAACACCGAAGAATTGATGCTTTTTTATATATATATATATATATTTTTATTAGTTTTGCCATACAATAACATGATATCACCATGGGTTTACACATGCTCCCCCTCCAGAACCCCCCTCCCTCCTCCCTTCCTCCTCCCTCACCCCAGGAAATCTCGATGCACCAGCCCCGAGCATCAATCCTGGGCTGGCGATTGATTAGACACATGATAATTAACATGTTTCAATGCCATTCTCCCATATCATCCCACCCTTACCCTCATCCACAGAGTCCACGAGTCTATTCTATACATCTGCGTTCCCTTTGCTGTCTCGCATGCTGGGTTCTTGTTACTGTCTTTCTAAATTCCATATATATGCGTTAATATACTGTATTGTTTTTGCTTCTGGCTTACTTCACTCTGGATAATGGAGAATTGATGCTTTTGAACTGTGGTGTTGGAGAAGACTCTTGAGAGTCCCTTGGACTGCAAGGAGATCCAATAAGTCCTTCTCAAAGGAGATCAGTCCTGGGTGTTCATTGGAAGGACTGATGTTGAAGCTGAAACTCCAATACTTTGGCCATCTGATGCAAAGAGCTGACTCATTTGGAAAGACCCTGATGCTGGGAAAGATTGAAGGCGGGAGAAGAAAGGGACAACAGAGGATGAGATGGTTGGATGGCATCACCAACTCAATGGATATGAGTTTGAGTAAACTCCAGGAGTTGGTGATGGACAGGGAGACCTGGTGTGCTGCAGTCCATGGGGTCTCAAACAGTCGGACATGACTGAGTGACTGAACTGAACTAAACTGATGATGTTTATATGATCAAGTCTGATAAGCAGTCTTCACTAGAGCTTAGAAAGTCTTTTCCCAAATGTTTTATAAAGTTCCCAAGTATTTCCTTCTAGACTTAGGTTTTTTTTTAATGTAACATTTTTATTTATAAAGATTTACACTGAAATAGGTGTAAGGAAGGGGTTTAACTTAATTTTTAAGTTTTTTAATTAATCTTAATCCTAGCTATTGAATAGCACACCCTGAAATGAATTTTAGAAGATGGATAAATCAGTGCTAAGGGACTACTAGGGAGAGTGATGACAGAGCCACTTATTCATTTAATTGTTGTTGTTCAGTTGCTAAGTCATGTCTGACTCTTTGTGGCCCCATGAACTGTAGCACACCAGGCTTCCCTGTCCTCCTCTATCTCCTGGAGTTTGCTCAGACTCATGTCCACTCAGTCAGTGATGCTATCCAACCATCTTGTCCTCTGCCTCTCCCCTTCTTCTCCTGCCCTCAATCTTTCCTAACATTAGGGTGTTTTCCAATGAGTTGTCTCTTCACATTAACTGGCCAAAGTATTCATTTGATACTGTTAAAAATCTGAGCTAATTTTTTTATAAGTATGAGTAATATGAATTTGCAAAGGATGAGAGCAAAGCCTCACTTCAATGACAATTTATTCAACTTTTTATTTGCCAGTGTTCCAAGCAGGCATAGGTGAGGGGACCAGCTGGTCATTTCCTCAGGATGGGACAAAGATTAGCCTGGTGTCTTCAGTGCTATGTGGGAGAAAAGGAAAAGTGATGCACTAGCCAAGCTCGGGGCAATTCTTGTTAAGCACAAGAGTTGGACGGAAGATTTTGGAAAAATCTCGCACTGCTAACGAATTCTAACAATACAGTCATAAAGATGATTTCTCCTGCTTTGATAATATTAGAGTTTAGGAATTTAAAGATATTTAATGGAGATTATTAACACTGTGAAAAAACTTGAAAGAATAAGCTAATGCCAGTTGAAATGTCATTAATTGAGACGAGTAATCCTTGATGCCTTAATCCAGAGACTCATTAGGGATTTGGAAGAAATTACGAATAACTAGTTCCATTAACTGAAAGAGGTTTTAATTAAGATATTCTTAGGAAAGCAAGAGGACAGGGCAACTTTTAAGAAGATTTTCAGACTTAGGAAAGGGGAATTCAGTCCTGAAAGAGATGTAGAGAAGAGAGGACCTGACTCAGAAGCTATAAAAGAAACATCTTGAGAGACATATTCATTTAATATTTTCTGTTAAAAAAGGAAAGCCTGAGCACATTCTGAAATATTTCTCTCTGGTCAGAGCATGGTATTGTTGAGTACTTTGGTAAAAAGTTCAGTTTCTTGACTGTTCTTGCATTTTCCTTTTCCTATAATACATTTCTGTAACTTTGCAAAAAAACTGAATGTCTTAATTACAACACCTTCCAAAAGAAAGTTGGCCACATTTAATAATTTTGTTTTCGTATATGTATATACAATTGATATGTATATACAATTGATACAGGCTTCCCTTGTGGCTCAGCTGGTAAAGAATCTGCCTGCAATGTAGGAGACCTGAGTTCGGTCCCTGGGTTAGGAAGATCCCCTGGAGAAAGGAAAGGTTACCCACTCCAGTATTCTGGCCTGGAGAATTCCATGGTATATAGTCCATGGGGTCACAAAGAGTTGACATGACTGAGTGACTTTCACTGATCACTGATACAATTGACATACACAGTGTATATTTGTATCTATATAATTGATTATTAATTCCAAATGATTTTATCTCTGTATTTTTCACATTTCCATTTTTTTCTCTCCATCTCCAAAGTTGCCACTTCAGTTTGGGATCTCATCAGTTCTTTTTCAAAAGACAGAACAGTTTTTTAAATTGTTCTTTCTGCCTTGTTCTAAATTCTTTTAAAGGTTCCATATTGTCTTCTTAAAAATCAACTCTATCTTGTAATATACACCATTTCCTTTTAAGTTGAATAAATATTTTTTCATGATAAGCTGAAAAATAAAAATTTATTTGAGCTTATTGGAAAATTTCAAAAATATGAAGAAGAAAATAAAAATTTACCTTAATTCCTCAGTCCAGACAGAACAATAATTCATATTTTGATGTTTCCCCTTTTCACCTTTTATCAAAATATAACTCACATACCATATAATTCACTCATTTAAAGTATACATTTAATGGTTTTTAGCATATTTACATGGAGAAGGAAATGGCAACCCACTTCAGTATTTTTGCCTGGAGAATCCCAGGGATGGAGGAGCCTGGTGGGCTGCCGTCTATGGGTCGCACAGAGTTGGGCACAACCGAGGTGACTTAGCAGCAGCAGCAGCAGTAGCATATTCACAGAGCTATGTAATCATCACCACAATCTAATATTAGAACATTTTTATCATGCCCACCCCCCAACTCCATACCCACTGCCAGTCACTCCTCATTCATCACTTCTCCACTCCTTTCAGAGCCACAGGAAACTGCTCATCTACATTCTGTTTGGATAGATTTTCCAATTCTGGATGTTTTATATGAATGGAGTTAACCAATATGTGAGCCTTTGTGGCTGGCTTCTTTCACTTAGCATAGTGTTTTCAAGGCTTATCCATGCTGTAGTAGCTATCACGACTTCATTCCTTTTTAAGGCTGAATAATATTCCATTGTGTGACTACCCCAATTTTTTTCATTTTTTAGTTGCTGGCCATTTGAATTCTTCCCACTTTTGACAATTACGAAGAACCTTGCTATGAACATTCATGTACACATTTTTTTCCAAAGTGGCTGCACCATTTTATATTCCTCCCAGCAATTATGAGGTCTCAAGTTCTCCACATCTTTGTTAACCCTAGCTGTTGTCTCTCTCTCTCTCTCTCTCTTTTTTTTTTTAGGTATATCCATATTTGTTGGTGTGATGCAGTATCTCATTGAGGTTTTGCTTTGCATTTCCCTAATGACTACCAATACTAATGATCTTTCCCTATACTTAGTGGCCATTTACACCCCTTTTTGGAGAACTATCTATTCAAACCCTTTTCTGATTTTGAGTTATTTGTCTTTTTATTATTGACCTGTAATACATGTATATATTTTGAATACAATTCCCTATTCTGATATATCACTTGCAAATATTTCTCCTATTCAGTAAGTTGTGTTTTCAATTTATTGATAGAAACCTTTGAAGCATGAAAGTTTTTAATTTTGATGAAGTCTAATTTATCAACTTTCCTCTTTTCTTGTGTGTATTTTGGTATCACATACACACAAAAAATGTGTAGCCCAAGGTCATGAAAGTTGACTTCTATACTTTTTTCTAAGAATTTCACATTTAGGTCTATAATTCATTTTGAGTTAATTTTTCTGTATAGCATAAGGTAAGGTTCCAACTTCAATCTTTTGCAATAGATATCCACTTGTTTAGGCATCATTTATTGAAAATACTGCCCTTTCCCTATTATATGGTATTGCTTCCCTTGTTTGAAATCAATTGATCATTAATGTATGAATTTCTTCCTGGGTCCTCAATTTTACTCCATTGATCCATATGTCTATACTATGCTAGTATAATATTTTCTTGACTATTGTAGCTTTGAAATAAGTTTTAAATTGTGAAATGTGAGTTGTCTGACTTTATTCTTCTTTTCCTAGATTGTTTTGGCTATCCTAGGTCCCATGCCTTTTCACATGAATTTCAGGATCTGCTTGTCAATTTCTGAGAAAAAGAAAAAGGACTCGGATTTTGATAAGGACTGCACTGACTCTCTAGACCTGTTTGGGGAGCCATAATAATAATGTCTTCCAATACATCAACATGAGATGTCTTTCCATTGATTTAGATATTTAGGTACTTGCAAAAATATTTTATACTTTTCATTGTATAAGCCTTGCACTTCTTTTGTTAAGTTTATCTCTAGGTATTTTATTCTTTTTGATAATATTTTAAATCAAACTAACTTTTCATTGCTAGTATACTGAAATATAATTAATTTTGTATATTAATCTTATATCTTAACAACCTTGAAGAACTCATTTATTAGTTCTAAAACCTGGACTGCTTAGGATTTTATACCCACTAGACCATGTCATCTGCAAACAGATAGTTTTACTGTTTGTCCTATCAGTGCATTTTTTTCCTTGCTTAATAGCCCTGGCTAGAGCCTCTAGTACAATACTGAATAGAGGTGGTAAGAACAGACATTCTTATCTTGTTCCTAGTCTTACAGGAAAGCATTTAGTCTTTCACCACTAGGTATGAAGCCAGTTGTACATTTTGTAGATGCCCTACATCAGGTTGGGGCTTCCCTGGTGGCTCAGACAGTAAAGAATCTGCCTGCAGGGTGGGAGACCCACGTTCAATCCCTGGGTCGGGAAGATCCCCTGGAGTAGAGAATGGCTACCCACTCCAGTATTCCTGCCTGGAGGATTCCATGGACAGAGGAGCCTGGTGGGCTACAGTCCATGGGATTGCAAAGAGATGGATGTGACCGAACGACTAACATTTTGCCTTGTATCAGGTTGAGGAAATGCCTATTCCTAGTTTGGTCAGTCAGTCACCATCTCTTTTGAAAATCCTTCAGTACATCCCTATTTCTTATCAGACCTAGTTCAAGCTCCATGGCCTGGGACTGAAGACCCTCCTAGAACTTCCCCTGCTTCCTTCTCCAGGCTCATCTCTGGACACTCCCTCTGCACCTCCTTTTCCAACCTCATCTCCAAAATGTTGAGCTCTACCTATTGCAAACTGCATGCAAGTCCTAACATTCCATGTTCTTCATGTCTCTGTTTTTATCTCCTGCTTTATCCCTACTCTTTACCTCCTAACTATACTTCAAAACAGCTCAAGACCACTAATTTAAAAAAAATATCAACTAACTAGATCAGGTTTAAGTGCCCTTCGTGTATATTCTTATAACATACTGCACATATTACTATGCTAGAGTTTAACACAGTGTTCTGCATTATCAATTTAGATTTCTGCCTCTCCAAGCAGGATAAATTTTTTATAGGCAGAGGCCATATCTTAACCATCTTTCATCCTCAGTGCCTGAAACTCACTTAGTAGTTTGATGGACAGATGGATAGATGGATGTTGAGGCTTATGTCACTTTTTAATATGGAGCATACATAAATGAATAAAAAGACTCACACAATCCTCAAGTTCTTAGCAGCCATAAAAAAGTAAGAGACCCTAAAGGAAAATGGAGTTGTTCCAGGGCCTATGGAATATAAATGTAGGAAAATATGGATGGCAAATAAAAAGACATGTCAAGCAAATAGAAAAAGTATTCATTTTACAGGTTTTGTCTCAATTACTAGAAACAATGGTCTTTAGGAAACACTTTCCTGGGGACTGTTATGCCCTACTTCTCCTATCCCCTCACCTACAATACCCACCACTTGTTATTACTATACATTCCATTCAACTCAAAAATATGGTAGAATATATATTAGGTAATCAAACATGTTCATGTTCAAAAGAAGTAAGACTTGCAGCCTTTAATTGCAATAAAAGCCAGTTTCACCAAATGGTTGAAACGCTCACACAAAAGATTCAGTGAGACATTAAAACAGTCAATACTAAATGCTAAAATGTGTAGGACAGACAATAGCCATTCAGTGGAGAAAGACTCATTCACAATTATCGATTGATGTTAGCAATATGCTAATTACTGGGTTGGGTGTTGAATCTATAACGTGGAATGATTCGCAGTCTGTGTTCAAGGAATTTATCTAGTGAGGGAGTAAAGCAAGTTGACATATAACTTACAGCTATTCATTCAGCAAATACTATCACAGATACCATCCTAAGGATGCTCGTAATACAGCAATGAATTAAAAAGACCAACATCTCTGTCTAGACAGAGCACACATTCTAGTTGAGAAAGGAAGACACTAAGCAGATAGATGAATTATGTAGTATGATTAAAAAAGAAATACTACAGAAAAAGAAAAAACAGATTAGGGTAATTGAGACTGCTGGGGCATAGATGAGAAGGGGGTGCAGTCTGAAGGAGAGTCACTGTGATTGGCCTCATTGAGACGGTGGCATTGAGGCTAAGACCTGAAAGGAGGGAAGGTTGTTAGCTGTACAGCCATAGAGGGAAGGATGCTTTAGGTAAAGGAGGCAGGCAAGCCAGAGCCCTGAGGTGAGAGTGCCTGCAGGGTTCCCAGAATGGCAAACCACACACAAAGCTCTAGTTCTGAGGTCAAGTGACTAAGAGCAGTGGTAGGAGATGCGGTCAGAGAGGGCGGGGTACCCTATGGGCCTTGGAAGGACTTGTCTCAGAGAAATGGGGAACAACTGGGGGGTCTTTGAACAGAAGAGTGATGCAATCAAATTGACGTTTTAAACACACTACTCTGGCTGCCTATGAAGAACAGACTGAAGGCACAAGGACTTATGCAGGGCAGCAGGCTGGGAGATGACTGGCACAATTGAGGCTTGAGATTATTCTAGTAACTGAGATCTGAGTGAAAAAAGTGAGGGAGTAGATACATTTTAAGTAAGAGCCACCAGAATTGGATGTATGATTCTTGAAACAGAGAGGATTCAAAGATGAATTCAGAGTTTTGGTGGGGGCTAAAACCTAGGAGATGGGGAAGGATGGAGAGGCAGACATAGACTGCAGGTGAGTCTGACTAGGGACAGGGTCAGGCACTCAGGAGCTCAGTTGCATACACTGGAAGATGGAAATCTCCTAAGTGGAGATTCATGTCAGCAACTGGATAATATGTAAGCATCAAGGCAGAGCTGAGCAGAGGGTTCTATGGGAACATGTAGGAAGGGCACCCATATGAGGCTTCCTGGGTAAATGACAAACACTGCCTCTCAAAAGCAGGCTGGTGTGATTAAGAAGGCTTCAGGAAGTGAAGTGGGCATCAAACAGGCAAAATTTGGCTAAAGAGAGAATAGAAAGACACAAGAAATAACTAAGCAAGATCCTTAGAATAGGAACCAGCATGGTGAGTTTGTGAGAGTAAGCTGAGTCCTACTGAGGTAAGGTATTCTTACTGGAAACACTAGAGCATAAAAATGAATGAGTGACTTGGGGCAAGAGTTTAGGATACCTCACGGCTAGATTCGTCATCTAGAAAATCAAGATGAGGCCACCGGTCAGATCCTGGTCCCTCCGCAGTCACTGTTCACGTTTCCATCCCAGCATTTTACCCTAAGAGTCTGTTTACTTTTCTCTCCACCTTATTAGATTGCAAATTTCTTGAAAGCAAAGACTTTGTATATTGGTTTTTATCTATCACAATGATTCACTAGTGGAATTTTTTAAAGGGTTTTTTTCATAGAGTGAATCGTATTTGACATACACACCTCCTTATCATATTTTCATTTCAATGCCTTTGGCGGATTTTAATTAAAAAAGAAATCCTTGTCTTTACTGAATAGGTGAAAGATCCATTACAATTAGCCTACCTTGTAAGAAGTAACCCACTAGAAAGATCATAGAGAATGAGGTTTTTCAAAACAGCAACTATCAAATGACAAAAGATCTCAGTGCCCTTCATGCTGTTGAGAAGGAAACTTTGGAAATGTGAAGGCAGAGAACACAGGTCAGGTTGATATGAATTAATTAAAGACAGGGAAATGGCGGTGGATTTGCTAAGGGCATTTGTCTAGGCTGCTTGCATACCTTATTAGGATGAAACAACTAATGCACTAATTATATTTTAGATAATAAGGACTTAAGCATCTGATGCTTATCTCTTCAGAGACCTGGTCAGAAGAGCCTAGGCTCAGCCTGTCCCCAAGAGACCTGAGATGAGAGCTGTCCTTTGTAGGGAAGATTCAGTGTCCAGCTGAAGCCTCAGCCTGACAAAATGAGTGGGACAGGCTACCCTGGGTGGTTTAAACCAACCAGTTGCCATGATGCAGGGGTGGCCACCAGGACCGAAGGGCAGCTCTGCTCAACTTGGGCTAAGGGGAAATGGTTGCCACTTAAGCCGCCAACTGGATATGCGGGAATGTCACAGAAGACTCTCCAGGGGCAGGGAGCATAGGCACTAATTCATCTGAAAATATGTCTGTGTTCATTAGTGTCCTAGCCCTGCCTCTTCTGACTTAAAAATATTCTCACTCATCTTCCTTGAAATGACAAGACTGCTTTGTTCATTTTGGAGACAGCATCTGTGAAAGCCCCAAATCTGAATATCCATGGTTTGCCTTTCAGTTGTTCTTTCACAAAAAAAGGAGGGTGTTGCATGTAAAAAGTAGCTAGTTCAGCTCCCTAGTCAAACAAGGAACCAGGGCGTTTCCTCAAAACGACCATCAACCATCGTGTCTAAGTGCCCAGCACACATGCTTCACCTGTACCACCCACTTCTCACATGGAATATTAAAATGATGTGTAGTCAAGGGTCTAGATTTAATAGAGTTTCTGTTTTTTCCTACTTTACCCAGGACACCCGTATGTAGAATTGACATAGGTTTCTCTCCTGGGGCTGGCAGTGTGGAAGACAAAGAGTTCTATTACAGTCTGGTGCCACTGCCTTGATTCCTGTTGCACCAGGAATTCCTGTTACCTGTGCACTAGGCAACACAGTGAAAGAGGCAAATAATCTTAATATTGTCATAAAAATAATTTTGACCTTGTGGCCTCAAAGATCCCTGCAGGATAACAGGTCACAGTTAAGAACTGCTGCTGTCTACAGATTCTTTTGTGTATTTTGACATTCTTGGGTCAAAGGCTCTAAATACTTTAAGGTAACTGATACATATTAGAAATTGCCCTTTAGACATGATCCACCAGTTTGCATTTTCCCCTGTAAGGTACGCACCTCCCTGGTGGCTCAGATGGTAAAGAATCTGCCTGCAGTGCAGGAGACCTGGATTCAATTAAAAAGCACACATATGAACTGGATGTAGCTGACTTCAAGTTGCTGTAAAAGAATCACATTTGTGGAATGCCAAACATCATTTTGGGCTGTCAGGACACAGAAGTGGGTCCATTTTAGATTGAAATTCTCCCATGTTCCCAAGAGTGGAATTGCTGGTGTTAGTTCATAACCTCAGGACCTTTTGGTATAAAGTCTGAAACCAGTCCCATAGAAAGCAAGGAGAGACCCAAGAAAGAGGTGGATGGTGCTGGATTGGGAGTTGAACTCATCAAAAGAATGTCTAAAGAGATGTAGCACGGAGCAATGGGAGAAGAAGCATTTTCATTGACTCTAAATCAGACCCTTTGCAGTCAGGATGCAGGAATGCAGAACATAAAATCAGATCATCATTGAAGAGATTTTCAAAGAAGCTCTGAGCACAGGGAACACCTCTATTCTCCAATCCAGACAGCTCTTTGGATGCACAAATTCTCCTTGATGGCACATCACAAGTTTCTTCCCATGATGAGATGACTGAAGTACAAAAAGTCAAAGAATCAGCTGAAATTTATAAAGTTAGCAAAAGTGAAGCTGGAATTTGAATTCAGTCTCACTCCAGAAGATCAAGCCCTGAGCCTTTGAAGTGGGAGCACTGACTCCAAGACCCTAGACTACCAGAGAAATAACCCTAGGGAGTATCAAACAGTGAGCACTCCCACAAAGGAAACCACTTGAATACAAGACCCAGCATCACCCAACCACCAGTAGCACCCTGTGCAGGATGCCTCATCTAAACAACAAACAAAAATACAAACCCAATCATCAGCAGACAGGATTACCACCTCACTCAGCCTTGCCCATCAGAGGAAAAACAAACAAACAAAAACTCAGCACAAATCTCACTCTATAGGACTTACACAAACCACTGGACCAGACTTAGGAATGGAGAAACCAAAAGTAAGAAAGAATTCAACCTTGAAGCCTGGGAAAAAGAGACCTCAAACAGGATAAGTTAAAAAAGAAAAAAACAATGAAAAGGCACAGAAATACTACACAAAGGAAGGAACAAACTAGAAACATAGAAGTCCAAATAAATGAAGAGGAAAAGGGCAAACTAACCTTATGGCAGAAAGTGAAGAAGAACTAAAGAGCCTCTTGATGAAAGTGAAAGAGGAGAGTGAAAAAGTTGGCTTAAAGCTCAACATTCAGAAAACTAAGATCATGGCATCCGGTCCCAGCAGTTCATGGCAAATAGATGGGGAAACAATGATAAACTTTATTTGAGGGGCTCCAAAATCACTGCAGATGGTGACTGCAGCCATGAAATTAAAAGACGCTTGCTTCTTGGAAGAGAAATTATGATCAACCTAGACAGCATATTAAAAAGCAGAGACATTACTTTGCCAAAAAAGGTCCATCTTGTCAAAGCTTTGGTTTTTCCAGGAGTCATGTATGGATGTGAGAGTTGGACTATAAAGAAAGCTGAGCTCTGAAAAATTAATGCTTTTGAACTGTGGTGCTGGAGAAGAATCTTGAGAGTCCCTTGGACTGCAAAGCGATCCAACCAGTCCATCCTAAAGGAAACAAGTCCTGAATATTCATTGGAAGGACTGATGTTGAAGCTGAAACTCCAATACTTTGGCCACCTGATGTGAAGAACTGACTCATTTGAAAAGACCCTGATGCTGGGAAAGATTGAAGGCAGGGGGAGAAGGGAGCAACACAGGATGTGATGGTTGGATGGCATCACTGACTCAATGGCCATGAGTTCGAGTAAACTCTGGAAGCTGGTGATGGGGAGTGAGGCCTGGTGTGCTGCAGTCCATGGGGTTGCAAAGAGTTGGACACAACTGAACTGAACTGATCCCGTTGTTCATTGCAGCACTATTTACAATGGCTAGAACTTGGAAGCAACCTAGATATCCATCAACAGATGAATGGATAAAGAAGTAGTAGTACATATACACAATGGAATATTACTCAGCCATAAAAAGGAACACATTTGAGTCAGTTCTGATGAGGTGGATGAACCTAGAACCTATTACACAAAGTGAAGTGAGTCAGAAAGAAAAAGATAAATATTGTATTCTATCGTGTACATTCAGAATCTAGAAGAATGGTACTGAAGAAGTCATTTACAGGGCAGCAGTGGAGAAACAGACATAGAGAATAAACTTATGGACTTGGAGAGAGGGGAGAAGAGGGTGAGATGTATTGAAAGAGTAACATGGAAACTTATATTATCATATGTAAAATAGATAGCCAACAGAAATTTGCTGTATGGCTCAGGCAACTCAAGCAGGGGCTCTGTACCAACCTAGAGGGGTGGGATGAGGAAGGAGATAGGAAGTAGATACAAAAAGGAGGGGATATATGTATACCTATGGCTGACTCATGTTCAGGTTTAACAGAAAGCAACAAAATTCTAGAAAGCAATTAGCCGTCAATAAAAAAATTAATTAAAAAGAAAAAAAAGCACAGATATTATTTGTATTTTTAAAAGTAACCAGTTATTATCTCAGGACTATTGTCAATGTAGTTTTCTGGTTAGGATTTAGTAAATCAACACATCAATAAGCTCTGGTTATGTATACAATTTAGTATACGTGCTGCCGAAGCAAGCACAAGTTGTTTATACAATTTAAAAGTCTATTTTCACACTGATAAAAATGGCATTTGAAATTGGAATAAAGCATCTAAAGAAATACTGCACTGCTGATGACAAAGAATTCTGTGCAATTGATTTTTAAATCAGTTATTGGAGGAAAAATAAATTTAGTTTAGCACAAGTTCCATTGATTCTCAAGACAAAATTACATGTATAATAAATAACTCTTCTGATAGTCAAATAAGTCTTTTCAGTTAAATGAGCTTTTTAGTGTATTTTGGGCCTTCTTAACACTAAAAGTGTAAAAGAAGGCTGTTTTTTAAATTCAAAATTTCTAATATATCAATAATAGTCCTAAGTATGAAGATCTCTTGGAGGAGGAAATGGCAACCCATTCCAGTATTCTTGCCTGGAAAATCCCATGGACATAGGAGCCTGGTGGGTTACAGTCCATGGGGTTTCAAAAGAGTGAGACAGGACTTAGCAACTAAACAACAGCAAAATGATAGAAAGAGTAATGACTGAATATGTAAGGGTCAACCTAGAGGCTTTTCTTTGCCAAACTGAGTGTTTTTAAAAGGCAGTGCCCATGTCTAAGAAGAGTTACTTGAATTTATTCATTCACTGAATGAGTATTTGTTAAGTGCTTTTTGTTTGCTAGGCTTTATATACACAAAACCCAATTAGACATGGACACTAATCCTTCATTTATTCATTCACCAAATATTTACTGAGTCTTACGGGTCAGACCCTGTTCCAGGCACTGAGGCTACGTGGGAGGACAAGACAGACCAAGTCCCTGCTTTTCTGCCACCTACAGTCTTGGGTGGTGGAGAGAAGAGGGATAATAAATGATAAACAAGTAAACAGGGCAGCTTCCCAGGTGGCGCTAGTGGTAAGGAATCCGCCTGCCAACGCAGAAGACATGAGACACACGTACAATCCCTGGATCAGGAAGATCCCCTGGAGGAAGGCTCGGCAACCCACTTCAATATTCTTGCCTGGGAAATCCCATGGGCAGAGGAGGCTGGAGGGCTACAGTCCATGGGGTTGCAAAGAGTCAGGACACGACTGAAGTGACTTAGCACACAGGCACGCAAACAAGGCCATTTCAGACAGTGGTAAGTGCAGTCAAGAAGGTAAAACTAGAGGCCGTGATAGAATAATGGGGTAGGGGGGAGAAACAGAAGTGCATCTCAAGAGATAAAATTTGAGCTTACATCTAAATGACACTGAGAAGCCAGACATTCAAAGATCTGGAACAGGGACTTCTAGGCAGAGCAAACAGCAAGTGCAAAGGCCTTTAGGAGAGTTTTTTTAAAAATCAGATTGGAAAGCCAAGTGGAAGCTTCCTCCTTACTACCACCCTGCACCCACCTCCTCTAGGCGTGCTCCATGAGATGGTAGAATCTGACTCATGTCTCATCTCGAGACCTAGAAATTGACCCACCAGGTCAGGGCTCTGTCAGGGTTTCATATGCCTGCAGTAAGCCACAGACTTGACATCATTTCATCTATACAGATGTACTGAGAAATTTTTATAGTTTGCATGGAAGTATTCTAGAATCAAACCATATATAAACTACTGTTTATAACCGAGGAAACTAAGCTTAGGCATACAAGTACAAATATCTGAGCTCCTGGTGCTGTTCATCTCAGTGAGAGATACTGCCTTCACCTCTGTTGATCTACTTGGGTGTCACGAGCAGGTTGAGAACAGTGATCTATAGAGGAAAGCAGGCAGCGTGTTAAGAAAACCTGACATCTTGGAGATAGATATCCAGAGTTAATGGGAAATGCTGGTTCCATATTGTTGGCAGGATTCTCAGGCCACTCATCAGCACAGTTAGCAATCTTTTTCTCCAAGTCAAAGGAAGAAATACATCAAACTTAAAACGCCCTAACGGGAACAGAAAACAAAAAAGGAGAGAGTAATCTGTAAGAAGCAATTTTGGGTTTGGTTTTGGTTTTCATTAAGAGGACTTTCTCAATGATACTACTAAAATAAGACATATTTCAATATGACTGACACGTAATATATATAACTTTTGAATAGGCAATCCCTCCACATTGTATATAAATCAAACAATATAGAAGGGCATTTATCAAATGTTTTTGCCTTATTCCTATCCTTCACTTCCACAAGGGTAACTTCTTTTCTTAGTTTCTTGTGTCTGTGTAACAGAAATAGGAATATATATTCATGTTTTCCCATTTTGTTCAAATATTATATATTCTATACAGTATTCCCCCATCTTGTTTTATGATTTAAACAATATGTCTTGAGGAATTCCAGCATATCATTTCATAGAAAGCACATCTTTCTATGACAACACGAAGAGAACTTTCTCTCTTTTTTTTTACATGCACAGAGTATTCTATTTTGTGGATGTACCACAGTTTGCTAAACATAGTCTTTTATAAATGGATATTTGGTCCGATTCCAATCTTTTGCTATTATGACTAATGCAGCAAGGAACAAGTTTGTACATGTAATATTTTGTGCATATACAGTTACATCTGCAAGATAAATTCTCAGGAGTAAGATTTTTGTATAAATTAAAAACTATCCACTTGTAATTTGTAAATATGCAGAAATACCCCTCCATGGGGAATACACAACAGTATCCACTACCACCAATCATTATGAGAATACCTATTATCAAAGGCCTTGCTAAGGCCAGAATGTATTTTCAATCTTTTGGATTTCTGACAGAAAAAAATGGATTTCATTCCATTTTTCATGGAATGAAAAATGTTGTCTCAGTGAAATATTAATTTGCATTTCTCTAACTGAGATGGTACATCTTTTCACATGTTTAACCAGAATTTGTCTTTCCTTTTCTGTTAGTTTTCTGTTCATATCATCTTACTGTTTTCTCTATTATGTTGTTGGTTTTATCAATTTACATTAGGGAGGTAAGCTCTTTGTCATTTGAATTGCAACAATTTCTCCTAGGTTTCTGTCAGTTATCTTTTGATGTTACTTGCAGGATTTTTGTCTATGTTTTGTTTTTGCTAGACAAGAGGAATTTTAAAAATTGTAGTGTTTATCAATTTTGTGTGATTTCTGGATTTTCTCCTAAAATTTTACAGCTTCTTTACATTTTGCATTTAAATTTTTATAGCTTATCCTACTGCACAGTGTGGGTTTCTGTTGTTCTCCTAGAAGCCTGCCTTGTTTCAACACAATTTATGAACACATTTATTTCTACTCTTCTGATTATATTTGCCATCTTCATTAAATGCCATATATACTTGGGTCTCTTCATACACAGATACCAAACTGTTTTAACTATTGAGACTTAAAAATAAGTTTTAATATCTAGTGGATTTAGTTCCTTTGAGAAATTCTACTCAATATAAATGCATCACCTGCGAAAACAAATAGAGCTGGTTCTCCCAAGCCCATCATATGATTTCCTGGTTCAGAAGTCAGATGGCTTCCATTAGAACCAACTCTTTCACTTTGCTCTGCTCTTTGCACATCTGCTCCACCTCACTCCCATCAGATTTAAGCTAAAGTCACTATCTGTGGGCATGAAGAAATGTTTTCTCCTCCATTCTCTGAGCTTTTACTTGTAAGGTGGCAAATGTAGTCCTTTTTAAAGTTTTCAAGTGGGGTTGGATTTAGAAATGGACTCCAGTCTGTTGGATCCAGATCCTGAAAGTTTCTCTGGGGAGCAGATAATAGATAATTTTTTATAGATGGATTAAAGAAAGGATGGCTCAGCAGGTAAAAAAAAAAAAAAAAACCCACCTGCCAGTACAGGAGACACAGGAGATGCTGGTTCGCTCCCTGGGTGGGGAAGATCCTCTGGAAGAGGGCATTTTAACACACTCCAGTATTCTTGCCTAGAGAATCCCAAGGGCAGAGAAGCCTGGTGGGCTACAGTCCATGGGGTCGCAAAGAGTCGGACACAACTGAGTGTCTAAGCACTTGAAAGAAACTCAGGCTTCCAAGAATATACTTAGGAGAAAACAGACACGCATAAAGGGGGTCAGGCAGAAAGGAAAAGAGAGGAAGAGAGAGGCGACGGGAGGGTGAAAGAAAGAAAAGAAAAGAAAATGAATTAGGGGGGAAAAGTGATTCCAGGACCCCAGAGCTTACTGAAGTCCTGGGAATCCCAAAGCAGCCCCGCCTGCCCCCTGAACGCCATCCAGGGACCTTCAGGTCGGGCTCTGAAACTTGCAGAGACCGGAGGGCCCCAGCCTTTCCACCCATCCTGAGCCTCAGAGATAGAGAGGTTCTCACTGGTGGCGCAGCTCCAGGGCATCGGGTATAGTCCTTCTCTGGGAGCCACGAGGGAGCGGCGCCCATGTCCCTACGTCCCCTGGCGAAGCGGGGCATCCAAGAAAGCGGGCGCAGGCGCAGTAGAAATGGGAGGGCGGTGCCCCCGGGTCCTCCCCATGCCCTCCCTCCCTCCAGGCACTCTGCCCACCTGGGACGCCCCCTCGCACTAGTAACCTGTGGACAGGCTGGCTCAGTCCAGGCTCCACATCTCAATACTTCTGAGTTCTGTTTGAAACTCCTGGTCAAAGATTTACTTATGGGGCAAATTATATGCTACAGCAACATTCACAAAATGCAAAGGATATGCAGTTAACCCTTGAACAGCCACAGGTTTGAATTACAATTACCACTTATTCTCAGCTTTTTTCTCCTGGTGGCTCAGTGGTTAAGAATCAGCCTGCCAATGCAGGAGACACAGGTTCCATTCCTGGGTGGGGAAGATCCCCTGGAGAAGGAAATGGGAACCCATTCCAATATTCTTGGCTGGCAAACGTCATGGACAGAGAAGCCAGGCGGGTTACAGTCCTTGGAGTCGTGAAAGAGTCGGACAATACTTAGCAACCTAAATAACAACAAAACAAACAGCACTGGAAGTGGGTTGAATTCCCAAATGTAGAACTGCCCATCTAGAGGAACCATGGATACAGAGGGTGAACTATACATTATACCAGATTTTCTACTGTGTGAAGGCACCTCACCCTAGCCTTGAAGGGTAAACTGTAGTCCCATTAATATTGCAACAGAATTGCTTTTGGCTACTCATAGCTAATAGGTGTCTCCTTGATTACAAATACATACTTGGAAGGAGTTATTGATGATGCCAGGAATATAACTGTCATTCTGAACATAGAACTTACTGGAAACTTCATTCCTAATTTTGAATAACTGATGAGTAACTTAACCCTTGGAGTGGAGGGGACCTAGTCAATCAACAACACTGAGCATTCTGTGCCAGGCCTCTGGAAAATAACAACACAGCATAACATAAAATTCGAGAGTATGGGGAAGAAAGAGAAATAAATCTGTTTTCCTGCCCCAAAGTGGCTCACAGTCATGTAAGAAAGATAGATATATAAAGTAATACAGAGAAAAGTGAGAAGTATGAAAATAAATATGTGCCCAACATGCTACAGAGCTCTTACAAAGCAAGGGAGTAACCTGGGAGTTTATGTGATTAGGCAAAAAAGACCCCATGACTGAAGTGGGATCTGCAGGGGACTTTAAGCAATAAATGGTTATAAAAGGGACTTTCCTGGTGGCTCAGTGGTAACGAATCTACCTGCAATGGAGGAGACCCAAGAGACTTGGGCTCCATCCCTGAGTCAGAAAGATCCCTTGGAGAAGGAAATTGCAACCCCACTCCAGTATTCTTGCCTGGGAAATTCCATGGACAGAGGAGCCTGGAGGGCTACAGTCAATGGGGGAAAAGAGTCAGACATAACTAAGAACACACACACACACACACACACACACACACACACACACACACACACACACAGAGTTATACAAGTTGATGAAGAAAAACAGAGCACTCAAGCTTCATTTGGAATTTATCGAAAAACATATTTTTCATATTTTCCATTATTTTTCTCTACTTATTTTGGGGCTGGGATATTTTTATGACACGATATGAAAAACAGAATGAGACTTTTTTTTGAAGTATTGTTTATTTACAATATTGTGTTAGATTCAAGAATGGACATCTTTAACAACACAAAGATGCTACTGTGAATCTCAGGGTCTCAGAATTGTTTTTCAAGAGATACAGCAATGGCCTCCCCCTTGGGTAGGGCAGTGGATGGAGTGAGAGGCTTCCAGACTGATGCAAGGAAGCAGCTCCTACCTTTACTGTCACGGTTACCAACCTGCAGTCTACTGAGAAAAGTTGCGGGGGAAAGGTGCTGCAGAGAAAAAGAAAGAGAAACACCATCATTAAGATGCCAAGAGTTGATATTATGAAACTGAGCCTGTCTGTGCAGGAAAAACCCCTGGCTGACCTTCTGAGACGCAGCTTCCCTGGGCCAAGCGGATGAGGTGTCAGCTATCACTAGTCCTCCCCAAACCTGTCAGTGCTTCAGGTCTCCCAGCCAGGGACAACCGCCTGCTTATCAGGCAGTTTATTAACATATTTTATAATTCATGAAGTTTAACTTATTCTCTACACCCCACAGAAGGTAGCAGAAGTTAGGTGTCATTTGGAGGTTGGGAAATAGAGATAGTTAACCAGGTTTCACCTCCAAGAGAACAGGAGATTAAAATGCTTCCCTGGACCGAGGCACAAGGCTTTTGGGCTTCATTATCCTCACTGGCTCATGTCTCATCTATATTCTAAGGCCTTTTCCCTCAAACCACTTCTCTCTGCATTTCTCTGCTCTCCCAGGCTTTGTCATTTCACATCGGGCCCATTTGTGACATTATTCATTTTTGCCTTTGACATTTTCCTGAGGGGAGGAGCAAAAAAGGTTGCCTCTCCAGCGGCAGCCAGGTGGTCACCAAGTATGGCCTCCTACCAGAAGCGGGACATCTGCCCTGGAAGCTCTCGGTACAGGACTGCATGCTCTCAGTCTGACAATCTACTCCATAGTCACGAATTTGCGCTGAAACATTATTTAGTGAAAAAGGGTAACATCTATAACAAGAGAAAAATGGATACTAGGAGATGCTTTTTTGGCTTTCACACGGTGATGGCTAAGGCCACTCCATGGTGTAGACCTTTATTCAGAGTCATCAAAATAATCAGCTGTTCATCAAGAATGCCTGGACCCTTGTGCACAGGAAGGCAGAGCTGCTGGAATGCAGGCAGAACTATAGAATTCCAGGGACCAGAGGAGCATCAGCTCTCACTGAGACTTCCATGGCTGCCAATATGTGGTTCATGCTGCTTTCTCTCCAGAAATGCAAAGCATTTCCAGCAAGTGACCGCCTATCTTCATTGTCAAGGTGATGAAGGACACATGTTATCCTTAAGAAGGGGACAGACCAGCAGCCCTAGGATGGTGCATGAGATGAGCCACTCATGTAGTGGAAGAAAAGTTTCTATTTTCTATTTTCACTGCTTTTATTTATACATTCAGCTTATACATAAGTAGGGCTTCCCAGGTGACTCAGACGATAAAGAATCTGCCTACAATGCAGGAGACTTTGTCCACCTGATGTGAAGAGCTGACTCATTAAAAAAGATCCTGATCCTGGGAAGGATTTAAGGCAGGATGAGAAGGGGATGACAGAGGATGAGATAGTTGGATGGCATCACTGACCCAATGGATATGAGTTTGAGCAAACTCCAGGAGATGATACAGGACAGGGAAGCCTGTTGTGCTGTAGTCCATGGGTTTGCAAAGAGCTGGACACGACTTAGTGACTGAACAAAACCAACAACTAAACACAAGTGAAGCTGGTAACTTTGATGCATAGAATCCACAGTTATCCTCAGTGGGAACAAAATGAGGGCCCAGGGCTGTGAAGTAGAGCACAAGGGGCACCTTAAATATCCTTGTCCCCAGAATCAAGCACACTACAGGGGGACTGACCAATAGAAGGGGGATGAGAAGGTAGGAAGAACTAATGAATAGATCAGTGAATTTAAAAAGGAAAAAATGAAGGTACGAACAAGACTACAAATGAGGACCATTCCTTTAAGAAGTGTTTTGGTGAAAATAATGAGGGAAAAGAAGGAATTTTCTCTAAGAGATTTGAGTATGCCTCTGAATAAGCAATGGGAAAAAGAAGTTTGCTGACATGCTAAAGACTGCTGGGCTCCGGGGACCTGTAATTGTTTCAGCAGCCAAGGGAGCTCCAAAGCTGAACTGAAAATCAGGCTTCTCTTTTACCTTCTTATATTAATATAGTTCAACATAATTCTCTGGAACTTCCACAGGGAATCCTGCACCTGGAGCAGCTGAGTCCCAGAGCTTGATGCTTTAGTCATCCTCTTTGTCATTCTGTGCAATCTCTATAGGTTTTTCAGCATACCTTCCCGATTCTAGATGTTCTAGACTTTGCCTGTTGAACTTAACTGCAGATCTGCACACCACCAGTTAAAGATATAATGTCCAAGGAGCCCAAGACAGACTTCTAGAGTTCCTAAGAATAATTCCCTTAGTCCCTGATCTTTGCTGTTTACCGTGAGAAGTGAAAAGGAAAGTGCTAGTTGCTTCGTCATGACCGACTCTTGTGCAACCCCATGGAGTAGAGCCTGCCAGGCAAGAATACTGGAATGTGGGTTTCCATTTGCGTCTCCAGAGGATCTTCCTGACCCAGAGATTGAACCCAGGTCTCCTGCATTGCAGGGTGATTCTTTACTGTCTGAGCCACCAGGGAAGCCACTGTTTACCTTGTGTGTTGTGTGCTTAGTCACTCAGTTGTGTCCAACTCTTTGCGACTCCACGGGCTGTAACCCACCAGGCACCATGGATTATCCAGGTAAGAATACTGGAAAGGGTTGCTGTTTCCTTTTTCAGGGGATCTTACTGACGGGGGCTCGAATCCTCATCTCCTGCTTTTCCTTCATTGGCAGGTGTGTTCTTTACTGCTAGTGCCATTTGGGAAGCCCCAAGAAAGTGGAGATACGTGTATATACATACATATGGCCGAGTCAAGGTGTTGTATGGCAGAAATCAATACAACATTGTAAAGCAATTATCCTCCAATTACAAAAAGACAGAAATATGAAAAAAAGGAAGGCCTGGCACATGGCTGTTTCTACAGGTTTAAAGAAAAGCTTTTAAAAATTATTGGTATTATTTTAGAAATTATTTTTACTAATCATTAATTTATTTTAATTTCATACACCAAAACATATGCAACTCAATATCTGTGAGTTGAGAAAAATAGAAATTAAACTTAGCATCACATGAAAGGTTGTTATTGCTTGCTTGTTTGAGGTGGTGGGTGTTTTGGTTGGGTTACAGATACATTCTCTACTTCTCTCTCTATTTCTGCTTTGTAAGTAAGATCATCTGTACCAGTTTTTTCAGATTCCACATATAAGCATTATTATATTCATCTGTTTTTCTCCTTCTTACTTACTTCACTCTGTATAACACTCTCTAGGTCCATTCATGTCTATACAAATGACCCAACTTTGTTTCTTTTTCAGTTCAGTTCAGTCACTCAGTCATGTCCAACTCTTTGCGACCCCATGGACTGCAGCACACCAAGCCTCCCTGTCCATCACCAACTCCCAGACTTTACTCAAATTCATGTACATTGAGTCAGTGATGCCATCCAAAGACCTCATCCTCTCTCATCCCCTTCTCCTCCCACCTTCAACCTTTCCCAGCATCAGGGTCTTTTCAAATGAGTCAGTTCTTTGCATCAAGTGGCCAAAGTATTGGAGTTTCAGCTTCAACATCAGTACTTCCAATGAACACTCAGAACTGATCTCATTTAGGATGGACTGGTTGGATCTCCTTGGTGTCCAAGGAACTCTCAAGAGTCTTCTCCAACACCACAGTTCAAAAACATCAATTCTTCGGTGCTCAACTTTCTTTATAGTCCAATTCTCACATACATACATGACTACTGGAAAAATCAAAGCTTTGACTAGATGGACTTTTGTTGGCAAAGTAATGTCTCTGTTTTTTAAAATGCTCTCTAGGTTGGTCATAATTTTTCTTCCAAGGAGTAAGCATCTTTTAATTTCATGGCTGCAGTCACCATCTACAGTGATTTTGGAGCCCTAAAAAATAGTCTGCCACTGTTTCCACTGTCTCTTTTTATGGCTGAGTAAAACTCATATAACTTGTGCCACCCCAAAACACATATAAGTGTCATACTGCCATAACTTCAACACAGTTACAGAGCTCTAGTATGTAGTAATACTAAAAATTAAAACATTCTTGAAGTCAGGCCATTTAAAAATTTGTCTAATTCACAGAACACATTAAACTATACTCATTAGCTTAGTTAAACTCTTCATGACTTGTACATCTTTTATAGGGCAGGACAAGCACAGAAAATATTCTGTAGGGATTTCTCCTGCAAGGAATAGGGGCTTTCCTTTCTTACCTAATTATAAGTATCTTCCAAAATTCAGTCTGTGTGCTATTATATAATTCTGCTTAAAAATGTTTTTCAATAAGGGGAATGTGCCCTAAATCTGACCATGTGCATGTACTCAGTCGTGTCCAACTCACTGCGACCCCATGGACTATAGTCCACCAAGCTCCTCTGTCCATGGGATTTTCCAGGCAAGAATATAGGAGTGGGTTGTCATTTCTTTCTCCAGGGGATCTTTGATACCAAGGGATTGAACCTCGGTCTCCTGAATTACAGGCAGATTCTCTACCATCTGAGCCACCAGGGAAGCCCCAAATCTGACCAAAGATATGTCAAAAAGTAAATGTACAATTATAAACCTAAACCCATATGAGCTTCCCAGGTGTTGCTATTGGTAAAGAATCCTCCTGCCAATGGTGGAGACACCAGAGATGTGGGTTTGATTTCTGGGTCCGGAAAACTCCCTGGAGTAGGAAATTGCAACCCACTCCAGTATTCTTGCCTAAATTCCATGGACAGAGGAGCCTGGAAGGCTACACCCCATGGGGTCACAAAGAGCTGGACACAACTGAGCACACACGCACCACACAAACCTGTATGGGAAAAATTGACAGCACATCTGTGCTCCAAATCCAATAAGCTGGGCATAGAGTATACTTCCCACATGGATTTTATAAAGATTTTTTAGTGTTCTATAAATCTGTTTATTGGCCACCAAGTACATACACACAAGCAAAACCTAATATTTAATGATACAGTGGGTAACAGTCATTTTCTGTGCCTAATTCAGTTAATGGAATTTTTTTCTTTTTCTTTTTTTTTAAAGAGTGACTTGTCTTATCTAGGTTCCCTGAAAATGCTATTTGGGAAAATTTCATCTGTGCCCTATTGTCCTCTTGTCTCTTGATAGAATTATTAGCTAACAGCTAATAGAGGCATTCAGAAAACTAAGATCATGGCATCTGGTCCCATCACTTCCTGGCAAATAGATGGGGAAACAATGGGAAGTGACAGACTTTATTTTTGGGGGCTCCAAAATCACTGCAGATGGCGATTGCAGCCATGAAATTAAAAGATGCTTACTCCTTGGGAGAAAAGTTATGACCAACTTGGACAGCATATTAAAAAGCAGAGACATTACTTTGCCAACAAAGGTCTATCTAGTCAAAGCTGTGGTTTTTTTAGTAGTCATGTATGGATGTGAGAATTGGACTATAAACAAAGCTGAACGCCGAAGAATTGATGCTTTTGAACTGTGGTGTTGGAGAAGACTCTTGAGAGTCCCTTGGACTGCAAGGAGACCCAACCAGTCCATCCTAAATGAGATCAGTCCTGGGTGTTCATTGGAAGGACGGATGTTGAGGCTGAAACTCCAATACTTTGGCTACCTGATGTGAAGAACTGACTCATTTGAAAAGACCCTGATGCTGGGAAGGATTGAAGGTGGGAGAAGAAGGGGATGACAGACGATCGGATGGTTGGATGGCATCACCGACTCAACGAACAAGCATTTGAGTAAACTCCAGGAGCTGGTGATGGACAGGGAGGCCTGGCGTGCTGCAGTCCATGGGGTTGCAAAAAGTCGGACATGACTGAACAACTGAACTGAACTAAATAGAGGCATCCAAGCACATGTGCTAACTGTAGAACTACATTTTCCAAATATCACCATGAATGTCCTGTTTCTACCATCCAACAGCAAACCATGTTTGACCCAAGTTTCTCTCAGGAGAGCAGATTGAACTAAGATGGAAATGTAATTTGAGCAATATCAAAGGATTAGAATAGTTAATTTCCAAACATGACAGCACTTATTTTCTGTATGTAGTAAAGGAGTCTCATTTATAAATCAAGAGTAATCTGCAGAGACTTGGGAACATTCATCAACAATTTATAAGATTATTACATGAGACTCCAGATCACAGTCCATCTCTGTCTACACTTAGACACACAGATACACACACACACACTCACACTCACCATATAAAACTATTTTGCATTATACATAGACATACTGTTGAATTCTCTATTGCAATGGAGAGGACTAATTAGTAAATTCATTAATGAACTCCTGTGTTTCCCCCAGAGTTGTCAGCTATAATAATTCATCTGTTTTCCCAAATCGTCTGCCATTATTATCCACACCACTGCCTCTCAGTGAACACTGGGACCTCACAAAGGTTTTACTCTTACCGCAGAGCCAAGGCTCCAGGGCACCAAGGGTTGTTGGCACAGCCTAGAGAGTTCCCTGAGCAGTGACTGCTTTGGGCATAGAGAACTTCCCAAAAGACTCACTTCTCATTTGTCTGCTCTACATCACCAGCATCAAAGAAGCAAGACACAAACACAAGGACACCAAAGTGGCTTGGACCAGCTGCTAAAGTAATATCATTAGCACATAATTCATTTGTTCTCATGCAGCAGTAGAAGCTTTCTATTTTTAATTTTTAAAATGTATTTATTTGGGGCTGTACTTGTTCTTCATTGCTGCCCAGGGGCTTTCTCTAGTTGTAGCAAGTGGTGGCTACTCTAGTTGTGGTGCATGGGCTTCTTAATCAAGCAGTAGCATGAGTCTTGGCTTTAATTACTTATGAAAAGGCACTTGTTCTCCTACATCCATTAATAGTCAAATATCACAGTTATTCTACAATATGTATAAAATTGCTTTGTGCAGGTGAGTACTCAGTTGTTTCAGTCGTGTCTGACTCTTTGCAACCTTATGGACTGTACACCAGGCCCCTCAGTCCATGAGATTCTCTAGGCAAGAAGACTGGAGTGGGTTGCCCATTTCCTTCTCCAGAAGATCTTCCTGACTTGGGAATCAAATCCAAATTTCCTGCATTTCAAGCTGATTGTTTACCAACGGAGCCACCAGGGAAAGCCCTAAAACTGCTTATTTGTTTTCTTGGATCTTTCTCCCATGGAACTGTGTCTTTCTCAAAGGAGGCCACTAAGTTATTTCATCATTGTATCTCTAATTCCTCCACCCATTCACAGTGAGTCTTATTCGACAATTGATGAAAGGAGCTGGGAACACATATGAGTTACTCTGGAAGATTAGTGTCTGTGTGTGTGTGTGTGTATGTGAGTGTGTGTGTGTGTGTGTGTGTGTGTGTTTCAGTTGAAACTGTTCACATAAAGGAAATGCACATGGAATGTATCCTAAAGATTATGTCCCTACATTTTATGCAGTGCAAATGCACTTGCTCTGAGCTCTTTATCTTCATGGATATCAAGGATATAGTTTAAAACTGACTACTTATATCTGGGCTAAGGGCTTCAGTAGGTGCTGATCCTCCCTATGCAGCTGATTCAACTCCTCAAATATCCAACTGAGCCTGTACATAGAGGCAGCAGTTACATTAGCCTTGATTCCTGAGTCAGAAAGATCCTCTGGAGGAGGAAATGACAACCCACTCCAGTACTCTTGCCTGGAAAACCCCATGGATGGAGGAGCATGGTGGGCTACAGTCCATGGGGTTGCAAAGAGTTGGACATGACTGAGGATGCGCCAAGATCCAGTTACACAGTCTGCTTGTGGTCAGTGGGATTTCCCTTCCAGAAAGAAGTTCTTAGTTATAGAAGGCTGTTAACATTTCAGAAGGACTGAAGAGTTAAATCGGGTTTAGATTAACATCTCAGACCTCGTTCTCATAATTTCCCCCCAATTATGACAGCAGTTATAACAAGTTAGTAAGCAGAGGCTGGCCATGCCTTGCTCTTCACCTCTCTTCAATATATTCTTTGTTGCCTGACCTTTCTTTAACTGCGTTCTTTGCTATTCATCCTCAGGGAAGAGATAGCTACATTGGAAGAGAATATATTTTTATTTCACCTAATATATCTAAGGGCTTTCCAGGTGGCTTTCCAGTAAAAAATCAGGCCTTCCAATTCTGAGATGCAAGAGAAGCAGGTTCAAACCCTGGGTCAGGAATTGACCCAGAGAGGGAAATCCCCTTGAGAGGGAAATGGCAATGCACTCCAGTATTTCTTGCCTGGAGAATTCCATGGACAGAGAAGCCATGGGTGGTCCACATGGGCCACAGTCCATGTGGTTGTAAGGAGTCAGACATGACTGAACACATACACACCACAATATATCTAAAGAGGTGTGATTTCAACATGTGATACATTTTTAAATATTAGAGGGATGGTTTTGATTTTACTAAGTCTAATCTGGTGGGTATTTTGTCCTGACAGCACATCCCAGTTTGGGTAAGACATATTTCAACTGTTCAGTAACCACACGTGCTTAGAGACCCCACACTGCATAGTTCAGGGTTCTAAGAACTGACTGCCCTTCAGCTATGGTTTGTTGAAGGCTACAGAGGATGGCAGGTAGATAGAGAACTGGTTGTAGTTCTGGACCACACATGTTAGAGGAAAGTCACTACATCTAGGAAAGAGCTTCCATTTCTCTGTTTGTAGAAGCATCAGGGTTTGTGGTCAAGATGAACTTAATTGTGTTAAGAGCCGTGTAACTCCCAATTTTCATCTCAGACAGCCCCGGAGTAGGAGACAGAACTATACAGCCCATGATGTATTGATAGTATATTCATGTTGTCTTAGAGAATTTCAAGCCTCTTTAGTGCTCAATGATTCAGCCAGGGATGAGACAGCTCCTCAGGATTCTAGAAAAATGCTGCTGCTCAGATTTCTTAATAAATGTTCATTGGATGAAAGACTGAATGAACCAATAACCCTGCTACCAATTCTCTGATACACAAAATATTTGCAGCTCTCAGCTAATGAGCTCCTACTCATTTGCATGCTGGTCTTCTGTTTAAAGTGCTCTCATATTTCATCAGAATAATTTTTTCTCTATTGTAAGGTCATAATTTTCATTGGATTATAACATAAATCTCCTTATTTGCAAGGATAAAACTAATTTATTACACTATGCACAGTGAGCTGTATTTGGATTCTTGAGTTATAATGTATTTCATCAAGACTGAATCTCAACTATGATTAAAAAGACCAACTTCATTGAAATATAATTCACATACCACAAAAGTAACCCCTGTTAAGTGCCCAATTCAGTGAGTTGTAGCATATTCACAGAACTGTCCAGCCATCACCACTGTTGAATGTCAGAGGATTTTCATCACCTACATAGAAACTCTATACCCAACAGAACTCACTCTTCAGCACCCTGCCCCCAAATCTCATGTAGCATCATTTCAATTGGAAAAAATCATGTTAAAGACTGAATTGATTATTTTTGTGATTAGAAGGGACAGTGGACTTTTTCGGTGCAGTGGTTTCTACTCCCATGCTATTCTCTTACTCATTTGTTCTACAAATATTTATTCAGTACTCTCTGGGGTATAAAGATGGAAGAGGGTAGACAGTTCTGTGTGTTTTATATGGTTCTTTTTTGAGATAAGCTCAGAGTACACAGACTAGCTCTCTTTTCTGTGCTTGACTGCTGAAAGATCTGATACAACTCTATTTTGCATGAAGTTAGAGTCTAAGCTGCTAAAATACCATCATTTGATATCTCTGGTCCTATCACACTGTGAATACATTTTTTATAAGTTTACTTAGACTTAGAATCTAGCTTCAAACAGGAGAACTGCAGGATATAAGGCAGGAGTTTTGGCTTTCTTCCATCTTACACTTTGCCTCAATTCTACTCTGTTTTAGTGGAAACCCAACCAGGGTATAGCCCATGAATAACCAACCCCTCATTTCCTAGACACACATCATCCAGACACACATTCCTTCCTTTTGGTGGTCCATAAGTCATCTTCAAACATTCAAAACATTTATTTATTTATTCATTGGTTAAACTGGGTCTTAGTTGCTGCAGGCAGGCTTTTTCTAGTTATGGTGAGTGGAGGCTACTCTCCAGTTGTGGCTTCTCTTTACAGTGTCTTCTCTTGTTGCAGAGCATGGACTCTAGGGTGTGCGGGCTTCAGTAGTTTGGTGCACAGACCCAGTTGCCCTGAGGAATGTGGGATCTTCCCAGACCAGGGATTGAACCTGTGTCCCCAGCATTGGCAGGCATATTCTTAACCACTGGACCACCAGTTGTTGTAGTTCAGTCCTAAGTCATATCTGACTCTTCGCAACCTCATGGACCATAGCACACCTGGCTTCCCTGTCCTTGACCATCTTACAGAGTTTACTTCACTGAGTCAGTGATGCCATCCAATCATATCATCCTCTGTCACCACCTTCTCCTCCTGCCCTCAATCTTTCCCAGCATCAGGGTCTTTTCCAATGAGTCGGCTCTTCACATCTGGTGGCCAAAGTATTGGAGCTTCAGCTTCAGCATCAGTCCTTCCAATGAATATTCAGGGTTAATTTCCTTTAGGATTAACTTATTTGATCTCCTTGCAGTCCAAGGGACTCTCAAGTCTTCTCCAGCATCATGGTTCGAAAACATCAATTCTTTGATACTCAGCCTTCTTTATGGTCCAACTCTTACATTCATATGTGACTACTGGGAAAACCATAGCTTTGACAATACAGACCTCTGCCGGCTAAATGATATCTCTGGAAGTCCTCAAACACTCTTCTGGGCATTAAGTTTCGTTGCATGAATTCTTTGATATAGGAAAGTCTTACCTGACAGTTAATTCCCACAATACAGAGCCACTGCTAGCTCATGATTTTAAGGCTTGCCTGTATATTTGTTAATTATATTCTATATTTGTCTTATCTTCCTAAAGAGAAGGAGGTTGCCTTGAGAAAAGAGATCAGTGTGTCCCTGCCCCACAGCACTGCTGTGTCCTGGTGCCATTAACACAGGACCAATGATGGAACTGGTTTAGCTGTCAGGTAGAAAGCTGTGAGTTGAGCCAATTTTTCTACTGGCTCCCATTTTATAATAATCAATAGCTTAATGAAGAGTTGGGCCCCTGACAGCTGGTTTGGCTGTGTCCCTGCCATTGGCCTGCAGCCCAGCACCCTCTTTCACTGGATGTGCCTTGTGTTTGAGCACCTCCTCTGCGCCTGGCTCTGTGTCAGGTGTTTAAAGCATCCCCTCTTCTCTGTGCTCCCCTGTATCTTCCTTTCCATCACTGCATTTACCCAAGAATGTAATATGTGCTTATGTTTTCTGTCTCCCTCCCTGGACTGTGAGCTCTTCATGGGCAGAGTGAAGTTTTACCCAGAGCCTGGCATACAGCAGGCTCTCAAATAAATATTTGTTATGTGAATAAATAAATGAAAACACAGTTGATAGCAGCTATCTGCCTAGCTGAAAAGACCACATACCTCTGAAACAATGAGAGAGCAAGACAACATCACTGAAAGTGTTAATTATGCACAGTGGACAATGTGTAAACAAAATAAACTTTAGGTACCCATATAGTCTAAGTAAAACATGTTTTCATCAGTGCTTTTATATCAGGTTTTTATCTGCATCTTTTAAAGAGCTTGAAAAGAGATGTAACTTACGTTCAACAGCAACACTTCACAAACTCACTTTTCTTTGCCTTCCCATCTTCTTGTAGTCTTTACTCCTCTGCAGCCTGCCCCCTCAATCCCCAAGTCTCTTCCCTCACCAGACAGGCCCCTACTTTGTAGGCATCTGCTCCTTGCCTTTTTCTCAGTGGCAGACTCACTCAGCCTTTCTGATTCTCTCGACTCCTTCTCTTTGACTCATCACCCCAAGTCTACACTGCAATAAAGAGCTTGGAGCCAACCCACTGAGCAAGAGCCTCCTTCCTTTCTAGAGGGTGAGGTTAGAGGGAGCAGGAAAGAGGATTTATGTGGGTGAAGACTATGAATACTCCAACAATAATTCTGTCCCTGTTATGATAAGATTATGAAATGGAGGGAATCTACCAGCGCTGGTGAAGAATCGTTCTCTTTATTTGGGGGCAAGCCCCTTGATGTTATGATGTAAATTGCATTAAGCACACAGAAGTTGTTTATGACCACTTAACCTAAACCTGATGGGACATTCTGCCCCCCTCACCCAGAACAGACTGTAAATCATTCATTTTAGGAAAGGGTTCTCTGATTGTTGACATTCCCTCTGGTTCTCCGGACAGGAGTTTCGGCTCCCGGTTTCCACTCAGTCTGTGGCCAAGGTAAACAGGTACCCCCTGGACAGACCACACACATGTCTTCTATGCCGATGGGTAGAGCTATTCTCCAGGCTCCTTAGGCCAACTTGGCCCCATGTGGATTCAAGCCCATTTACCTGAGAAATCCAAGGATCCATTGCTTTGAAATTATATAGTGTGAGTCTCCAACTCAGAGGCGAAAATTCAGTAAATTCATAACCCAATATCCACGTATCAGTCAGGATCCAACCAGCAAAACAGAAACCACAATAAATATTTAAAACAGAGGTAACAATTTAACACAGGGAATTGGTGATACCATATAGGTGATGGAAAATCTGAGCAGCCAAACAGGGATATTGGGGAAAGCTACAGGTTAGCAAGCGAGGGAAGCAGAGACCTACCTGAGGATAAGAGACAAAGAGATCCTGGGGTCCAGGGGTGGGACCCACAAAGGTCGGTCCAAGGGAATGGGAATGCAGAGGCGTGGTCACCCAAGGTAGAACCACATGGAGGGAAAGCCCTGATTTCTCCCCAGCCTCTGCTCCCCCCACCTCAGAGCTCCTGTTGGCTGAAAACAAACTTGGGAGGGTGTCCCTGGTGCATTCTAGCTGGGCATGGGGGCAGGGGTGATGGATCTACCCTGAGATAAACAGAGCAGGACACATACAATCCACACGTGAGATATCATGGAATAAGCTGGGAAAAGCAGGATGTGAAGGAAAGACAGACCTGGCTACAGAAGCAGCCTGGTTGCCTGGGCATGCCCCCACCTTCTGCCACCAGAGGGGAACTCAGAAGTGAAGACTCGAAAAGGGGACGTGCATGAGTGCTAGGTGGCTTCAGTCATGTCCAGCTCTTTGCAACACCTTGGACTGTAGCCCACCAGGACACTCAGGGCTTATTCCGGGTGCCAGACACCATGGATGGACTGCTTGAATCCAGTGAAGTCTTGCAAGTGCCTGCAGAATTTTACCAGTAGCCAACTGGGCCCAGAGAGGTTAAATACCTTGCCCAAAGTTACACCCTGTGTAGCTTTAGAACTAGAACTCGCTGACCACCAAATTTCCATCCACCATGCTGCGCTTGAAGTGTTGTGTTCTCAAAGGTGTACGGAAATATGTCTCTTTCGGTGACACCATCAGAGGGCCAGAGCTGGTGCTGATGCTGGGAAAGCTGATGCTCTTCACCTCCTGAGCAGGCTGCCTTCTCAGCCCTACGTTATCCTCTGTCAATGACACTCTCATTCCCTCCTCCTCACCCCCACTCCCACCTCCACCTGCACCCCCAGCATAAATGTGCATCCCTAACAGCTCCAGATCTGCTCCAGGGAAATAACGCGAGAAAAATAATTGGAGTGTTACTCTGACAGTGGCGTCTTCATTTCACCAGGACATCAGCGCTATGGGAGAGGAATGATTCTTTAATGATGGATCTGCCCGTTGCAGAAGGTAGTGGGGATTAATTCTCATTGCTGAGTTAACACCCTCGTAAGTCACAGCAGACTCACTTGCTGAGAAGGCTGACTTTGGATTTTTTTTTTGGTGTGAATTTGAATTCATTTAATCCTGAATTTGGGAGGCCTCAATAATATGCAAGAAAAAGAAAAGCTAAAAGATAGACGAATATCAATTACACGCTGGGGTTTGTGGCCTGTGTGTGTGTGTAAGGGTTGAGAGAGAACAAAATAAGAACTTTTATCCTGATTTAATATTCAATTACAGAACTAGAGTTAATGGATAAAATGTTAGCATAAAATTAAGTACAAAGGAGGATAACATTATAACATACTGAATAAGATCCTGGAGTCTTCTTTCTCAAATAGAGGATTCCCATTTCTTAAGTCAGAGCTCCAAGGAGGGCCTGTGATGAGGACAGCAAATTTGAATTGTGCTGATACAAAAAAGACACATTCTAGGACTTCCCTGATCGTCAGTGGTTAAGCCTCTGTGCTTCCACTACAGGGCATGTAGGTTTGATCCCTGGTCAGGGGGCTAAAATCCCACAATGCCATGCAGCATAGCCAAAACAAAGCAAAAAACACAACTATTTAATCCCTTTGGGGCCGACTGAGACACTCTGTAATAGTCAGATGATCCCTGATGACGTCATCCTGCAGCTGTGTATGCACGTGTGTGTGTGTGATATCATTAAAAGAATTTTCTTGAAGATAATAGGAGCCTCTGGAAGCCTCTAATCTGAAATAGAATATCTCATTGGTGTAATTTTCAATAAATATAGTGGGTTTTGCTGGTATAAACTATAAAATCCTTGTAAGAATTTGTGTTACTAATAAAAAAACAGGAAAGCCATTTTCCCCAAAGTATTTTATAATGATGGAGGTAGGAAATATCTAATTTTATCAGTAATAATCCTCTCTTACTTGAAGATTCTCAGAGCTGAGTTAAAAGCATGAGCTGTAGAATTTAAAATCTAACAGGTCCTATTAGTGAGCTGTTATTTTCACTGGGATCACTTCTTTTTTAAACTATTTTTAGGACTTCCCTGGTGGTCTGGTGGTTAAGACTTTGCCTTCCAATGTAGGGGATGAAGGTTCAATCCCTGATCAGGGAATTAAGATCCCACATGCCTCGGGGTCCCGGCCAAAAAAACCAAAACATAAAATAGAAGCAATGTTGTAACAAATTCAATTAAGACTTAAGAACAACAACAACAAAACCTGTCTCTGTAAGCTGCTTCCTCCATGGTAAAAAATCACTCAGTTTTTTATAATGGTTATGTTTACTAGAGAGCTGATTGTGATTTTTAAGTTGTGCTCTTAAAACAGCGCTCAGGCTAATGCAACATATAAACAAGTGTATAAAACTCTTGCAAAGTCTGTGTAACTGCCAAAACTCTTTTGCTGATGTCTTTATGAATCATAAAAATGTGAATACATGATCTCTAGAGATGCTTAAATTGAATGCTGAATTTCACAGCACCATTTGGGTAGTTGTAGCCACGGTAGGATTTAGCGAGAATTTCCTTCGGATAGTGGAGTAAGTGGCTACAAGATGAAACAGGGCCCATTCCGTGGCAGACAGATGAGTCTAAAAACAGAATAGTATGAGGTAGTTTTTTAAAGAAAAGAAAAGAAAATTGCCCCAGATCAATGATCTACCCTCCACATTCAAGGTTTGTTTTTTGTTTGTTTACCGAGCAAAGCGGCCATAGAAATAGGCAGTAAAAAGCAGTCCTCTCTGAGTGTGTGAAATGGGACTTGATTGTGAATCCCACCGAATTCATTCTGGGGTCCCAGGCCACAACGATCTGCTAGTTATCTCATGGGTTCTGCCGTTATTGGCTCCCTACTCTCAAGATGACACCAAATCAGAGCTTAGCATGGTCCCATTTAAAGAAAAAAGTCCACTCTCTCCTAACCTCAGACAAACATAGGTGCGCTTGGTTTCACTAAGAAAATCAAAGTTTAGTTTTTACCTGCTCTTCCTGGTTAGGCAGCTTTCCTGAGCATAGATTCTCCTCCTGCAAGGAGCTCATGGGTTGGGGCTTTGTGCATTCTGGTGCTCCCCAGTCTTCCAGGGTGTCAGAGTCCTTCATTTCCAGTCACATGCAAGAGAGAATAAGAGCATGGAAGAGTCACATATAATTTGAGTCTGAAAGTGGTGAATCTTAATTCCACCTACATTCCAGGCTCCAGAACTTAGTCATATGCTTCATCTTGTAACTGGTGGGGCTGGGAAATGTAGTTTAGCCAAGCTCCCAGATGGAGGAGATCAGGGTGCTGATGAGTTCCACCAACTCCATCACAAACAAATGTTGTGGCTTTGTCCTAATAGAATCCTCCCTGCTGTTTCTTTCAGAGATGAGTTGTTGTTAGTTTTTTAGATGGAAAAATGCTGTGTATTTAGTGATTAGAAAATCCAGTGTGTTCAAACACAAGAAAATTTCCAGCTGACTCACATCTCCTGCAGAATGAGGCTGTTAAAATGATAACTGTGCCAGTGCAATGCTCCCTGATAAGGCAGGACCAGACCTGTTCAGCTTTAAAACTTCCAGAGTGCTCATTAGGAATGCTTGTTCATTTTGTTCTAATAACAACTGTGTAACTCTTTACATGACAGCATTTTCGGACCAGGAGAATGGTCCTCTTGTAAATGAAGTGCTTACAGCTAGCACAAGATTAAGGAATTTTAACTAGGATTTGAAGTTTATACTTTGAAATATTTGTTTTATCTCAGTTAGTAAGCTTATGCAGCTTTAAAACCCCTGTGAAGATTACCACTGGTCCAAATTTTGTTGACATATAGTTTATGTGAAAATATGGTAGAAGATACAAGCTTCAATTATAGGAACTGACGGTTCTGGATTCATATTCATTCAGTCTCTTGTTTGATATGTCAACTTGGGCAAGTTTTTCACTTCTCTAGTAAGATTATGCTTCCTCATCTGTAAAATTGGGATAATTTTCACATTGGGATAATACTTGGGATAATATATTAATATTATACTTACATAAGGTTGTAAAGAGTATGATATGAGAAAACATGTATAACATTTCCTGACAGATACTACGTGCTCAATTTTTAGCTATTACATTACCTTTGTTGATTTTAATGAGTGAAAAGTGAAAGTCGTGTCCGACTCTTTGCGATCCCATAAACTGTAGTCTACCAGGATCCTCTGTCCATCGGATTTTCCAGGCAAGAGTACTGGAGTGGGTTGCTGTTTCCTTCTCCAGGGAATCTTCCCGACCTAGGGATCGAACCCGGGTTTCCCTTAAATTAGAATTTATCTATTAAGACTTTAATATCTTGTTACACTTATTACAAGCTTGGTTACAGACCAAATTTATTTGTGTGGTTAAGAGTTGAACATTTGCCAAAAGATTTGCTTTGAATGATCTGTGTTCCTTCCGCCATGCTGCTTTCTTTAAGAGACATCATAGTTTTGTGTGTCTCAGGACCAAAGGGTGAAGAACACCATACCTTCTGGCATCTATTTCTTGGGCAAATCAGTAATTCAAACAATCTAGATTTCTTCATGAGTTGGCTTTAAAATAATGAGTCAGTGTCATCTGTTTACCACATAAGGGCCCCGAGGGAAACGTAAGGATAAAGTATTGGGTACTTACCACAATGTATCTGCTGTATAATAGTCAAATATAAGCCCTTTTAAAGGTCGCTGTGGTTAGAGGAGCAGTAGTGATTTTTATGGCAAATTAAGTTTCCTTTGGTTGAGCTCTCTTCATTCTTTCTGGAGCTATTTGTCTACTCTTCTCCAGTAGCATGCTGAGCACCTACTGACCTGGGGGGGTTCATCTTTCAGTATCATATCTTTTTCCCTTTTCATACTGTCCCTGGGGTTCTCAAGGCAAGAACACTGAAGTGGCTTGCCATTCCCTTCTCCAGGGGACCATGCTTTGTCAGAACTCTCCACCACGACCTCTCTGTCTTGGGTGGCCTACACGGCATGGCTCATAGTTTCATTGAGTTAGACAAGGCGGTGATTCATGTGATCAGTTTGGTTAGGTTCTGTGATTGTAGTTTTCATTCTGTCTGCCCCCTGAGGGATAAGGATAAGAGGTTTATGGAAGCTACCCTATGGGAGGGACTGGCTGTGGGGGAATCTGGATCTTGTTCTGATGGGTGGGACCATGCTCAGTAAATCTTTAATCCAATTTTCTGTTGATGGCCAGGGCTGTGTTCTCTCCCTGTTGTTTGGCCTGAGGCCAAGCTATGGTGGGGTAATGGCACCTTCTTCAAAAGGGCTTATGCCAGTACTGTTGTATTCAGTGCCCCTGACCCTGCAGCAGGCCACTGTCAACCCACACCTCCCCTGGAGACTCCTGGACACTCACAGGCAAGTCTGGGTCAGTCTCTTGTGGAGTCACTTCTCCTTTCTCCTGGGTCGGTGCACACAAGATTTTGTTTGTATCCTCCAAGAGACTGTTTCCCCAGTCCTATGGAAGTTCTGTAAGCAAATCCCCCTGGCCTCCAAGGTCAAATTCCCTGGGGATTTTCAGTCCCTTTGCCTCATCCCCAGGTTGGAAAATCTGTTGTCAGTCCTAGAACTTCTGTAACAGTGCAAGAACTTCTTTGGTATAATTGTTCTCCAGTTTGTGGGCTGTCTGCTCAGTGGCTTAATGGCAGGGCTGATGACAACCTCCTCCAAGAGGACCTATGCCACATGCCTGGCCTCCCAGGTCTGCTGCGGCCAGAGTCCCTGTCCCTGCAGCAGTCCACTGCTGACCTTTGCCACTGCAAAAGACACTCGAATACTCAAAGGCAGGTCTGGCTCAGTCTCTGGTGTGCACAAAGTTTTGTTTTAGCCCTCTGAGCATCTGTTTTCATACTGTTCATGTGGCTCTCAAGGCAAGAATACTGAAGTGGTTTGCCATTCCCTTCTCCAATGGACCACATTTTGTTAGAACTCTCCACCATGACCTGACCGTCTTGGGTGGCCCTACACGGCATGGTTCATAGTTTCATTGAGTTAGACAAGGCTGTGGTCCATGTGATCAGTTTGATTAGTTTTCTAGGATTGTGGTTTTCATTCCATCTGCCCTCTGATGGAGAAGGATGAGAGGCTTATGGAAGCTTCCTGATGGGAGAAATGACACCACCCTAATGGCAGAAAGGGAAGAAGAACTAAAGAGCCTCTTGATGAAAGTGAGAGAGACGAGTGAAAAAGTTGGCTTAAAGCTCAACATTCAAAAAACAAGATCATGGCATCTGGTCCCATCATTTCATGGAAAATAGATGGGGAAACAATAGAATCAGTGACAGACTTTATTTTGGGGGGCTCCAAAATCACTGCAAATGGTAACTGCAGCCATGAAATTAAAAGACACTTGCTACTTGGAAGAAAAGCTATGACCAGCCTAGACAGCATATTAAAGAGCAGAGACTTGACTATACCAACAAAGGTCCGTCTAGTCAAAGCTACAGTTTTTCCAGTAGTCACGTATGGATGTGAGAGTTGGACTATGAAGAAAGCTGAATGCCGAAGAATTGATGCTTTTGAACTGTGGTGTTGGAGAGGACTCTGCAAGAAGATCCAATGAGTCAATCCTGAAGGAAGTCAGTCCTGAATATTCATTGGAAACACTGATGCTGAAGCTGAAGCTCCAATACTTTGGCCACCTGATGTGATGAACTGACTGATTGGAAAAGACCCTGATGCTGGGAAAAACTGAAGGCAGGAGGAGAAGGGAATACAGAGGATGAGATGGTTGGATGGCATCACCGACTCAATGGACATGAGTTTGAGTCAGCCCTGGGAGTTGGTGATGAACAGGCAAGCCTGGTGTGTTGCAGTCCATGGGGTTGCAAAGAGGTCGACACGACTGACTGACTGAACTGACTGACCAACTTGGTTGAGCTCAGCTCTGCTGATGCAGACTGGCCAGGCTGGATGGGTGTGCTGTCTCCCACTTCTCTCCTCCCAATGGTCACCTCCTTGAGGACAGTCACTTCCTTGGACACCTTGCCTGGCCAGCAATGAGATTGCCAGAACCCAGGAAGAATGCAGTCCTCTTATTTGGAGCTCTATTAAGTACAAAGTAAAAAAAAATATAGCTGATTTTCTAAAAACTTGTCTACCACATGTGAGGTAGAAATTAGGGTAACCTTTTGGCAGATGTTCTACTTTTAATGACACAAATATCTTTGGCCTATAACTAAGCTTATAATAAGTAAGTGCACTAAGATATTAAAGTCTTAATAGATACATGTAATTTAAGAGAAAACATTAACATCAATAAAGATACTTTAATAGCTAAGAATTGAGTACTTAATATCTACCAGGAAATTTTTATATATCTTATCTCAAATCACACTCATTATTTTTTTAATTTATTTTTCAACTGGAAGAAGATTCCTTTACAATGTTGTGTTGGTCTCTGCCATACAAGAACAGGAATCAGCCACAATGACATATATATATATCCCCTCCTCTAGAACACTCTCTAAATTTTAGTCACATTTTCTGTTGTCTTGTCAAAAATTTGATAGGCACATACCATGACATAGATAATTTTTAATCTAATTCCCTTCCTTCCTTCCTCCCTCCTTTTGTTCCTTTAAATTATTATTATTATTATTATTTTAATTCTTGAAATAGAGATTATCTATTCAAGTTCATTCTTAGGAAACAGTGGGGCTAGGAAAAACATAGGGATTCCTGGTGGCAAATAAACCCTTGAAGACTCTCAAACATAGTCACATACATTTATTAATCACTAAATCTTTGGTTAGCTCTTATAGAAAGCTTTCTTATTTGGCATCTGCAGGATTTTCACCTTCCCTGATCTCCACCTCCGGTTTTCTATGCTGTTTATTAGCTCTGTTCTAGGAAACTACCATAGGGCTTCCTGGGTGGCACTAGTGGTAAAGAATCCACCTGCCAATGCAGCAGACCCAGGTTTGATCCCTGGGTTGGGAAGATCCCCTGGAGTAGGAAGTGGCAACCCACTCCAGTATTCTTGCCTGGACAATCCCATGGACAGAGGATCTGGGCTACAGTCCATAAAGTCACAGAGATCAGACACGACTGAGTGATTAAGCACACAGACACAGGAAACTACCATAAACCACAGAAGCTAACCTCTGAGTTCTGTGTCTTTCCCTCACACGAAGTGTCTCTATTTCCCTGTCTCTCCCACTGGACGATAAATGGATTAGAGCTAGGAGTAGGTCTGTATTCCTGTATCCTCGTATGTCACTCATAAGAGGAACTCATTAACTGCCGGTGAACTGTTGAGCAGAATAGAATTGAATTGAAAAGATCAGCAAGGAAAATGGCATCGGTTGTAGCCAGGGAAGTTTCTGAGCTTGATCTGCTGCTCTGGGCCGGTGTGACAGAGGCCAGTTTTGCCTATTCTGTTTAGAATGATTGCCAAAAGATTATAATGGTTCTAGGACCTGTAGAGAAAGAATTTCAATCTCTCGTATGTCCTGCTCTGAACCTGAATAAACAGCCCAAGCCCTTCCTACCCCCAAGAGAACACTGAGTTGGTACAGCTTCTCAGAAATCAATGATGCCTTCCAGGAACATTTTTGGTTTTTGTTGTTTAGTTGCTAAGTCACGTCTGACTCTTTTGCAACCTCCATGGACTGTTCATGGAATTTTCCAGGCAAGAATACTGGAGTGCATTGCCATTTCTGTCTCCAGGAACATATATTCAAAGAAAATTCATAATCCATAGTCAGTGGAAGCTATTGCTCAGTGGCTTCCCCAATAAGCATGCTCTGTTCTCTCTCCTACTTGCAACTGATGTATGTAAAGCATTTGGTGTGTAGCTGCTATGGCATGAGCTCTCTGTTTCCTTGCAAATAGGTGGATATGTAACTTTCACACTGATGAATACCACGTGGTGTAATAGAAACCCATCACCATGAAATATAGCATTTTTAGAAAGCTCTCTTGCATCAGTGAAGCCCGTTTGTGCTGCTCAAAATGATTTTATCTGTCTGCTTTGATGTGGGAAATGGGCATCATTAGTAGGACATGCACGCACTGAAGGGATAAATCCTCACTCCATGCTCGTTTCTTCATGGTGCTTGCAGACCCACATACGTGCAGTTTTATGAATGAAAAAAGACACTCAGAGCTACCAAAGGGGAGGAGGGAGTCACTCTGAAAGACAGCTCACATGCTCATCATCTCTCTTTTCTTCTTTGCCTTTGGGTTTCAGAGGAATTTTAGTAGATGTTGGGAGGGTATTTGTGAATTGGAGTGGTCCTATTCCAATTTCCACATAAGAGCAGTAAAAGGAGGAGGATGGGAGAGAAGGCAGACAGAGTGAGCAGAGCTCCCCAAGCCTCTCAGGACACAGTGATTTTGAGGTCAGGCATGTCTTGAAGCCTGTTGGAAGTATGTTAGCCTGCAGGCATTTCAAATTTTAGCCAGTCACATGAGCAAGTACTTCATTATTTAGCAGGAAACTCAGCCAACTACTACCGGTAACACCTGTATCTGAACGTCAAAGAAATAGAGAGGAAACAGTTTCGCCTCTACGATGTTGCTCCTCAATCCTGATCAAACATGAGAAAAGGCAGCTGAGTGATGCTTGAAGAGTGCCAGTATGAAAATAAAGTGCCCTTTAAACATGACGGGTATTTCTAATGTATTGCAAGAATCACTTAATGCTGTCCAAGACTCCCAAAGAAAATTAAGAAGAGCCTCTTAGAATGTGCTTCAGTATTGTTGTTTTTCAGTCACTCAGTTATGTCTGACTCTTTGCAACCCCATCAACTGCAGCATGCCAGGCTCCTCTGTCCTTCACTCTTTCCTGGACTTTGCTCACTCATGTCCATTGAGTCAGTGATGCTATCTAACCATCTCATCCATCTTCTCCTTTTGCCTTCAATCTTTCCCAGAATCAGGGTATTTTCCAATGAATCTGCTCTTCTCACCAGAGACCACAGTATTGGAGCTTCAGCTTCAGCATCAGTCCTTCCAATGAATAGTCAAGGTTGAGATTTCCTTTAGGATTTACTGGTTTGATCTCTTTACAATCCAAGGGACTCTCAAGAGTCTTGTCCAACACCACAATTCAAAAGCATCAGACCTTTAGCACTCCTCCTCCTTTATGGTCCAACTCTCACATTTTTTGTTTAACATTTCACATAAGGCAGAAAAGATCAGCCTTAACAATGTTTCTACTATGCTTAAGAAAATGGCAACTACTATTTGGGGGAGTTTTGAAATATTCACAGTAATCGCATTTAAAATTTTTGTTTTGAAGTAGTTGTAGACCCACATGCAGTTCTAAGAGATAATACAGAGAGATCCCATATAACCTTTATTTAGTTTTCCCCACTGGCAACATCTTGCAGAACTACAGAGCTATAGCACAACAAGTATATTGACAAGGACACAGTCCCGTGATAGAACATTTTCATCGCCACAGAGAGCTCTCTTGTTGCCCTTTAATCCATCAAACAGGGCATTATTGGTTATTGTCTCCCTGGGAATTCCTTCCAGGGAGTTGACTTTGATTCTTTAGTTAGCCTCAGTCCTGAGTTCACTGGTTGTTCCCCTTGCCCACATTCTGGGTCAGGAAGATCCCCTGGAGGAGGGCACAGCAACCCACTCCAGTAATCTTGCTTAGAGAATTCCATGGAGAGAGGAGCCTGGCAGGCCACAAGAAATGGGGTCACAAAGAGTTGGACATGACTGAGTGACTAACACTTACTTACCTTCCTTTCCCCTGGCCCACATACCTGACATTTCATTAAAAGAGTCATGCCTCATACATGTTGCTGTGACTCTGGTTCACCCTCTTATTTTCCACAGTAAAAACCCATTTCCAATACTTATTCCACTGTTATGTTTATGAACAATAGAATGTACAGTAGAAACTCCTCTGTCGCCTTCTCTTTCCTAGTTGAGTTTATCCCACTCAGCTAACTTTCTCAAAGTCTTAAAAACTTTTTTTTCCTGCTTGTTTAAACCTATTTCTTATTACCCTATCACTTTCTTGGTCACTGGCTCCTGCTTCTTTCAAGTCAGTGTTACTCTACTTCCTACTCTCTCTAGTATCAGATACTTATCTTAATAACACCTGAAGGTGATGATATTTATCTGATAAAGGAAAATAAGGTAGATGGATGAGAATAACCTTCTCTGAGTTCTCAAAAAGCAAAGAGGGAATCCTGATCTCAGATTTTCAAGTCATTCATTGAGTCAGTGTCCCATTTAAGAGGGATTTCGATGTAGTACTCTTTGAATGTGGACTTAGAATGCCTTGGGGACTGGTTTGAAAGATATGCTTGCTACTTTGTCCAATGTGAACATGAATTTGTGTGGCTTGAGGGCTAGAGGAAGGATCGATGATAGTGATGTTAGCGCTCCAAGCTACCTCTTGTGTCACTACAATTCTGAAGAAAAATGTTAGAGAGGCATGACTGAAAGTATAAAAAAAGGACACCAAGGAACACAAACCTGACCTCAGCAACTTAGGGTGTAACTAGAGCTTAGGCAGAGAAAGTGGGAAAAGGAGTTAAAATCCTAGAAAGCTGTGGCAATGACGATTTCTGCCAAGTGCTTGAAAGAATATAATCCGGTGTTTGTCCTGTAAGCATATAACCATATGAATGTGCTGAATTGAAGAGGTGCAAGGTCTAAACTGATTTTGAGTGAAAAATTAAAGACACTAAATCAATGATTAGAGAAAGGCAGTTTTCTGTATTCCCCTCTGTTCTGTAAACTCTAATTTTTATTATTTGATACTAATTACCTGATATTATTTCACAAGCATCATGTAGGCCATCAAATAAGTCCAATGTAAAAAAATATTATCCCATTTAGAAAGAAAGAAGGGGACTTCCCTGGTGGTCCAGTGGCTAAGACTCCACACTCCCAATTCAGGGGGCCCGAGTTTGATCCCTGGTCAGGAAACTAGATGTCACTTGTGGAAACTAAAGAACCTGCATGCAGATGAAGGTTGAAGATCCCATATGCTGCAACTAAGACCCAGTGCAGCCAAATAAGTAGTAAATAAATAAATAATTAAGGAAGTAAAGGAAAGTAAAGGAGAGCTTGGGTAGTCATTAGCGCTGTTCATTAACACTTGTGGTCTTTACCGGCCAGAGGTAGAATTAATTCTACTTCTTGATTCCCTAAAACGCAGGCACGGATTTGGCCTGTAAGGTGTGACAGCTGAAGCATGTCACTTCTGTCACCAGCCTTAAGAGCAAAGGTGTGATCCCCACTTGGTTTCCCTCAGTGTGATGAGCAATGCCACTGCACACAGGGACGCTGCATCCTGGGCTGAGAGCACATCAAGCCAACTCCTGCCAACCCAGCAAGGATGTTCATGTAAGGGAGAAATACATCTTTACAGTTTTCAGTGATAAAAAGCAGGGGATGTATGTTACTAAAACATAATATAGGCTGTCTTGAATGTTAGAAAATAATAGCCAATGAAGCAACGGACAAACAATTAATCTCAAAAATATACAAGCAACTCCTGCAGCTCCATTCTAGAAAAATAAATGACCCAATCAAAAAGTGGGCCAAAGAACTCAACAGATATTTCTCCAAAGAAGACATAAAAATGGCTAACAAACACATGAAAAGATGCTCAACATCACTCATTATCAGAGAAATGCAAATCAAAACCACAATGAGGTACCACTTTACACCAGTCAGAATGGCTGCCATCCAAAAATCTACAAGCAATAAATGCTGGAGAGGATGTGGAGAAAAGGGAACTCTCTTACACTGTTGGTGGGATTGCAAACTAGTACAGCCACTATGGAAAACAGTGTGGAGATTTCTTTAAAAAACTGCAAATAGACCTGCCATATGACCCAGCAATCCCACTGCTGGGCATACACACCGAGGAAACCAGAATTGAAAGAGACACGTGTACCCCAATGTTCATCGCTGCATTGTTTACAATAGCCAGGACATGGAAGCAACCTAGATGCCCATCAACTGACGAATGGATAAGAAAGCTGTGGTACATATACACAATGGAATATTACTCAGCATTAAAAAAAAATTCATTTGAATCAGTTCTACTCAGGTGGATTGAACTGGAGCCTATTATCCAGAGTGAAGTAAGCCAGAAGGAAAAACAACAATACAGTATACTAACGCATATATATGGAATTTAGAAAGATGGTAACGAGAACCCTGCATGCGAGACAGCAAAAGGAATGCGGATGTATAGAACAGACTCATGGACTCTGTGGAAGAGGGCAAGGGTGGGATGATATGGGAGAATGGCATTGAAACATGTTAATTATCATATGTGAAATCAATCGCCAGCCCAGGATTGATGCTCGGGACTGGTGCACCGAGATGTCCCCAGGGGAGGGAGTCGGGAGGGAGGAGGGAGGGGTTTCTGGAGGGGGAGCATATGTAAACCCAGGGTGGTTTCATGTCATTGTATGGCAAAACCAACACAATAAAGTAAAGAAAATTATATTAAAAAAAAAAGAAAATAGTAAAAGTATGACTTTCACAGTAGAATGGTAGGTGTTTCTTTTCTTCTTTCTTTTTGTATTTTCTAATTTTTCCAATAATGCTTTTTAAATCTAGTTTGTACTTTTCTAGAATGGGTAAATTTTTGTAATAGGAAATAATTTAAAATAAACTGAGGGAAAGATAAGTTTTATGATTTGAATATGTTTATAATTTGAAATATTGTATTTTTACTGATAAATGCATGAAATGCACAAAAATCAATGCCATTTTCTTTTGTTGTTGTTGTGCCAGTTGGGTTATCCTAACACTTAGACATAGATTGAGAAGTGCTTGAGACCAGAAATCTCATGGTGTTATAAGATACTTAAAATACACAACCAGAGATAGAGGAAATAATGCTATGTGGATAATGAGAAGCACACCTGTAAAACAAATTTTAAAATTCACAAATCATGAATTCCTTAATAGCAAGGGACCAAAACTGCTCCTTTTTTTTCCCAAGAATCTAATGGTTGATGCCATTTTCTTGAACCTGGAGTATGTTTTTTGGAGCATAGAGTTTAGTTTCCAAGAACTCAAAAAACAAAATGTTATACTGTCATAGATTCAAAGGTTACTGTCCTGAGATAAGTCTGCTCCAGACCCTAAGAAATGCACCTCTGTGAGGGTGGTGGATCCTGGGAGACATCTGTGGGACAGACTATTTCTCTATCTGTGGTTTGCTGATGAGATTAGGCAAAATGAGTAACAGTGATGGGCATTGCATAAAAGATGGTTGTGTCTGTTAATTTTTTCTTCCCTCAGCTTTCCCTGTGCGTAATACACACACACACACACACACACACACACACACACACACACACATGCGCGTGCACACACACACTCACCCCATTACAAATAATGCAGTCAGGCTCATTCAAGGATACTGGGAATGTTTGCTCATTGACCTTATTATACAAATGGGCTTTCCAGGTGGTGCTAGCAGTAAAGAACCCACTCCAGGTAAAGAACTCCTGCCAATGCAGGAGACACAAGAGACATAGGTTTGATCCTTGAGTCAGGAAGATCCCCGGGAGGAGGAAATGGCAACCCACTCCAGTATTCTTGCCTGGATAATCCAATCCCAAGAACAGAGGAGCCTGGTGGGTGACAGTCCATGGGATCACAAAGAATCGAACACGACTGAGTGATTGAGCACACTTATTGTACAGAAGGGCCTTCATTTGAATTTTATAGAAGGAACCTAAAGAAAAGTGATCCTGTGTCAAAACCTCAGGATCAAGCCATAGGATTTTACATGCATTACTGTACATATTTATTTGCCAACCTGAATAAGAAGCCAACCTCAATAAAATCCTACACCTTCAAGACGGTAGACTGGAAACCAGGATGGATCCACGGACAACTGACAGGTCTCAGCTCTGTGTTTTTAATTTCAGTCTCTTCTGAAGACAGTGTTGCTGTCTTTGAGAACTGAGTTTCCATAGACTAAAATTAAGACTCTCTAGATTTTTTTTAAGGGTTAATATTTTCTTTGAGATTTTACCTAGTGCCTCTGCAGTATTATTTACAGGGTTTTCTTCCATTTTACCAAACTAGAAATTTAATAAATAGGCTCTCAAGAGAAATAAAAACCTTCTTACTGGTCATATTGTTATCGAAAGAGTGTGTGTGGTTTGGCTGCTCACTGCTCAAAAGTCAATAAACAGGCAAGATTGGTAGAAAAGAAAGTTTACTTTATTTCAGATGCTGGCAACTGGAGGGGAGGGTGACAGACATTTGTTCAAAAGCCTACTCCTCCCACCCACACCAGTGGCAACCAGTGGGGCAAGAGCTTCTATCAACAGAAGGAGGGGGGCTACATGCAGAAATCAAAGTCAGCTCTAACAGTCATCTTCAAATTGGTCATGGGTAGTTTGACCAGCATCATCTTGATTGTTTTAGGTAGAGTTAATCTTCAGTTCCAGGGTCCATTTGTTCCATTTCTTTGTGGCCAGTTCCAGGAATTGTTGCCGCTCCTGTCCTGGGTATAGTCTGGTCATCGTCTAGTTAATTTCTCCACCTGATGTCTGAGTATCTACAAGACAGCTCACAGGATATGGCACAGAATATTATCTATAGCCCCAGAGAAAGAACTAAAGGTCCTTGACTATGTTTAATGACCATATTATTATTATGCAGTCTCCTTGGACTATTTTCCTTTGTTTCTGCATTTCTCACTTCTCTGATTAAACTTAATTTTTGATTGAAGTTTTCCACAAATAAAAGGTAGGCAGAGGACGTGGTGGGTGGGAGGCAAGGACCATAGCATACTGCTTCCTTTCACAACTGAAAAAGATTCGAAAACCCTGGTTTATAGATAAACCCTTAACTTTCATTCTTCTTCCACAGCCCCAGAACCCACGTATAGCATGTAAGACAATGAATCACAGTTATTTTTGGTTCTGAATTAACAAGCTCAAGAGGCCTCCAAAGACTGAGGTTATTGCTTAGCACTCATTGCAAAGAAAAAACTTCTGCGATAGATCTTTCTTTTTAAGAAACCAGTGAATTTTTAGATGCCAAGCCACACCTGAAAGAGAAAAGAAAATCTTATTAAGAACCGCTACCTTTCTGAATTTACACTTGAAATAGTGTGAAATCTTGACAAATGTACAAATAGGTATAAACAGTCTTTCTACCCTTTCTTGGTGGTTTCCTTAAGTTTTCAAAAGATAGAATAAACGAAACAAAAAATACACAAAGACCCACAAAACAAAGAATTTTTGCTGAAATTGTCTAGTTTAAGCTTCAAAATACTACTTTGTAAAATGTCTGAGTGTGTGCTAAGTCACTTCAGTCGTGTCCAACTCTGGAGGCTTATATGCAGGCTAAGTTGCTTCAGTCGTGTCTAAATCTTTGTGACCCCGTGGACTGCAGCCTGCCAGGCTCCTCTGTCCATAGGATTCTCCAGGCAAGAATACTGGAGTGTGTTACTGTGCCCTCCTCCAGGGGATCTTCCTGACCCAGGGATCAAAACCATGTCTCTTGTGTCTCCTGCACAGGCAGGTGGGTCCTTTACCACTTGTGCCACCTGGGAAGCCTGTAAAATGTCTAGAAATAGAGGCAAAATTATTGTTTGTCTAGATGGAGGCAAAATTATTGTTAAGTTTTTTTAAAGGTCAACCTTTAAGCACAGTTTCATGTACTTACATTGGAAACTAGGTCTCAGTGTAGAAAATGCCCGGGGAGCCTAAAAAGGGTTCTGAAAAAAGTTAATAACTCTCTTTCCTTGTTACTAAAAAAGATCCACACAGGGCATTTCATACACTACAAGGAGCAGCCAGCAGCCTGAACTGTTAGCTCAGATAGGAGACTTCTGCTTTTACTCCATCTTGCTAACTTTCTACAAAGATGTCTGTTGCCATAAAATTGACAGCCATAATGCTTGGCAATTCGAATCACATTAGATGTGCCTTCTTTTTTAATTCCATTAGCCACAATGAATGCAATCTTCAGTAGCCTTGCCTCAGGAGTACAGAACCTGGTGCTGTGGGACTAGCTCAGGGTTCATGGTCAAGGTCCTTTGTTCTGTGGGTCTAATTAGCACCCAGAGCAGCTTCTCCATTTCTAAGCTTATGCCCTGAGCTGGATTCTAAAATTAGAAACATTTTTTAAAGTATTTATATTTCCTAAATTTAAAAAACTAAATTTTATTTTATAAAAAGCAAATACTTGTTATATACTTACATAGTACATTATACTAATAATATACACCCTTCATGTGTTCATCTGCAGAAAAAGAGGACCTCAGTTAGGGTTCCATCAATGAGCATGTGTCTGTCCCTGGAACCTACTGGGGGAGGGTGAAATAAGGAGGGATGAAATAAGGAGCTAGCTCTGAAATCGGTGAAGAAGAAGCCACAGATGTTGGACGTTGTCAGACTTTGAAGGACTTCAGGGAGCTCCAACTCTGAACAGACTTTGAAATCCTTTTCCACCTGCTTCCTACACAGCTTCCATCACCCAGAACGTTTAGTTATGGTCATGATCCCTCACTGGGGAGTTCTGGAGCAGGAAAGCAGAGAATGAGGGTAAACAGAGCCACCTTGTAAGCCTTGTGAGAACTGAATCCTTGGTTCCCTGATGCCATGGAGAATCCCAGCCCCTTCTGCAAATGTCCCAGTGCAGTGTCAGGGGTCGCATGACTGTGACTCAGAAATGACAGGCCTGATGCATGATAGTTGTGGAGAACAGAGACAAACCAGAGGGAACCTTAACAACCGGAAGGTAGGTGTGTTTCCTCTCTCTCCCACCATTCGCTGATGTTTCAGTTCCTGAGAAGCAGCAGGCCCTCTAGGAGGCAGTCCTGCTGCGTCCATCTAACCTGTGATGTGTGCTGATCACTGTGTGTTTCTCTTTTTCCACCCAGGACAGCTTTCCTGCCCGCTTTGGAGGAGTCCATTTTGTCAACCAGCCCTGGTACATTCATGCCCTGTACACGCTCATCAAGCCATTCCTTAAAGACAAGACCAGGAAACGGGTAATGAAAACAAAACCCAAAAAGGGGGGGTTCAGAGGGACAAATGCAGAGCCCCTCCACTCAGTCTCCCTCTGTCTTTATTTTCCGCTGTGTTTTTTTTTTTTTTTGCTTTTCTGAAGTCCCTGAGCTTTTGAGCCTCAGCTGGAGTTTTGCAAATGGCCTGGATTTAATCAATAATTCAGTGGCATGGGGTTAGTTTAGAGTCCCAGTGACAAACCAAAGGAAGCACTGAAGGCATGCAAATGCCAGATGCCCCTTTTACAGTAAATGCTTGTGGGAGATGCCAGGTCAAACAGCTTCCTGTTCACCGAATATTTTAAGAACTTACATTTTGTCCTGCGAATGTGTTATCTCTATGAAGAATGTTGATGGTTTGCCTTTTTCCCCATGACTCTTGGGTCATAGCTGCCAGCTCCATCACCCTTGAGGCCGGGAAAGCATTCTTCTTTAGAAATAATAATGCTCATAGGTAAAAAGCTTTTAAAATCTTGATTGCATCAGCTGATGACATTTGGGAAGCCATTGTCCTCCAGCAGAATCCCCCCCACCCCCGCCGCTCCCCGGCATTCAATTAGCTGAGAAACCCGGCATTCTTTAACCTCTCTGAATCTCTGTTTCCTCATTTATAAAATGGAAAAACTAACACCCACATCACGGAGTGGTTGGGGTAATTTTATGAGACACACAGCATAAAATCATTCTTGTAGGAGAGACTCCAGAACACTCATTTCTCTTTCCTATTTAGCTCTCTTTTCTTATAAGCTTTCTGATTTCAGCTATCACCTAGCTCAGGAACACCACCTCTTAAGGGAAAGCTCAGGGACACCACCTCTTAAGGGAACAAGAGTCAGTTTTACAGCACCTTATGTAGGCTGCTGGGCTTCCCAGGTGGCGCTAGTGGTAAAGAATCTGTCTGCCGGTGCAGGCGATGCAAAAGACATGGGTTCAATCCCTGGGTCGGGAAGATCCGCTGGGGGAGGGCATGGCACCTCACTCCAGTATTCTTGCCTAGAGAATCCCGTGGACAAAGGAACCTGGCAGGCTACAGTCCAAAGGGTTGCAAGATTTAGATAAAACTGAAGCAACTTAGCTCTCATATAAACTTCTATGTCCCAGGGACTCCATGCTGGGGAAGAACTCAGAGTACCCAGGGGGGAATGATAATTTGGGAGATTTCCCCCACACATATACACACTCTGCAGGGTTCCCAACTCCTAAAGCTCAGCTGCTTCCAGATCATTAGGAAACACTGCCACAGGGTGTGGGATGCAGGGTAATAATTCTCCTGTCTGCAAATTAGTGTGGAACTCGGGACTAGAATTGGCCAGCCTCAGGAGGCAGAGGCATTCTAGGACATTCTGACATTTGTCTGGGGCTCAGGATGGAGAGAAGAGCCAAGAAGTGCCTTATATGGTTCCCAACATGCTGTCATGCTTCCCACTGGCCTCATCTTCTACTCAGGAAGGAGCCACGTCATTTCCTCCCACAAGGCAACCAACATGTGTCCTGTGCCACTGAAGAAAGGGCTTCCTAGTTCTCTGGGTGCAGAACAGAATCTGACAAATGGGGATTCCGCCTCCTACATGCTGAGTTCCAGCACCCCACAGGGCTCCCCGAGAGAGGGCCAGTTTCAACAACTCACCTTTTCCTCTGAGAACTGGAAGTTTTGGGTGTGTGTGTGTGCCGGGGTCCAGCCTCGGCGGGGTCCGGGGGTCTTGAGGGATGGGTGGCGTCGGCGGATGGGTGGCGTCGGCGGAAGAAGAACTGAGCTGAGTCGGTGTGTGGTGATGGAGCAGTCTCTCATTTATTGTTGTTGGTTTACAGTTTTTATAGCCAAAAGACATCCCCATTACATCACCTATCATTCTGTACAATTTTTTGTTTTCTACCTCCCATAGCAACCTTATCATTGAGTTCATTCCCCAAACTATCATGAAACATTCCCTTTGCAGAAGTCAGATTTTTATGTAATTAGATTTAACAATAGTATGTTTACCATTTGAATGTCTTCAGTATACTTCATTCAATCATGATAAGTACATCAACCTAAGTAGAAAGGTTACATTTCTCTTATCAGGTACAACTATGTAGAAGCTAGAGGGAAGGGCTTAAGCTTGAGACTGTTTATTCTAGTAACCTACTCCAGTTCTTACGAGAAAAGAGGAAAGAGGACAAAGAGACAGTTTAGAGAGAGGAAAGAGAACTAAGAGACAGTCAAGCAGCACTGCTTTAGCAATAAAACCTTATTAACCTTATAACTACTATAATGAATTCCTATGTCTACATATCCTAAAGCAATATCTCCAACTATGCTGGCCACAATTATGAGCATTCCTAAGTCTCAATCGAGCCTGATTTCTTCAAGGAAGCGAGCCTCCTCGTGGAGTGGTCAGGGGAGTGGGAGGTGGAAAGGTGACCCAAGTACGAGCCTTTCTGGTGGTGGCCTTGCCATGACCCCCAGAGAACTCTTGGTAAACTCCCCAGTAATTAGTAGGAGGAGTAGTAACCTATTTAAATGTCCCTTTCATTCCTCCTTAGCCCCTGGGGAAGGTGATCCACCTTCCCAGATCCTCTGGTCGATAAGGTCTGGGGGGAATATCTCAGGACGAATTCTTTCCAACTGTGACTGACCTACTGAGATGAGCCAATGTTCCGAGCATGGACAGAACTTCCAAGAAAAATACCAGGGTGGGGCTTGCCCATAGTTCTCTGGGTGCAGAACAGAATCTGACAAATGGGGATTCCGCCTCCTACCTGCTGAGTTCCAGCACCCCACAGGGCTCCCCGAGAGAGGGCCAGTTTCAACAACTCACCTTTTCCTCTGAGAACTGGAAGTTTTGGGTGTGTGTGTGATGTTTAGCTCCAGCTTTTCCACGTTTGAAATACTATAATTCCTCTACTGAGACATTCTGCAAAAGCCAGAATATGTGAATTTCTTAAAAATATTCTTGTTAAAATTCAGTCATACCCAACCACCCAGTGTCAGAAAATGTACATTGTTTCCTGAAGTGCTACAGTATTCTTGTGGAGAATTTTAGCACTTAGCTTCTTGTCTCTTTCCTCTTTAAATGATGTCATTATATCACAAATTAAAATTCAGTACAATAAGGCAAGGTAGGGAGTAAGACTCTGCTTTCCAATGCAGGAGCCGCAGGTTCGATCCATGATCAGGGAACTAAGATCTCATATGCTGCAGAGTGTAGCCTAAATTTTATTTTATAAAAAGCAAATATTTATTATATACTTATATAGTACATTATACTAATAATATACACCCTTCAGACATGTTGTGAGTTAGGTTCTAGACCACTGAAAAAAAGCAAGTATCATGAAAAAGCAAATCACATGTATGATTTTTTTTGTTTCCCAGTATATAAAAAAGTTACATTTATACTATACTGTAGTCTATTAAGTGTGCAATAGCATTATGTCTAAAAAAATGTTCATACATTAATTAAAAATACAAAACAACAACAAAAAATTGTAATAGTTATATCAAAGATCACTGATCACAGATCACCATGACTAATATAATAATAATGAATGAGTTTGAAATAGTAAGAGAATTATCAAAATGTGGCATAGAGACACAAGGTTTGCTAACAGTTTAGAAAAAGGACACTGATAGACTTGCTTCATGTAAGGTTGCCACAAACTTTTGGTTTACAAACAGTGTAATATCTGTTAAGTACAGCAAAGCACAATTGACAAGGGATGCCTGAAGTAACAATGTAATATAATACTTACATGATATATTATTATACTATATGGAAGTATTTTAAAAATCACATTTATTCATACATTTCTTCATGGTTAAGTGTGTGCATGTGTGTGTATAATTGATGACCCCATACTCGGGAACAATTAATGTGCATTGAGCCTGCAACGTGAAGAAGTATGGGAATCGATGTCTTTATACAGGTGCACTTTGAATAAACTTTCAGGAGGCAATTCCTAAATTACAGGCAATGGTAATTATCGACTTGTGGCTTATCCACTTTATGGATTTGTTTGAAAATGTTGTTTGGGGGTGTTTTCTCCCCTACGACTAATTACATCACCATCCATTATATGCTTCGAAGATGCAAACTTGTTTGTTGAGGTTATTGGCAAATCCAGACAGAAACAGAAAATTGTTGCAAAAATATCTCACAATAAATTCTCAGGTCCCAGTTTCCAATTCCATTGCTTAAGAAGTGACTGAGATTTTTCCTTGTGCCCACACCACCCTGGGAGCTAGGAGAGTTTTAAAATGGTTAAAAAAAGAAATGTTCCCTTTCCTGAGCATCCTGCTCTTCCTATGGGGGTTGTTTGATTGTTGAGTTGTGTGCAGCTCTTTTGCCACTCCATAGACTGTAGCCCACCAGGCTCTTCTGTCCATGGGACACCCCAGCAAGACTACTGGAGTGAGTTGCCATTTCGTTCTCCAGGGGATCTTCCAGACCCAGGGATGGAACCTGCATCTCCTGCATTGGCAAGCAGATTCTTTATGACTGAGCCACCAGAGAAGCCCTCTTCTATGGGGGAGAAAGACTTCAATGAACAAATCAGAAGTCATCTCACAATGAACAGTTAATTTGGGGAATTGGTGAGAGTCAAGTGGGCAGGTGTCACAGGGGCAGATTGAAGAAGTCTTTGACACTAGATGTAGGCCTGGGAAGGATGGGGAACATTGAGGACGGTCTAGAGGATGCTTATGGAGAAGAACAGTGCAATGTGGTGTGTGTGAAGCATGATCAGGGGTTTGGAGGGTCTACATTCCTACTCTTTTCATCTGCAGGGATAATCAAGAGATATGTGTAAATTTGGACCATGGCCAAACAATACCCACTTTATTCATGAACTTCATTTTTAAGGACTATTAACTCAGCCCCTTTTCTGTGCAATAAATTAACATTTTATGAAGACTAACCACAGACACAAAATTGAATGCCTCTTTAAATTTTATGATCGCCAGCAATGCATCTACTTTGTCACTGCTAGACTGTGTATTAGATTAAATGCTCGATCATATGTTTTGGATTATTTTTCCTTGCTAATTAGTTTTTCTTTCCAGATTTTCCTGCATGGAAACAACTTAAACAGCCTCCACCAGCTAATACACCCTGAATTTTTGCCATCTGAATTTGGAGGCACTCTTCCTCCTTATGACATGGGAACATGGGCCCGGACGTTGCTCGGTCCTGACTACAGTGACGAAAATGACTACACTCACACTTCCTATAATGCAATGCATGTGAAACACACATCCTCCAATCTGGAGAGAGAGTGCTCACCCAAGCCAATGAAGAGGTAAGGTCTGGGTTAGCAGAGCCTCCCAGTTAGAGCTCAAGAGGCATTTTTGATGTAGGGGCTATTTGGGGCAACCTGGTAGCTCAGATGGTAAAGAATCTGCCTGCAGCGCAAGGGACTCAGTTTTGATCCTTGGGTCAGGAAGATCCCCAAGAGAAGGGAATGTCAACCCACCCCAGTGTTTTGCCTGGAAAATCCCATGGACAGAGGAGCCTGAGGGGCTACAGTGCATGGGGTCACAAAGAGTCAGACATGATTGAGCACGCATGCATTGTGAGTTAAGTAATTGAAGACCTTTATGGGCACAGAACTTGAATAAAATAAATTGCAATACATTCTCAGCTGATTTCACCAAAATTGAAAGTAAATGCAGCTTGGCTAGCTCAGAAATACTGTCATCCCCATACTATGAAAGAAGCAGTAGAAGGCTTGGCCCTTGGTCATGTCATGATTACAGTTCTGGTCTCAAGGGAGTCTGTTAATTCACACAGAATGAAATGTGGGACCTTTGAGACACATTTGAGGAAAAAGCAACCTGCTAGAAAATGTTGCTATCATCGATGCATTTGGAACCATTTATTGAGCATTTACTTGGCCACAGGCACTGATCAGGCACTGGGAGTATGAAAATGAGTAAAGACATAAAAGAAAAAAAAAAAAAAACAGAGAAAAGGGCCTTGGAAAATCTGCAAAATAAGACTTCTAGCAACCTGTTTCTACTGTGAGTGACAGCTGAACTGGGCTCTGAAGGATGAGAATCAGCAGTCCAGGCTTACAGAGGGAGAAAGACAAGACAGACAGATGTGTGGAGGCTGTAGAGGAGTGGGATATTCTGGTGTGGCAAATTGGTGTGAAAGGTTCAGGGATGAGAGTGGGAATGAAGTTCTAAAGATGGCTGGTTGCAGGTGGGGAAGTACATTGTAAACTATAGTCAATAGAAGGTCATGAGTGAGGGCTTTTTAAACTGATATACAAATAATGTCCAAGTACTTTCTTATTATAATCAGTAAAGCCTTATTTTACCGTTTAAATTTCCAGTTCCCAATCTCAATCTCTATGCATCCCCAAAGGAGGAGTTGGACTGGGGTGGGCCCTTCCATTCTTTTTTCCATACATTACACATAGCTATACACACCCAGAGAAAATATCTAATATTGTGTATTGTGTGGTCTAGTTCAATAGGGCTGCTGTGACAAAGTACCACAGTCTAGAATGGACTAGGTGCCTTAAATCAGGGGTCCCTAGCCCTCAGGGTTCCTGTTGGGAACCGGGCCACACAGCAGGAGGTGATCACCAGGCAAGAGAGTGAAACTTTATCTGTATTTACAGCTGCTCCCTATTGTTCTCCCATCATCCCCAGATGGGACCATCTATCTGCAGGAAAACAAGCCCAGAGTTCCCTCTGGTTTTGTATTATGGTGAGTTATATAATTATTTCATCATAGATACTGTAAGGTAACGTGTTCAGTTGCTCTGTTGTGTCCACCTCTCTGCAGCCTCATCGACTGTAGTCCACCAGGCTCTTTTGTCCGTGGGATTCCCCAGGCAAGAATACTGGAGTGGGTTGTCATTTCCTCCTCCAGGGGATCTTCCCAACCCAGGGATCAAAACTGCATCTCTTGTATCTCCTGCATTGGCAAGCAGATTCTTTACCACTAGTGACATCTGGGAAGACCCTATATATTACAATGAAATAATAGAAAGAAAATACAAAATAAATGTAATGTGCTTGAATCATTCTGAAACCATCCCCTCCTGCCACCCTGGTCCGTAGAAAAACTGTCTTCCATGAAACCGGTCCCTGGTGCCAAAAAGGTTGGGGACCACTGGCTTAAACAATTGAAAGTTATTCTCTCACAGTACAGAGGCTACATGTCCAAGATCAAGATGTCTGCAGGTTAATGCCTTCTGAGACCTCTCTCCTTGGCTTGTGGATGGCCATCTCTCTGTGTCTTCACCGGGTTTTCCCTTCATGCATCTCTTATCTGTATCCTAATTTCTTCTTCTTACAAGGACACTAGTCATATTGGCTTAGGGCCCACCTTATTTGGTCAATATCTTAATAACCTCCTTAAAGATGCTATCTCCAAATATAGTCACAGTCTGAGATACTGGGGGTTAGAACGTCAACATATGAATTTGAAGGGGGACAGACGTAGTTTATCTGTCTTTATGTAAGCTCCTTTGATGTCGGTAATGCTAGGGGTAGCTCGTGTTTTCAGTGCTGTGTCGTGTTCCAGAAAGTGGATATATCACAGTGCAGCCATTTCTCTTCTGATGGACTGTTAGATTTTTTTCTGAGCCCTTTTCTCTGTTCTAAGCAGGGCTTGATGAACCTTTTTGAAGTGCCTCCTTCCTTCTCATGGGAATGTCCCTCTGGGTAGACACGGAGCCCTGTAGCTGCTGGGTCAGAGGAAAGAATCCACCTGCAATACGGGAGAGGCAGGAGATGCGGGTTCAAACCCAGGGTCGGGAAGATACCTTGCAGAAGGGCATGGCAACCCGCTCCAGTATTCTTGCCTGCAGAATTCCACGGACAGAGGAGCCTAGCGGGCTACAGACCATGGGGTCACAAAGAGTCGGACATGACTGAGCGGCTGAGCACACACAAGGTGTACAATATAATGATTTGACTTACATATAGGATGAAATGATTATCACATACATTTAGTGAACATCCATCATTTCATATAAATACAAGATTAAAGAAACAGAAAAAACTTTGGTTCCTTGTGATGAGAACTCTGAAGACATACTCTCTTAACAACTTTCACATGTAACATAAGAGCAATTTTAATTCTATCAATCATATTGTACATTATATCCCTAGAACTTAATTTATCTTTTTGAAAAAACATTCTATTTATTTATTCAGTTGTGCAAAGTCTTAGTTGTGGCATGAGAACTCTTGGCTGTGGCCTGTGGGATCTAGTTCCCTGACCAGGGATGGAACTCAGGGCCCCTGCATCTGGTGCACAGAGTCTTAGCCCCCAGAGCACCAGGGAAGTCCCCTTACTTATCTTATAACTGAGAGTTTGTACCTCTTGACCACCTTCATCCAATTTTTCCCTCATCCTACCCACTGCCTCTGTGACCACAAATCTGATCTCCTTTTCTATGAGTTGTTTGTTTTTGATGCAGTTTTAATCATAAGCCTGATGGTGGGACAGCTGTATGCTATTTTTGTTTTCATGTGTATTTTCCCACCAGACATAGTTAAGCAAAGTTATGGTCTGAGTTTTGTGAGGATCATGGGGTTAGCAGAGAAGAGGGACTAAAAGCCATCAGCAGGCTGTTCTGGGGCCTCAGGTGAGAAAATGAGGGCCAGAACTGATGCTGAATCTGTAGAAGGACAGCTAAATTCTGGAGAAGTTTGGGGAAGGAGTACTAATGCAAGCTGATGTGCCTGACACGCAGTGAGGCCAAACAAACTGAAAACTTGGAGTTTGGAGCCAAGAAAGGTTTACTGCAGGGTCCTGCAAGGTGACTGGTGGCTCATGCCTAAAAAGCCCTGAGTCCCTGAAGGGTTTCAGCAAAGCATTTTTAAAAGGCAGGTGGGCATTGAAACATGTATATTACCATATGTAAAATAGATGACCAGTGCAAGTTCAATGCATGAAGCAGGGCACCCAAAACCGGTGCTCTGGGACAACCCAGAGGGATGGGACGGGGAGGGAGGTGGACAGGGGTTCAGGATGCACATGTATACCTGTGGCTGATTCATGTTGATGTATGGCAAAACCCACAATATTGTAAAGTAATTGTCCTCCACTTAAAATAGATAAAATAATTAAAACAAGCAGTCAGGTGGGGAGAAAGATAGTGTCATAGCGTACTTGGTCAGCTCCTGCACAGTTCTCTGATTGATGGTGAGGTCACAGGACGGTGTCACAGGGGTTCACACTGTCAGTCCTTAGGTTCCAGGAGGCCTGGGGCTATGTGCTCAGTAGTTAACATCTTCTGTTTGTTGAAGAGGGAAGGGTTTTTCACATCTGCAAGACAACTCAGGAAACGTGCGTCAAATACTGTTACCTAGGTGCTTCAGAGAAGAGCTAGAGCAGAGGATATGGGGGAGGGCCTGTCCTGGCAAGGTCCTCTGGGGTCCTGCTGGGTTTCAGGAAGAGCGTCTCTGTTGGAAGTCTTCTTTTGATAAACAGTAAGCAGTGAGTACACAGTAAACAATGTCTGGGAGGAGAAGCTGTATATTTCCTGCTCGGTCATGATGATTACACTCAAATGTCTGGAACACCTCCCTGCTTGGATGGATGAAATCGGGAAATTCATTTACTCCCCAGGTTACTAGTCAGTCTTCACTGGGAAGTGGTGGTCATGGTAGCGGAGAGGGTGCTGACTTTGTGGTCTCTACAGGGAGGGACTAACGTTAGCACCTGAGTCCTTACCGACCCTCAGTCCAGACAACAACACAGTGACAACTGTAGTGACGATTCACACTTTGACACTGTTCTGAGCCCTTAGCTCATTAAACTCTTTAAGTCCTTACCACAACTGTAAGAAAAAGGTATTGTCATTATTCTCATTTTTACAAATGGGGAAACTGAGACATAGAGAGGTTAAGAATGCCCAAGATCACATTGTGAGTAAATGGCCAAGCTGGGGTTCAGACCTGGGCGTGCTGGCTCCCTGTTCTGGGTGTGTGCCCTCTATAAGATAGGGCACACTGCCTGCTTTTCCTTATACATTCTGCATTCTGTCCTCAACCCTTGTGCCAGGCTTCTCTCTCCAGTCTCTGCATGGACAGGAATCTCATGTGGCCTGTCCCTACCCGATCTACCCTGAGGCCATCACAGCCTAGACAGGTCTGAACTTCCAAGGTGAAGGGGCATGAAATAAAAGTTTGCTGCTCTTTCCCCAGATGATCTGAGTTATATCTCTTGGGTGACCAGACATGTTCTGGCTCCAAGTCCCATTTCTGAGTTAATATTGAGAATCAGAGGGGATGATGCCCTCCGCTATTTACCAGCGAATTCTGGAGGGTAAAGACTTAGTCTAACTAACTCTTAATTCATCTCACTGCCTCCCCAAGAACCCAGCTCAACATCGAGCACACAGTAGACACACCGCAGTCACGCTCTATATGCTCATTGCACTTTGCTGTTCAGTTGCTAAGTCATGTCTGACTTTGTGATCCCATGTACTGCAACATGCCAGGCTCCTCTTTCCTCTGCTATCTCTTGGAGTTTGCTCAAATTCATGTCCATTGAGTCCATGATGCTATCCAACCGTCTCATCCTCTGTCACCCTCTTCTCCTTTTGCCTCTTTTCTACCTCAGAATCAGTCTTTTCCAGTGGGTCAACTCTTCACATCAGGTGACCAAGTTATTGCTTGCTGCATTTAGATGAATTAATGTTGAGTAAAATCTACCATCTCCCAAACTCATCCTTGGTGCATTTGCCCAGTCACTTGAATCAAAGTGTCAGCTCCCAGATGGAAAGAGCTAATTCTCCTGCTTTACCAAGACTGTCTTGGTTCTTGCCTCCTGGGATCTTATAGGATAGATAAGATGTGCCCACAAATAACTATATTTCACTGGAGAATGGGGAGAGGTACAATGAAGGAGGTGGAAGAACCTGCTGCAGTGCTCTGAGGAAGCCTTCATTCCTGGTTGAAACCAGGAAGACTTGAGGGAAGTCTTCGGGGAGATAGGAAGAGCTGACCTGGGTTTTGGAGAATGGTAAGATACCAGGCTTCTCCATCCTTGAAATTCTCCAGGCAAGAATACTGGAGTGGATTGCCATGCCCTCCTGCAGGGATCTTCCTGACTCAGGGATTGAATCCGGGTCTCCTGCATTGTGGGAAGATTCTCTACCATTTGAGCCACCAAGGAAGCCCTAATATATCAGAGTTAAGATTCGAGACTATGCTGGAGAAGCTGGCAATCACATACGTATCTCATCACCCCACTGGTCCTACTGTCCTTGGTGGTGGCACCTTGAGCCTTTGCTTGGGGATTTCATGCAGCAGCAGGATGGGCAGTGAGGAGCCTTGTGCTAGTGATGCCAGCAGGAAGGGACCACTCTCGCTGTCAGACTTTGCCTGCTGTCAGGTGCCTCACGGACAGAGGTCTGTGTTGACCTAGAAGATTACAGGGACAGAACAGCCAACATTTGGAGCATCTTTTGACCCCTAAGGACCAAGTGTGTGCATGCTCAGTCTCTCAGTTGTGTCCAACTCTTTTATGACTGTATGGACTGTAGCCCCCCAGGCTCCTCTGTCCATGGGATTTTTCAGGCAAGGATGTTGGAGTGGGTTGCCATTCCCTGCTTGAGGGGCTATTCCCCACCCAGGGAACAAATGCAGATTCTTTACCACTGAGCCGCCTGGGAAGCCCAGAGGAGATAGGAAAATTGGAAATAATTGGAGGAGACTTTACAGGTCCTCTCTTCCCATCTCCCACTCCATATGGTGGTCTGTTCTCTAGCACAGGCTGTCAGACAGCCCCAAGTTGCACTGTTCAAAGATGGGCAGGCAGCATCTGCCTGCTCCAGGGCTTAAGGAAATGGCTCTGTATTCTGAGCCCAGTGACCTGGGCCTGACCTCTGGAATAGCACTATCACTTCCAGTGGGTAGAGATCGCCCACGGTCCTAACCCTGCCATAGTTCCAACAGTCTTCTGGCCCCTTGGGAATGCAATGGGCTTTTGTGAGTGTTCTTGGGGCCTGATCACTTTTCATTATGTGCTTTAGGAGCACAAATGGCCTCTGAGTTCCAAGTGTTTGGAAACAAGGCATTCTGGCACACATGTAAACTTCAAGCTGTATGAAGTTCTCAATGAATAAGCAGTCCTAACAGCTCTTCTTCCCCAGATAATTTTGGCTCAACTCTTAAGCAGAAAAAGCTTTAAAAATATTATTAGTTTAAGTGAAATTTTCTCTGCATGAATTATTTCTAGATCAATCTGTTCTTTGATATGATCATGACTTTGTGGGCTGAGTTTTAACTTCTTGTTTTTTATTTATTTTATATAGTCTATTTTCTTGTTTTCAGGTCATTGGCTGTCACTTTCTGCTCTTGGGATGGTGTAGGTCTGAAGCACCTAATTTCCTCCTTATTTATTTATTACTAGAATATGTTTTAAATCCAGAAAGTAGGTAGCCAAACTTTTTTTTTTTAGCAAAACTTCTATATACTGTCCACCAAATAAGAGTAAATAGAGTTTGTGTTTGGAAAAGGAAATGGCAACCCACCCCAGTATTCTTGCCTGGGAAATCCCACGGACAGAGAAGCCTGCAGGGCTGCAGTTCATTGCGCTGTGAAGAATCAGACAAAACAGTGACTAAGCACTGAGTAGGCTTTATATTAGGCTCTACATAAGTATTTAGCTGTGAATATGTTGTTAAGTCGCTAAGATGTATCTGACTCTTTGCATCCCCATGGACTGCAGCATGCCGGGCATCTTCCTGTCCTTCATCATCTCCTGGAGTTAGCTCAAATTCATGTCCACTGAGTCAGTGATGCCATCCAACCATCTCATTCTTTGTGGCCCCCTTCTCGTTCTGCCCTTAATCTTTCCCAGCATCAGACATCTTTTCCAGTGAATTGGCTTTTCACATCAGGTAGCCAAAGTATTAGAGCTTCAGCTTCAGCATCAGTCCTTCCAATGAATACTCAGGGTTGATTTGTGAATATGACAAAACTCCAGCCACATTGCTTTAAACAATAAGGAAAATGTATTATTTCACATAATAAAATAACAAAGTAAGGTGGCTACAAGAATGTTTATTCCAGCGGCTCAGTGGTTGCCAACAGAAGCCAGGTTCTTACCCCTGCATCCAGCATGAGTGAAGACTTCTCAAACAGGAATCCACCCTGATTCACACGGAATGAATCCAAACCAGAGGAGATTTTTCTGCCTGGAAAAGGGGAGGGAATGGCTTGGACTGGAAACCAGCATCTCTGCTTCAGATTTGGGAAGGCAGGTCTGGAACTTCTGCTTCAGGAAGCAAGTGCATGGTCTTTAAATCAGTGTGTTGATTTTGTGACATCTTTCTCAGTTGTTGGAATTGGCTTATTAATTGCTTTCCTATTCTAGCCTATATCTCTGGTAAACTAATTAGAATGGCTATGTTGGTGAGTCACTAAGTTGTATCCCACTCTTTTGTGACCCCATGGGCTGTAGCCCACAAAACTCCTCTGTCCATGGAATTTCCCCAGGCAAGGATATTGGAGTGGGTTGTTATTTCCACTTACAGGGGATCTTCCTGACCCAAGAATTAAACCTGTGTCTCCTGCTTTGACAGGCAGATTCTTTACCACTGAGTCACCAGGGAAGCCCCAGAGGGCTATAGGTATCATTAAAAAGGCTCTCCCATACAGACAAGCAGAGAAACATATTGTCTTGAAAAAGAACCTCAGTGCAAAAAATGACAATATTGTACCAACCATGTAGAAGAGCACATACGTAATATTTTGGTTATTGATTCTACACTGACTTTCTTTTTTTTTTTCCCATACTTCTGTATTTTATTTATTTATTTATTTATTTATTTAATTTTCTTCACTTTATTGTGTTGGTTTTGCCATACATTGACCTCACTGACTTTCTAACTTGGCATGACATGGCAATAATTCTGCTGCCTTCAGTGTGTGCTTACATGTAAAAATGTTTGTTCCTAGGATTTTTTTCTTTTTTTAGATACAGATAGCACCATTCATGGGGTTTCCCAGGTAGCTCAATGGTAAAGAATCTACCTTCCAATGCAAGAGACACAAGAGACACGACTTCGATCCCTGGGTCAGGAAGATCCCCTGTAGGAGGAGATGGCAACCCACTCCATTATTCTTGCCTGGAAAATCCCATGGATGGAGGAGCAGGCGAGCTACAGCCCATGGGGTCGCAAAGAGTCAGGAATGACTGAATAACTGAGCACACACGCACACAGCACCATTCATAGTGTCAAAACTGTCCATTTTTGTCATTTCCAGTAATTTGGGGGTGTTTGGTGCAGCCTGAGCACAGATAAAGTTTGGGTGAATTTATGCAATAACTCCTGCTTTAATTTTTTATACCTTTAGAACTTAAGAGAGAATTATTTGCAGAGAAAGAGGCCTTAAAGACCCAAGCTGCACCTCCACTCAGGCCAGGAGAGGGGCCCCAACTTTCCAGGAAATGATCCACCTCATCTATCCCGTATACTGGGCACTTGGAGGGACCCAAGTGCTTTGAAGTCTTGTCCAAACACACAGTGGCAGGGTTGCTTTTGATTCCTTTGACCAAACGCCTCCATCTGTATGTTCCCTAAACTCCTCTCCTAGATCCCATGTGAGAGAAGTGGGACAATATCTAAAGACATTGTCAGCCAGCCACTTTGATTGGAGGGAGTGGAGGAAGCTGAGGGAATGCCTGGATGGAGTTCCGATTTCTGAGCCAGAAGGAAATTTTTGACCATGCTGTTCCCCTTTGGGTCCTGCCTGGGTGGTAAGAAGAAGAAAGCCAGTTTAACTGTTTTCAGCTGTCAGTAGGATTGCCTGTGACCCTGGTGATCTCTCAGCACGTCGTCCTCATTTTATGGAGTGAATTACGCGTTTGCTGGGTAACTACTCATTTCCGGCAGAAGTAATATATCATTATGAAATGCACTCTGCAGGAAAGGAATGAGGGGAACAGGAGTACCCTTGTCTTCTAAGCAGTTGGGGCAAAAAAAAAAAAAAGGGCTCATTTTACTGTGTGGCCCTGGGAACAGATGTTCCATACGGCGGTCCCATTCAGTAAAATGACATGAAGCGTCACTTCTTCATGAATGCTTCACAGCCCCTGCTGCCTTCTAAGTTGCATTATGATTGATTTATCGCTCAGCCACTTCTCACTTTTCGGATGTCCCTCTATGTCAAGCAGCTAACGCTTGAGATGTCATCACTTCTAGAAGCAAATACCTTGTGGGTATCCCATGCAAGCCCAGTGTTCTACGTCAGTTACTGGATACTGGAGGGTTGCTTGGCCGCTGACAGGAATTTGTTAACATTTTCTAAAGATTAAGATAAATAGCTGCCTAACTTCTTCAATACTAGTGCATCCAGCTGAAACAAATTCCCTGCTTTTTTACAGCTTTCTTTATTGCGGCAGAAATGAGGAGAGGGCATCTCCTTACACAAACATCCTACAAAGTCATGTAACATTAAAAGTGAGAGTCGCCCAGCCATGTCCAACTCTTTGTGACCCCATGGACCGTAACCCACCAGGCTCCTCTGTCCATGGGATTCTCCAGGCCAGAATACTGGACTGGCTAGCTGTTCCCTTCTCCAAAGTAATATTAGAATGAAGAAAATCTACAGTGAATTCAGCTCGTAAGAACATGATCTAGGATAGATAAAATGTGTGTGGGGTGGGAGGTGGGTACATGCTCCCCTTTATTTTAAAGAGCGGCACGACAAATTATGAGATAAAGAATTCTAAGCGCCTGGAAAAGCCAAGAAGTCGGGTTGAATTAGAAGCAAATGAACAGTTGTGGGTGTGACTGGTTGTAGTTTCAAGTGCTAAGTGTTTGGTAACTCACAGTGCCTGTTCCGAAAGAGACTCCTGTTTGCTGAAGCTCTGTGGTTAGGTACGGTTACTTGGCAGGGAAGATGTAGTCTAGGCAAGAAAAGCAAAGAAGGTTTATTTCTTGTGAACACATTGCTGTTGGTAAGCAAACATTTTGTCTGATTCTGATAAAGCTGATGGCAAGTGTACCCAACGTCTCGCCAGCAGTGGGGCTCTCATATAAGCTTTAGTGATCGTATGGATGAAAACAAATACTTGACGTGATACGTGATGAAAGTCTCATTGAAGTATCTTTCATAAAAACAGTGTGCTGCTCATGTAGAGAATTTCAGTGCCTTTAAGCAAACTTTGCTATAGATCTTACGTGAGCTCAAAGTATCCAGACTATAGTGTTTGAGCTTTCATGTTAAGGCCATACATGAGCATTGTCAAGTTTTCAGCATCTCATGGGAAATGCCTTCACGTCTCCACTTCTTCCCACATGCCAGACAGGATACAGACGTTCCTGGACTTATGCTGAAAGCTCTTGAAAATTGAGCCTTTCAGGTTTTGAGAACTGAAAGAAAATAATTATAGTTTTTAAACAGAGAATTTTTAAAAATAGATTTTTTTATTAGTTTTGCCATACAAGGACATGATATCACCATGGGTTTACATATGCTCCCCCTCCAGAACCCCCCTCCCTCCTCCCTCCCCCCTGGAAATCTCAGTGCACCAGCCCCAAGGATCAATCCTGGGCTGGCGATTGATTAGACATATGATAATTAACATGTTTCAATGCCATTCTCCCATATCATCCCATCCTTGCCCTCATCCACAGAGTCCACGAGTCTATTCTATACATCTGCGTTCCTTTTGCTGTCTCGCATGCTGGGTTCTCGTTACCGTCTTTCTAAATTCCATATATATGCGTTAATATACTGTATTGTTGTTTTTGCTTCTGGCTTACTTCACTCTGGATAATGGGCTCCAGTTTTCGTCCATCTGAGTAGAACTGATTCAAATGAATTTTTTTTAATGCTGAGTAATATTCCATTGTGTATATGTACCACAGCTTTCTTATCCATTCGTCAGTTGATGGGCATCTAGGTTGCTTCCATGTCCTGGCTATTGTAAACAAAGCAGCGATGAACATTGGGGTGCACGTGGCTCTTTCAATTCTGGTTTCCTTGGTGTATATGCCCAGCAGTGGGATTGCTGGGTCATATGGCAGGTCTATTTGCAGTTTTTTAAGGAACCTCCACACTGTTTTCCATAGTGGCTGTACTAGTTTGCAATCCCACCAACAGTGTAAGAGGGTTCCCTTTTCTCCACATCCTCTCCAGCATTTATTGCTTGTAGATTTTTGGATTGCAGCCATTCTGAGTGGTGTAAAGTGATATCTCATTGTGGTTTTGATTTGCATTTCTCTGATAATGAGTGATGTTGAGCATCTTTTCATGTGTTTGTTAGCCATTTTTATGTCTTCTTTGGAGAAATGTCTGTTAAGTTCTTTGGCCCACTTTTTGATTGGGTCGTTTATTTTTCTAGAATGGAGCTGCAGGAGTTGCTTGTATATTTTTGAGATTAATTGTTTGTCCGTTGCTTCATTGGCTATTATTTTCTCCCATTCTGAAGGCTGTCTTTTCACCTTGCTTATAGTTTCCTTTGTTGTGCAGAAGCTTTTAATTTTAATTAGGTCCCATTTGTTTATTCGTGCTTTTAGTTCCAGTATTCTGGGAGGTAGGTCATAGAGGATCCTGCTTTGGTTTATGTCAGAGAGTGTTTTGCCTATGTTATCCTCTAGGAGTTTTATAGTTTCTGGTCTTATGCTTAGATCTTTGATCCATTTTGAGTTTATCTTTGTGTATGGTGTTAGAAAGTGTTCTAGTTTCATTCTTTTACAAGTGGCTGTCCAGTTTTCCCAGCACCACTTGTTAAAGAGGTTGTCTTTTCTCCATTGTATATTCTTGCCTCCTTTGTCAAAGATAAGGTGATTTTAATGCATAAAAATAGATTATCAGCCCCATGTTATAGATAGAGTTACTAGAGCACACGTGGGCATGCTTAGTCACTATGTTGTATCTGACTCTTGGTGTCCCCATGGACTGTAGCCTACCAGGTTCCTCTGTCCATGGGATTTTACAGGCTAGAATACTGGAGTAGATAGCCATTTTCTTCTCCAGGAAGATCCTGGCCCAGGGATTGAACCTATGTATCCTGCATTGCAGGTGGATTCTTTACCACTGAGCCACCAGGGAAGCCCAATACACTGAGGTTAAATGATCTAGCCCAGATGGCAGGGCTGGTAAGCAGCAAAACATAGTAAATTCAGTTCTCTTCATTCCAAGTTCAGTGCTCTGTCTTTTACCACAACTGTTCTCACACTTGTGTGCATTCATTCATTCGTTCGTTCCTTCATTCCACAGGGACTTAAAGAGTACCTTTCAGGGTGTTTGTCTTTTCTCAAAGCCCTGCAGCTATCTTAGATGTCTGCTCCCATTTCTACCAGCGCTAATTGTATCCTGTCTCTAAGACAAGTTTGAAAAGCAACTTCCTCCATCACACTGTGATGTACTGTGCTGTCCCTAAACCCCATTCTATGGGGCGGGGAAGCTACAGCTATTCAGGAAGAAAATTGATATTCAGGCTAATGTAGTAATATCAAAGGAGATGCATTAATGTCCTGTCATTTAGATGCATTTAAGTCATCTGACTCAAAAACAGACTTATAGAAGATAGTTTTTATCAAGAATACCCATCCTTTTCAAACTCAGATAGAATGAGTCACCTTCATTGTCTTAGCTGGTGGCAGCTTCTGGCATTTTCTCTACCTGCTTCAGAACATCACATTCCAGTCCTAGCAAAGGGACTCCACAGAGGCTGTGCACCACCCATTTCACAGGAAGGAGAATAATTAGGAAAAATTAGGGATGCTCTGAAAGTGACTGGCAGCTCTTTGTGCCACTCTAATTCTAATGAAAGATGAGCCCATTCAAAGCAGATGGTGCAAGCATCTGCATCATTTGCTGTGTTGCTATTTTTAGATACGATTGGTAGTAGAAAAAATTGTCCAGAAGCATCTGCATGTTAAAACTGTGTTATTTGAAAGATTGTCTGACTGTCTCAGGACACCTGACTCCACCTTGAAGTGCTTCAGCTCACTTCAGTCGCTCAGTCGTGTCCAGCTCTTTGTGAGCCCATGGACTGCACCACCCCAGGCTTCCCTGTCCATCACCAACTCCCAGAGCTTACTCAAACTCATGTCCATCGAGTCGGTGATGCCATCCCACCATCTCATCCTCTGTCGACCCCTTCTCCTCCCGCCTTGAAGTGCATGCCTCAAAAACAATACGCATAGTGAACATGGGCTGATGGCAAGAACTGTTATCTGGTTCGCCTACAGACTGGGCCCTAAGACATCTGCAGACCTCACTCTGATGTCCAGGGTTTTACCAAGGAGTTTGGGTACAATGCACACTAACTGTCTAGCTATGACTTTGAGCACTCTCATCCTTGAGATGCATTAAAGTGACTCTGCTTGAAATATTGCTTTAGCAAATCACTTGGTAAAATTAAGAATATTTTTATAACTAAATAACCTGATTCTCTATATCTATTTTCTAAGTTGGCAGTCTTTTCTTTGGTTTCCTCAAGTGGTCAGACAAAGGCTGCCTCTGTTATCAGAAAGACCAAGTGTCATATGTTCATATTCAGAAGATCATATTCAGGGAAATGTTGGTAAAATGATAAACAATATGGGTGGACCTAGCGATTGGACTAAGTAAGTCAGACAGAGAGAGATAAAATAATATGATATCACTTACACATGGAATCTAAAATATGATAAAAATGAATTTATTTTCAAAACAGAAACAGACTCAGACATAGAAAACAAATTTATGGTTACCAAAGGGGAACGGATGGGAGGTTAGGATAAGTTAGAATACTGGGATTATCACATATATACTACGCGATAACCAAGGACCTGCTATATAGCACAAGGAAATATATTCAATACTTTTTAATAACCTATAAGGAGAAAGAATCTAAAAAATGAATATGTATATACTGAGAGCTTCCCTGGTGACTCAGCAGTAAAGAATTCATCTTACAATGTAGGAAACCCAGGTTTGATCCCTGGATTGGGAAGATCCCCTGGAGAAGGAAATGGCAACCCACTCCAGTATTCTTGCCTGGGTAATGCCATGGATAGGGGAGCCTGGCAGGCTACAGTCCATAGGTCACAAGAGTCAGATGCAACTTAGCAACTAAACAACAACAATAACAGCATATATACTGATTCACTGTGCCATATACCTAAAACTGACCCAACATCCTGAATCAACTATACTTCAAATAAAACCAGTATCACTTCAAAAAATTATTATGAGGTTTAAACAAAGATAATGCAGGCTAATGAATTAGCACAGAAGCTGGCATGAAATCAGTACTCAATAAATGATGTGTCTTTTATTGTTGACAGTGATGAAGAAATGATGACAATAAATATAATAACCAGCCTTGGGGATGGGTAACTCTCTCATAGGTGATAATTCTAAAAATATCCAATCACAGTGTATGTTGAAATCTTCCTTTCCAAAACATTCTGAAACTGATTTTGGATGTGACGAGCAAGCTTTGCTGAGTGCCTGTTGGAATTTTTCTGCACACTGGGACACCCTTGGTTGCTTGAGATGAGGTGGGAGCTACTCTCTGCAGCAGGAAACTGTGGCCTGAGGACAATCATATTAGCAATCAGTTGCTTTAAATAAACTAGAATACTTCATGATGACAAAATTCAGTTCAGTTCAGTTTCTCAGTCGTTTCCGACCCTTCGTGACCCCATGGACTGTAGCACACCAGGCTTCCCTGTCCATCACCAACTTGTGGAGTTTACTCAAACTCATGTCCATTGAGTCGGTGATGCTATCCAACCATCTCATCCTCTGTCGTCCCCTTCTCCTGCCTTCAATCTTTCCCAGCATCAGGATCTTTTCAAATGAGTCAGTTCTTAGCATCAGGCAGCCAAAGTATTGGAGTTTCAGCTTTAGTTTCAGTCCTTCCAATGAATATATTCAGGACTAATTTCCTTTAGGGTCGACTGGTTGGATCTTTTTGAAGTCCAAGGGACTCTCAAGAGTCTTCTCCAACACCACAGTTCAAAAGCATCGATTCTTGAGCGATCAGCTTTCTTCATAGTCCAACTCTCACATTCATACATGACTACTGGAAAAACCACAGTTTTGACTAGACAGATCTTTGTCAGCAAAGCAACGTCTCTGCTTTTTAATATGCTGTCTAGGTTGGTCATAACTTTTCTTCCAAGGAGTAAACATCTTTTAATTTCATGGCTGCAGTCACCATCTGCAGTGATTTTGGAGCCCCCCAAAAATGAAGTCTGTCACTGTTCCCACTGTTTCCCTGCCTATTTGCCATGAAGTGATGGGACCAGATGCATGATCTTAGTTTTCTGAATGTTGACTTTTGAGCCAACTTTTTCACTCACCTCTTTCACTTTTATCAAGAGGCTCTTTAGTTCTTCTTCGAAAATAGTTATTTTTTTATTTTTATTTTTATTTAATTTTCTTTACTTTATTATGTTGGTTTTGCCATACAATGACATGAAACCGCCCTGGGTTTACATATGCTCCCCCTCCAGAACCCCCCTCCCTCCTCCTTCCCGATTCCCTCCCCCTGGGACATCTCGGTGCACCAGCCCTGAGCATCAACCCTGGGCTGGCGATTGATTTCACATATGATAATTAACATGTTTCAATGCCATTCTCCCATATCATCCCACCCTTGCCCTCTTCCACAGAGTCTGCAAGTCTGTTCTATATATCTGCGTTCCTTTTGCTGTCTCGCATGCAGGGTTCTCGTTATTAAGTAGCACCTGGCAGCTTTGAATTCAGTATTTAGAAATTTGTGGAAATAAAAGTATCTTTTAACGTATCTATTTATTTATTTGACTGCATTGAGTCTTAGTTGTAGCACCTGTGATCTTTCGTTGCGACGCATGGACTTTCTAAGTGATGGCACTGAACATAGTTGCCCTGTGGCACGCGTTATCTGAGCTCCCCGACCAGGGATAGAACCCAAGTTCCCTGCATTGTAAGGTGGATTCTTAACCACTGAACCATGAGGGAAGTCCCTAAAAAGATTTTGAAAAGTTAAATCTTTTGGAGTCATGAAATCTAAATGTTTTGGGCTCATTCAAATTTTCAAAGAGGCTTTTCAGGTCTGGTCAAAATTTGTTATTTGCTGTATTGTTATGCATTTCTAGAAGGAGGTAAAAACAAATGCTGAGATAGAGAGATAGTTAGACTATTCAAGCAAATTAGCTTAAAGTCAGAATTGTGGAACTTTGAAAAATCAAGTCTAATTATTTTCAAGAACTAATGTTGATTTCTCTCAGTCTGGTGGACTTCATGAAATCTTGGGGCTAAAATCAGCACTTTGTCCAGCAATCATCATTTTACAGTCGAAAAATAGAAGGGATCATAGAAGTCAAGTGAGATGTTCCACAGAGTCCCATTGCAAGCTAGTGACATGGTGATGATTCTCTTCCATCAGCTCATTTCTCTAAGGATCCTTATAATAAACAACCAAAACCATCAATAATTGTAACACGAAGTTAGTAATAATTTTGCTGTATGTTCAGAAAGAACTTCTTTCTCTTCAAGCAGTTTAAATTTCTTCCTGAAGTCTTTTGATATTATTTATCCATTTAAAGATAAAATAATGGTATATGCTCACCCTCATCTAAACAATAAATTAACAGAATCTAAACTAATGAAGTTTCTTTCTAGTTAGCATTCAAACAACAACAGTGTCTCTCAGAAAACAGCTCTCATGTCACCTGGGGCTTTGTGTGCATCAGTTTGAGGATTAAATGAGTTAACATGTGAAAAATAACTCAACACACTGAAATTGGCGGTGACAGATCATAATGTTGTTGCTGTGGTCCTTTGGGATGACTGTGAAATTCTAAGTGAGTATGAGTATGTTACTCTGGTTCAGCCACAAGCCTGATGGAGGGAATGAAGCTTTAGACTAGCTCTGTCTGATAGAAACAATGTGAGCCACACATAGAGTTTTAAGTTGTCTTGTAGCCACATTACAAGTAAAGAGAGAAGTGAAATTAATTCCAATAATATGTTTTATTTAACTCAAATTGTTGTTGTTAGGTCCCTAAGCTGTGTCTGATTCTCTGCGACCCCTCCAGGCTCCTCTGTCCATGGGATTTCCCAGGCAAGAATACTGGAGTGGGTAGTCATTTTCCTTCTCCAAGGGATCTTCTCAGATCAGGAATTGAAACCATGTCTCCTCCATTGGCAGGTGGATCATTTATGACTGAGCCACCAAGGAAGCCCAACCCCATGTATACAAAATTATGATTTCAATATAATTTAAGAAGTATTAGTGAGATATTTTACATTATTTTTTTTTCATGGTGTCTTTGAAATCGCATGCATACAGTGTCTTTACAGCCTATCTCAATATCTCAACTAAGACCAATACAGTTTCAAGTCCTCAGTGGGCACATGTGCTGAGGGCTCTGTGTTGGACAGTGTGGCTTTGGACCTATTTACATGTGAGCCCAATTTCCATCCTTTCTGTAGGTGCATTTGTTTTCTCTTGGCTCTTTCTTCCTTGATCTAAGATTGGTACCTATCATGGTTAAATAGAAATACATTATACACTTGAATTCAAGTTACAATGCATTTAGGCAAAAGCTGAATTGTTCAGATCACTCTAAAAATAGTTCATTTAAAAAGCAATAGAATATTTATTTTTCTTCCATTGATTTCTTTATAGTTCAGTAAGTTATGGCAAATTGTTTTGTTATAGTCAAGGGAGGTTTATTTCTTATTTCTTCACTTCGATAGAGAAAGGCTTTGCTGCTTTACATGAGAAACACTTGGGCTAACTGTTAAAAAATGATTTGTTGATTTATTGATCTGGTTCCAGGAATTTTAATTGAATCATTTTGCCTACAAGTGGGAGAAGGCAATGGCACCCACTCCAATACTCTTGCCTGGAAAATCCCATGGACAGAGGAGCCTGGTAGGCTGCAGTCCATGGGGTCACTAAGGGTCAGACATGACTGAGTGACTTCCCTTTCACTTTTCACTTTCATGCATTGGAGAAGGAAATTGCAACCCACTCCAGTGTTCTTGCCTGGAGAATCCCAGGGACGGGGGAGCCTGGTGGGCTGCCGTCTATGGGGTCGCACAGAGTCAGACACGACTGAAGCGACTTAGCAGCAGCAGCAGCAGCAACAGCCTACAAGTATCATTCTAACACCGAAGAGTTTGGTAGCTGAACAGAATATGTGTCTTACAATTATTCTTTAAGATTCCACATCAAGGATATTATTGAAGGCATTATTGCAGAAAGAAACTCCATATTGCTTCACATAATAGAAAATAACTACAAATAGATGCACTGAATGCTATATAAATAATTGTTCATCAGGTGGAAACTTCTGAGTTACTTCTAAAAGTTATAAGATATAAGGTAAAATAATAAGGTTAGCTTTCCTGTGGAGCAGTCTCATCACTTATTTTGAATTTTTAAAATATTAGTCTTTTTCCATTCTCAAATCTTAGTCTGCATTTAGTGTAATGTTATATGATACATCAGGACACATAGTTCTCTCTCATAAATTTAATAATGAGGCTCTTGGGAACTTGGAGTTGAATTCATGTTTTGTAACTCAAAGTGTAGCTGAACTAAATGTTCCAGACCTTAATTTTCTTATCTGCAAATGGGGAAGAATAGCAATAACTAAAAATGAAGGTGCACGTGTATCAGGCTGACACTGGGCTAGACATTTTCCTTTTGTAAGTCATCTAGTTCTCCTTACGCCCACCTGCCATGTGGTAGGCACTATCATACTTCCATTTTACACATGAGGGGGTCAAATTTGCCCAGGACCACAAAGCCAGTGGTGGAGCCATCATTCAAGTCCAGGCAGGAACTTACAGGGAGAAATAGAGGTTGAGTAGAATTACTTAAAGACAGCTTAAAAAATATCTTTTAAAAAACCTCACTCTTTCTGGTTAGAAGTACTGATACAGGTGTACTAGGACATTACTGTTTCACTAAACCAAGCTCATCACTGATTTTAAGAAATAAAACCAGAACTATGGAAAGCTTCCTGAAGAAGGGATGAGGTTGGTCCCTGGAAAGCAAATGGGAAGGATCTGAGTTGACGGAGGATTTGACTAAATTGCCTCTGAGGCTCCCTTATAGCCCTGGTCTCAGTGACTGCAGGCGATTGCCTAGGGTGAAGGGTGGAGGTCCTGTGCCCTTATTTGGGGTCCACAACACCCAAGCGAGGCAATGGCAGTTCATTAGGAAGAAGAAAATGCAGTGACAACTATTGAGATAAGGTAACTAACTGAAGTTTTGGAAATAAACCTCTGACTGAGAACAGACTCTAGTTCAATTGTGAGTCTATGCAGAATGGACTAGCTCGTGATGAACATTTTCCATCTTTATTTTGTTCTTTTTGAAAGGTAAATGCCTTTGGAAGGAGTGAAAATTAAAAGCATGGCTATAGGTATTTGATGACATGCAGTGGGGAAAGTTCCAAATTTTGGAGAGGGAAAGGGGAAAGTAGAAAGAAGAAAGGTAGAGTGAATGAAGGAGGGTGGGGGTGGAGGATATAATAGCAGGAAAACAAAATGTGGCAACTATCAGGGCAAGAATGAAGCCGTTGTTAGGGTATAGGCTACAGCCCTGAGATAATGATGGCTCGTATAACTCCCCACTTGCCCTTGAGGTTAAGCTGGCTTTCAGTGTTGGAAAGAGGACCCAAGAGAAAAGGCTGCAATATTTATTTTAGTGGAAGTGTTCATCTTCTTGGGTGAAGGCAAAGCGAACAAGTGGGGAGATTACCATTGAACGTGATCTGGGCAAAAAGTCACAAGGCAAGTGGTTCCTCCATGGTTAATAACCAGTTCTTGAACTCACTGTTTATGAGTGGCAGAGATGTTTTTAACAGTGAGAGAGTACTGTGACTCAGCTAATGGGCAGAGGGCAAGATTTAAGATGGATGTTTCTGTTTGCTTTATTTATGCTAGATTTTGAAAAAGGCAATGTATGCTTTCTGTTTTTCGAATGAATTTCAAGTATTTTATGATAGCATGTGTTCCTTATATCAGATGCTCATCTTGTGACCAGGTAAATGGAATTATGTCACACTGAAAGTAAAGATGCTTTGGTCCCCTTCTCAATGAGGGAAAATGCAAGCAAACAAGAAAAAAAAAATTGTGTTTGGTTCCTCACGCTCAGTGCCTCAGGGCTGTTCAGTTGTTGCCCACCATTCAGCCAAGACAGTTTATTGGCTGAGATAAGAAACCTAGCATCCTGAGTCCCCACTGTCAGTACAAGTATTTAAAAAATTCCACATTGATCTGAGAAATGGAATGTTTTCTGTAAACAAAGGATATCATAGTCATCATCAGTGAGCTGGTGAGCCCTGAAGGAACTCAGGAAGGAATGAATACCTGCCATCTAGCAAACATCAGACTGCTGCCACTTCCTATGATGAGCCCTGAGGAAACTCAGGATATGAAAACCCAGGAAACTGGCGGAGATACCTGATGTGCATATCAAAAGAATGACTCGAGTGCGTCCAGACTCTTGTATCTTTCCACACATAGAAAAGGCTTCAATTCCTTGACTTGAGATACCTGGTTTTCTTTAGTTAACAATCATCTTTTGACATTCAGACTACCTGCCCTTTGTTGCAAAAATTCTATATAACCTGGTTCTGGGCTGATCCCCCACCTCTACCACCTCCTTGAAGCAGTTCTCTCAGGGTTATTTGAGATGCTGCCTCTGGGCTTGAAGTCCTAAAAATCCCCTGCTGCATAAAACATAACTCTTAATTTCTAAGTTGTGAATATTTTTTTAAGTCAACAGATCCAAATTTAATGCCAAGTGAAGGGAAGAGGCACCAGAATGAGGCCTGTGAATGATATTGCTGTGTGAATGATAGCTTTTCCTCTCTTCTTTTTCTTTTAGAGATGATGCCTGCTCCCCACTCCAATATCCTATTCTCAGAGTATTGATCACAGTGAATACCTGTCTATGGGTCTATGTGAGAAACATGCTTACTTGCCCGAAACCAAGGGTGGACTCAGAGACACAAAGCACAGTAAAAGGAAGACTTTAAATGACAGTCTTACAAGATCAGGTGGCTGGTGGGCAGGCACACCCAGGACAGTTACAGCAAGCACTTTTATTTCCTGGCAAGCAGATCCCTCCCCAGGTCCTCACTGGCTTAGTACTATGGGGTTACAATCTACTAGGACATTACCTACATCTTATAGGGTATTCTTTCTTCTCCCTTCCCATCCTAAGTCCATATTTCTCAATAAGAACTTTAGTTATCCCTTCCCAAACATCCTGTTAGCTTAGGGATGTTCCGGGGATAAGCTGTTAGGCAAGACTAGCTTCCCAGTAATTTTCCAAGATGAAAATAACTAGCTGTGAGTGGAAAATAGTTTGTTAATAATTCTCCACCCAAGGCCAGCTTGTCCTGAAAATGGACCACTTCAAGTTCCATTTCTTATAGTCTATGACTGGGTAATTAAAGCAGTATTTCCACTCAAGAATGAGTATTTCTGCACATGTTCTCACAGTCCCTAGCTATGGCAGGAGATATTCACAAACATTTCTTACCATACATGAACTATCCTTAGCCTTTTAACTCTTTAACTTTATTCACTTTATGCTAATTATTTGGTCTAAAGGGACTGAAAACTCTCATATCAAAAAGCACATAACCGTTCTGTGTCATTTATGCCTTGTTTCATTTGCAGTGTTGTTTTTGTTGTTTAGCCACTCGGTCGTATCTGAGTCTTTATGACCCCATGGACTGTAGCCCCCCAGGCTTATCTGTCCATGGGATTTTCCAGGGAAGAATACTTGAGTGGGTTGCCATTCCCTCCTTCAGGGACTCTTCCTGATCCAGGAATTGAACCCATGTCTCTGAGTCTCCTGCATTTGTAGGTGGATTCTTTACCAAGGAGCCACCAGGGAAGCCTGCTGCTGCTGCTGCTGCTGCTAAGTCATGTCAGTCATGTCCGACTCTGTGCCATGAGTGAGTGGCAATAAGTGAATTTTGTTTGAAAGTTCAATATTTGAGAATTTGTTGATTTTTTTTTTCCGTGGTGGCTTCTTGATGGGGGAGTTTAAAAACAAATCCACTACTCATGAAAATCACAGACAATAATTTGGATGGGTAACACATTTCTAGACCCAAAAGGACAGAGATACAGTGGTAATCTGAGCCAAATTAAAAAAGAGGAAATATTCAACCATACACTTTCAAGACGGGAGAGAAATGACTTAACAGCAGCATGTGTAAATATAGCTAAAATTTCCGTTGGCTTTATTAAGTGAGTTCCAGAAAGGCTAAGGCAATTTTAGGTACATTTTCTATGCTTCAAGAGAAGCATAGAAAAAAGAAAAAGAAGGAAGCAATAATTTCATTCTTTTTTGAAGTGACATCCTGTGGGCAAGCAGTTGATGAAGAGATGCAGGAGAGTAGTTAAGTTCTAGAAATCTTGAAGGCTCAAGAGGAATTTGGTTAGTTTTAGTGGGAACAGAGAGGGCTGGAGGGTACTCGACAAATATTTTAAGGGTTATTATGTGGACTGGATGGATTATACAAATTTTGGTGATTCCAGCAGACAAAACCAGAAACAGTGTATAGAAGTTGCAAAAAGACAGGTTTTAGTTCATTGTAAGAAAGAGCTTTCTAGCAGAGTTCCTCCTCTAGGAGTATGGAGGACTAGATTTCTTAAATCAGATATATTCAACAAGAAACTGCATGGCACCTTGGTTCATCTAGTGGGTCTCTGAGGTCCTTTCTAATTCTGTGGCTGTGATTCTCTTGCCATGTTGTAAAGCAAAGCCAAGTGGCACGAAAGAAGAGAAATACAGCTTAGCGTCTCTAAAGTGGACTGGCCATTAACATCCTCCATTTTCACCAGGGCCTATAGGGCAAAGCGGTTAGGCAGCTGTCCAAGGTGCTGGATGGAGGTGGCCTGTATGGGCAGTTGTATGCCTGTTTTTGAGTTTTAGTTTAAAACCTTCTGGGTTTTCGGCTTTTCTGCTTTGTATATAAATCTATTACCTCCACTGCCCACCCCGCTACACTTGTGTGGGAATGTGTGTGCGTGCACATGCTGCGCACACAGCCTTTAACTAAAGCAAAGAGAGAAATATGTAGGCAAGGTATAAAACAGCTGAAATATAATACTACCTGGGGCTTCTCTGCCCTGTACCAGGAGCAGTCAAATTTACCTCATTTTTTTTTTAAATTTTCTTTATTGTATTGGTTTTGCCATACATTGACATGAATCCGCCATGGGTATACATATGCTCCCCCTCCAGAACCCCCCTCCCTCCTCCCTCCCGACTCCCTTAGGCTTGGCACCTAAAGTTGGACTAGATTGATATTTAGAGTAGCTAAACATCACTGCAGGGTTAGGTAGACCAAGGAATACTGTGATGGTGATAAACCTGTCTTGTTCTCCATTCTCTATTTGTGTTGCCTTTCTCATGTTAACTTCATACATGTAAAGAGGTTACAACTATATTAGGTGCACAAACATTAGTGTTATTATATATCATGCTTAAGGTCCTCAAGACCACCCTCAGATGTGATCATCTGCTTGAGGGACACACAGGACCTAGAAATGTGGTTGTGCTCACAGTTATGGTTTATTACAGCAAAATAATACAGATCAAAGTCAGCAAAGGACAAAGGTGCACTGGGTAGAGTCTAGGTACTCCAGAGCAGTTGCAAGCTCCCAGTTTTCCTCCCACTGGAGTCACAGACAGATCTTAATTTTTTTCAGCAATGACATGTGACAGACAACACAGGCAACGTGTCGTCAACCAGAGAAACTCACCCATGTCTTGGTATGCAGGTTTTTTTGGGGGGGAAGAGAAGTATGGGGAGGTCTGTCACAGACAAGCAGAGCATGTGTGACTGACCTTAGCTACTTGGTCTTCAGCTCTGCTACTTTCCCCAACAGGAGGTCAAACTGAAAGGATGTCTCCCAAAGTCCAGGCATATAAAAATAGACATTCATCATAAATCACATTGTTAAACTCTGTGGCATAGCCCAAAGCCTCAAGTATACAAAGACACTTTATTAGGCAGGATACTCCAGGGGTTTAAAAGAGTTAGTCAAGGGATGGCCCTGAAGACTCAGAATGTGGAGAGTTTGGGAAACTCAGGTGTACTGAGTTACCCATTTACTGAACTTACATGTAAGTCTTGCTTATTTGAATAACCCACTTCAATCATTTTCTTAATGCTTTAAGTGGCTTTTTCTTTTTAGTATATGAACGTTTACTGAATGTTTACTGTGTGCATAGCTCTTATAATCTTCTCTCTATAAAGTTGGAAAATAATTTCAGTCTGGGTGAAAAACACGAGCAATTATTAGTCCAGTATAAAAGGACACACCAGAAACTAAAGATCACTGGCATTATTGCAATATTGGTAATAATAGAGTGCTCCATAAATTTTGACTACAATTACAGGCCAAAAGCTTTATGTATAATATTAGTGTTAGTCCTTCTTAACAACTCTGGGAGGTAGGTAATGGCTACCTACAGGTAACAGGTAATAGCTCTGTTTTACAGATGAGAGAACCAAGGTTCAGAATTCTAAGAACTTCCCCATGACTCCTCAGTCATTAAAGAGTGAAGGATACATTTGCAGCCTGATTCTACATCTTGTGCTATTAACATCATATATGATAGTTTCCTATGACCTTGAGAAACAAAGGCACTCAAAAGTATTTTGAAACATTAGAAATCCAACAAAATTTATGAGACCTTATACACCTCAAGATCCATAGACTGTTTAGACAAAGGGGCAGAATTGTGGCTAGAACATATGTGTGTGTTATCAAAAGGAGATTCCTGCAAAGAAAATTCCAAGATGCCCGGTTCCCTAAAAACATGATGTAGAAGACAAAAAAGCAAGGAAAGCAGAGATACACAAGGGGGAGAAGTTGTATAGTTGAACATTCTGGTTAATCAGGGATCCATGAAGTCTGAAGGCCCTACAAGATTCCAACATGGCTAGCACCATGAATTGTCTGTAATCACATCTTTTTCCTTCCTCTATTACTAGATCTCAGTCTGTGGTAGAAGCTGGGACCTTGAAACATGAGGACAAGGGAGAGAATGAGAACACCCAGCCACTCCTGGCTCTGGACTGAACCCCGAGCCACCCTGTGCTCCCGACGTCACCAACTCTCAGTGGCATCAGCCACCAGGAAGCACATGTGAAACTGACCACACGACATGCGTGTTTGGCTCGACACAAGGGCCTCCTCTCCTGCCACCCGGTAATGACTGTCACCAGCCATTGGTCTGAGCGGCTGAAGTTGAACAAAGACTTGAGAGACGCATTTTTGTTTTTCAATGAGGGAATTGGAGGATGAAGCAAGGTAGTCATGGAAACAAGACTCCCCCCACCTCATATTTATGGTATTAAATGAATTGAAAAGAGAAAAAACTAAATTTGAGGCACACCCCTCAATAGGACAAAGATTTTTCTGAGGCTTCGAAGAGATGCTCTCCAGTTTCTGCAGTTTAAAATCAAGTGCATTTCCAAGTAGATCCATAAGAATTTAAACTGTGCAGATACAATTTTCAAGTTTAATGTAGTGCAAAGCCCCAAGATAATAGTATCTCCAGTAATCTTCATTCCTACATTGAGTTATTTTCTTTGACCTCATCACCAGCATCCAATTTCAAATTGTTCAGCCTAAGAGCATGCTCTTGTAGGTCTGGCTATTTGCAGAGTTTGTTTATTTTGATATCCTGCAAAAGTGATTTTGATGTCACATCTTTGATCAGGCCACCAGTTGATTATCATGAGCTATTCTGAAACAAAGACACACAAATTGAAATATGACTATTTCATCTTAGCAATGTGGCTTCCCAGAAGGAATGTATGTCTCCAGAGGGTAGGGGGGTTATGTTCAAAATACATGTCAGTGATTAATGAATGTTTTCAAGTTGCCTCACTTAGGTCACTATGGCAAGAAAAGTGTTACAAAAGCATTACACACCCACTATGTCCCCCCACCTCCCTCCTGCAACCAGTTAAAGTGTGAAGGACGGAGCTGGCTGTTGTTAAGGTATCAAACATGGAGGAAGATCTTTAAGGATGGCTAAATATACAAGAACTAAAAATAAGACAAAACTCGGAATGCAGGATGAAATGCCAAAGATCATTTTATTTCCTTGTTTACTTTCATTAGAAATGGAGTCCCTAGCTATCCATTCAAAGGAAACTAGATAAAAATAAACAGATATCAGAGCATATGATATCCTTACTTGTGCCATGTTTCCCCAAACCAGTTGTATGTTTTTAGCTATGTCTCTTATTCTCCCAGCCATTTGCATGACATGGGCCTTTATTACTATGACCAGTTGGTGCTCAATGTCCAAGAAAAAATACTTAACAGTGATAATGAGCAGTAAAACATGATTTTACACTTTAAGTATTTGGGAGGGTCAATTTGTTGGCTAAAAAAAATTCAAAGGAAAGAGGTGATTCAACTGGCCATAATCATCCTCAGTAGATATTATTACTAATTTTAATAATTTATCACATCTCTTTCTCAATAGATCTAGTGTTTTAATTTTTTTCTATTGGTAGAAAATGATAACAGAAGTGATTTCTGTATTCCACTCTTGAAATAGAATTTAAAATATTTCCCCATCAATTGCATCACAGTATAAATAAAACCAATTCATTTTGTGTAGACACTTCAAATAACAAAATCCTAATACTGAAATAATTCTACCAATGCAATGACTTTTCTCATATACCACAGCATAGGGAAGAAAGATGAAGAATTAAAGCAAATTAGAAAACCCATTTTATTACTTGAGTTTATGAAACAGTTGTGGGATCCCAGTGTTTAAAATGCTACTGGAGTCAATTACTGCCAAACATTTTGCAACAGTAATAATAATTCTGGCTTTCCAATTGGCAATATTTAGAATCCTACAGTAGTGACCTGATTCTAAATACCATATTATAATTATTGAGAGTTTGTTTTTAACTCTGTTCCATGATTTCATTAAATGAACGTGAGATGATGCTTCAACAATGACGATTGGTACTTTGAATGTCTTTACGTGTATGCAATATACATTCAAGAACCAACCGCAGTCACTGACACGAATGTGGCCACGCGGGCACCAGACCGCCTTGCCCTTTGTCAGTCCTCTCTTCTCTTCAATAAATACTGAAGGACAAAATGCCTTTTTATTTTTCAAGCGTTTGCTTTTTCTTTCCAGACTTCGGTAGTTCACTCTGATATTTTTCCTCAAATGCTTCTTCATCTATTCTGGAGCGATTTTTCAGCATTGGCAAAACAGAAGGAGACAAGACAAATATTTTGCAACTCTTCAAAGGGAAGCTAATATCCTTAAGGACAAGCAAAAGCGGTCCAATAGCATTTTAAAGAACTGTTTTGGGGTTTTTTTTTTTTAATGATATAAAGAAAGCATCCTTCTTTGTCCTTCAACGGAAAAGAAAACACAGATGATTTTCCTACCTCTGCACGGTAACCTGTGTGTCATTTCTTTAGCATTTTTGTTCATATTGGCTTAAAATTCAGTGCATGAATATCATTACATTCTTATAGCTAACATTTCTAGTTAGCTTTGGTTTAAAACACACAAAATTTAATGCATTAATATTCCACTAAATTAATGATGTGGTCATCTTTGGAACGAGTAGGCAACTGTTCTTTCTAAGCAATGGCAAATTTTAAAACCAAACTATCAATAATAATTGAGACCTCAGAGTGAAGTTTAAATGGCAGAAGTTTCTCAAGCTAGGGAGGTGTCAGAGTCTTCCAAACAATTGTAAAGAGGAAACAGTTTCGACATCTATACCCAGGACAGACATCCTGGCGTTTTTGGCCTTCCACTCTGTCATTCTTAATCTTACAAAGCTGTGATAGGAACCCTTTCAACGGCCTTCTCATTCACAAGAATACATGGTAGAAGACACTCTGGATTCCAGCCCTGTTTCATAGATGCAAAGGGGCCAGAAGTCAGAGATCCTAGCAGACCCCCACCGAGTTGATCCCAAGAGAAAATTCTTACTTGAAGAAATTTTCGTTTTCTTCCCCACAATGCCTGATATTTGCAATTAAAAAAACTTACATGCATCATTGTTATAACTCAATATAAAATGACTCCAGGTCCTTTTTCAGTGTAAAAACTTCCTCTTAGAAAGAAATACCACTTCTGACAGTATTTCTGCCATTCACAGAGTGAGAAGAAAAATTAAGACACCAGCTCTTAACGAAGACAGAAAAGCAAAGAGACTCAATGGGTGGGGAGCAGTATGGTTCATAAGACATTGGCATAATTATGTCTTTCTGCTTTGTATTAGGAAAATATAATTTTTTTTCATGAGTGATTTTACTAAAAATAATTAAAATAGGGAAGTCTGAGTTCACCAGGAAAGTTACCATTAAACAGAAGTATTTATGTAGCTTGTCATTAAACTCAACAAAAAAGTAGTGGTGTGTGATGATAAACCATCTAGCTACCCTAGAAAAATATAGTTGCATAGAAAAATTACAAACTAAAGCAATCCATTCACAGTTTCTACACGTATTCTCATTTATACTGATTTCACCTACTTTAAGAGAAAACAGTATCTTTGGCCGGCAAGGTAGAAGCTATCATGGGTTCACCTGGAATCCAGGCATCAGATGGGGGCTGTCACGGATGAAATACGGCAGGTATTTTCTATAAGAATTGTAGTGAGGCAGATATTCCCTTTAGTGTTTTCCATCCCTGGGAGGAGGTTTAGAATTTTTCAGGCTGCAAATCAAGAGAATTAAGGGCTGTGGTGTTTGAAGGTCTATGCCCACATCCAAGGAGACTGAACCAAAAAGGTGGCCTCTCTCCGGTGTGTCCTGAGCCTGCACAGAATGCTAGATTGCAGGAAGGCTGCGTCTCTGATAGGGTGTCAGCTCGGGGTGCCACACATCCACAATGAAGATGAGCCGGAAAGATGCGGCATCCTGCCACACCTCGTGTTCAAAGGAGTCATCGAAGATGAGCACCTTGCCTTCTTCCCACGTCCTGGAACAGAAAAGCACATCGGTGTGTGATTCGGTTGCCTGAGGATCAACCCATGGTTGTGTTTAGGAAGGGCCTCTCATGATAACCTCTGCAATAGGAACCAGGTAAGTGGAACACATGGGCTGTAAGGAGATCAAACCAGTCAATCCTCCAGGAAATCAACCCTGCATATTCATTGGAAGAACTGATGCTGAGGTTCCAGTACTTTAGCCACCTGACACGAAGAGTCAACTCACTGGATAGATGCCTGATGCTAGGAAAGATTGAAGGCAGGAGGAGAAGGGGGTGACAGAGGAAGAGATGGTTAGACAGTATCACCAACTCAGTGGGCATGAATTTGAGCAAACTCCGGAAGATAGTGGAGGACAGGGAAGCCCGGTGTGCTGCAGTCCATGGGGTCACAAAGAGGTGGACACGACTTAGCAGCTGAACAGGAACAATAAAAAGTAGAACACAGAATGTGTTCTTTCATTGGCGATTAAGAATCTCAGGATTCTTTCCGTGAACATCAGGTTTCAGTGCTCAGTACTGAAGGTGTACAAAGGGCAGAGGACTGGAGTTAAAAGTAAACTGCTTCTTGGTACAAACCTAGGCAAGGCGTCTTTATTTGGGCAAGCACTCAAACACGTGCCCCACCAGCTCACTACTGAGGTGACCTCTCAGTCAGTGCCTCCATGTAAGAATCCACCTTGCAATGCAAGGGACTGTGGGTTCAACCCCTGGTCCAGAAAGATTCCACGTGCCTCAGAATAACTAAATCCGAGTATCACAACTACTGAGCCCTTGCAACACAAACTAGAGAGTCCGTGTACTGCAACAAAAAGATCCAACATGACGCAGCTACTGAGCATGTGTCCTAAAGCCCGGGAGCCCATGTGCCTGAGTGCCCTAGAGCCCATACTCTGAAACAAGAGAAGCCACCGCAATGAACAGCCCAGGCAGCTCGCCGCAACCGGAGAAAAGCTCTCACAGCAATGAAGATCCAGCACAACCCAAAATAAACAAATAAAATTATAAATTAAAATAAAGTAATAATGATTTGCAAGTTAAAAGTCTCTGTAGGTTGGATACCGATGGTATCCTCCTGTTATTCCCCTCGCCCAGCACCTCATGTGCTGTCTCAGACACCTACCCTGAAGTCTTGCAAATGAGTTGCTTAGCTCTTTGATTCAATTCCCCTAAAGGTTCAAAGAGTTCCACTGGAGTCCCATCCAAGTATAACAAAAGATACGAGGGAAGGGCGTGCAAAAAATAAAAACAGTACATTCATGTTCACTACTTAAAGTACTGCACATAATTAAATCAACTAAATAAAACATTCTAAGTTTGCAGAAAATGACACTCCCTAGATTACGATAGGTATAAGAAAGTCAAAGATATAGGAATGTTCAATGTGAGAAAAATCTTTAAGCATTCCATTCATTAACTTAAATTGCTTGTAAATTAGGAAAAGCTTTTCAGTGTTGGAATGTGTGGTCCATTCATGGAACCAGTACCTATAAATGTGGAACTTAAGTTAGCAGTGGTTTGTGGTTTTGCAGATATTCTAGGCTAAATATGGATGAGAGTAAACCACTGATTAAAAAGTTTTTTAAACAAGAAATCTGGGAGGTATTCTAAGGGATTTGGAGTCCGTTAAGGTCATAAAATTCTATTAGATTTATTATATTTGCCTTGCCATTTTCTTTCAGACATTTTCCCAGAAAACAACAAAGATATTCAGTTACTTAATGTAGATTCTTAAACGTAGATTCCTTCTGAATACATAAAAAAAAAATTCAATCACTTATGAGAGCTAGAATGACTAAAAGTGCAGCCCTAATTGGAAAGGACAATAAAATCCCTGAATTCAAGGGACTGCAGACTGAAGTGACTTGGGCTCATCAAGAGATAGGTCACCTATCTGGGAAAAGATTAGGGTTTTCCAAAACAAAAAGAAACAGAACACCAAGATGTCAAAAGGTCTTTGGATCTCTTCTGAATGGAAAACAAAGACTCTCATTGTAACAAAAAGAAAAGTTTTTCCAGGCCACTTGCTCTGAGAGCAGATCTCCACCACGCACCATTTGTGTTAGTCATGCAGTCGTGTCTCTTTGTGACCCCATGGATTGCAGCCTGCCAGGCTACTCTGTCCAGGGAATTCTCCAGGCAAGAATACTGGAGTGCATAGCCATGCCCTTCCTCAGGGGAATTTTCTGACCCAGGAATCAAACCTGCATCTCTTGCATTGCAGGCAGATTCTTTGCCATCTGAATCACACATACAATTTATGCTCAATTTATGACATGGGAAGAGCCTTTTAGGGAAAAGATTTTCCAAACAGCCTTGAGAAGAAGGCATCTTGGAGGTGCTCACCTAGCCTTCCTCTGAGGTTTCAGGAAGGCAGGAGGGAGGTGGGGGGACTGTACCCTCTCTTCAGACACCTGCCTCGGCTTACTTTTAGAATTTCTCACCATTACGAGGAGAATGTTTCTCTCCGGTTTGCCAAAAAGATAGAAAACTATCTGGTCACAAGATAAACCAACATTATGTAATTCCTCAGTTTCTTAAATTATTGTAATTAATGATAATGGTATAATCGTGGCAGCACAGGCCTAATAACTATAATTTTGACATAGAATTACCATCAACATTAATAATGCTAAATAACGATATGAGGAGCTTACAGAGTCTTCCATCTAAAAATTGTATAGATCATATCTCAGTGATGTTTCCAAAAGGTGCTGAGATACACACATGACATAGTTCTAATTTTCCAGCAGAGTGTTCACATGAAAGCCCGTTCAGATGCCTGCAGTGACACTGTGTTGTTGTGGAAGCAGAAAGGCACTAGGCTTGCTTCATTACAGCCAAACCTCTCACCCCAGATCATGGTACTAGGGAACATCCCCGTGCCTGTAGCTGCTATGCTAACACTCCCTGCAAGGTATTTCAGTAGGCTGAGAAGAATACAGAAAAGAGTCCAAGAGCCCAGGACTAAGGCTACTGTGACACGGCTCTTATTAACCTTGATCCACTGAAATCCCACAGGTTCTGACTGTATTGGCAATCCTGGCACATAAGGAATTGAAATGTAAAGCTGCATTATGGCTTCTTCTCTCCTCCTGATACACATAGACAGAATATATACACACACACACCTTCTTTGTTTGCCTGTCTGTCATCTATCTACCTATCTTTCCATCAATCCACCCATCCATCCATCAATCTGTCCATCACCTCTGTCTAACAAGAGACAGCACTTTTCTGAAAGCTAGGACTCCGTGTCCTCGTTTTGACCCTGCCAACTAGCCATGTAGCTGTGACAAGCACATCACCCATGGGTCTCAGTTTCCCCATCTGTGCAAAGATGTGGGTGGACCAGACGGCCTTCAAGTCTCCTTTCAGCATGGAAATTCTCGTAATTCTCTGAGTCAAGCTGTTGGCCAGGACTTTAGTCTTCACATTACACATTATAGGATATATTTCACAACACTGTCCTTTGAGAAATGGGTATGGTGTTTGCTGCTTTGTTTAAAGTCAAAACATTAATTTCAATAAAAAACGGCAAACTTGACTAAGAAACTCTTTTCCCAATAGGTTCTATTATATACACACCCCCAGGGTATCTCTCTACCTCCTCCTGGGGAGCCCAGTTTTGGCCAGGCTGGCACAGGGGCCCCTCCAGGTGGCTGGGGGGCTTCTGCCCTGCTGCCCAGCCCCTGTGCAGCCTCTCTATATAGCCTCTGACTTCCTCCTCTTGGTCCTGGGTCACCAGGTGGCAGAGGGCTAAGAAAGCCAAGAAGGGAGGAGAAAGAAAGGAAAGATGGAGAGAAACTTCATGAGGCCACAGAGCTGGGATGCCTCTCTGCCCTTTCTCCCACATTTATAGTTCGGAGGTGAGGGGGCAGGGAAACAAAAGGAGGAAAAAGGGGGTGGCCACCCACGGTGTCCAGCTGCACCCCCACCCCAGCATCCCTCCCAGCCTCAGGCTACCAAATCGTAGCCTCCGTCTGTATCTTACCATCCCTTCACCAGCCCTGGCCCCCACATCCTCCACTGACTTCCATCTCCCCCGCCTTCTTCTGAGCTCCTCAGGGCCCCCACCCCCACCCCATCAGAGTGCATGCTGCAGGTTACAAGGACCACCTCTGACGATTCCAGGAGACCTGGTCTTACTCCTGGAAATGTGAGGGGCAGAAGTCCCCATTTCTGTAGTAATCAGAGATGCGCACAATAGAAACTCAAAAATACTGAGCGCATTTTACCACATCACACTCTGTAAATACAGCTCTGAATGCATTTATATGGATTACTATAATACTCAAAACCACACCAAGACATACTTTTACTCTCCCCATTTTACAGGAGGAAAGAGAGGCTTAGTGAGGACATGTGAGTTGTCTAAACTTACACTTCTTAAGACGGAAAGCCAGGAATTGAACCCCAGTCATGTGACTTTGGGCTTCCCTGGTGGCTCACTCAGTAACGTAGCTGCCTGCAATGCAGGAATGCAGGTTCGATCTCTGGGTGGGGAAGATCCCCTGGAGAGGGAAATGGCTACCTACTCCAGTATTCTTGCCTGAGCAGAGGAGCCTGGTGGGCTACAGTCCATGGGGCCTCAAAGAGTCCGACACAACTAAGTAGTTAACACTTTCACTTTCTCCTCAGCTGAAAAAAGAGATGTTAATCATCCCAGGTACGCAGGATTGTTGTGAAGGCTAATGAGTGAATGTATGCAGAGTGCCTGGCACATAGAAAGCACAATGTCTATAATCACTATGCGCTTCCCCCTTATAAACATATATAGACACTGAGAAGCATTTGGGCAATATCTCTGAGTACTGAGATCAAAAATAATATTTCTTTTCTTTTTTGTGTTTCTCTGTGTTTTCCAAATGACGTAGCAGGAGCATGCATCAGTCTTGCCATTGGAAAGCATGTATTCATTTTAAATGGTCATTTTATTTGTCATGATAGGAGGTTGCATACACGCAAGCTTATATCCAGATTAAAAAGTGCTATGTTCTGCAGCGATGGAACCTTTAAACACAGATGCACTCTAGAAGGAATTACAAAACGCTGAGGAAACAGCAGTACGATTATTAATACCTGGGACCTGCGATGCACAAATTGCCACTCTTTCAAAAATTGAGAAGCTCTGAAAAATTGCTTCCTGTTGCTGAGCACAAGGAAGCCTGATTTCTCGGTATGTGTGCTTCTGTTTCCATGCCAATGTTACCACCACAATAACAGCATGAAACTTCCAGTTTTCATATTAAAGTCTTTCTGTCCTCAGAGTTTATAAACTGACCCTACTATTCAGCTCTCTAGCTATTTTCACTAGCAGCCTTGCACAGTGTTTTAATGTCATTGATCCATTTTGCTCATGAAAAACCTTCTTTTTGTAATGGAATATTTAGCCTGACCCAACCACCCTTGAGTTAAGGATTACGAAGGATGAGAATGTAATGCAACATAAAACAAGTACAATAAGAACACAGAGAAGGATGCTGACCCACAAAGATGAGATGGAGGAAGGACACTGATGCTTCAAAACTCCTCAGGGACCAGACAGATGAAATAGTCTATCCTCTAAAAATTCGCCTCCAGATCCAACGAGAGTTTGCTGGGAGGGGCGGGTAGCAAACACTTTTTAATATCACTGTGAATTTGTAAAATATACCACCTGCTTAGGAAATCCCATGGACACAGGAGCCTGGTGGGCTAGTCCTGGGGTCGCAGAGTCGGACACGACTGAGTGATTAACACTTTCCCTTTTCTCTGTCAAAGTTCCCAAGTCTCAGTGGCAAATGAGCTGCCTGTCCACTGACCACCTGCAGTCTTATCTGTGCCTCTCTCATGACTCTTGACTTCTGAGCTGTGTTAACTCCCTGACTGGACACCCTGGTAGGGTAAGACCCCCAACTTGAGTCATCTCGGAATCCCCCTCAGCACTGGGTGCTGCTGCAACCAGGTCTGGGCCGGCGGGTATGTGCCAACAACCAAAGGAATGACCTGCACAGTCCTGGACACCTCTCCATCAGACCTCCACTAAGGGTCCTGAGAAATGGGTAAGAAGATAATAACTTGGTTTCTGCCCTCCAGGCACTTACAGCTCAGTCCCAGAGATTAGACTAATACGTACTAATTAATAAAAAGCAATGGAAGATAAGCAACAGGCTTCCCTGGTGGCTCAGAATCTGCTTGGAATGCAGGAGACCTGGGTTCGATCCCTGGGTTGGAAAGATCCCCTGGAGGAGGGCATGGCAATCCACTCTAGTATTCTTGCCTGGAGAATCCCCATGAACAGAGGAGCCAGACGGGCTACAGTCCATGCGGTCGCAGAGTCGGACACGACTGAATGGCCAAGCATAGCACAGCAGTGGGAGATAAAGAACAGGATCACTGACAACATACCCTGTACCTACTCTAAGAAGTCAAAGAAGAGGTTCCTTTTCTGGAGTGAAATTGGATCTTAGTAGTAAGTTTATTTTGGACAAGTGAACAGATAGGCATTCCAGGGGATCACAGTAATAGGATCAGGACAGGAATAAAGCATCAAAAGAAGCTGCCTGAACAGTCACCCTTTCCCTACTCAGGACAGTCCCCAGGCTAAGTGCCTTGTATGTATTATTTTGTCTAATCTGGACAACAATCCTGCAGAGTAGATAGCATCACTGCCAGTTTGATAAGTAAGGAGCCTGACGATGCAGGGGATTAAGTAACTGGCCAAGGTTACACAGGATTAGCTGGCAGAGCTGGGATTTGAAAAGGCAGCCACTGTGCCATGCTGTGTCCTCTACAGCAAGACACAAACATCACCAGGTGTTTGCTTTAGGAAGAAGACTCTGTATTGATGAGCAGCTTAAATTGTAGAGCAATGAACACAATGCATCATAAGGACAGGGAGGATTAGGCACACATAAGGACATGCATAGGGCTTAGCTGACTCTGAAAAGCTGACAAGTTAGCTGACTCTGAATGTAGGTTTGTCCACCTAGACACAGAGGCAAGAGGGCTCATCAACCAGACGAGACTGATCTGGGGAGAAATGATGAAGGAGGGCAGCCCTAGAACTGGGGAGTATCTCTGATCAACAGGGGAATTCCCTGGTGGCTCAGATGGTAAAGAATCTGCCTGCAATGAGGGAGACCCGAGTTGGGAAGATCCCCTGGAGGAGGGCATGGCAACTCATTCCAGTATTCTTGCCTGGAGAATCCCATGGACAGAGGAGCCCGGTGGGCTATGATCCATGGGGTCTCAAAGAGTCGGACACGACTAAGTGACCGACACTTTGACTTTTTTCTTTCACTTTCTGATCAACAGAAAGCACAGAGATGCGACACAGTCTAATGAAGTTGGATTAATACCTCCCACCCTAGTCTATTTCAGTCACAAAGGAAGGGGAATAATCCACCTGAACATAGCTTTGCTGTAACGAGCATCCATTTTCAGAGGTGATGAACAAGACAGAAAATGATGCGGCGAGCATACCTGGTCTCATTGGCACATCGGATCTTGCAGCCTTCCTTGGGAATCACCAAGCCCAGGTGCATTCGGAGCCTGCAGTTCGTGGGTCCCGTGTGCGGCCACACGTGGGTCCCCGGGTGCATAACAGAATATTTGATCTGCACAGAAAAGGTACCCCTTGTTCATCCCTTTATCAAGGTGTGGGAGAAATGCTAAATTAAAGCAACAGTACAAACTTACTGTCAATTTTTATTAGAACCATCACAGCACTCATAATTTATGTTCTCATCTTGTTTGTTTGTAAAGGAACTAAAAATAAGGACTCCTATTTCCCACACAGCTATAAACACTGCACATTTTCCACCCTCAATGCTGCTGTCAAGGCCATGAAATTGTTTCATTAAAATGCAAGTGAAAAAAGAGACATTCAGTGGGTCAAAGAAAATGACCATTTCTTCGTAAACATCAGCATTTCCACTTATTCCCCTAATAACTGACAGTGTCCTCCCCAGAACTGAAAACATTCTTGGTACCTGTCCTCTTCGGCATCCTGTTGTCTCAGGGAATTTATCTAGTAAAGAACAGGTCTTAGGAGCTCCTTTACAGGCATTTTCATTTCTCCTTCCTAGAACAATAAATGATAAAACCACTGTTAGAAACAAATCACACTAAAGCTTTAACTCATCCTGTTTTGACCATATACAACCTATATTGTCCTCCTTACTGTAAGAATGAGAAGGCTAAGACTTCCCTGGTGGTCCAGTGGCAAGACTTTGAGCTCCCAATATAGCAGGCCCCAGGTTCAATCCCTGGTGGGGGAACTAGATCCCACATGCTGCAACTAAGAGTTCACGTGCTGCAGTTGAGACTCAGCACAGCCAAAAAAATAAATAAAGATTAAAGAAAAGCCAAAGGAATCAATTTTAAAAATGAGAGATTGAGTAAACACAAGACACAATGTTCTGTTGCAATAGACAGTGACTGGCAGAGTAAGGAGCAGACTACTCTACTCACTGGCCTACTGCATTTGATTAAGGATGTCTAATGGACAGGGCATGTGTTACATGCCTATTTCCCCCCTGAGGCAGGCAAAATAACGGCCCCTCCCAAGGAGGATCACAACCTAAGCCCAGTAACTCGTAAATATATTAGGTAACATGGCAAGGGGAAATTAAGATTGCATATGCGATGAGATTACTAACCAGCTGACCTTTAAAAGAGGAGGTTATTGTGGATGAACTGGATGGGCCCAGTGTAATCACAGGGTCTAAACACACAAGGAGCAGAGTCAGGGCCAGAGCGACACAGAATGAGAAAGATGTGACCGTTCATTGCTGGCTCTGAAGACGAGAGGGGACCACAAGCTAAAGAATGCAGGCAACTTCTAGAAGCTGGAGCCACCAGAAGCCACCCTGATGACACTTTGATTTTAGCTCAGTGAGACCCACTTCTGACCTCTAAATTGTAAAGATAATACATCTGGGTTATCTTAAGCCACTGCTGCTGCTGCTGCTAAGTCGCTTCAGTCGTGTCCAACTCTTCGTGACCCCATGGACTGCAGCCTACCAGGCTCCTCTGTCCATGGGATTTTCCAGACAAGAATACTGGACTGGGTTGCCATTACTTTCTCCGATCTTAAGCCACTAAATTTATGGTAATCTGTTACAGCGGCCACCCACCCTAAGGAAGCAAAATAGCTTAGTTATTATTTTTCACTGAAATTTAATGTATTTTTCAATGTACAGCTCATTCTTTATGTGCTGATAAAGAAGAGGGAAGGAGGTCTCTGGGAGACAGGAGTTTCTCTGAGTGACTGTCAAGAACACAGATGTAGCTAGAGTCTGAAGTACCTGGGACTATGCAACTTTCCTCACCATCTACAAAATCACATTTCTTAGGAATGATGTGCTCAGGAAGGTACAATGCCATTTGCTCTCATGGAGGATTATAAATGATGTGTTTCTTTTTTGAAAGACAGAGACATTTTTACTCCCAGAATCCATGTTCTTAACTGTGACCTAAGACTGCCTCTATTACTGTTATATAATGCATAATTATTATGTAATAAAAAACTAGTATCGCTATCATTTATCTGTCAGACCTTTGAACACTCACTGATCCTAGTAACAACTCCATACTTAAGGCACTATTTTCATCATCATTTTTCAGCTGAGAAATCTGAGGCTCAGAGATTCAGGAACATGCCCACATTACACAGTAACAAGTGGTAAAGCCAGGACCCCAACTCAGGATCCTCCATCTCCAGAGGCTATGCTTTAAAGCATGATTTACCATTTTGTTGCATCCTGGATGTAAACATAGCTGTGCAGAACAAACCATTCAGCTGAGGAGAAAATGCCCAGCAGCTGAACACAGTGTGGTTTTGTTATTTTATTATTTCCCATACAGTTTAAAGTAACTTTCAAGAATTGATAAACTCTGCTTCTTTGGGGAAAAATAGCCTTAGAAAGAGATCTAAATGCCAATGCAAATCTAAGAGAATCAATTGAATATTTCATTTACATGTGAAGAATACATTTTTAGAGGGATATTCATGGAGCCACCTTGGAACAAAGTTATGACCAACCTAGATGCATATTAAAAAGCAGAGATATTACTTAGCCAATAAAGGTCCATATAGTCAAAGTATCTCAGATGGTAGAGTGTCTGCCTGCAACGTGGAAGACCCAGGTTGGATCCCTGGGTTGGGAAGATCCCCTGGAGAAGGAAAAGGCAACCCACTCCAGTACTCTTGCCTGGAAAATCCCATGGATGGAGAAGCCTGGTAGGTTACCGTACATGGGGTATAAAGAGTCGGACACGACTGAGCAACTTCATTTATGGTTTTCCCAGTAGTCATTTACAGATGTGAGAGTTGAACTATAAAGAAAGCTGAACTCTGAAGAATTGATGCTTTTGAACAGTAGTGTTGGACAAGAAGACTCTTGAGAGTCCCTTGGATAGCAAGGAGATCAAACCAGTGAATCCTGAAGGAAATCAATCCTGAATACTCTTTGGAAGGACTGATGATAGAGCTGAAACTCCAAAACTTTGGCCATCTGATGGGAAGAGCTGACTCAGTAGAAAAGACCTTGATGCTGGGAAAGATTGAAGGCAGGAGGAGAAGGGGACGACAGAGGACTAGATGGTTGGATGACATCACCAACTCAATGGACATAGGTTTGAGCAAGCTCTGGGAGATGGTGAAGGATAGGGAAGCCTGGCGTGCTGCAATCCATGGGGTCACAAAGAGTCAGACACGACTGAGAGATTGAACAACAATTCATGGAGCTGAGGTTTTTAAAGGTCCCGGGTTGTGGCTCTTTGAAGTTTCAAGGCTTTACTGCTGGGATGCATGTCGTCTTGCATGACGACTCTGATCAGTTGACAGTGGCAAAGCCTTTGACTGTGTGGATCACAATAAACTGTGGAAAATTCTGAAAGAGATGGGAATACCAGACCATCTGACCTGTCTCTTGGAAAACCTGTATGCATGTCAGGAAGCAACAGTTAGAACTGGACATGGAACAACAGACTGGTTCCAAATAGGAAAAGGAGTACGTCAAGGCTGTATATTGTCACCCTGCTTATTTAACTTATATGCAGAGTACATCATGAGAAATGCTGGGCTGGCAGAAGCACAAGCTGGAATCAACATTGCTGGGAGAAATATCAATAACCTCAGATATGCAGATGACACCACCCTTATAGCAGAAAGTGAAGAGGAACTAAAAAGCCTCTTGATGAAAGTGAGAGAGGAGAATGAAAAAATTGGCTTAAAGCTCAACATTCAGAAAAACTACGATCATGGCATCTAGTCCCATCACTTCATGGGAAATGGATGGGGAAACAGTGTCAGACTTTATTTTGGGGGGCTCCAAAATCACTGCAGATGGTGATTGCAGCCCTGAAATTAAAAGACACTTACTCCTTGGAAGGAAAGTTATGACCAACCTAGATAGCATATTGAAAAGCAGAGGCACTACTTTGTCAACAAAGGTCTGTCTAGTCAAGGCTATGGTTTTTCCAGTAGTCATGTATGGATGTGAGAGTTGGATGGTGAAGAGAGCTGAGCGCCAAAGAATTGATGCTTTTGAATTGTGGTGCTGGAGAAGACTCTTAAGAGTCCCTTGGACTGCAAGGAGATCCAACCAGTCCATCCTAAAGGAGATCAGTCCTGGGTGTTCATTGGAAGGACTGATGTTGAAGCTGAAACTCCAATACTTTGGCCACCTCATTAGGAGAGCTGACTCATTAGAAAAGACCCTGATGCTGGGAAGGATTGGGGGAAGGAGGAGAAGGGGATGACAGAGGATGAGATGGCTGGATGGCATCACTGACTCGATGGACATGAGTTTGGGTAAACTCTGGGAATTGGTGATGGACAGGGAGGCCTGGTGTGCTGCGATTCATGGGGTCGCAAAGAGTCGGGCATGACTGAGGGACTGAACTGAACTGAACTGTCAACTGATCAGTGTGTTGAGAAGAATTCAAAGTTTCATCTAGAATTCATCCAGAAAGGCTCTTGGGATCAGGTAGCAGTGTCTCCCATGGGCTCTGGAAAACAAAATGACTGCGCATATGTGGCATATTTGCTAACTGTATGTTTTACCGTTCATCATCGTAGCAATAAATGAACAATACAGATGTTCTATAATACCCACATAGCAACTTGAAGGCATCTGTGGGGAAAAATTCATATGTATATTTGTTGATTCTGTCTTTTTTTCTCTAACTCAGAAAAGCTGATCATTTAAAAGGGAACACTGAGGCTCTGATACTCTGGCCACCCGATGTGAATGAAGAGCCGACTCACTGGGAAAACCCCTTGTGCTGGGAAAGACTGAAGGCAAAATGAGAAGGAGGTGGCAGAGGATGAGAGGGTTGGATGGTATCATCAACTCAATGGACATGAATTTGAGCAAACTCTGGGAGATAGTGGAGGGCAGAGGAGCCTAGTGTGCTGCAGTCCACGGGGCTGCAAAGTGTGGGACACAACTTAGCGAGCGAACAACAACAACATATACTTCAGAACTACTGGGCTGCTTAGAGACCTTTTGTGATTCCCACTTACATATGAATGGAACCCAAGCTTGAAGCCACAGCTTCAAGGTCTTCAAATATCCAATAGCATCCTTTCCCAACTAGAGTAGACAACCTCAAAGTCTCTACTAAGTCAGATCCTTATGGGCCTCTTGTCCAGACATGAGCTCTCAGTGTTGCTAAGCAACAGCTCTGCTGCCTCCCTCCCCACATTTTCCTCTCTCCCAACCCCTCTGTCTCCAGGCCAATAGGGCATCTTCCTTCAGGAATGCCACCCTGCTTCTATGCAAGCTACACTACTGGATGCCATCAAAAGTCCTTAAACTGTGCATTTATTTCCAGAAAATACTGGATTCCTCCCAGAAGCCTGGAACCACAAACAAAAGACTACACAGAACCTTAATAAAACTTCCTAAAAGAGAAAGTATTTTATGATCAAAAAATAAAACTAGGAATTAATTTCTAGTTAACTGACTGCAACTGATTGAAAAACGGATATATATAGAACTCACATACATTTCTAAATTATTTTGGATCAAAATGGAAATCAAGATATAATGAAGTCTTTTGGGGGGAATAGTACAAGTGAAAACACACATTACAGCTTAAGGAAAGTAGTCAAAATTTTGAATCAGCTTTGAATCAAAGCCAGAGATCAGTCCATAGTCTTAAATGCTCTTATCAATGAAGAAGAATGAAAATAAATTTACTGGGAAGTTCCAATTGAAAAGTTACAAAAAAACCAATAAAATAAATAACAAAAGAACAAGAAGAGGAAGAAAAATATGTAATTTGAGGTTTTTTTAAAGAAATAATAGATCATCTGTCAAACTTATGAAAAAAGAAGGAATACACAATTCCATTCAATGGGAAGAAGGATTTAACAAAGATAACAAGGAAGTAAAGAACACTTAAAGAAATTACTCTAATTCATGGAAAATTAGTTATAATAAAAATATAAGAAAGTCTGTAAGTTAACAGATATTTTATGATTCCACTTACATGAATTGTTTCGTCTAAGGTAATCAAATTTATAGACACAGAAAGTGCAAAGGTGATTGCCAAGGGCTGAGTTTTGCCAGGTGAAATAGTTCCAGAGATTGGTTGCCCAAAAATATGAATATACTTAACTGTACTGAATATACACTTAAAAACAGATGAGGTGCTAAATTTTAAGTTATGTGTATTTTGCTACAGTTGAAAATTTTTTAAAAATACACCCAAACCTTAAAAGTCAATCCAAATAATTTGGTTGCCATCAACCAAACTGTCTCCATTATTTATTTCCTTTTGTTTAATGTTCTTATATACCCTACAATGCTTTGCATATTTCAATCTTATTAAAGCACATGGCTTTAGCAGAATGTATGGTTCCCAAAAATTACCTCCAGGATGTGTATGATTCTTAAGCCTTATTCTAGAAAGCCCAGTAGGTTCTATGAAGCATGAGGAAGTTAATGGAATGGAGGCATCGGATGAACCGGTGAATGCTTACAGCCAACAGAATTGACTCATTTAGTGAGATGCCCAGAGACAAAAGTTAGTATGCTGTTCACATATTGACCTTATTATAGCTCTGCTTTAAAAAGTTTTGTTGGAAAAAAGCTGACAGAGTCACTTAAAATCCTGTGATCTCTCTTCTTCTGGACATTTCCCTGAAAATATTATTGAAGTTGTTGTTCTTTCTCTGACATGTATTCTGAAATATTCATATTCTGAAAGCATACTGACATAAAGAATGGTGCTTATTTGTCTCATAATATAAACCAACTGCTTACAATCCTCTACTTTATTTTCTGCAGCTTAAAGGTGTGAGACACGTGCTGGTTAGTCTTCAGAATGGATTTACTTTTGTACAGCTATTGTTAACCCACGTTAATTGGAATTTTCAAGAGAGGTGGAGAGTGCTTTAAAGATAAAATTCAATGCTTCTCATTTTGAGGACAGATTGATATTAACTCGTTGGACACACACAGAGTGGGACGTCTACCTGGGCCTGGGTTCAGCTCAGGGAATGTTTTGTTGACTGTGAACGCCTTCCTGTTCTTTTGAATTTCTTCTTGGCTGCACTGTGGCTTCATTGCTCTGCTTGGGTTTTCTCTGGCTGCGGCGAGTGAGGGCGACTCTCTAGCTGCAGCACACGCGCTTCTCATTGCGGTGGCTTGTCTTGTTGCGGAGCGCAAGCTGGGGGGCGGGCTTCAGCAGTTGCAGCAAATGGATTTAGTTGCTCTGTGACACATGAGGTTTCTTGGACCAGAGATGATCGAACCCATCTTCCCTGCATTGGCAGGCGGATTCTCAACCACTGGACAGCCAGGGAAGTCCCCTGTTCCTATTCTTGAGGAGCTCAGACATTAGCTATTACTGAGTTGTCACTCTAGCGTGTCATCATTCCTAACAGCTCTCGTGTTGGGATGCGTTTCCACGAGGGTAAAGGAGGCACAGGGAAGCTCCTTTCTAAGACACTCATGGTGGGCTTTTCAGTTACATCTACACAGTAGGACTACTCTTGGTAACACACCATTTAAAAAGAAAGACCAGGCAAACCCAAACATGTTATATATCCATGTACAACATATGCATATATAAAACTGTGAATTTGCATGCACATACACATGAATGAGTGGTCATACATTTTAAGAAGCAATGAACAGATTTTGATAGTTTAGGTTTCCCAGGCTCTGTGAAGTATTCCCAGGAGGGCCCCCCGCTTTCCCATCAGGTCACACAGAATGATCAGGAAGTTGGGCACTCACCTTGCTGCCACAGTGTAAACTGACTCCAGTCACCCTTTTCCCTCAGGTTCTCATCTTCAGGCAGGAAGAGACCCTGGGTTTTATCCATCACTGCAAGGCCTTCATCTCGGATTAACTTCCAGTTTCTTTCTAAGGACTAGAGAGAAGATTCTGGACTGAAAATATGCCTGTTAATACACCTTAGAGTGACATTCAACTTTTTGTTTGTTTGTCTGATTAATAAGTCATGAAAATTTCCCTCTCGTCTAGATTTGTTGTTGGTTAGTTGCTAAGTTGTGTCTGACTCTTTGTGACCCCATGGACTGTAGCCCTCCAGGTTCCTCTGTCCATGGGATTCTCCAGGCAAGATGGAGTGGGTCACTATGCCCTCCTCCAGGGGAATCTTCCCAACTCAGGGATTGAACTAGTGTTTCTTAAATCTGCCTGCATTGGCAGGCAGCTTCTTTACCACTAGCATCACCTGGGAAGCCCATCTAAGACATTCACCCCACCCTGAATGCACCTAAATTGCCAACACTCCCTGCAGCTATTGTAACTTGTTCAAGCTATGAGATGAACCTGTTAGATTTCTGTTAAACTGCCATGCTGACGAGAGAATTACTGCTCTAACACATGGAATTACTTTTCAAATGAGGCCATTGGTGGGTGCCTCATACATCAGGCTCTTCCTTTCTGCCCTCCTGGTATTTTAGAATCTTCTTTCATCTCTTTTGAAAGCTGATTTTAGGGGCATCTTTGGAAAGAGCTGATCTTTTGTTCCTAAAATAGGGCATGAAGCCCTAGGGAAAATATTAAAGTGATTACATCACTAAATACAAATTTTTAAATTTTCCTTAAGAGCAGGCTGTCTTTTACAAGTGACGCATCATTCCACCCCCTACTGCCTCCTCTCTCCAGGGTCCCCCAAGGCTGAAAGACTTTTCTATGAGCAGTAGTGACTTAATTTTTTTTTCTCTTGTTTGCACAGAGGCGCTGGATGAGACTCATGGCTGAAAGGAGCAAAGGGGTGCATGGTCTCCCAGTTGGTCCCCAACTGTAAACACTCCAGTGGCAGCACCACCAACTCCTCAATCTGTTGAGCAAATGCTGCATGGACAGTGATTTTTTTCTTTCTTTCTTTATCATGAAACAGCCACTCAGCATGTTCTCTCTAGAGCTCAGTACTTGGAGGTAGAATCTGACAACTGGAAGGATCTGTGTTGTGGGTGTTGTGGAGACTTCTGTCTTGAGAGATGACAGGGCACTTGGACAGTGACTGAGTCTAGGGACTCACAGTGTAGCACCAGCAACTAGCACTGTGGTTTCCCCCGCCCTCATCATTCTGGGGCGTCTGTGGAAGGAGGAGCCCTCAGAGGGCTGGGGGCCCTGCTCCCCTCTGGGGCGGCAGAGTGGCCATGGGTCCTCACTGTGATGTTGAGGACACACACTGGGCAAGGTACTCTTGGAACAAGGCGCCCCCTGGCTGGGTATTGGGCACATCTCAAAGGGAGCACACACTGATGGCTGGGGAAACTGGGCTAACCAGAGATTACACAGTTCTACACAGTGACTTGATGAAAAACACAGAGAACAGAACCATCATGACCCCCTACGTGTTCAACAGAGCCACTTTTTCTAGCAAAGTAATTACTGTGCTTGAAGGTGGCTCAGTGGTAAAGAATCCGCCTGCCAAGGCAGGAGACACAAGAGACAGAGGTTCGATCCCTAGTTCAGGAAGATCCCCTGGAGTAGGAAATGGCAAGCCACTCCAGTATTCTTGCCTGGAGAATCCCATGGACAGAGGAGCCTGGCAGGCTACGGTCCATGGGGTCGCACAGAGTTGGACACAACTGAGCGATTGAGCAAGCATGCTTAATGACTGCCTTAGGAATGCTTTTCAGTTTTGGAAAGACACGAAGAAAAGAGTCTCTTTTTTGGGTCTGGGGGGGAAGGAATCTGGAATGGGTCCTGGGAATGGCATTTTCAAGCACAAACCAAGGAACCACACTGTAAAAATTCAATGGTTACAGGAATTAAAGGCCAAATAAAATTTTTGTGTGTGTGTGCATACTTGAGAGACATAGAGATAGAACAAAGGAAGAGGTAGGGAGTCAGGCAAGGGAGGGAGGAAGGAGAAGGAAAAGGAGGAGGAGGAGAAAAGAAGGAGAAATGTATCTTTTCTGTAATAGTATCATTAGTCTTCTGACTTGGCAAATAACTCCATTTTCTAGGAAATTCCAATAGGAACCTGAAGGCTTGCACAGAGCAGGCCATGCCTACATTCTCATCTGAAATATTACTTCCTTGACCCTACATTCATTCATTTTGTAAAACTGAAAAGAGAGATTCATAGGGTTGGTATTTGGGTTAGTTGCCCAGAAGACAGCAGCTTCTGATTCACATTTTTTCCTCTGACTACACAGACTTTAGCAAACAGAGATCTGTTTGTTTTCACAGTGCTCCGTGGCCTCATAAACCCATCATCAGCACTTGCCTTTCAGTTAAACCTCAGCTATATTGGGCACTCCACTCATCTATAAATGGACTTCCCAGTTTCAAGCCTCATTAATCCCACCCTGTGCAGCCAGCTCTCCTTAATCCTCCCCCTCCTTCCAGTGCATGATGGTTTCCTCTTATTGCAATTATTCTGTTCACTCCACTTAAATGGCATGCTTTTTTCTTCAACATAAAATTAGATGAAGTCTTATTTTTAAAGGTTTCTCCTTTCTTGCAGAAAGCCTTTAGAGGTACAAACTAAAGCCAAACTAATTCTTAACTATTTCACTTGCTATGTTCATTCGATTAAGAAATATACATTTTTAAAAAGTGAAATATTTTTACTACAAGTTTTATAATGAAAGCAGCAGTCTCTTACTCAAGTTTTCCCCAGTCTTGAATCCAGTTCCAAGCTAACTGCTTTAAATATATTTTCTCATATTTACCTGCTTTCATCTAAATAATATATTTTTATTGCTATCTCTTGATTTATTAATTCTAGACTTAATCACTAATTTTCTACCAGGGAAGGGAACAAATTTGATGTCTTCTTTTTCTTCTTCTCCATCTAGCAATTCAGCTCATTTCACAAACCTTTCACACATTTGAGTAAACTCCCATTTGAGTTTTATTGAGTTGTAACAAATATACTTCATTTCACATGCAGCATATATAAATTCTGCCTCCTTTTCTTTGGCTTGATTTTCTAACGCCCTTAACCCTGCTTCTTCTTTATAGCCCCGGAAGTATGCTGTAAAATCTCTTGATACTATGCTACCTTTTGCCAAAAACAACATATAAGTCCTTTTTCTGAAGATAACCTACAGCAACCATCTGCTTTGCTCTGCTCTGAATTGAGTGGTGTCTGTGCTTGCTGGGCCACTGTCATCAGGGAACTTCTCTTGACCTCTGCCCAGTATGAGGCTCTCTAATGACTCAACTCTAGTCTGAATAAAGGATTATCTGTGTTCCTGAGAAAGGACACACACTGCAGGTAAAACTGAATTTCTGAAAATATCTGGTTATCCTTTTTTTTTTTTTAATTTCATTGAAGTATAGTTGATTTACAATTTTGCACTGATTTCTTCTGTATAGCAAAGCGATTCAGTTATACATATATATATATATGTATATATATATATATATATATATATATATATTCCTTTCCATTATGGTTTATCACAAGATATTGAATATAGTTTTCTGTGTTATACAGAAGGACCTGCTGTTTGTCCATCCTATATATAACAGTGTTCATCTGCCAATCCCCAAAACCCAACCTTTCCCTCCCCTAAACCCCCTTCCCATGGACAACCACAAATTTGTTCTCTATGTCTGTGTCTATTTCACAGATACGTTTGTGTCATTTTTTTAGTTTCCACAGAGAATTGATATCATATGGTATTGGTCATCCTCTTTTTTACTTATCTGAAGTTGTTCTTTCACTTGATTGAAGGCTTGACTATGTGCAGGATTCTAGCCAGTGAATAATTTCTAGGTAAGCTTTTGGACAGCAAAGAGCTCAAACCAATCAATCCTAAAGGAAATAAACTTTGAATATTCATTGGAAGGACTGATGCTGAAGCTGAACCTCCTATACTCTAGCCACCTGATGTGAAAAGCTGACTCGTTGGAAAAGACCCTGATGCCGGAAAAGACTGAGGGCAGAAGACACGATGAGATGATTGGATGGCATCATCGACTCAATGGACATGAGTTTGAGCAAACTCCAGGAGATAGGGAAGGACAAGGGAGCCTGGCCTGCTGCAGTCCATGGGGTCACAAAGAGTAGGATACAATTTAGCGACTGAGCAACAACAGGTTTGGTTTCTTTGGAATCCTCTCTTCCCAGCTTGTGGATGGCTACTTTCTGTGTTCCTACATGGTCTTCTGTGTGCTCAGACATCCCTGTGTGTCCAAATTTCCTTTTCTAATAAGGATATTAGTCATATCAGATTAGGGCTCACCCTCACGGCCTGATTTTAACTTTATCTCCTTAAAGATCCTATTTCCTAGTACAGTCATATTCATGGGAATAGGAATTCAATATGTAAGGTTTGAGGGGACACAGTCAACGTGTAACATTAATGTAGATTCGGGTTAAAACTAGACCCAGCTGAGAAAGCCAACAGTAGATGGGAGGGGATCAGTACGCCAGTAAATCTATGGCAGCAAAACAAAACACAGTCATGGAAAAAATCAGAAAGAGTTACACTTTTAACACGTGGACAAAACATAATACAAGATAAGCCTAAGCAAGGTTAGGTAAGTAACTGGGCAAACACAGACACTGGCAGAAATCCCAGAGATGTGTTTGTACCTTGAAAGGTCCTGACTCCAAATTGAGAGAAGGCAAGTGATCCAAGACTATTCTAGGCCAAGTTTCCACATTAAATCAGAGTTAGAATGAATTGATAACTGGTTCATTAGTAAAATGTATACCCTTTTTACCTACTTGTGTAAGACATGCTTGTTACAGTTAACTATTTTAGGAATTCCAGATCTGATTTTTTAGAGATGAAGTCAGTTTACTTAAATCTTGGCTAAAACATGCCTATAATTTACACTGTGATGAAAAGACATGGGTAGCAGTGTCCTCTGCCTTCGAGAGAATATAGCAGGGTAGAGGGGCAGCCCCCTGAGTGCTGAGCTGAAGTTATGAAATCTAAGCAAACACCATAGGAAGTGCAATGCTCTCACAGCAAACTGATTTTAATAAAATCTCTGGGGAAATTAGTAGCATTGACGAAGCAATCTTGTGCTGGTTCCTAATGCATTTTAATCAGATCTCCAGTTTTTCAAGTTCGAATATAAAAATAAAGGAAAACATTTGACATTTCCTATTGGGAAATAAACGAAGACCAATCAAATGAGAAAAGTAAAGTCTGCTTACTCAGAGCTTGCTGGAGCAAGGGAGTCTGCCACCTTCACCTGTGTCTGGGCAGAGACGTGGGAAAACTTTCTAGTGAAAAAGGGAAGGTTTCAGGCAGGGAAGCACTGATCAGAGGTTGTTGGCCTGGGGGAGCTGTAGGCAGGCTTAACAGAAGCTGAGTGTTCTAGCGATTGGTTGTTGTTTAGTTGTTAAGTCGTGTCTGATTCTTTGCTCGCCAGGCTCCTCTGTCCATAGAATTTCCCAGGCAAGAACACTGGAGTGGGTTGCCATTTCCTTCTTCAGGAAATCTTGGCAACTGGATTCCTAACCACTAAGCCACCGGAGAAGCCCTAATGATTGGTTATGTGTGTGAGTCAGTCAGTTGTGTCTTACTCTTTGCAACCCCACAGCTCCTCTGTCCATGGACTTCTCCAGGCAACAATACTGGATTGGGTAGCCATTTCCTTCTCCAGGGGATCTTCCCAAACCAGGGATCAAACCTGGGTCTCCTGCATTGCAGGTAGATTCTTTACTGTCTGAGCCACTAGTGATTGGTTAGGGGAGCATATCTGACTTTCTCTGGTTGGTGCTAAGTTGGAAATGGGGACACAATTAGGAGAGCTGCCAGTTATTAATCAAGTCCTGGATATATGGGCAGAATGATAACAGAAGTTACTGTTCAGCTTCCAGGATTGTCACTGGAGATAATAATCTGGCTTGCTGCCAGTCTGGTTCACAGTAGGTTGGCCTCCTGGGTTATTTATTATAGAAAAGGAGTTGGTTTCCCTGGAAGTTTGCTGCAGATGGTAGGTCAATTCCATTTCTATAAATGGCTTGGCCATCGCCCCTCTGTATATTCAGTCTCTCATCTTCTTTACCAAAGGAAAAGGACTACTTAAAGTATTGGGCACAGGGCAAGAGAACACTCTTGGAGGACTGAATTTCACTGTTTCTAAAGAGTGGGAGGAAAAGAGTTTCTTCTCCTAGAAGCAAGGAGAAAAGGTAGTCCAGGTTGCCAGGAGAGGCAGCCAGCTGGGAGTCTTCAAGGACTCAGAGAGTCTCTGCTCTAGTCCAGACTGACAGGGACACCAGCCAACGTCCTCAGTCAGGAGAAGGTAGAAGGGGAAACAACGTTCTGGCTCCTGTCTCTGCCCTACCTACAAGGAACAGTGCACCGGGCTGTGTCCTGAGGGAGGAAAACCCCCAAAATCCTTAATCTCAAGGGGCTGCAAGTCAGACAGAGAGACGTTCTGTTTATATAGAAAACAAACCATTGACATCAATCAGTATGTATGTATGTATGTTAAAATATGGATCATGACCTACACGATCAAAAATTTTGAAACTGCAAATGTTGTACTAACCTCCAAATGTGGCTTGCAATAGAGTGCCCTGGACTCCAGTACAGTAAGTCAAACACTGTACTGGAAGGAGGATCAGAGACAAAGCCAATGTTTAGGCATTTGTAAAAAACTGAGAAAGGGGCTTCCATAGTAGCTCAGTGGAAAAGAATCTACCTGCAAAGTAGGAGACATGGATATGATCCCTGGGTTGGGAAGATCCCCTGGAGGAGGACATGGCAACTCACTCCAGTATTCTTGCCTGGAGAATCCCATGGACAGAGGAGCCTGGCGAGCTACAGTCCATGGGGTCACAAAAAAGTCAGATACGACAGAAGCAACTTAGCATGCATGCATGCAAAAAAACAAAAATACTGAAAACTCATCAACTTTGCTTTGAAAAAGAAAATGACCTTTTAGTTTGAAATAAGTCAAAGCATTTCTTTTTTTCTTTTAAAGATATTTTTAATGTGGATCACTTTTAAAGTCTTTCTTGAATTTGTTACAATATTGCTTCTTTTCTATGTGTTTTTTATTTTTGCCACGAGGCATGTGGAATCTTAGCTCCCTGACCAGAGATCGAGCCCTGCACCCATGGCATCTGGAGGACGAAGTCTTAACCACTGGACCGCCAGGAAGGTTCCCTTGAAGAATTTCAAATATGTCATCTTTTTAGTATGTTGCCGTAACTGTCGCATGCCCTTCTATAACCTTAGCAGAGTGTCAGCTCTTAGTAAGGGCTCATGTTTAAACCCAGGTGGAAACATCCTTGATGGTGGAGTTTTGTTGTGTTTTGCTTTTGTGCCTTGTAGGAGAGGAGGGATTGAGGCAATTATCTCAAGTTTGGAGAGGAAGAAACTGAGTCTCAGGTGGGTAAAATGACTTTTCTAAGGAGTCAGAGCAGAGAGCAAAGCTAACCTGCTTTTGAAGTTTCCTTTTAAATCACACAGCCATCAAATTCTGTAAATTCTCTGTACTCCCATAGTCATTTTGTTGTCATTTTCAGTGAAAATACCTTTGGAATTCAAAACTGTAAAGTCTGATTTAGAAAAACAGGATTAAACTATTAATCTTTAGGAACTGCTTTCAGAACTTCTTTCTACTACGATACTTACTTTCCTATAAAATTGATAATCTTCTTACTTTACAGCTTAATTTCACTGTAAATCTGGCATTTTTGCTTCTGCCTCAATCCAATTTATTTCAAAAGCAGTTTAGTGAAAATATTTCAAATATTGAATCATACAGATACATAAGTTGAACCACTAATGTACTCCCGTATAAGTTTTTAATTTTGTCCAGGTGGCATTATTCATACACAATGGGCTTCTTAATTAATAAAAGGCATAGTCTGAGGGAATGCCAGGAAGAGTGTCATTTTAATCAGTCATTCTTAGGCAGTGTCACGCCACTGGCAGGTTTTACTGGGCACTTCTCCAACTGTAAGAAAAGGAAGACTTATCTGTGATGTTACATATTTACATCAGAGCAGGTGCTTTGAAAATCTCAGAAAAAGTATGCAAGAATTTCCCCCTTTTCCAGTGATGAATGCACAGTTAGGTAGCAGGGAATAAAATAGGGAAGGGTTACTTTGAACTATGGTTTTCAGTTGCTCTTGGCCCTCATTGCTTTCTCCATGTTATGACAGTGACTTCAATGCATGCATGTTTACATCTAAATGAACTGGATCAGAAAGTTAATCTTAAAAAAAAAAAAGGGCAAAATTCTTAAGTAGGGTGGCTTTTGCCTTACTGGAAGAGATTTCTTTTCCCTTTTCTATTTATAATATAGAAACACATTAATCTTATTTTTGTTTCAATTTCTATGTTAAATACCTCCAAGCCACTTAGGGTTTTCATATTTGTTATTTGGGCAAAAAATTACTCAGTTTTAATGAACATGTCCCTAAAAGAAAAAACTCTACGGGGCTGTTTTTCTCTCAATTTTTTTCACAGAGCTACACAGGCTCTTAACATTCCTGGTGCATAGAATTGCCAAATTGCCAGCTACACAATAAGGCGAACAATGCCAATTCAACACAACGGAAAAACACAGATGATACATTTTGCTGAACATTGTCCTGTGCCTTCAACAAAATTGCACTCTACAGCTCACTGGAACATACAATGAGAATAATTTAAATGAAAATGTACAATGCATGGCAGTTAATCGTTACCTAAGAGTGAGAATCTGGGTAATTATTCTAAAAAGATCTTGGCCAAACACAGCAGCTATCCCATCTAAAAAGGTTTCCACCTTATAGTATGAATGCCTGGGTGACGATTCATGATCCATAATAGTCATGTCTGTGATTTGAAAATGGAAGAAAATCTTGTTGAGCAAGTGTCAGCTAAGTGGTCTTGGCCCCTGGGTTCCCTCACATAGCAGGTTCTGTCTTGTCACAGTCATCACTGGCAAATGGTCACTTGAAACGACTTCTTTTTTTTTTTAAAGTTGTAACATGTACAATATTAGCATTTCTGCAAATAAAGGCAGTTTGCAAAGTCAAGCTAACTTTACAATCACAAAGCACAGGCTGACTGAGATTCTGTGCCGCTGCGGACCCTGTGATTAATGCCCAGGAATGGCTTTTCTTTGCCTCTTAGTCAAACTGAGCTTGAAATAGGCAGGGCTGAAATCAAGCCCAGAGAAATGGAATTGTGAAATAAAGACTTAATTGGCTAAAAAAAGAATAACAGGAGACACAAGAGCAGACCTCAGTAACTTAGAGGGCATAGTGGCAGGGACTTGAGGATAAGGAGATCTCAGCCCCAATCCCAGCTCTGACTTATTTTTTGGTTGCGCTATGTGCCATGCAAGCTCTTAGTTGCAGCTTGTGGGATCTGTTTCCCCGACCAGGGAGCAAACTCATGCCCCTTGCACTGGGAGCATACAGTCTTACCCACTGGACCTCCAAGGAAGTCCACTAGCCCTGACATATTAAATAGAAGACCTTGGGCAAATTTCCTAATTTCTCTAGTCCTTATCTACTCAAATATAAGTGGGTACACTAATACCCATCTTGAAGAGTAAAGGTTAGAAATATTATATACAAAAGTGCTCAGCACATGGATTACAAATAAGATTTCATATAGAATAGCTGTTATGTTGTTATTTCAATAGTATATAAAATTTCAGATTTGCTCTCTGATATTTCTTAGAAACTAGAAAATATTTCCCTATGAAAACAAGTTAATACATAAATTAAAATTATAAATCATCACAATAACTAATGTTTACAGAGCACTTCCTACTTGTTAAATAAACAGCCATGGAACAAACACTGTTTCCACAGGCACTTTGCACAATCAAAGTGAAGCATGAAGAAGTGTTGTTCACTGTCACACAGCTAGCAGGGAATGAGATCAAAAATTCAAAACCAGGGAGTATAGCTTTGGAGGAGATGCTCTAAACTGCTTCACTGAATTGCCATCCACAGAGGAACAGATATATATAATATTCCATTATATGTAAAAATGGAATATTACTCAGCCACAGAAAAGAAAAATTCTGACATTTGCAGCAACATGGATGGACGTAGAAAGTATTATGCATAGTGAAATAAATTAGACAGAGAAAGATAAATACTTTATGTTATCACTTATGTGTGGAACATAAAAAAAAGAAATGAATATAACAAAACAGAAACAGACTCACAGATGCAGAAAACAAACTAATAGGGAGGGGGGAGGAAGAGGGGCAAGATGGGGATAAGGCATCAAGAGATACAAACCACTATGAATAAAATAAGCAGACAATAAGGATATACTGCATAGCATAAGGAATTATAGCTGTTATCTTGTAATAACAGAGTACAAACTGTAAAAATATTGAATCACTATATTGTATAGTTGAAGCTAACATAATATTGTAAATATACTTCAATAGAAAACAAAATAAACAAAACCAGGCAGTACGCCTATGAAGTGGACGCTCTAACCTCACTGTATTACCTTAATGTAGGTTGATTAAGTTAGGTATTCATCAACCCCCAGAAACCCATTTATTTTTTTTAACATACTTGGACTACAATGTATATATCACAGCTTCCCATTTCTTAACATATTTATTGAGACATAACTCACATACCAGAAAATTCGCTCAATTAACTTTTTATAAGCCAGTGGGTTTTAGTATATTCTCAGAGTCATGATCCATAGACATGGTCTAATTTTAGAACATTTCCATAACTCCTTACGCATGAGCAATCGCTCACCCTCAGGCCCTCTTCCCAGCTATCACCAGTATACTTCCTCTCTCTATTGATTTGTCTGTCTGGACAGTTCACATGGGGGCTTCCCTGATGGCTCAGGGGGTAAAGAATCTGCCTGCAATGCAGGAGACACAGGAGACCTGGGTTCGATCCCTAGGTTGGGAAGATCCCCTGGAGAAGGAAATGGCAACCCACTCCAGTATTCTTGCCTGAAAAATCCCATGGACAGAGGAGCCTGGTGGGCTATAATCTGTGGGGTTGCAAAGAGTCAGACATGACTGAGTGACACGGACACAGACACACACACACACACACAGACACACACACACACGCACACAGTTCAAATAGGTCATCCTGTCATATGCATTTCATTTATGTTGTACCACGAATCTTGGTACTTCTTCGTTTTTTATTGCCATTGGGTAATATATCATACTTTGTTTATTCTTGTATTCATCATTTAGATGGACCTTTGGGTTATTTCTACTTTTTTATAGTCTAAATAATGCTCCTCTGAACACTCAGGTGCACATTTCCGTATGAATGTATGTTTGCATTTCTCTTGGGTATACACCTAGGAGTAGAATTGCTAGGCTGTAACTCTGTGTTTAATGTTTTGAGGAACTGCCAACCATTGTCAAAAGGGCTGCACCCCTTTGCATTCCCATCATCAAGGGCATGGGGGCAAGATATTATCTCAGCTCACTTACATCAGATGTCTGAAAGGGTGAAGCCATTTGTTGCTTGGATCACTCCTACACTTGGAACCTGCGTGATCTCATGGGGTCAGCCAACCTTAGTGGTCTCACCCTGGGAGGTACTTTCATATGATGTGATAATGGACTGGACTCTTTTTTATTAGTGACAATGTGGTCTAGTGAATTGCCATGTCTGTTAAATGTTAGAACCCTTTTGTTAGAAGGGATCTGTCTGTGGTCAAAACTCAGGGGGTGGCTTCAGATAATATTATAAGAACTTCAGCTAGTCTTTGTTTCCAGTTCTTGGCAAAACCTTCCAAAATCCATGAAATTTCCTGACTAAGTGGAGTGACCTTTGTCATTCCCTGGTGGCTCAGATGGTAAAGAATCTGCCTGCAATGAGGAGACTGGGTTCGATCCCTGGGTTGAGAATATCCCCTAGAGAAGGAAATGGCAACCCACTCCAGTGTTTTTGTCTGGAGCATTCCACGGACAGAGGAGGCTGGTGGGTGTCAGCCCATGGAATTGCAAAGAGTGGGACACGACTGAGAGACTAACACTCTCTCACTCTGTCATTCATAAAGAGTCTCAAAAGAGCACACTTGAATTGATGCTAACGAGGTGACTTAGTGTGGGGCAGCAGATGGCTGCAGGATGGGGCTGGTTGCAAGAAAGATGATGTGACTAGGTTGGAACTTTCAGCTCCACCCATCACCGGGAGGGACATGAGTGCTGCAGATTCAGCTCCATAAACACTGGCGAACCACAAGATCTGATGCACTTGTGGGTGGGTGGGCCTGTCCACAGGCCCAGAGGGGGCATACCCCAGTCCCATGAGGACCGAAGTTCCTGCACTTGGATCCTTCCTCTTCCACACCTCACCTCGTGTATCTCTTCATCTGCTGTTCATCTGTTTCCTTGATAATATCCTTTACAATAAACTTTCAAGCACAAGTAAATGTCTGGAGTTCTGTGAGCCACCCAACACAAAACTCTTTGGGGTGCTCAGTAAGTTTTAAGAGTGTAAAGGGGTCCTAAATTGAAAATTCTGAAAACCGTTCTTCAACAAATCTCTCTCTTCACCATCTAACCTGAACTCTTGTCTGATGGGATGAAAAGATTTTGTTTGCACTGTTTTCTGCAATATGCCCCTGGAAAAGAATCTGTCTCTACCCGGACATTCCTTTGCTTGAGACCCCATCTCTGAAGTTTGAGGAGGGTCTGGCAAAGTGAGCACTCACCTTCACTAGCTCGGTGTAGCCGGTCTCCTTGGGGGTCCACCACGGCTGGGCCTTCAAGCCCCGCACATTGTACAGTGAGCGTTGCCACACGGAGGCAAAGTGGCCCCTCTGGTGCCCCAGCTCGTACCACCTGTATGCCTGGAAAATCAGAAAGGTTGAACTCCAAATGGGGCAGTCTTACTACAGATAACCTTACAACTGAAGTCACTAAAAACAAGGTACGACTTTGTGACAATAAATAAAGAGCTTGCTAGTCAGGTGCCCCAATCTGTTAAACACTGGCGAAGATACGACTCTTTGATTGGGTTTTAATTAGGACCTATTATTTTAAATAAGTGTGTGCATTTTATCTTCATTCCCAGGCTGTAAGCTCTCTGAACACAGGACTCACACTGCACACAGTCTGGTCTCCTCAGAGTGTTCAGCAGAGTCTAGGACTTTGTTCAGTGGATAAATCATTGAAGACACAAAAGGCGACTAAGTTTATATTTTAGTTTTCATTTCTTAAATTCTATTTCTATGTTTCCTTGGAAAGGAAAGGAGTATATTTTTTACCCCCCCCCCCCTTTTTTTTTAACAGATACCTGCTTTTACTGATTTGGGATGCTAAACAGGACAGCAATCTCTTTTTTCCCCCACCACGCCTGGTGGTATGCAGGATCTTAGTTCCCAGACCAGGGATTGAACTTGTGTGTCCCCTGCAGTGGAAGTGTGGTGTCCTAACTGCTGGACTGCCAGGCAAGTCCTGGACAGCACCTTCTTTTTATATGAACAGTCTTCCCTGTCCACATGAGAAAGAAGATTGCCTCAAGGTAATGGAGTACAAACCCTCCATTAAAGAAGCAGACAAAAGAAAATAATATTCTGAGTTAGCCATAAATAGAGGGATAGTCCCCATTAGGTATTTTTTAAGAAGGGAAATATTGTTCTGAGTATTTTTTATCCCTGCCATAAGGGATAGTATTTGCGGCTGAAGGCTGTAACACGATACAACTTGCCTCCAAGAAGACTAGCTCGTCTTTTCAGCGACAGCTGGCTGCAGTCTGCTGCTCCATACGTCCCCGTCAAATGATGCCTGAACCATATGCGCTCCTGGTGGCCTTGCCCACACAGCCCTGCACCCAGCACATCCCATTGTCTTTAGACGGGAAGACAACTCTAGGACTGTGCTTAATGGCCCCCCTCTACTATTTGAATTCTGATCTAATGATTGTTTTCGGAGAGTGGTTTCAAATACACATCTTGATCAATGAAAACAGGCAGTTAATACCAGGCAGATTAAGAAGACAAGAATATTGTCATCAAACTCCATCTTACTTTAGATGTAAGAAATAATAACTCTTTAAAAAGTCTTTAAAAATTCATAGGCCAAAATTTCATTCGTTAGAAAAATCGAGTTTGCTAGCAAAACCATCTCTATTTTCAGTAACACTTTTCAGCTCACTACTAGCTTTTGCACAAGTACTTTCATTTGATCTTTTCTATAACTCCCAATAGTTCCATTTTACAAATGCTCAAACTGAGATTTAAAAAGACTAAACATGATGAACAATCACCCAGGGCATCTGGCAACTTATTTCACTCTCTCTTTGTCTCTCTATCATTTAAAAAGAAACAATCACAAGTGATCTTCTTATGTAATTATCTTTCTCAATATTATCTCAAGAACGTATGTACTAATCACTCATATGTTTTCCTTGAAAGACACGTAAGTGGTTGCCATAAAGTAATTTCTTTAAACATGGCTCACAGTAGTCTGATTTTTAAAATACAGCATTTTACCTTTGAAATGGACTATTTTAGTTATTTTTGTCCAATTTAAATTTAGTTAATTTTTCAGTGTTAAAGTGAACAGTCATATTAATTACAACAGATGATTTTTGGAAATTCTTACTAATTTGAGCTTTTCTGACACTCAAAGTTGGTACTAGTGCCTCAAACATGGCCCTTGACCTTATACCCCTCTTCCATTTAATTTTTTTTAGCTGCTCAGCTCCGAGGATCTTAGTTCCGCCACCAGGGATTGAATCCATGCCCCCTGAAGTGGAAGTGTAGAGTTTTTAACCACTGGACCACCAAGGAAGTCCTCTCTCACCCCCCCCTCCACTTCCCTGCCATTTAACTCTTAGAGAACAAAACTATGAAATGATATATTAGTAATTAAAAAAATTATCTCCAATAAGAAGAGAGTTAAAAAATTGGCTTAAAGCTCAACATTCAGAAAACTAAGATCATGGCATCTGGTCCCATCACTTCATGGCAAATAGATGGGGAAACAGTGGAAACAGTGGCAGACTTTATTATTTTGGGCTCCAAAATCACTGCAGATGGTGACTGCAGCCATGAAATTAAAAGACACTTACTCCTTGGAAGGAAAGTTATGACCAACCTAGACAGCATATTGAAAAGCAGAGACATTACTTTGCCAACAAAAGTCTGTCTAGCCAAGGCTATGGTTTTCCAGTAGTCATGTATGGATGTGAGAGTTGGACTGTGAAGAAAGCTGAGCGCCAAAGAATTGATGCTTTTGAACTGTGGTGTTGGAGAAGACTCTTGAGAGTCCCTTGGATGGCAAGAAGATTCAACCAGTCTATCCTAAGGGAGATCAGTCCTGGGTGTCACTGGAAGGACTGATGTTGAAGCTGAAACTCCAATACTTTGGCCACCTCATGCAAAGAGTTGACTCATTGGAAAAGACTCTGATGCTGGGAAGGATTAGGGGCAGGAGGAGAAGGGGACGACAGAGGATGAGATGGCTGGATGGCATCACCGACTCAATGAACATGGGTTTGGGTAGACTCTGGGTGTTGGTGATGGACAGGGAGGCCTGGCGTGCTGCAATTCATGGGGTCGCATAGAGTCGGACACGACTGAGCGATTGAACTGAACTGACACAGGGGGCATAGTGAATTTAGCCAGAGTTTAATTTTTTTCATTTTTAATTGGAGTATAGTTGGTTTACAATGTTGTGTTGGTTTCTGCTATACAACAATGTGAATCAGCTATAAGTACACAGTCATCCCCTTTTTCTTGAGCCTCCCTCCCAGCGCCCACCCCAATTCACCCCTCTAGGTCATCAAAGAGCACCGAGCTGGGCTCCCCCTGTTAAATAGCTATTTCCCACTAGCCACCTACTTTATACATGGTGATGTATATGTATCAGTGGTACTCTTTCAGTTCATCCCAACTCTTCCTTTCCCAGCTGTATTCACAAGTCAATTCTCTATGTCTGTGTCTCTATTCCTGCAAATAGGTTCATCAGTACCATTTTTCTCGATTCCGTATTTATATATGCATTAATGAGGATTCCTTGGTAGCTCAGTGGTAAAGAATCCACCTGCCTACACAAGAGACTCAGGTTCGATCCCTGGGTTGGAAAGATCCCCTGGAGGAGGAAATGGTACCCCACTCCAGTATTCTTGCCTGGAGAATTCCATGGACAGAGGAGCCTGGCAGGCTACAGTCTACGGGGTCAAAGAGTCAGACACAACTGAGCAAGAAACACTTTCACCTCACTTTCATACACTATTTGTTTCTCTGAGGGCTTTTTAAATTCAAGAACTGTGCTATTCCTTGCATTTTAACCATAATTAAGCTGAAAGCACAATCCCATAGGTTCAAATCGCAAGCTCTTAACAATGTGCAGTAGTGAATTGCTTGCCCTTGAAGTGAAGGCTGTTTTCATCTAAGATGTGAGACTAAATCACAGACTTGTTTTATCTGTCTTTGCCCTGGACCATAAAATATTCAAAGGTATATTAATTAGTGACGATTACATTTATAGTAATCAGATATGAACGTTTTTCCAGTGTTAGATACTGTTGCAAAGTCTTCTTGTCCTTCTCATTCAAAGGAGGTACCAGGAATTTACATCTTAAGAGAATGAAGGAACACAAAAGTGACTGCTAATCAGCAATTTCTTCCCCCTTCTTTATCTTTTTCTTTCATTTTCTCATTTTATTTCAGTTGATTGACAGGTAGGTCAAAGGGAAAAGGTACAGATATACAAAAATGGATAAAGAAAGCAGTGTTAGTCAACCAAATTTCTGTTACCCCAAATTGGGTCATCTCTTTCTAGCTGGCACTTACTCCATTACAAAACCCTTTGCTCCAAAGAACACTCAATTATCCAAATAGTACCAAGTTCTTATTAGCTTTAGAAACCAGAAGTTACATCACCCTCAGATGTCACCTTATTATTGATATATATATGAAATGCATGGCTACAAAAATCCAGGGTCCCTGACTCTAATGAGAGCCCAGAGTAGGGCCATGGCATGGTGCAGGACAGCCGAGCAATGCTGTGTGAACCACAGTGGATGGTGAGAGTTTGGGAATTTACATCGTATGATGCCACCATTAATGACCAAATGTTATACTAAAGAAGCCGACACTGAACTCAGAAAAAAGGAATAATGATCAAAGAAAATGTGATTTGTCTTACGTGCTATATTTTCTGTGTCAGTACTGGTCATTATTATAGCTATAGATGTTCATCTTAAACTGAGTATTAAATATTTCAGAAAGTAATTACACAATTAACCACCAGATTCAGTCTGCTTAAGAATCAGTTGGATAAAGACTTCATTCTAAAAATAACTACTTTTAAAATTCCAAAATAACATAAAATCTAGGGTTCCCTGGCAGCTCAGCTGGTAAAGAATCATCCTGCAATGCAGGAGACCCCAGTTTGATTCCTAGGTTGGGAAGATACCCTGGAGAAGGGATAGGCTACTCACTCCAGTAATTTTCCCTGGTGGCTCAGATGGTAAAAAATTTGCCTACACTGTGGGAGACCTGGGTTCAATTCCCAGGTTAGGAAGATCCCTTGAAGAAGGAAATGGCAATCCACTCCAGTATTCTTGCTTGGAGATTCCCATGAACAGAGAAGCCTGGTGGGCTACAGTCCATGGGGTCACAGAGAAGGACACGATTGAGCAACTAACCACAGTAAAAGCAAACTATAAAAATATCTTAAAAGACATTTAAACAACTTCAAGGACATCTCTTCATTTCATAAATTTAAAAATATTTTTTCAAGGCAATATCTGTCTCGATAGATACACAGATGTACAAACAGGCACACATATATATATACACATACAGACACACACATACGCACACTAATTTAGAGGCTACTCTTGTGATTATTCAGATACCTTATTGAAAGATATTATAAAAGTCAAATCCCCAAATTTCTTTATAGTAGGAATTGTTAGGCTGTTGCAAAAAGTTTAATCCATGTTCAAAAGTTTATGCTCAAAATGTTTTTTCAGTTGTAACTGTCTCATAGAAATCATTGCCCCCCTTCTTTATCTTTTGTTAAAGAGAACAAAAAGCTCATGAACGCACTATTACCTCTTTGTTTCCGACTCTCTGCATGGCATCCCCCAGGTGAAAATAAAATCTCCCATCATCAGTCCCTGGATCCCCAGATTCTATTCCTTCCTGTAGAAAAGACAGTGTTAGTATTTGTAAAAGGATTATACCAGATTTATTAATCCACTGACTTCTTAAATCTTTTCTAAGAACCAGAAAATCATCTCAATATTGTTGTTGTTCAGTCTGCCAGTAGTGTCTGACTCTTTGCAACCCCATGGACCACAGCACCTCGGGCCTCCCTGTCCGTCACCATCTCCCAGAGTTTGCCCAAGTTCATGTCCTTTGCATTGGTGATGCCATCCAGCCATCTCATCCTCTGACACCCTCTTCTCCTTCTGCTCTCATTCTTCCCCAGCATCGGGGACTTTTTCCAATGAGTTGTCTGTTGCATCAGGTGGTCAAAGTATTGGAGCTTCAGCTTCAGCATTAGTCCTTACAGTGAATATTCAAGGTTGATCTCCCTTAAAATTGACTGCTTTGACCTCCTTGCTGTCCAAGACACTTTCAGGAGTCTTCTCCAGCAACACAGTTCGAAGGCATCAATTTGGCAATTAGGTTACTGATCAATATTTACAATGCAAAAGCAAAAGGAGGTGATAAAGTTCAATGTAACAATGCATTCATCATCAATTAACAGTGGAATAGCCCATTAAGTTAATTGATGCTTTGTGAAGTGTCTCTGCGGGAATAATTATATTTCAATTTCCCAAAAAATTTCTCTGGCTAAGTTTCTATCACATTTATTTTGTTCTCCAGATCTGATCATATGTCATCTAGAGGCTTTTTCCCCCTGAACCAAAATGTTTAGTTGCTCATAGATGCTTGAAATGATAGATACCCAACTGCAAGTAATAATTTTTTCCACTCAAAACAAATGTGTCCTCACTTTTCAATGAAATCATTTACCGAACACACAATAGGATTAAAGCCAGTTGGAATCTTTGAAAATATAATTTTATTAAACAACTCCCATCCTAAAACACTCAGCTGATTTCTATCCCCACTGTCCACAAAAGAACGGAAATTTAAATTTATGTAAAAACAAAAAAGAAATATCAAAGCAAGAGAATGAATTTAGAAAAGCAAAAGAAGCTCAAAGATAAAGCCTATTTCAATGTCTAAAAGTCTGCATCTTTGAGGCTTCTTCATAAGAAGCCCATTATCTTTTACTTGGGTGAAATTTTATGCACATAAGGGTGGAAAATAGCAGCACAGAACAGACGCATCAATCAGGAGGGGAGAACTGTCATCCAGGCTCTTGACTGATGGATGCTCAGGTAGACATCCTCGTTTGTTAACTAACCAACCCTGCCCTCCATTTCCTCATCGCCATGCCAGGAGAGTACTGTTAGGTCCTTAGGATGTCAAAGGAAATTTAAGAAGAATATTTTATATCAGAGAAGACTACGTGCCCATAGGGTCATGGTAGGGAATGGGCAGGTTGCTGAGGCCCCAAGACAGGATGGGGGTGGGGGTGGATGCCCACCTCAAGGGGGCACCACTGCTCAGCTCCTGTGCTGAGATGTGGGCCACATGTGACCTTTCCACAGAAATCAGAAATTTGCTTGATTATATAAAATCCTTCAGATTTTCAACTAAGGCAAGCAATTAAAATTGTTAAGAGGATTATATTGGTCAAATAGAACATACAAGCTACTTGTAATCAGTGGGTCACTATTTGGGATCTCTGACCAAAGTCATGTGAAGGAAATAGATCACAAAAGTAGATCATAAAAGTGCTACTTTAAGTTCACAGGTATATAATCAGCTACCTGGCTGATAAGGTAGCTACTAGCCAGTGTTACAGGCTTCCCTGGTGGTTCAGATGGTAAAGAATCTGCCAGCAATGTGGGAGACCCAGGTTCCATCCCTGTGTCAGGAAGATCCCCTGGACAAGCGAATGGCTACTCACTCCAGTATTCTTGCTTGGACTCCAGGACAGAAGAGCCTAGAGGGCTACAGTCCATGGGGTGGCAAAGAGCTGGACACCATTGAGCGACTAACACCTTCACTCTCACTTTTTCAGCTGGTGTTACTATTTAGGTTACAAATAAAAAACTCAGTTCCTCAGTGATATTAGCCACATTTTAGATGCTCAACGGTCACAAGGGGTTACTGGCCACCATATGAGAAAAAACAAATAAAGACCATTTCCTTTATGGCAGAAAGTTCTGTTGGACAGCCCTGAGCCAGATCACATGTGATCCCGGTAAACTGACGAGGATTCTGTTTTAATGTGAACAAAAAATGACAACACATTTTTTTCTGAATCTTTCAAGCTACCAGGCTTTCGGGGATTGGATTTACTCAGTCTGCTTTTGTTACCTCATTTTGTCTAGGTTTCCATGAAACCTGTTCAAAGTAGTTTCAATGTATGATTAAATTGCAAAAGGAACAGTTAATTCATTATTGCCTGGGGGATTTTTGCCGAAACTAATGCCTGTGGCTGGCAATTTGCTATGTAAGTGAAAACTGAAATGTCTCCGGTCAATAATGTTTGGGTAGCAAAAGACATATTCATATGTCTCTGGTTGATAATGTGTTAATGTACTGTCCATATTTTAAAATATTTTATCAACTAATAACAACTGCAGTTTTAAGACTGTCTTCAAAATCTTCCCCAAATAATCCCTGCTCATAACACTTCTACCTCTGACACCCTCGGTTAAGCTGGAGGTCCACACTGCCTGTGCATGTCATCATCTGAAGGTGTGTATTTTGGTGTTGAAAGGGTCAGTAGTGCATGCCAGTCAATCTACAATACATAATCAAGGGTGTCCAAAGGACTCAAAGGGATCAGAAGAGGGAAAGACAGGAAGGGGGGGAGTTACCTTTAGATAGGGGATGCTCTCAGCAATCTTATTCTGTGCCTTCAGGATAAAGCCATAATGCACTTTAGCAAAACCGTCATTAGGTGTCACGCTCAGAACCTAAACTCAGAAAAAAAAAAAGCTATTGCGATGGACTATGAATTCTACAGATGTTTTAATTAATGAACTTTTCTGTGCTTGGACTGGATTATGATGCTACAGGTTAAAATGCAATAGTGTTTTTTCCTCATTGCAATACTTTAGGCTTAAATGGCCCCATTTCCCCTCAACTCAAAACGTTCAACACAAAATGTTCTCCAAGAATGAAGAAATGAATGAAAAGGCAACGACCATTAAAGCATTGCTCTAACAATGCAAATCAGCAAAACCTCTATCAATTGTATGACCTCAATGTTTTCTCAATGATCAGGGAAAGACTGCTTTAAATTACCTCTATTTAAAGTCAACTCTGAATGCTTATCGTATATTTCTTTACATATATGTTTTATGGGCTTCTTTTGTGGGTTAGATGGTAAAGAATCTGCTTGCAATGCAGGAGACCTGGGTATGATCCCTGGGTTGGGAAGATCCCCTGGAGGAGGGCACAGAAACCCACTCTAGTAATCTTGCCTGGAGAATTACATGACAGAGGAGCCTATTGGGCTACCATCCATGTGGGTCACAAAAGAGTCAGACACGACTGAGTGACTAGCACTTCCACTTTTGCATGCAGCTGTTCCCGGACTCCCCTCTCATCTTCATGGATGAGTCCATGAAGTCCACATCCCACTCACACACCTGCTACTATGACAGGGGTGGGGGTGGGTGACCAGGACTCAGAGGGAGCCACAGGGCTGCCCTTCCAGCTTGATTCTTATGATCACCTAGTGCGCTTACTGCAGTTTACATGCAGTGCATAACAGATGCACAAGTTGTATTATCCTGTTGTAATTAGCAAACTCTCAGAAAATGACAAACGGCTTTATAAGATTTCTAAAAAAGTCAAATTGAGATTAATACTAAAACTGTTACCGAGATTCTCTCTCTTTATATACATACACACATGCGTGCTCACACACACACATACACATAAATCAGAGACAACAATACACTGGCTGACATTTCTAGTTCTGCACAAATTCAGCAGGACACACTACCAGGACTAAAAATATCCTTAAAAAAATGTTTCACACGGACATTATTAAAATATCAGTTTTTCAGTGAGAGTGAAAATATTATTGACAGTTATATAAAATTTTGAAAGTATCTGAAATATTTCATCTTAAAACCAATTTTAGAATGTGGACCTTCTAGAATGTCCACCACAGGTGAGTACATGTCTATGTAAATACAGAATTCACAGGTTTTTGCTTGAACATTTTTTACTGAAAGAGGATATACTCAAACATGTCTGAAGACTACTGTTATGGGCAGTGGGAACCACTGAAGAGCTGAAGCCAAGGATGGGGGTCAGATTGGCATTTTTGTGTTGATGAAGATCATAAGAAAACAAGGCTGGGCTGCGTGGATCTATCCTATTTTACACTAGAGACAATGGGGCCTGAGTTAAATCAGAGGATTTGAAAGATACTGAGGTTGTTAAAAGGAACAGAGATTAGTTACTTGGTACTAGATTGTAACTCCATGATGGCTCTTTGTTGTTTCCTTAACCACCATTTCCTGAGCCAGCGCGTGTGGGTTTCAATAAATACGTGCTAAGTGAATGGATAAGCATGAAGGGTGAAGGGAAGCAAGGGTCAGGAAGATGCTGGACCAAGTGTGGCTCAGGTAATTGAAGGTGTTATTAACAAGGAGGAAAGTGCAGCAAAGTCTCCAAAAGCCAAGGATATGAGCAAGGTCTCTGCAACCCCCTTAAAGTCAGTCTTTGCTGGGACCTCATTTGTGGTTCAGTGATTAAGAATCTGCACTTCCACTGCAGGGAGCAAGGATTCAATATCTGATCCAGGAACTAAGATCCTGAATGCTGCTCTATACAGCCAAAAAAAACCAAGGGTCAGACAGCCAATGCCTCTGAAAGGTGAGTAATTTATGCCATATACACTTGAAAGGCTTGTATTCTGTAGTTTCTCCCCAGTTTGGACTTTAATTGAAAAAACTACAAGATAATGTGCTTTTAAGTTCTTGAGTTTCTGAGTTCTTCTTCCTGTCATAAAGAACACTTTAGAGAAGTTGTTTGTGGACTGAAATATATATATGAGTTTAAAAAGTATCACAATTATAGGTTGAAGGTTTTGATGGTGCCAAATGTTAACTAATCTTTAAAATCTTTTGATGAAGCAGAAAAAGGGCGATGAAACAAAATTTAGGCTATGTTAACTATAATAAGACTTGAATTTGACTTAATTTAAAATAAAGAGAGTGAATGATCAGGCGTATTAAAGGCAATTTAGAAATAACATTAGAATTCCAAGTTCAAAAGACTTTGATTAATTGTTAATAGCAAATTGCTGCCTACTTGCCTCTTCATAGACCTTCTTGGCACTGTCATTGTCTCCTATCAAGAGGTACCCAACTCCAAGGTCATTCTTTAAGGAAGTATCATCAGGAAATAGTTGAACTAATTTCTGAAGAGTAAGCAAGGATCCTCTCATGTGACCTGATTTGATGGAAAGAAAAAAAGAAAACAATAGAAATAAAAATAGCTTCTGTCCACCCTTGTCTTGGCATTACAAATCATAAGAGACTATTCAACAGAGCCTGAAGACCAGCTTAACTCTGACTCTGTATACTGATGGCCAAGTCCCTCTTAGGATTTTATCCTGCAGCACCAAGGGCATCAGCAACTCTCATAAGTGGGTTTTCCAGGTGGTGCTAGTGGTAAAGAATTTGCCTGCCAATGCAGGGGACACAAGGGATGCCAGTTCAATCCCTGGGTCAGGAAGATCCCCTGGAGAAGGAAATGGCAACCCACTCCAGTATTCTTGCCTGGAAAATGCCATGGACAGAGGGGTTCGCAAAAAGAGTCAGACACAACTGAGCTCACACACACACACACACACACACACAAAACTCCCATAGGTAGATACTGAATATAATACTGACTACAAATATTGTAAAGACATTCTTATTTTCTGAATTCATCAACATGTACCCTTTATGTCAATTTGCCTCTTAGGAAGGTTTTAGTTACCCATTTCTTATTTAAAAAATGTTTTACTGGGGTATTTTTGACACTATAATTAACTTTAAAATTATGAATCAGAAGAGGCAAATAAGAAGTCTAATAGATTTCAGGGTCCAGCACCCTGGATGAGACATGTAGAGGCACTGAGATACTCTGCTTGTCTTCGTCTCTCAGTAATGACCTAGTCCTGGAGCCAAGGAGACATCAGCCAGTATTAGGGGACCCTCTGGTGGACAATACGATGCTATGCCTACACGAACCATGAAAACCCAGCTTCAACTCATTTGAAGGGCTGTCCAATGGATGTTTAAGATTTAGAGGGGTCAGCTGTCATCACTCTTCTTCACCTCAGTTGGGAAGACAAACTGCAGGGGTCTGGTCCAGTGGTTATGAATCCACCTTGCAGTGCAGGGGACACCAGTTCGTTCCCTGGTCCAGGAAGATCCCACATGCCGTAGAGCAATCAGGGCAGCTAAGCCCACACGCCACAACGGCTGAGTCCACGTGCTGCAACTGCGGAAGCCCAGTGCCTAGAGCCCGTGCTCGGAGCAAGAGGAGCCCCCACCTGCCGAAACTAGAGAGAGCCCGTGTGCAGCAACAAAGACCCAGAGCAGCCAAAATAAATACATGAATCTTAAAAAGAAAAAAACACAAACTGTATAAGGGAGAAATGTGCAAAATGAGAGACCACATGACAAAATTAATTACCTAAAAGGCTTTGTTGACCAGAAACTGAAAGTCAGCCAAGATACACCAGGACCATCAAAAAGCTAATGTCGCTGGATGCTCTACCAACTGTTAGGCATAAAACACCACCCACTGACCCCACCACCCTCTCCCCATTCACTACTTGCCAGTCTGGGGCGGTTTGCTCAACTGTCCATTCCTTCACTGATAAATGTGACTCTGCCTTTCTGTACTCTTCCTCTGCCACCTGCCCCACTTGGGCTCACAGTTTACTTTTGCTTTTAAACTTGCCCTAAGGAGCCACGACAAAGGCCCAGGCGAGAGTCCATCCTATGTCCTGCTTGCCCCTTTCACTCTGCATCTCCAGGGACCTATGAATCCCGCAGTGCCTCCCCTAGTGAACTCACCCATTTCTCATTTGGAGGAGAAAGAAAGTGGAAGTGTTAGTCACTCAGCTGTGTCCCCCTCTTTCCGACCCCATGAGCTGTAGCCCAGTGGGCTTCTCTGTCCACGGTATTGTCCAGACAAGAATGCTAGAGTAGGTTACTATTCCCTTCTTCAGGGGAACTTTTTGACCCAGGGATTGAACCTGGGATTCTGGCATTGCAGGCAGATTCTTTACTGTTGAAGCCACCAGGGAATTTGGAAGCGAGACTATATTCAAACACTGAAGGGTTGCTTTGGAAGAAGGTTAGATCTATTTGGGTCGTCCTTCCCCTGGGGCTGGGAATAGGGTGAAGCAAGTGATGTGCTCAGTGCAAAGTTTAAAAGGGTGCCAAAAATTCAGTCCCACCCAGACTCATGATATCTGATGCATCTTTTCAAAAATAAAAATAAATGTTAAAAATCCACAGGGCTAAGTGAGTTACATCAGAGCCAGAGGAGAGACAACTCAGTGATACTGATTTTTGCTTGCATGGAGTTCCAGCCTTTTTCCATCCTATTTGTGCTGCTGTATGTTTTCCTTCTCTGGGACTAGCCCTTATGAATAGAAGTCTAAGGGACCATCTCTTATAGTTTCAAACCATCACTTGGCTTCTATTCCCATCACAGATTTTGGTCATCTACCAAAGCGACACAACCATCCTTAATTCTAACCCTTGGAAAACTGATATAAGGTTCACTTTTGAATGTTTAGGAGCCTCTTCTAGTGACATCAAGATAATACATCTATGTAACTTTTCCAGCCAGTAGAGAACCCACCTTGGCAGTTATACATGGCTTAGGTTCTTTGCTCCTGGCTTATCAATGACATTTTAACTTATTTTTTTTAATGTTATTTTTATTTATTTATTTGGCTGTGTCAGGGTTTAGTTGTCCTGTTGCAAGTGAGATCTTAGTTCCCCCACCAGAGATTAAACCCACGCTCCCTGTGCTGAAAGGCAGACTCTTAACCACTGGACCACCAGGGAAGTCCCCTGATAGCATTTTGGGTGAGAGAGAAGCCATTACTGGCCTGGTTATTATGAAGTTAGGGTACAGCAAGTGATACGCTTGGTTCAAAGTTTAAGAGGCCTCCCAAAATTCAATCCTCAAGATGCATGATATTTTATACATTCTTTTTAAAAGTCATATGAATGTAAAAAATCCACAGTGCTTTTTCAAAGCATTTGCAAATTTACTCAGTGATTAAAAACTTCTTTTCTATGATTTTCTTTAATAAAGAGTCAAAATGTACAGGTGAAATTTTTAGAGAGCTTACAACTCCTGACATTTCTTGTATCTATAAAACTGTTTCACTGATGATTTCAGCTACCATGGACCGCACGGTTACAGTTAAGAGAGAAAAGAAGAATTTGGCATAACAAGAAGTCTTTGATTCTAGACCTATCCATTTATTGGGCTTCCCTGGTGGCTCAGAAGGTAAAGAATCTGCCTGCAATGTAGAAGAGCTGGATTTGATCCCTAGGTTGGGAAGATCCCCTGGAGGAGGGCATGGCAAAGCACTCCAGTATTCTTGCCTGAGAAATCCCATGGACAGAGGAGCCTGACAGGCTGCAGTCCATTGGGTCGCAAAGTCACACACGACTGAAGCAACTAACACTTAACTATTCATTTATTAGCTATGACTCCTTAGGCAATTTATCCAACCTCTCAGAATTCCATTTGCCTCATCTTTAAAATGCACAGGGAGCAGGTAGGCAGCAAAAATCCAGTCTGTATCTTTGTATTTATGAAGGATTCCTCTTTCAGACTGACCCAATCAGTGAAATTGCCTGAAATTAGGTAGAAAACTCAGGTTTCCTTCCATGTAACTAAACTCTTCTAAGAGTACACACAGCCTTCAGTCTCTTTCAGATAAAAGCACACCGCTTGCTACTGAGCGGACTCTTCTTCCGTCTCACCTAGAAACTGCTGTCTGTCTGACCTCCGCTTCAGGCTCAGCTTCACCAGGTCTGTGGGCGCGTCAGGCAGGCTGGCCGCCTCCTGGTAGGTCTCGATGGCCCGGCGCAGGATCTCATTGCTCCTTCTCTTCTCAGCCAAATCGTCTTCACACTAGAGGAAGGCAGAAACGTCCCAGGACAAGCTGCATGTGTAGTGGCCCAAAATATTTATGAAAAGTTGATGTTGGGACCTGCTTCAAAAATAACTCAAGACAAATTAAAATTTTCTCTTCATCAAGGATAAAAAAAATAAAGGAAGGCAATACAGCATGTTATTTTAATAATATGAAGAAAAGTTAGCTACTAAGCTACACATGAGAAAGACTATCATAAAAGCAGGACGAATGTATGTTTGGCTGATGGAACGTGTACCCTGCTATATATCAACATTAATAGCCAGAATTCTAGTCCACAGTTCCTGTTCTTCCAGTAGTTTATTCCTGTGCTCATTCATCCATTCAACAACTATACCTCTGTCTAGACAGATGCAAACATTCAAAGCAGATTAACCCTTTCGAAAAGGGCAATTCACCTTGGCTTGACAGAAAAAAAAAGCTTCAAAATATAGAATGATCTGTTCGTATCTGCAAATGGCCTTTAGAACAGACTTATCTACCAGGAAAGAAAGTCCATTGTCAATGACTCAGACCAGTCATCCTGCCTGTGTAACCTTCTGTATACTCATATGCTGGTTTTTCTGTTTGGGCATCAGTTTCTTTTAAGTTTGGCTATGGTGAGTTAATGCCTCAAAACATGATCCTTCCTAAATGACGTCACAGAACGCCAGGGTCCTAGAGCTGAGAGAGCCCTCCTGAGAGCATCTTCTTCACCGTCTCCATTTGGCAGCCTCTTCAAGCCACCAAACAGATCCTGGAACTGGAGGGTCTCTTCAAGGTTAGTTCAAGGACAAATGCCTATCAAGACATTGTTCTCTATCTAGAGAGGAATAAATATCTTCACTAACCTCAGTCTGAAACGAGAGAAAGATGATACAACCACACACCTTGTTCCTTTCCCTCCTCCATCCTTCAAGGTCCTTCATTTTAATGAAGTATCAACATTTTAGAACTTTCAGCATTGGAATTTTAATGTCAGAATTAAAATGTGATATAATTCTTTAAAGTCTCTTAAATAAAACTGATAGGCTTTGCTTTGAGTATCAACATTGATTAATTTTGATCAGTTTAACATCTGTAGTTGAAGGATTTGCCCTGAAACTGAACATTTGCCACAGGACATTAACATCACAAAGCATTTTGTTGATTCAAACTAACTGCCCAATCCAACCTCCTAGGAGATGTGGCATTTTCTGCCTGAGAGGCACTAATGGTTTGTGGAAGATAATAAAGTGAAACGAGCTCATAGTTTTGTGTCAGATGTTCTAGGAACTTGGTCAAAATTGATTTTCACAGTAATCCAAAAAATAAGACATTATCAGTTGTACTCTAGAAATGATAGACACTGTAATTTCCATGTAACTTAATGTTGCTGAATTTATAAAATTGGTTGGGATATTCCAAAGTAATTGTTTAATCTGCTAACAAAGCATGAAAAGTCATCAGGTATTCCTCCTTACAAAATCCATCTTCTGTTGAACTTTTGTTTTTAAAACTCCTATGGGACTTCCCTCACAGTCCAGTGGTTAAGACTTCGCCTTCCAACACAGGAAGTGTGGTTTCGATCCCTGGTCAGGAAACTAAGATCCCACATGCCTCATGGCCAAAAAAACAAAACATAAAACAGAAGTAATATTGTAACAAATTCATGAAAACTTTAAAAATGATCCACATCAAAAAAAAAAAAAAAACAAACCCTAACTCCTATGTATTTAAACTTTCTTTTAAATCATTCTATAAAAATTTAATTTATCATGCTTAAATTTCACATTAATGTTAATATTGATAACATCTTGTAGTATAATAGTTTATAGCTAAAATATATTGCTGAGGCATAAATCTCAAATTCCTACTGTTAAATAAGGATATAAATACAGTGAGTGTCATGTGCAAAAGTACTGCATTTGGTACCTGCAATTAATATCACATATAAAGAAAAATTCTAAAGCATGAAACATTTTTGCCATAATTAGCACTTGACCCATTATTCTCTTGAGTTAACAGGCTTTCCTTCATCAAATAACGGCCAGAACTAGTGGTAAAGCACACCACTTATTTAAATAAGCACCATCTTCAGATAACAAACACATCCTGTCTTGCTTAACACCAATTCAATTTAGCAGTTTTGGAGGATTGCTGACCTAATTAGTTTATAGAAATGATATAGCTGCTAGTCTGCACTGCATCACAGATAAAAGGAACTTCTTTGCATTAAATTTTCACAAATTTAATTTATTAAAACTGAATTAATACAAATTCAGTACGTTTTTAAGGAGGAGATAGGGAGAACTTGGGACTTCCCAGGTGGCTCAGTGGTAAAGAATCCACCTACCAATGCAGGAGATGTAAGTTTGATCCCTGGGTCAGGAAGATTCCTTGGAAGAGGAAATGGCAACCCACTCCAGTATTCTTGCCTGGGAAATCCCATGGACAGAGGAGCCTGGTGGGCTATAGTCCATGGGGTCAAAAACAAGTCAGACAAGACTGAAATGATTGCGCATGCACACACTCACAGGAAGAATTTAAGCATCTATATTTCGAGTGGTTGCCACCTTTAGTTGAGAGCCAAACGTACTTGTTTTATCTCTAGATGTGTTAGTTTCCGCGAGAGTGTCACCCACAAGCGACAGCACTGCCCGCCTCTGAACAAGTGTTGTCAGCGTCTCCTGAATCTGGAAAATTTCCCCAGCTCGGGACCTGCCATTTCCCAGCAGGGCTGACAGTCTCGTCCTTCCTAGGCAGGAGGAGGTTTACTGCCTGACATTTGTACACCAGCCCTGGGTTTCACCCAGGGTCCCAAACGGAGTACCGCCTGTGGTCTTCTTGACACGTGCACTTGAACGTGTAACAGGCATCACAAACTTCACAGGGACCAGAAGTGGATCTTTGATTGTTGCACCTCTCCCAACCTGTTCCAGTCTTCCTCCTGGTCAGTACCTGGCACCATCCTCTCCTTAGACTGGCCAATCAAAAATGACAAATTCATCTCTGAAACTGAAAGTTGCTCAGTTGTGTCTGACTCTTTGCAGCCCCATGGAGTGTAGCCTGCTAGGCTCCTCTGTCCATGGGGTTTCCCAGGCGAGAATACTGGAGTGGGTAGCCTATCCCTTCTCCAGGGGATCTTCCTGACCCAGGGATTGAACCCGGGTCTCCTGCGTTGCAGGCAGATTCTTTACTGTCTGATTTAGTCCTGCCCTTGTCCACTGCCCCACCTCTGTGGCCAGGACCAGTCCAGGACAGACCATCTTGAGGACACCTGCACTGTCTCCTATTTTTCTGGCTTCAACTCATGCCACCATAATCCCTTTTCTACCCAGCAACCAAAGTCATCTTTATTTAAAAAACAAAAACAACCAGAGGGGCACATCCATGCACAAACCCTCCAAGTGCTTCCAGTGCACGAAGGATACAGCCCATGGGGCCCTGGCTTCACCTACCCCATGACACCTCCCTCGGGATGCTCCTCCTCCTGTCCACCAGGGATCAAGTCAAGGCTGATTCCCTGTTCCCTCTGCCTGGACTGTTCCTTCCTCAACCTTGTCACATTTCAGCCACTTGTCGCCACCTAGGAAGGCCTTTTCTGATCACCTGATTATCTTAAGAGTCACTGTGCCACTCTCACTCCTACCACCTACAAACAAAACATCATAATAACATGTTCTATACTCTATGACCTTTTCTTTATGGCATATAGTATCAGGTAAGATGTCCTAATATATTTATTTTTAATACTTCTAAAATTCTTTAAATATAGATTTATCTATAAAGACCTTTAGGGTTTTGCTCAAACGTCACCTCCTCTATGAGCTATCTTCCGGCCACCCTATGCAACATTTTAACCCCCCTCACATGTCCTCTGGCCGTGCTCTGCTTTATTTTTGTCTCCTGATAGTGTATCCAGTAGCGAGCAAGAGATTCTCTTCTATGTCTCTTGCAGTCTTCTTCATTACAATGAAAATGCCCTGTGTTTTGTTGATAGCTGCATCTGCAGTGCCTAGACAGGGTCTGCCATAGAGTGGGCTTTCACTACAAAAATTCTGAGTAAGAAACTTAAAATATCTTCCATTGGAACATAAGTTCCACAAGGACAGAGACCTCTAGAGTGTTCTTTGTGATACTCCCAGGGCCTAAAACAGTATGTGGCCCATGGAGGGTTTCTGCAGCAAGACATGGAAAAGGTTCATGAATTGAGGAGTTGAAAGATGGAGAAAGTCTGATGAGAAAGGGAGGTGAGGGTGGGGCTGGGGAGAAGGTGGGTGGTAAGAAGTGAGTCAGCTGACAGACACTACAGAGAGAACCAAGTCCATTCCACTTTCTATTTAACTAGGTGGTGGGTCAAATGGGATGAATGTGAAGGGGATGGGAAATCAGGGATGAAAGTGTTACTCTTTATTTTCTTTTCAAAGTCGGAGAGAAACTAGATGGAGGGGGAGCAAAAATACATTACAAAATTCACCAGTACAAAATAGGAATAATTAATTGCCTTATTTAAAACAGTATTTCTTGCTTGAATGTATGCATATGCATGAGAAGTTGATTCTGTATACCAGACAGAAGGGAAAATAAAATGCAAATAATGTAGTGTTAGTCGCTCAGTTGTGTCTGACTCTTTGCAGCCCCATGGACTGTAGCCTGCCAGACTCCTCTGTCCACTGTGCTCTCCAGGCCAGAATATTAGAGTGAGTTGCCATTTCCTTCTCCAGGGGATCTTCCCGACCCAGGGATGGAACCTGCGTCTCCTGCATTAGTAGGCAGACTCTTTACCACTGAGCCATCAAGGAAGCCCAAAATGCAAATACCAGGTGATAAAAAATCCAATGATACAGACCATAAGGACATCAAAACAGTGTCCTAAGTATCAAGGCTTCAGCATACCTGTGCTTTCCCATACCGAGCTCCTGGACTCTGAGGGTACTTGCGAACCAATTCTTCAAATGCATTCACTGCTTCCTCAATTTTTCCCTGTTAGGAAGAGGCAATTACATACATAGAATAAATTCAAATGCAAAACATAGTCATTAAATATTCACCAAGTAAATTTTGTTAAAATTTTCCAGACTCCCTTCTGAGTTTATAGTTGACAATCTTCTGTCTTAAGATTTTAAACAATTAACTGCATGATGGAAAACATAAAACTAGAAATGAACATAAATAGACTTTATTTTTTAAAAGGCAGATACCTGACTAATGATGTACTATGAGTCTTTGTTAAAGAAATGGCATTTTTCTCTCTGCATGTATAGTTCCTACATGCAATCTTTAAAAGATATTTAGGACTTAAGCTGGGGGAGGACTACTCCTGGCAGTTAGAATGTCTGCAATGAGAAGGGCAGTCTCAGTGGGGAATAAGCATACAAGATGAGCGGGCCTCCTGGCCTTGGAAACTGTCACCCACAGAGCATCAGGGCTGACTAGGCTCAGCTGGTGCTGTAAGTGCCTCACCGCCTCCAGGTCATGTGACCCCTCCCGGAGCCCACGTGGGTCCTTAAGAAGCCAGTTGGAGCACCTGTGATAGGTCTCTGACCACCACTGTGCAAACAGATGCAGAGGGTGTGCAACAGGTAAGCTTGCTGAGGGTCTCGGCATGGGGGTGAGGAGTCCCTCCTTCCCCCTCCCACCACCTCAGTCCATCCACAGCGAGAAACACACGTCTCCTGATGTTCTACTGGAAGGAAGCACATCAGGATATTGGAACCATGAGATGCAGACAGAGTTTCTGAGTTGAACTTTACCAGACCCTTCAGGCCATCTAGCCATAAATCCATTCTTTCCTTTTATAAATGTGAGCTCATTGTGCTTTGTATGACATTACCTTCACTGAGTGAGTTTTCATAACAACAAAGTTCACCCCATAAATGTGGTTGGGCTCAGCAAACCATATAGTACTACTAGATTGTTACTGACACCTACCTCTCAATAACTTGGCTAAACAGAACCAGGCAGCATCTATATTAAAGTCCCTTAAAATCGTGGAAGAAGGAGGTTTTTTTTTTTTTTTTTTAAATTTCCTGTCACATACCCATCAGTGACGCTGAGAGTCTAGCTAGAATCTGGGCTCCACCACTTAGGAGACGTGGGACTTCTGGCAAATTACTTATGACTTTGCCTTAATAGACCTCATCTGTGAAATGGGGACAATGAGAGTACTTGACTACCTTGGGGGTTGCTGTGAAGGTCAAATCTGACAACATCCATGAAGTGCTTAGAGATGCTGCAGAGACCATGGAAACTATTGAAAATTTGTTAGCTATTATTATTACTACTATTGCGGTATGGGGAGGATATGAGAGCCAGCATGGGAGAATAAAGTGTGTCCCAGGTAAGTCTCTTACCTGATGGACAGGTTAATGCAAAGAGAATGAGGATTTGAAGGCTGAGATAAATCAAGTCAGTAACTTATTCTCTAAGTTTATTGTCAGAAATAATTGTATGGCTATTTAAAATATGCCATGTCTCTCACAATACTGAATTTTTAAAAGGCTTTATTTTTTTAAAACACTTTTAGGTTTGCAGCAAAATTGAGAGGAAAGTATAGAGATCTCCCATGTACCCCCTACTCCTACTCATGCCCCATGATCCACATCCTGACTCAGCACAGCGGGACATTTGTTGTGACTGATGAGCGTTCAATGACACATGAAAATCACCCAAAGTTTGTACTTTACATTTGGGTTCACTCTTAGTGTTGTACATTCTATGGGTTTAGACAAATGTATAATGACAGGTATCTAACGTTTTCACTGTCTCCAAAGTTTTGCATTTTCACAAAGTCATATAGTTTGAATCAAATAGTATGTAGCCTATTCAGATTAGCTTCTTTCACTTAGTAATATGCATTTAAGCTTCCTCCTTATCTTTTCACCCCTATCTTTTCAAGGAGATCCAACCAGTCCAAAGGAAATCAGTCCTGAATATTCATTGGAAGGACTGATGCTGAAGCTGAAGCTCTAATATACTTTGGCCACCTAATGAGAAGAGCCGAATCCTTGGAAAAGACCCTGATTCTGGGAAAGATTGAAGGCAGGAGGAGAAGGGGACGGCAGAGGACAAGGTGGTTGGATGGAGTCACTGACTCAATGGACATGAGTTTGAGGAAGCTCTGGGAGATGGTGATGGAGAGTGAAGCCTGGCGTGCTGCAGGCCATGGGGTCGCAAAGAGTCAGACACAACTAAACAACAACAACAATCATCTGTCCATGGCTTGAAAGATATTTCTTTTTAGTGCTGAATCAGATTTCATTGTCTAGGTATCACAGTTTATCTGATCACTTACCGAAGGACATCTTGTTTGCTTTCAAGTTTTGGCAATTATTGAAGGTTGCTATAAACAGCTACGTGCAGGTTTTTAGGAGAACATAAATTTTCAATTCCTTTGGATAAATACTAAGGAATGAGATTTCTAGATTGTATGCCAAGAGTATGCTTAGTTTTGTACGAAACCATCAACCGTCTTTCGAGGTGGCTGTACTACTTCACATTCCCACCAGCAATGAATGAGGGTTTCCAGGGCTCCACATGGTCATCAGCACGCACTGTTGCTAGTGGTCCAGTGACAATGACCTCTCTAAAGCTGTAGCAGTGGTATCATCTTGTTTTAGATTGCATTCCATAACATATGAGGTGAAGCATCTTTTCATACACTCATCTGCCATCTGAATATCTTCTTGGGTGAATTGTCTTCAGAGGTCTTTGGCCCGTTTTAAAAATTGTGTTGTTTATTTTTCATCATTGAATTTTAAGAATGCTCTGTGTGCTTTTGGATAACAACTTCTAAAACCACTACTTTACTTCTTCCATGAATGATTTTAAGGGATGAAGAATTCAAAATAAATATCTTTTTCTGAGTAACTTTCTTGTAACTACCTTGTATGAGTTTTCTGTGGCCATTGTAACAAACGGCCACAAACTCGGTGGCTTGAAACAACAGAAATTCATTCTTTCACTGTCTGGAGAATGGACTGGAATCCAGATGTGGGCAGGGCCATTCTTCATCCAGAGGCTGTAGGGGAGAATCCATTCCTGCCTCTTGACAGCATTTCTTTTCTTTTAAAATACATATTTATCTATTTAGCTGTGCGGGGTCTTAGTTTCAGTACATGGTTTCCTTGATCTTCATTGCGGCATGTGGGACCTGACTAGGGATTGAACTCGGGCCCCCTGCATTGGAGTGTGGAATCTTTAGTCACTAGACCACCAGAGACAGCATTTCTTCACTGCTGGACACACCATTCCCATCTCCACTTTGCCTTCTCTCTGTGTCTTCTGTTCTGTCTATATCAGGTTTCCGTCTGCCTCTCTCTTACACGGAAACATGGGAGTGAATTTATAGTCCAACTAGGCAACCCAGGATAATCCCCTGTTTTAGGCCCTTTAATCCTATCTGCAAAGACCTGTTCTCTAAACACAGTAACATTTACAGGTTCAAGAGATTAGGACATGGATATCTTTGGACAGGGGTGGGGGGGGGGGGGGAGGGGGGGATGATAATTTTCAGCCTATCACATGCCCTACACAACTTAAATTGCAAATTTGGGAGCTATTTTTGTGAAAATCATGCTAAATGCACCACCTCCAGATTTAAAGCATAGGATTAACAATATTCATAACAAATCTGCTAAAGTATTTTTCCAGCTAACACTCCCTTAGTTGGCCATCAAGGTTATATAAATAAAGGAACACACTGGCTCTGTTCTAGGCCTTTCTGGATCCCTTCACACAGATGCTCCCTGCCTTTCCTAAGGGACTGTCAGCCCTGCCCTCCCTTCAGCTGTTGGGCAAAGTAAATGTGTTTGCTGTTAGACTGAAAAAAATTTCGCTTCCCCAGGTTCTTACAGGAGAATAAAGCTCCTGGCACCATTACACAATTCTTGATAAACTTAACTACAAGACAGAATGTTCAGGAAGACTTGCCTAAAAATCACCTGTTATTCAACACAGCTTGTATTTGATCATAGGACCTAGACCATTCAGTGGAGAGACATGTACTCGCCCCTATCACCCCACCCCTAGCCTCTGTTTTGGCACAAGGCCAGTAGGCTGCCCTGAAGGACATTAAGACACAGCCCATAGAGGTCACTTAGAATCCACGGGTGTACTATAGATTAACTAGTTTTTGTTTTGTAATTAATGAATATTTTGGAAGATAAACGTTGAAGATATATAAAAATTCTGTTTCTCCCTAAATTCTATTCATTAAGTTTAGAATGCATCCCTGGGGTGGATTCATTGAGATTTTCTATTTCTATTAACTACTTCTCCATAGATTCACTGCCATCTGCTAAAAGAAGAGTTGATGAGGCCCTTCTGTACAAGACAGGAAACTATGCTCAGTATTTTGCAATAACTTATAAGGGAAAAGAATCTGAAAAAAACAGATACCTAAGTATTTACAACTGAAATGGGCTTCCCAAATGGCACAGTGGTAAAGAATACACCTGCCAATGCAGGAGGTGCAGAACGCATGGATTTGATACCATGGTTGGGAAGATCCCCTGGAGAAGGAAATGGCAACCCACCCCAGTATTCCTGTCTGGAGAACCCCATGGACAGAGGAGCCTGGCGGGCTGCAGTCCATGGGGTCGCAGAGAGCGGGACATGACCGAGCACACATGCATAACTAAAACACTTTGCTATATACACAAAACCAAAACAATACTGCAAATCAACTATACTTCAACCAAAATAAATAAAAATCCAAAAAGCATCAGTGGGTGCAATGTTAGGGAGGAGGCCGAGCCATCCATCACTGGGCCCATGATGCAGATCTACGGCAGGACATTCTCTATGGTCTTGACACAGAGCAGCTCTTCTGAGGACCACCGTTCATCTGACGGTGTGATCCATGCCCCTGCCTTACTCAGCCTCCAGTTGACATCATTCCAAGCCCCATTTAGAGCCTGCAGAGCAAACTTTTCATGTGTTGAAATTTTGGCTTTATTAAGCTTTCCCTTCTTTCTCTTCTTTCCATTTTTATGATTCCAACAAATGAATGAATATTTCAGTCTATCATTTCCAATCCTTTTTCTGGGGCATAAGGAGGAGTTTTAAACAATACATGTTATTTTTAAAAATCAATGATTGAAATATGATTTGTGCATTTTTGGAGGAAAAAGAAAGTGACCTCACACATTCATGTCACATAGTATCTGAAACAAGGGTGTGACCTTAGCCTGGGGCTCCTCTGACCAGAGTATGCCTCAGGGTCACAGTGATCCCAGGGGACTCCACTGCATTATTTGAAAATACCAGCTATAAAAACAACCCTAAAAAACTTAATCCTACTGATGATTCAGTCTATAACATGGCTCCCTGTTGTTTCAGAAGCAAGAATTGCCTCTGTAGCCACTTCTTCCTCTTTTATTTACCGTTGCAGATCCACAGTGCTCCTTGAGGATAGCATCATAATTTCTGCAAATAAGCAAGGACCAGAGAACACCCCATGAATTGTTCCAGCCCTTTTATGTTTCACTGACTTACCTGCCCCTTGATAACTTAGCCCTTCTCTACCATTCATTATCATTACATAAAAATCCTTCTCTAAAGCTCTCCATTTATTTTTTATCCCTAAAATCACCTGTGAAATAGGTACCCCCCCCCACCACCATTTTTCGCCAAGGACACACAGCATAGAGAAAGTGGAGAATGCCAAACAGGGTGATAGGAAAAGAAGATTTCTGCCTCATTCCTAGTAAGAAATGCAAAATTTCAACAAAGAATAGATGGCCTCATTTTACAAAGTTAAATGAGATAGACACAGAAATCATCCAGTGTTAATTTAGTGAACAAAGACTTGGGCTGTAATATTCTCTGGAATTACTGCATTTGTATCGGCTGCTGATGAGGGTGAGCCAGGGAATCTTGCCTAATGCTAGTTACAGACATCTTCATGCTTGTTTGGGACTTTTCCAAATTTTAACTGTGACAATCCCCTATTACTTTTTTTTCATTTTTTGCAGTCAGTGTCTACCGATTAAAATCCACATTACAGGAAAACCAATGATATCACACCAGGTATAAATTCAGGTACAGAAGCAAGACAGAAATTTTCACAAGAGACAAGTAGAGGCAAACCTCGGAGATCTTGTGGGTTTGGTTCCAGATCACCATAATAAAGCAAATACTGCAATAAAGCAAGTCCCCATGAATATCTTGCTTTCCATTACATTGAAAGGTTATGTTTATATCACACCAATCTTCCCCAGTGACTCAGATGGTAAAGAATCTGCCTGCAATATAGGAGACCTGGGTTCAATCCCTGGGTTGGGAAGATATCCTGGAGAAGGGAATGGCTACTCACTTCAGTATTCTGGCCTGGAGAATTCCATGGACAGAGGAGCCTGGCAGGCTATAATCCATGGGGTCACAAAGAGCTAGACACGACTGAGCAACTTGTACTTTATATAACACAATGGTCTATTAAGTATGCAAGAGCATTAATGTCTAAAACACAATGCACATATCTTAATTAAAAATACTTTATTGCTAAAAAATGTTGATCATCATCTGAGCCTTCAGCGAGTCATAATCTTTTGGCTGGTGGAGAGTTTGAAATTATTTTGAGAATTACCAAAATGTGACAGAAAGACACAAAGTAAGCAAATGAGGTTGGAAAAATGGCACTGATAGGCCTATTTGACACAGGGCTGCCAAAAACCTTTAATTTGAAAAAAAAAAATGCAATATCCATGAAGAACAATAAAGTGAAGCACAATAAAACGAGGTATGCCTATAGATGATTAAGTGAAGATGTCATTAAATACATTATAATAAATATTGGGCAAGGTAGTTAGATGAATATGACTGAGTTGGGAGAACAGATAACTTCAGTCTTGTGTTAATTCCGTTTTCAAAAAATGTAATATCCAGGAACAAATGCAAATAAGGTTTTGAATTAACTGATGACAACGCAAAACATAAAATAGTCACCCTGGGAATTAGAGCTATGTGAGTTTAACCCAAAGTGAGAAGAAGCTTAAATCTAAAATCATTTCACCTAATAGTAACTATCCTAAGTATTAGACTAACTTAATTTTTCTTTTTGCATCAAGGTACTTTAAAATGAAAACCCTTACTTGTATGCTGCTTGGCAGTACCAATGCTTTTTTTAAAAAAATCTCTTATCTCATTGTTTATTGTATAGTCACTAAGTTGTGTCCAATTTTTTGTGATCCTCATGAACTGCAGAACACCAGGCTTCCCTGTCCATCACCGTCACCGGGAGTTTGCTCAGACTCATGTCCATTGAGTCAGTGATGCCACCCAACCATCTCATCCACTGTCACCCCCTTCTCCTCCTGCCCTCAGTCTTTCTCAGCATTGGGATTTTTCCCAATGAGTCAGTTCTTCCATTCAGGTGGCCAAGGTATCGGAAGGACTAAAGCACCAGTCCTTCTAATGAATAGTCATGGTTAATTTCCTTTAGGATGGACTGGTTTGATCTCCTTGCAGTCCAAGGGACTCTCAAGAGTCTTCTCCAGCACCACAATTCAAAAGCATCAATTCTTTGGCCCTCAGCCTTCTTTATGGTCCAGCTCTCACATGTGTATATGACTACTGGAAAAACCATAGGTTTGACTGATGGACCTTCGTCAGCAAAGTGATATCTCTGTGTTGTAATATGCTGTCTAGGTTTGTCATAGCTCTTCTTCCAAGGAACAAGTGTCTTTTAATTTTGTGGCTATAGTCACCATCCACAGTGATTTTGGATCCCAAGAAAATAAAATCTGTCACTGCTTCTACTTTTTCCTCATCTATTTGCTTATCTCACTGGATCTTTATAAAAAGTCAAGGAAGAAGAAAGTACATATTATTCTCATTTTTTAACACAAGGAAACGGAGACTCAGAATGACCAAGTGATTTCCCCAAAGCCACACAACTAGATGGTGATGGAAGGGGTGACTCCCCAGTTGGCTGGCCTGAAGGTGAAGTTCTATTTCTATTGGCCATTACAGCTGCAGAATTTCTTTTCACTTGCTTCACTCCACGTGGAACGCTGATGTGCCTGGGGGAAAATCCGCTCTATTCAAAGTGTTTTTCAAAAACAAACCAAGGGTAATGTCTGAGTTTATTTAACAACGAAACCATCTCACGTTTCTATGAAAAACAGACAGTCAACCTACCCTTTTACGGAGCTTTTCTGCAGCATCGAGCTCAGCTTTAATAGTCTTATCAAATTTATTTAATAGTTTAGGCTTCCTTTTCTTCACTGAAAGAAAAAAGAGGTTTATAATTTTTATTTTATTTTCTGTCTAGAAATAGTTACAGTGAATAGTAATTATAAAAGGAGTAAGAAATCCAGCATTGGTCACAAGCCAATTGGAACTGGAAGAGCTGTTCCTGATTCAACTTTCTACAAGGCTCACCCCACCCCTGGGTTGACTCAACCAGTAAATGCCAAGCACAGGGACACAGCCTGGGTGCTTTAACCCATGTGTTCCAAGGTGTTCTTGGGATTCTGGGTGAATACTGATATCCTGAAACTCTCAGGGGAGGGACCTAATTTCTGGAATGAAATGGTAGGTATGATTTCTAAACTCTTTTAACCAACTCCTTGGTTACATCCCAAAGACCACTTACAACCATCTTTGAATACCTATAGTGTTTCCAATCAGGTAAAAGTAAGAAACTATTTTCAAAAGGACTCAAGTGAGCAGGATTTCTTAGTTGAGGACTTAAGACCCTTCTGTTGCATCCAGGACCTAAATTCTAGCATATTCCATACTTTAGCCAGAAAGGACCACCCCATGAATAAGCTTTGTGTCATTTCTGAGGCTAATTTCTCCAAGTAAAATGACTCATTCTTTTTCATTTGAAAAGGAAGGGGAGGGTGGGACGAATTGGGAGAATAGTATTGACATATATACACTACATGTAAAGTAGATGGCTAGTGGGAAGCTGCTATAAAGTTCAGGGAGCTTAACTTGGTGCTCTGTGATGGCCTAGAGGGGTGGGATGGGTGAGGGAGGGAGGTTCTATAGGGACAGGATACATGTATATATACATATATATATATATATATATAGCTGATTCACTTTGTTGTACAGTAGAAACGAACATAATATTGTAAAGCAATTATATGCCAATAATAAAACTTTTTTAGAAAAAGAAAAATATACCCCTCCTTTAATAATCACAGTCCTTCCACATATCACCCATGCAAGCACTCTGTTCTTTTTTTTCTCTCTTTCTATTACACGACTGAAGTCCTCAGCACCATGCATACATCTTTTTTTTTGTGGTTCTTCCCCATATTATATGGGACTTTTATTATAATAATGTGTGTACTTATCTTGGTCTCTTTCCAAACCATAAAACTGTAGCTTTCCAGGTTGCTCTTTTCAGGGGATTTTCCAGGCAAGAATACTGGAATGAGCTGCTATTTCCTCCTCCAGGGGATCTTCCCAACCCAGGGATCAAACCCACATTTCTCGCCTTGGCAGGTGGATTCTTTACCACTGCGCCACCTGAGGTCCCCTGTTGTTAAAAAATATGTCTAAGGCAGAGACTCTAAAATAGTGGCCAATGGAAACTTTCAATGGCATATCATACTATGTGAGCATTCATGTCGAGGACAAGGAAAATGAGTTGACACTTGACTGAGATGGGGATTTATAAGTGGTGGGAGTTACTGTAGTATCACCCACCAGTGATCTACAGCTCTCAATTGCTCACTTTGGTTTTGTAGAAGTGTTGGTCAGCAGAATGACAGAAGGACCAGGAAAGCCTGGTATGCAGAGGGCTTAACTGAAGGCATCAGCACTTTTTCCAAGTACATCACCCATGTTGTACAGCTAAAGTTAACACAAAGTTTGCTCATTATGGGGGAAAGAAGAAAACTATTGGCAGCTTAGGACAGCCAAAATAGTTAACAGTAAAATATGTATATATGCTACCATATATAAAATAGATAGCCAATGAAAATTTGCTGTGTGACTCAGGGAACTCAAACTGGGGCTCTGTAACAACCTAAAGGGGTAGAAAAGGGTGGCAGGTGGGAGGGAGGTTCAAGGGGGAGGGGACATATGTACATCCATGTCTAATTTATGTTGATGTATGTCAGAAATCAAATCAATATTGTAAAGCAATTACCCTTCTATTAAAAATAAATAAATTATAAAATTAATTAAAATTATGTTTGTTAAATAGCCATACTATACTCAGTGTCAAAATATTTCAATATATCACATAAAAATAGAACGTTAAAAATCTCATAGCACTTGTTTCCAAGAGAAATCACTTTGACCCATCTTTTTCTATATCTTCCTCTTGAGTAGATGCTAATATTGCTCCTCCCTCTGAAATTCAAGTTTATTTCTATCATGAATATGTTTAAGCATATAAAAAAAACCTAAGGCAATCTTCCCAATTGTAAAACAAAACAAAACAACCACAGACAGGTCTGTTCCTTCTTGTTCTGTGAAGCACGTGGTCTCACTACAGAAACAGCAGTGGATTCTCAGGGTTTGTGATGGGACAGGGCAGACTCTCCCAGGCTTTTTGGATCTGGGTGTTCTTGTTGACAATTAAGTGACTTGGGCTGGGTCTCTTCAGGTCTCTTTGAACAAATCTTGGACTTCTAGTTTCCAGTTGATTTAAACCATGTCAATTATCTTTCAAAGCAGACCTAGAAGTATTGAGCCGGGTTGTTCATTTTGCTAAATTTGGATTTTTAAGTGATTTGTGACTTCCCTGGTAGCTCAGATGGTAAAGAGTCTGTCTGCAATGTGGGAGACCTGGGTTCGATACCTGGATTGGGAAGATCCCCTGGAGAAGGAAATGGCAACTCACTCCAGTATTCTTGCCTGGAGAATCCCATGAATAGAGGAACCTGGCGGGCTACAGTCCATGGGGTTGCTAAGAGTTGGACACGACTGAGTGACTAAGCACAGCACAAAATGGTTTAGGAAGCAGCTGTCTATAAAGTTTTATTAAACTTCATACTTTTCTGTGGGGTGAGGGGCATGGGAGGTCACTGCCATTACAAGTCTTTTATCCTTTTCTAAAACCATAAAGAAGGGGGAGGAAAAAACAAAACAAAACAAAACAGTTGCATTTCAAATCCTGACTTTCCTTACTGTGATTGAAACATTAAGAGCAAATGAAATGAAAAAGAAGAAATGTTAAAAATATAATTAAAGGCACGAACAAAGACTAACAGTACATATGTAGATTATATTAAAATTTAATGCCTACCCCCTTTCCAATCCACGTGGTCTATGGAAGAAGGTGTTTTCCTACTATGGTATGTGAGGAGACCACAGTCTTACTGGGGAGAAAGCTGTAAACAGATAATGAACCCTTAGAGGAATGAGGATATTTATAAGGGTGAACTAGGAGTGGTACTAAGCTTTTTGTGAGCCAGCAGAGAAAGCTCCCTGGGGAAATGGAGAATTAAAGTACATATGCAAGTAGACGTAGCATTCTGGGCAGAGGAAAGAGTATTTATTGTGTAAACTAATCACAAGTTTGGGAAGTTGCATTTTCACCATTAGTTATTCTTCTTGTAAGTCAAAGGCTAAAAATCACCTCCTCGCATGCTAGAGTTTGGTGGAATATCCATGCTGTTGTTCAGTCGCTAAGTTACGTCTGACTCTTTGAACAAAACATGGTCCACTGGAGAAGGGAATGGCAAACCACTTCAGTATTTCTTGCTTTCAGAATTCCATGAACAGTATGAAAAGGCAAAAAGATATGACACTGAAAGATGAACCCCCGGATCAGTAGGTGTCCAATATTCTATTGGGGTAGAATGGAGAAATAATAATATACATGAATGCTCTTATAATAGGAATCTGGGCTTGTCCAGAATTTCCTGACAGTAGAGATCATCCTCAGGGACCCCAGACATGGACTGTCCTTCTCCCCAAATCCAGAAATGTAGCCTTAGTGACACAGAGTCTCCTTTCAGAGCAAGAGCCCTGAAATGCATGTTTGGGGTGTTTCAGTTTTCCAGAGAGAAAATCCCCCCCTGACCCTAAGAGGTGCACAGCTAGAATGGGCCTTTGGAAACCATGTGACAGCTGTAACCCTGCTCCACCCAGATGGGGGGTGTAAGGTTGGATCCCATACTGATGGCCAAAGTGTCTGCTCGGCGGGAGCTGCCGTCTGCTTTTGATACAATATTGTACTGCTGATTAAGGCCCTTGATTTAATGTCACTCTGAAAAAGAAAGAGGGTAAGAGCTTCTCCCACCAACTCAAGACCCATCTGAAATGTTGCATTTGGTCAAGAAAAATACATCCATCCTGAAATAACTCTATAATCGTTGTTTCCTAGAACCTTTCCTGCCTTTCACAAATTGACTCCTGATGGTGGTTTAGTTGCTGAGTCTTGTTCAACTCCATGGACTGTAGTCCTCAAGGCTTCTCTGTCCATGGGATTCTCCAGGCAAGAATACTGGAGTGAGTTGCCATTCCCTTCTCCAGGGGATCTTCCCAACCCAGGGATCAAACCTGAGTCTCCTGCACTGCAGGCAGATTCTTTATCATTGAGCCAGCAAGGAAGCCACACAGTGACTCCTAATCACTCTGTTTTCACCTCCTCTTACTCCACCTGTAAAGTAGTTTATATTCCTTTTACCCAGATTATCAAATTTCACATAAACTTTTGACACTTCCAAGATTTTTCTCATGGTTTTTTGATGTTTTGAACTGGAAAACCCTTCCCTCTACTCCCAAAGAATACTCTGCTTCAACTTTGGGGACCCAGTTTAAATGCTATTTCCTCTATCAATCTAAAAATACCTTCATAAAACACACACACACACACACACACATAGCCTTTCTCTTCTGTGCTCATATAACACTTTGTTTCTATAAATAGTAAAGTTTCAGGCTGTGTTTAAGTTGGCCATATGGTTAGGTATGATGTATACTCACTTTCCCATACCACCCCCACCCTGCTGGATTGTTTATTTTTATGAGGAAAGAACTGTGTCTTCCTCATAGTTTATTTCCAGCACAGCATATGGCCAGTCCCACAAAAAGTCTTCAACAAACGTTTCTGAACATATATAAATACACACACGTATGAATAAATCAGGGTAGTCCATGAACTCTTGCCATTTGTGACAACATGGATGGATCTAGAGGATATAATGCTAAGTGAGATAAATCAGACACAGAAGGACAAATACTGTTTGACGTCACTTGTAGGTGGAATCTAAAAAATGAAGCAAATGAACAAACAAAATAAGACAGAAACAGACTCATAGATACAGAGAACAAACTGGTGGTTGACAGAGGGGCAAAGGTTAGGAAGATGGGTGAAAAAGGGAGAGAAGGGTAAGAGGTCAAACTTCCATCTCTGAAATAAATTAGTAACAGGGATGGCATGTCACATAGGGAATACCATCAATAGTATTATAACAACTTGGGATGGCATGTCACATAGGGAATACAGTCAATAATATTGTAACAACTTGGCATGATGACAGGTGGTACCTAGACTTACGGTGATCATTTCATTATGCATAAAAAACACCAAATAACTATGGTACACACCTGAATGTAATTTATATGTTAACTGTAGCTCAATTAAAAAAAAAGATATTCCAGAAGTGGATAGCATAATGTCAGTCTGTAACGTGGGCATATGGGCTATTTTCTGAATTGTAGGTGGATTCTTTACCACTGAGCCACTTGGGGAAGCTCATCTTGGCTATTTAAAAGCCAATCAGAAAATTCCAAGCACCCAAGATGGAGAATGGGCATCCTTGGTGGCTCAGTGGTAAAGAATCAGGAGCTGCAGGAGATGCAGGTTCGATCCTGCAGGGTCGGGAAGATGCCCTGGAGGAGGGCATGGCAACCCACTCCAGTATTCTTGCCTGAAGAATCCCATGGACAGAGGAGCCTGGCAGGCTCCAGTCCATAGAGTCACAAAGAGTTGGACACAACTAAAGCAACTTAGCACACATAAGATGTGGAATAAATTAAAAGTACCTGGCTTTATAAAGAAAGTGGAGTTCAAAAAGTGTCAAAAAAAAAAAACAACTAAAGAGGGGATGCAGAAGGAAGGCATGAGGCAGATACAGTGTATGTGCAAGACAAACGCCACTGCAGATTTTATAGAGAAAACCAACACTTATTTTATTTTTTCTGTATATTTAGAATTAAGAACATTATAGCAGAATACTAGACACAACTAACTAGTATGCTCTCAGACTGCAAAGTTCAGCTGATTTTAGCAGAACATACAAACTTGACTAAGCAGCTTGCTTTTATGTTCTTAGTCACTGCTTAACGCCTTGTCAAATTACTTGCTGATAATGGTAGTTGACATTCATGGATCACTTACTCTGCTAGACACGGGCAATAACCCAAGCTGTACAAACTGTCAACAGTAGGAGCCAAGACTGGAGTCTGAGGTTGTCTTGACTCTACTGTCTATGCTTCTGGCTCTTTTGTTGCCAACCTGGCATCTGACCCCAAAGTTAAGAAACCAGGGTGTTCAATGTGCTTGGAGAGTGATGACAGAGTAGAATCAAGTATTAGTGTAAGTTATTATGTTGTGTAAGGAAGTAGCTGAATTTTGTACTATTAGTCTCAGAGCATAAAGGCAGTGAAATAATCACAGTGATTTTCCTTCATCTTGGGTCTCAAAGTCCAAGCACATTCACATTACTCAGAGAACACCTGGCTAAGCAGGAAGGTCACAGGGAATGGAGTCTGGAGGCCAGGGTGTGGGCCTCGTTTCTGCCTTTTTTAGACGACTTGCTTGGTCTCAATTCTATGAAATGGGAATAACGTCTGACTCCCCTACCTACCAACCATAAAGGAACATAAAACATCACAAATGATCCTTATGGCTCCCATATACAATACCTTTGTTTATTTCTTTTAAAACACTCCTCATTAATTAAATGGGCGATTTGTAGGACCTACCTTATTAGAAAAATGTTTGAGAAATTCATTTTTTTAAGATACAAGATTTGCTCTACAGTCAAACATTTCCCCGGCAGAGATTCTGGGCAAGAAATAATTTTGTCTGAAAAAATCCAGTGTGTATTTCCTAGGTCAACAAAGGACAAAGTAATTACAGCTCAACTATACTTTCTTTGGCTTCCCAGGCGGCCTTGTGGTAAAGAATCCACCTGCCAATGCAAGAGATGCAGCTTCAATCTCTGAGTCGGGAAGATTCCCTGGGGGAGGAAATGGCAACCCACTCCAGTATTCTTGCCTGGGAAAATCAACGGACAGAGGAGCCTGGCGGCTCCACAAAATTGGACATGACTCAGTAACTAAACAACAGCAACAAATACTTGCCTTGTTCCCTAAAGCCTACTATGTGTTCTCAAGTAGGACTACATAAAATATAGGTATCCAAAGGTGGAATTGAATGAAAAATAATCTAAAATACAAAATGATTTAAGGGAAAGAGAAGTAAACCCAAATAAGACATTGAAGAAAAATGTGTTCTCTATCTGAGATGCAGCTCAAAGCTGAAATAATCATGTAATGCTTTATTGCAGTATTATTCATGTTTATTAGTTAAACCAAGACAGACTCCACAGCACATTTTAATCTTCTTATGTTATAATTGAGAGTTAATTTTGCTTTTTCTCTCAGAAATCAATGATGGATTTCCATGTAAAAAGAGAAACCTCTACTCTAAATTTGTCTGGCAGTGAGGAAATCTATAAATTAAGGCACATGATACAAAAGCAGGAGACAATAGAGCAAAGCATTCAAGACTTCAAGAGTCCAGTACTAGAGCTTTTGATGAAATTCCTCCTGCTGGGTACAGGGAAAGCAAACCCATATCTACCAATGCCCTTCCCAGACACTTGCAGGGGATGAAGGTGGGACCCTCAGTTCTTTTCTCTTTCACTTGAAAATGAGAATTGCGCAAGGTATTCTATTGCTAGGCTTCACACTGGGGTCTGAAATAAATCTGCTTTCATATCAAGAGGGGGTCATGTTATTTGCTGTTGAGAAACTCAATCAGCAGACAGCCGTGGAAGTGTTTCTGAAGGCAGTCTTTGTATCATCACAAAAGGTAAGGAAAATTACTGTGTTTGTTCCAAAAAGAGCCTCATCTGAGCACACTTCCTCTAATGTACTGCATCTCCCTTGCAGGTGTATAGGACAGGGAGAAGACGTAAATCTTGGCAGCTTAGGGCAGAGGGTCTTACCTGCTAGCCTAGAAGGAAGGTGGACCCTTCCTTTGCCTTCCATGTGCTGTGCTTAGTCGTCAGTCATGTCCCAACTCTCTGCTATCCCATGGACTATAGCCCACCAGGCTCCTCTACCCACAGGATTTCCCAGGGATGAATACTGGAGTGAGTTGCCATGCCCTCCGCCAGAGGATCTTCCCAATCCAGGGATCGAACCCAGGTCTCCTGAATTGCAGGCGGATTGTTTACTGTCTGAACCACCAGGGAAGCCCAAGATTAAGAAATAATGGGCTTTTGTTTTCCTAAGAATTAAATACCAACTACACACCAGCAGGAGTTCAATATTCAAAGCTCAAACCAAACAGTTAACATAAATGTTTTTCAGCTGACAGACACTAATACAACACGTAAACACATAAAGGGCAGTTGTTTTCAGTCTGCCTCTTGTATTGAAATAATGCGGGATTCAGCTGGGACCAGTCAATGGCTCCAGAAAGTATTCTGGCTTATTAAACAGAGTCTGTTGTCTCCCCATAGGGTTATTTTAATAAGTCATATATCCCTCCCCTTCTAGAGTAATCATCCTTTAACAGATGTGACCCCATATGTTAAATGAGAAATTTCAGAGATGCTAAATGATGTGTTTCCTATACTTAACAGAGATTTCTTCAGCATCAAGGTGGTCCATGGGCTTACCAACAGCTGCTTCAGACATTAGGATGGGAGAGGAACTTGCAGAAAATGATACATGTATAGTATAGCTGAGTACCTTTGTGTCCACCTGAAATGATCACAACATTGCTAATCAGCTATACTACAACATAATATAAAATTAAAAAAAAGTTAGCACTTTCTTGGCATAGTGGATAATGCCTTCAAATGCAAGGATATGGGTTTGATCCCTGGTCTAGGAAGATTCCACATGCCATGGAGTAACGAAGCCCGTGGGCCACAACTACTGAGCCTGTGCTCTAGAGCCCCTTCCTACAACAAGAGATGCCACCACAATGAGAGGCCCGTGCACCACAAAGAAGAGCAGCCCCCACTCACAGCAACTAGAAGAAGCCCATGTGCAGCAAAAATAAACAAATAATTATAAAATAAGTAAAATTAAAAGTTAAAAAACCTGATAGAGCTAGAAAAAGAATAGAAAAGTCTCCAAATCCATCAGTGATCTTGATACTGCTCATTCAACAATTGAGTAATAAAGTAGAGAGAACATCAGCAGGAATAAAGAAGATCTGAATAACAGTATAAACCAAGTTGACCTAACTGATATTTCTAGAACACTTTCCCCAACAACAGCAAAATATATATTTTGCAAGTGCACACACAATATTTTCCAAGCTTCTACCTTAAACTAAAAAATAGAACAAATTAAACCTAAAGCAGTAGAAGAAAGGAAATAGTAAAGATCAGAGCAAATATCAACAGCTTAGAAGGCAAAAAATAAAAATAATAAGACTGATAAAATTAAAGTTAGTTTCGAGAGAAGATAAATAAACTGATAAAACCCCCAGCCAGATTGATCAGGAAAGAGAGAAGAAATAAATAACCAAAACCAGGAATCAGTCTGGTGGCATCACTACAGATTCTACAGTTATTGAAAGGATAATAAGAGAATATTATGAACAATGTTACACCAATGAATTCAACAAATTAGGTGAAATAAAACCAACTCCTTAAAACAATTATTCTTCAACTAAAAATAAATAAATTTAAAAAAAAGTCTTGAAAGACATAAACTACTAAAGATTACTTAAGAAGAAATAAATAACTTGAATAACTTACATCAGTTAAAGATATGGGATTTGTAACTAAAAACCTTGCCACAAAGAAAATTCTAGGCCCAGTTATTCCACAGGTGAATTCCACCAAACATTTAAGGAAGAATTAATACATCATAATACCTTAATTCTCAGAGACGAGGGCTTGCTACCCGACTCATTCTGCAAGGTCCACCTTACTATGAAACCCAAACCAGGAAAGACATCACACGAGGAGAAAACTATGAACTAATCTGCTTCTCGTACATAGATGTAAAATATTTCTAAACAAAATTTTAGCAAAGTAAATCCAATAACATAGACAAAGGATAGTGCACTACGAGATTTATCTTGGAAGTGTACACGGTTTAATATTTGAAAATCAATCAATGTAATTTATAATATTAATACAATAAAAATTAAAAACCATATGATTGTCTTTTTAGGCACAAAAACAGTCTTTGAATCTAAAACCCAGTCTGAATCAAAGCTCTCAGTAATGTAGAAACAGAGGGAACTCTCTCAAGCTGATAAAGAGCATCAGTGAAAAGTCTCCAGCTAACATCATATACCTAATGGTGAAAGGCTGATTTTTTTCCCCCCAAAGATCAAGAACAAGACAAAGATGTCTACTCTCATAACTTCGGTTTCAAATTCTACTAGAGGTTCTAGTCACTGAATCAGGCAAGATAAAGAAAGAAAACGCATCCTGATTGAAAACAAAGAAGTAAAACTGTCCTTATTTAGAGGTACATAAATAAATATCTTTCTAGAAATCTGACAAGAACTAGAAAAAAAAAAAAACTACTGGAATATAGAGGTCAGTCTAACAAGGTTCCAGGATACAAGTTCAGTATAAAAAAAAAAAAGCAATTTTCTTCTTTTATACCAGTAACGAACAAGAGAAAACAAATTATAAATTAATACTACTTACACTTGCATTCAAAAATATAATATTCTTAGGAATAAATCTGACAAGAGTTGTAAAAGATCTATACAAGAAAACTTATAAAAACAATGCTGAGAGAAATTTTAAAAGATGTTAAATAGAAAGACATACCAAGACATACCAGAGATCAGAAGACTCAACACAGTACAGAGGTCAAAGCGAAAGTGTTAGTTGCTCAGTCTTATCTGACTCTTTGCGACCCCATGGACTATAGCCCGCCAGGTTCCTCTGTCCATGGAATCCTCCAGGCAAGAGCACTGGAATGGGTAACCATTTTCTTCTCCAGGGGATCCTCCCAACCTAGGGATCAAACCAGGTCTCCTGCATTGCAGGCGGATTCTTTACTGTCTGAGGCATCAAAGATGTCAAATCACACCCTCCCTGCCCCAAATACAGTTTCTATGCCATCTCAGTCAAAATGCCAGGAGGCTTTTTTATTTGGCAGAGACTGACAAACTAATTTTAAAGTTCATATGAGAATACAAACAACTTCTGCTATAAGCAAAACAACTGTGAAAAAGAAATTTGAAATTCTATGATTTCAAGACTTCCTATAAAGCTAGATTAATCAAGACAGTGGTAGAGAGACAGATAAACAGATCCATGGGACTAATAAGAGTCCAGACACAGAACCATAAATATCAGGACATTTTCAGTAGAAGTACAAAGGGAATTCAGTCGAAAAAAAAAAATCTTTTCAGCAAATTTTAATGGAATATTTGAACCTGAAAATCTCCTCTGCGTTTTAGGCATTCTTTTTTTCAATTTTGATTTTATTATTTTTTTTAAGTCTGTTAAATTTGTTACAATATTGCTTCTCTTTTTTAGGTTTTGGCTTTTTGGCTGAATGAATATGTAGCATCTTAGTTCTGTGACCAGAGATTGAACCTGCACCCTTTGCAGTGAAAGGCAAAGTCTTAACCACTGTATCACCAGGGACTGCATCTATTTGATTATGTTGGTTTCTTCAGAGGAATGGGCACATCAATTTTCAAATCATTTGACAAACATTTATGAAGTACCTCATAAGGTATTATGCTGGCTAATGTGGGGGACACAAAAATGAACCGAATATAATCCTGCTATAGATTGAAAGTTTTTGTCCCCCTAAAACTCATATGTTGGAATCCTAATTGCCCAGGTAATTGTGTTAGGAGGTGGGGCCTCCTGGAGATGATGGGGCTGTGAAAGCTCCGTTCACGAGTAGGGTTAGAGCTTCATAAAAAAGACTCCAGTATTTTTCCCCTATCCAGTAAGGACACAGCAAGAAGGTACCATCTACAAACCAGACTTCTGACCAGATACCAAATCTGTAGCTGCTTTGATTTTAGACTCCCCAGCCTCCAGAACCATGAGAAATAATAAGTTTCTGTTAAACTACCTGGTTTTAGCTCAGCTGGTAAAAAATCTGCCTGCAATGCAGGAGACCCTGGTTAGATTCCTACATTGGGAAGATCCACTGGAGAAGGGAGAGGCTACCCACTCTAATATTCTGGCCTGTACAGAATCCCTGTACTGTATAGTCCACGGGGTCAGAAAGAGTCAGACATTTTCACCCGGCTTATGGCATTTTTGTTACAGCAGCTTGAAAAGACTAAGACAAATATCTATCCTCCAATAATGGACATCAGAAAGTAAAAACAAAGGATAGTAAATTAATGACTTGAACAGAATGTTGAAAATTATTAGGCAAACTAAGGATTATAAAATACTTTGGGAACAAAAAGAAACATGATATTACTTCTAACAGGAATATCTTGAAACTAACACAGCATTGTAAATCAACTATACTTCAATATAAAAAAAAAAAAAAGAAATGAAAGTGATTATAAGAGTCAGAGTAGAAGCTGTCATAGGAATAAGGGAGAAAGTTAAATTCTTGGCTAAATGAAGTGGTTACATTTCAGGAGGAAAGAAGATTTGAAAATAAAACTCTCAGAAATAATTACATTTGCAAATATCAAAGAAAAAGCTGCAACTTCTCACCAGTAAAACTTAACATTCAGATAAATTTATCTTCACTTGAATAAAAATGCATCTATTAATTTCACTGTTTCTAGATGGTTGTGCTTTTTAACAGAATGTACTACTCAGCACGCTGTCACTTAGGAGGTTGGTGACATTCTAAAACATCACAGATCACTGTCAGCATGAAAAAGAGGATCTATGTTGTTATTCTTTTTATGAATAACGTGAAGTTTATTTTCATGCAATGGCACACCCCCTGTTTTAGGCTTTAACAGATGGCACTCTTTTTACCAGGGTTTTAAACTTGCACACTGGGAATGCAAGCTATTTATACAGTACACACTTTAGCTGATCCTATCTTTGGACATGTTTAATTAAAGAATGAGCTACCAATAGCACAATCAAGCGGACACATGGGAGAAGCAGGAACTTGCTGCCTTGCTGAATATATTATTTTACCCCAGCAATTTAAAGCACACATGGAAATTAATGGCACGATGGAGGTTTATAATAAATCTCCTAAGCATTTAGCTTTTTTAGTTAGCTGTTTTCCAAAGCAGTGTTAATAAAGCTTTAAGGCCCAAGGCAGAAGGAAAGCATAGCTTACTTTTTAACGAGATGCCACTGTAGCATTCTTCAACTAGCTCTTCAATATTCTCACACCTGAATCAGTGTGGAGATGTTCATTTTCTACATATAAATGCTTTTTAGAGGAACATCCCAGAAGAATCAGTATTCTCCTATTGCACTTAAGACATTAAATATATTGGGAGGTGGAGAGGATTAAGTTTATCTGATTCATCAAGAGCCTCTTAGAAAAGGAACGTATAAAATAAACAGTATTAAACAGCATCTAGGGCTTCCCAGGTGGCTCAGTGGCAAAGAATCCACCTGCCAATGAAGATGTGGGTTCAATCCCTGGGTCAGGAAGATTCCCCCTGGAGCAGGAAATGGAAACCCACTCTAGTATTCTTGTCTGGGAAAACCCATGGACAGAGGCGCCTGGTAGGCTACGGTCCATGGGGTCGCAAATGAGAAGGATATGACTTAACAACTCCGTGTGTGCACTCTAAGTTGCTTCAGTCATGTCCGACTCTTTGCTACCCTAGGGACTAGAGCCCACTAGGCGCCTCAGTTCATGGGATTCTCCAGGCAAGAATACTGGAGTGGACTGCCAGACCCTCCTCAGGGGATCTTCCTGACCCAGGGATTGAACCTGTGTCTCTTACATCTACTTGTACAGGCAGGTGGGTTCTTTATCATTAGCACCACCTGGGAAGCCTGACTTAGCAACTAAACAATATCAAATAGCATCTGGATTTGCAGGTCCCAAACATTTTATTTATTTATTTATTTATTTTTGAAAGATATTTTTTTATACAGACCATTATAAAAATCTTTACTGAATTGGTTACAATATTGTTTTTATTTTTATGTTTTGGCTTTCTGACTGCCAGGCATGTGGGATCTTAGCTCATTGCCCAGGGATCAAACCCACACCTTCTGCATTGGAAGGTGAAGTCTTGACACTGAACTGCCAGGAAAGTCCCTAGCATACCATTTAAACAAACCAGTGAAAGTGTTAGTCACTCAGTCATGTCTCTTTGCGACCCCATGGACTCCGGCCCGCTCTCTGTCCATAGGATTCTCCGGGCAAGAATACTGGATTGGGTTGCCATGCCCTCCTCCAGGGGAGCTTCCCAACCCAGGAATCGAACCCAGGTCTCCTGCATTGCAGGCACATTTTTGAACCACTTGAGCCACCAAGGAAGCCAAAATAGTAATAGGAGGGAAAGTAACGACAATGCTTGCTCCTGTCTCTGCAGCATAAGACCAGAGACAAAGCAATATGGTCCCCTGAGACCTATCCCAAAATGCAGGAGGGCCAGCAGGATTATCTCTGTATTTTATCCATGGAAGAAGAAAAGCTCCAAGAATTTAGGAGACTTGTTCAAGATCAAAGAGCAAATAAGAAGCTCAAGATCAAACACCAGTAAGAACGGATAGAGCTGAGACTAAAACTTCTGGAAAAGGACCCCTTTCGCTCAAGTGCAACAATTTTCTAGTTCTGATCAAGTGATTCACATGAGTAAGAGGAATTTAAATACACAGAAGGGAAATGTTCATAGTAAGAAAGAAACAAAATGATAACTCATTTAAAGACAGATGCAGACTGAACTGGGCTTCCCAGGTAAAGAATCCACCCGCTAATGCAGGAGATGCAGGTTCGACCTCTGAGTCAGAAAGATCCCCTGGAGAAGGAAATGGCAGCCCATTCCATTATTCTTGCCTGGAAAAGCCCATAGATAGAGAAGCCTGGAGGGCTACAGTCTATGGAGTCGCCAATGAGCCGGACATGACTTAGCAACTAAACAACAAAGCAGACTGAAAAATACTCATAGCTGCCAATTTCCTGTCATGACACAATGGGCTTCAACCTCTAAAAACCACATTCAGACACTTACTTGAATCTAAAGACAAAACCGTTGTTGTTATTCAGTTGCTAAGTCCTGTCAGACCCTTTGCAACCCCATGGACTGTAGGCCACCAGGCTCCTCTGTCCACGGGATTTCCGAGGCAAGAATACTGGAGTGGGTTGCCATTTCCTCCTCCAAAGACACATCTGCCTGTTGCCTACTGTCTGGCCTCCGAGTCACTTGCTTGTGCCTGATTTTCTTGAGTGTCTGCCTGACCTTAGGCTCCAGCCACTCCCATGTTGTTCTAAGCCACTGCTGTGCAGCCTTAATAACAGCAAAAGGCTGTAGGATCTAAGTAGAGAGAGAGAAAGTAGAGAGTAGAAAAACATGACTGACATGGTGTTAGGGATAAACAGACTGGCTTTCCAAGAAGAATGTAATCAAATCACCCAAACTGAAACAGAAAAGATTTATTTTCGCTATTACTAATATTCTCTATTGTCAACACATATTCAATTTTTTAATGAAAAACATAAACATATGGCAGAATTACCACTGTAAATGTCAGTACAATCTACCATTCTATCAGGAGAATAAAAAATGCTGTGGGGAAGAGCTCTGTAATCAGACTTGAGATAATTTTCAGTAATGCATTTTTCAAACAAATGCACCCTGCCAATTTGAAGTGTTGCTTAAATAAATGAATATATTCAACTACAATAGCACTACCTTTTCACAGCACATTTTTTGAAAGCTTAATTTTAAGCTAGCTTTGGTATATGTGGCTAATACGTCACTCTTTAATTTGCTTTGGTATACAAATAGATAATGCATTAATACACACAAAAAAGGTGGATTATTCTGATTTGAAGACTGAATCTCATTTCTTGTCAATGACAATAAAATTTAGATCCTAATGATGATTTTAAAATACACCAATATCTGAGTTTTTCCCTTAAGAAACTTATTTTCCTTCCCTGATCATGTTGTCACAATTACTGCAGAAATGAGTACTGTAAAACATTGAGTGCTCAACGGGAAACATTAGAATGTAATTTTAATGATAACATAGAAGTGGCTATTATTGTCCTGTGGTGTATCTGACTGAAGAGCCAGTCTGATGGAAACAGGTGCCTCAATTATCACCCCAATTACAATACAGTTAAAAATCATGAAATGAAAAATAAAAACAAAGCAAATGTGTATTTCAACACAGCTAAAAACCTTTACTCCATTTGCTGAGACTGGTAATATATGCTGAGCTTATTGAAATCACTAAAATTGCTATAATTAAACTTCTCCCTAAATCAGACTTGTATAAGAGTCAGAAATCTCCCATAATTAACTTATCTGGAGAAGTAATCAGACAATAACTGCTGGTATATTTTAGGAACCACTAAAACTACTGTAGCTGTTGACTGTAATGACTATAATAAATCCTTAGCAGCAGTGATCTCATAACCTCTTTTCCCAGCAACAAGGGTGGGAGGGAGCCTGCTTTTTCAAAGCTCTGCTGTGAGTTGGTCTAAGTGCGCTATTGCTACACTGCTCTTCTCCATGAAGGGAAAATTTCGAAGCCATAGAGATGTGGCCTGAACCAAACCCCCATCCTATGCCACCTCTAAGTGTGCTGTTGATTTGTTGTTGTTCAGTCGCTAAGCTGTGTCTGACTCTTTGCGACCCCATGGACTGTAGAATGCCAGGTGTCCCTGTCCTTCACTATCTCCTGGAGTCGGCTCAGGTTCATGTCCACTGAGTTCATGATGCTATCTAACCACCTCATGCTGTTGATATTAATAGTGAAAAACAGTGCTTTAGGAAATGAACCAAAGCCTCTCTAATAGTTCAAGACAGAAGACCTACATACAATGACTGCAGAAATCGATCCTCAGAAAAACAGAACTGCTTCTGGTGAATTCTAAGTTTGTCATGTTTTGCCCGAATACATTTCTCAATACACACACAGTTTGAGTAGCAGAAAACAGATGCCCTACTGGCTTGAGATATAACTTGAGAAAATGGAGCTGCCAAAGCAACCAGAGACGTCAATAGGGAATCCCAGATGCAAAGGGACATCCCAGAAGCAAGCCCCAAAATTTGAGTATGAATTCTGTCCAAATTTTCAGTAGACCAGTAAATTATGCATGCACAGGGCACCCCCACCCCCACCCACCAGAGAGCTAGACTAAAAAACTGCAGTGAGAAACCAAAACGCCTGAGCAGAAGCTCTAACGGCTTTTCACTGCAGAGGAGACAGATTTTTTTTCAGGTTGAGCCCAGGAAAATAAACTGTGTACTAGACACCAACAATTCAGGGAAAAAGCAAAACAGTTCCAAAATTGCTACAATATATACACAGTTTGCTTGATGCTTTTGAATTGTGGTGTTGGAGAAGTCCCTTGGGAACTCTCTTACACTGTTGGTGGGAATGCAAACTAGTACAGCCACTATGGAGAGAAGTGTGGAGATTCCTTAAAAACTGGAAATAGAACTGCCATAAGACCCAGCAATCCCACTGCTGGGCATACACACAGAGGAAACCAGAATTGAAAGAGACACATGTACCCCAATGTTCATCACAGCACTGTTCACAATAGCCAGGACATGGAAGCAACCCAGATGTCTATCAGCAGACAAATGGATAAGAAAGCTGTGGTACATATGCACAATGGAATATTACTCAGCTATTAGAGGGAATGCATTTGAATCAGTTCTAATGAGGTGGATGAAACTGGAGTCTATTATACACAGTGAAGTAAGTCAGAAAGAAACACATGAATATAGTATATTAACACATACATATATGTGGAATTTAGAAAGATGGTAAAGATGACCCTATATGCGAGACAGCAAAAGAGACACAGATGTGAAGATCAGACTTTTGGACTCTGTGAGAGAAGGCAAGGGTGGGATGATTTGAGAGAACAGCATTGAAACATGTATATTATCATATATGAAATAGATTGCCAGTCCAGGTTTGATGCATGAGACAGGGTGCTCAGAGCTGGTGCACTGAGATGACCCTGAGGGATAGGATGGGGAGGGAGGTGGGAGGGAGGGTCAGGATGGGGAACACATGTACACCCATGGCTGATTCATGTCAATGTATGGCAAAAACCACCACAATATTGTAAAGTAATGAGCCTCCAATTAAAATTTAAAAAAAAAAAGTCCTTTGGACTGCAAGGGGATCCAACCAGGCAATCCTAAAGGAAATCAATTTTGAATATTCATTGGAAGAACTGATGCTGAAGCTGAAGCTCCAATACTTTGGCCATCTGATGTGAAGAGCTGACTCACTGGAAAAACCTTGATGCTGGAAAGATAGAAGGCAGGAGAAGTGGGTGACAGGCTAAGACAGTTGGTAGCATCAGTGACTCAATGGACGTGAGTTTGGGCAAACTCTGGGAGATAGTGAAGGACAGGGAAGCCTAGCATGCTGCAGTCCATGGGGTCACAAAGAGTCAGACACAACTTAGCAACTGAACAACTGCAACATACGCAATCCACCTTTTGACCAAAAATTACTAGACATGCAAAGAATAAGGACTCTCCTGACTTGTAATCAGGATTTTTAAAAAAGTAGTCAATAGCAGCTGTCTTGGTGTGTGCCCAGATATCAGCTTTATCAGAAAACAATTCAAAACAGAGGTTATAAATAAGGACAAAAAATTGCAGAAAAACAAGGTGTTAATGACTGAACAGATATGAAATCTCTACAGTGAAATGGAAACTATAAAAAAAGAAGCAATTGGAAATTTAAAACTAAAAAAAATAGTGGCTGGAATGAAATTTTTACTAGGTGAACTCAACGGTAGATTTGAAATGGCAAAAGAAAGGATCACTGAACTTGAGAGTAGAGTAACAGAAATTATGCAATCCAAATGAAAAAAAAAAAAGGAACCAAGTTTCAAAACCTGTAAGATAGTATCATGCAGTCCAACATGCAATTAACTGGAATACCAGAAGTAGCAGAGAGAGAAAGAAGAAAAAAATATTTGAAATAATGGATATAAGACACTTAATTCACAAGATTTTTTTACAAGGATTAAATGAGAACCTGTGTGAAAGTAACTTGAAATGTAGTACACTGTAGACATTTAAAGTTCATTCATACTTGGATTTTCCATGTATAAAACCCTCTGCCCACCACTTAGGCTATTTGCATCTCGTATTATCACTATCAGATGAAAAGGCAATTAAAGTAAATGGAATTAATCACATTTTTTCATACTATATTTTTTTTTCAGTTCCTACTATGTAATGGCTAACTGCCACTGGAAGGATGTGATAGTTAATTTTATGTATAAAATATACTAGGCTATGATACCTAGAGGGTTTCCTAGGTGGCTCAGGGGTAAAGAACCCACCTGCCAATGCAGGAGACTTAAGAGACATGGGTTCAATCTCAAGGTTGGGAAGATCACCTGGAGGAGGAAATGGCAACCCACTATGGTGTTCTTGCTTGGAGAATCCCATGGACAGAGAAGCCTGGTGGTCTATAGTCCATAGCGCTGCACAGAGTTGGACACAACTGAAGCAATTTAGCATGAACACATGCATGGCACCCTGATATTTGGTCAAATATGTCTGGATATTGCTGTGAAGATATTTTTTTTAGATGAGACTAACATTTCAATAAGCAGACTTTGAGCAAAGAAGATAATTCTCCATAATGTAGGTGAGTGTCATTCAATCAGTTGAAGGCCTAAAGAAAAAGACCCCAGTCCCTCCAGCAAGAAAGAATTCTGCCTCCACAATGTCTTTGACCTTGAGTTGCAACAGCAGCTCTCTTCTGGGTCTCTAGCTTGCCTGTCTTCCCTGCAGATTTCAGATCTCGTGCCTCTATAATGTCATGAGCCAATGCCTTAAAATACATCTCTGTGTCTGTTTCTCCGTCCACACACACACACACACACACACACACACACACACATTATTGGTTCTCTTTCTCTGAAGAACCTTGACTAATACTAGGGTGGGGGAGGTCATGGTTTCCACTCTTAAGAAGTTGTTTTGTCTAAAAATTCAGGGGGAAACTCAAAATATGTGCTAAAAATCTGAAACACAGGTTTTCTTTGGAAAACAGAGAGGAGAAATAGATCTTCTGGTCTGGGGTAGGCAATGGGGGTGTAATCAGGGAAGGCATCTTGGCAGAGCTCATCTCTAAGATCAGTTCTGAGGAACAGGAGTTTGTAGTTGTGAAGTAGGGAGGCAAGGAAGAGCATTTTGAACAGAGGAAAGCCATAAATAGGAGCTAGGTCGCAAGATGATTTATGTGCTGTCCTGAGGAGTCTAGTTTTTAATCCTTAGGGTGATGTTTTCCATTTTTGCTAAAATATGTTACATACAGTTGTAAGAACCCCAGGAAGAACTTTGTAGTGATAAATATATTTAAAAGCAAAAAAATCTTCATTAGACTTGTTTGTTGTCCTTGTTGATTCTCTCTCTACTTTCCTTACGATCATAGAGAACTCAGAAGTATAGATATGAGGTACTGGTTGCATCAAGTTGATTTATCAGCAATTAAGTAGCCATCCCAGGCTCTTCTCTGAGTTGCATAAAAAAACGTCATTTGTTAGTGTAAATGTGACTTGTTTTCTAGTGCCATCTGGTGTTTTGTTGGGGCACTGGCTATTATTCTTTAAAACAATACAAATAGACCCAGGAAATCCTTAAATGCATTCTTAAAGACGTTCACAAAATATAATTTAAGCATATCCTTGATTGTGATGAATAGTATAATGGCATATTAAATGTTGGTTTAAATCTAAGGAGAATTTCAGGAAAAGACCCTGATCCAAATGCAGTTTCACCTAACATACACATACACACACGGACATACACACACAAGCAAACAAACATTCCCCTTTTGCAGGCATGAGTATTCTGTTGTTCCTTTAATTTCTTTAGAGGCTCACAAATCCTCAACTAGTAACTGACATTTGATATGTATTAAATCAGTAACATGTTGCAGACTTTTTCATTCAATGAATTTGTTAACGCACAGTTTTTTAAGAAGCTTTGAGTAATTTTTGACTCTTCTCTTTCTCTCATGCCTCATATCCTAACCATCAGCAAATACTACAGACCTTATTACATGAAATATAGGCAGAATCTAAGCACCACTCCATGTCTACCCACATCCTCATCACACCTCCCTGAGGGACTATGAATATACTTTTCCACCCCTGGAACTCACTTTTCCCATTTCGCTGCATAGCTCATGCCCTTGCATCTTACATCTCCAAATGTCACTGCCAAAGAGGCCCATTAACAGAGCAACACTCCGGGCCATTGTCATTCTCTGTATCTTTTTCCTGTTTTATATTCTTTTTCATAATTATTTTTTTGAAAATGACAAATCTCTCCCCCTGACACACATACACTAAAATACGTTGTAAGTACTATGAGAACTGGGACTTTGTTTTTATTGAACAGGGCCTGACACATAGAAGGTACTCAATATGTACTGAATCAATGAATGAATAAAAATAATTGTTTGAATTGGATATTTAATCCAGGCATTTTTGCACTGCATTACCTTTCAGCTCACAGTCCTATTCTGTGGGTATGGAATAAGGAATGTGTGGGAAAAGATGACATCCAGTGGGGAAAAACTGATACAGCAACTTTAGGTTAAACAGATATAAATAATCTCATTCAATATAAGAAGATGGTATCTCCAAAGAGGGCCTGTTTTAGAATTAATTAGCCCTAGTCCAAACTTATGACTCTATCAAAATATACTAAACCCGGTTCTCTAAAAGAAAAGAATAATGTGATTATTAATTGTAAGTAAAAGTAACATCTTTCCCCTCTCATCTGTGGATCTCTGATAAAGAACTTGAGGGTGATAACTCAACAGAAACTTAGCCTAATAATTCATCCTGAGACAAATTTACAATTACTGTTTTTTAAAAATCTCCATTTCTATTATTGTGAAATTAAAAGCTGGCTATTAAAACATTCCATTTTTTCACTGTGTATCCCAGAAATGGAATATTTCCTTCCCTCTCTGCCATACCAGTTAACAGCATCATATGGACATCCCTGGTGGCTCAAATGGTAAAGAATTTGCCTGCAATGCTGGAGACACAGGAGACCAGGGTTTGATCCCTGGGTTTTTGGAAGATCCCCTGGAGAAGGGAATGGCAACCCACCCCAGTTTTCTCACCTGGAGAATTTCATGGAGAGTAGCCTGGTGGGCTATAGTTCATGGCGTCACAAATAGTCAGACACGACTGAGCGGCTAACACTTCTGCTTTTTTTTCATGAATGTGGGTTAAAAAAAAAAAGATGGAATTTCCAAGCTGACAATTTCCTCAAACAGGATTTTCAGTGAACCTGGGGTAACACTGACTCATAACATCTCTTAATACTAAGAGTCTCCCTGTATGTCACAATCAATAAAAGACTTCAGTTGCCAACCTCCCTCAGTTGGTGTGGACATAAGGCCAGCTCTACATGATGGAGAGTGAACAGCCAGTCAGGTGAAGTTGTGGCAGAGTCTCTCCACAAGTTCTATGAAGAAATAGCCAGGGACCCCACCTCCCATGCCACTGGCAAGCTGCGTATGGGCTTAGAACCCCGGGAGGAGAAAGCTGTGCAGAGGGTACTAGAGGGAAGCTCAGTGTAGAAGGAAGGAAATGGAGCCCTGGGGAGTGAGAAACGCTAAGTATAGCATCTGGAGCAGGGCTTGCACCTGTTCATGTCTGCAGGAAGCCACACCGGGCACTCACCCTCCTGTCTCTACCTTTGTCACAGAGTGCCCTCGTGCACCTCCGGGGAGCAAACCAGTCAGTGTGTGAACTGGCAAGTCTCTGACCTGCACAGGCGTCTGCATGGGCTGGCTGTGGCATCCCACTGCGTGAACAGAGGCGGCCTGACTCCGCCGCGGTCTGGCCCCGACTTCCCCTCCGACTGCACTGCACACGCTCTGACTCTGTTCGTGGGCTCCGGGTTCTCGGGTCCTTCCCTCCCGCGTCAGGACCTTTGCAGACTGTTTGCTATTCAGAGTGCTCTTAGCCACAGTGGCCTTGAGCACATCACTAGCCTCAGAGACTTTCTGAGAGGGAGGACCCAATGTGCGAGGCCTGTAAACCACCACAGATGACTCTGGTTTTACTCTGAGAAAGATGTGAAGATGATGGAGGCATCTGAGCAACAGACTACAACGTAAGTTTTGAAAGGGTCACCGCAGACTTCCCTGGTGGTCCAATGGTTAAGAATCCACCTGCCAGTGCAGGTGCCGGGGTTCGATCCCTGCTCTGGGAAGATTCCACATGCCTCAGAGCAACTAAGCCTACATGCCACCACTACTGAGCCCAAGCCCGAGAGCCTATGTTCTGAACAAGAGAAGCCACTGCAGTGAGAAGCCCACATACCACAACTGGAGAACAGCCCCTGCTCATTGCAACTGGAGAAAGCCCAAGAACAGCAACAAAGACCCAGTGCAGGCAAAAACAAAAACAAACAAAAAATAGAGTAAATAAAATTCTTAAAGAAAGTTTAAGGGCTTCCCAGGTGGTGCTGGTGGTAAAGAACCCTCTTGCCAATGCAGGAGACATAAGAGATGTGGCTTCCATGCCTGGGTGGGGAAGATCCCCTGGAGAAGGGAATGGCAGCTCACTCCAGTATTCTTGACTGAAGAATCTGATGGACAGGGGAGTCTGGCGGGCTACAGTCCATAAGGTCGCAAAGAGTTGGACATGACTGAAGCGACTTAGCATGCAAAGAAAGTTTAAAAGGGTCACCATGGCTACTGAATTGAGAAAGAGGATAGAGACAAAGGAAGGCCAGTTAGGAGACAAGTGGACTAATCAGGCAAGAGACGGTGGTAGAGAAAGAAGGTGGTAGGAAGAAGCTCGGAAGAGAGGGTGGCCAGGGTTTGCTGATGGAATGACAGGGAAGCAGGAAAGAGAAGATTTGGAGGAGCAGTGTGTTTTCAGGGGAAGGTCAGGAGTCCCATTCTACACTTATTGAGTTTGATGCGATTATTAGCTTTCCATCGAGGGCATCAGGTAGCCATCAGGTCTCCATCAGGTAGAGAGCTGGATGTACTTGTTGAGAGTTCAGATAGAGACCTGGGCTGCAGTTAAGGCAGTTGTCTTTGGCATAAAGACATTTAAAGCCGCGAGATGAGATGGGATCATCAAGGGAGTGTGTGTAGATGGAGAAATGCTCTGAGGATTGATTTTGGGACCTTCAACAAGAGATGGTCAGGGAAACAGGAGCACCTACCTAAAGAGGCTGGGCAACAGCAAACAGTGGAGAGAGTAAGTCACAGACATAGTGGAAGATTAAGAGGGAAGGCAGTGTGGAGTGCTTGTGTGAATAGAAGCCCAGTCATCTACATAGAAAAGGCAGCCAACAGTTTCCAACATGGAGGAGAAAACTGCAGAATGCAGATATTATTTAGAAATACGTAGGTGGAAACAACCCAAATGTCCATTGACAGATAAATGGATAAAGAAAATGTGGTATATATATACAACGGAATACTATCCAGCCTTTTTTCATAGGGCTCTGAATTGTTAGAAAGACATGCAAATATTTACATATGTAAAAAAGTGTAAAAGTGAAAAAAGAACAGGTTTGAATGATCTTTGTACTCCTCACTCTACAAAGGTTTAGCAACCTTTGTGAATGCTGAATTAAAATCCTACTGGTTTCTTATATTTATTTTTGAAAATGTTACTAAATAACATTTGATATTGCTCATATGTGGAATTTAAAATATGACACGAAGCTATCTACGGAACAGAAACAGACTCACGGCCACAGAGAACAGACTTGAGGTTGCCAAGGGGAAGTGGGTTGGGGGAGGAATGGAATGAGAGGCTGTGGTTACTAGATGTAAGTTTTTATAAATAGAATGGACAAACAATAAGGTACTAACTGTGTAGCACAAAGAACTATATTCAATAACCTATGATAAACCATAATGGAAAAGAATATTTTTTTAAAAAGCAATGCATATATATGTATAATTGAATCACTTTGCTGTGCAGTGGAAATGAACATATTGTAAATAAACTATATTTTAATTTAAAACTTAGATCTGTATATTACTTTAATAAAAAATTAAAAACAACCAGTCAGGAAAAAATGCATAAGCTAAATAAATGCCTAAAGGGCTATGAAATTATGGCCAAAAGCCAGCAACTTCATATAGCCAAGTACTGTTTACCTACTGAGTAAGTTAAGATCTTGGCTCTTACATGAACTGTATCTTTTAAATGTAAATACTGCTTTTATCACTACAAACTAAAGCCAATCCTGAAACTCCAGTAATGTTTAATCATTGATGACTTTACCATTCAAATGATACTAAAAATATAACTGCTACTCTGTGACCATCCATGTAATGTTAATAAACTGAACTTTAAAAAATAGCTCCTCACTCTACATTTAGCAACCTTTATGAACTTAAATTCTACTGGCTCCTTAAATTTATTAGAATGCCTCTAAAATCAGCTCTTGGAAGGCAGAGATGATAATTTCTTTATAGATGTAAATATTTGCATGACTTTCTTGCAAACAGTTCAAAGTCCTGTGAAAAAAGAACATATTCAAATAATCTTTGTACTTAGAACTGCTGTCAACAAAGGTGGCAGTAGGAATTAACATTTCCTTTGCGCTTTCCCTATGCTCAGTTCAGCTCAGTCGCTCAGTCCTGTCTGACTCTTCCCTGTGCTAGACACTGCTTTAAGCACTTTACATATATTTTCACTTAATTACTATTGTGGAAACAACAGTCTTATGGTTTCTGGAAGTTGGTACTGTTCTTATTATTCCCATCTCACAGAAGAGGAAACTGAAGAGGAAACATCTCACAGAGGTTGGGTAATTCTCGAGATGTATATAGAGTGAACAGCAAAACTAGCATTAGATGCTAATGTCTTTCCAGAGCTTTAGCTCTTAATGTTTATGTAGAATATTAATGTCTGTTGGTAAAACCACTGAAAGAACAAACACACTGGCAATTTATTTTGACTAGTTTAGAAAATAAGATCACATTATTCACAGACAGTATAACTTCTCCTTATGTGTATTTGAAAGGCTGTTGATTTTAACAGTCTCACCTTTTCCTTTTTTTTCTGGCTCATCTGCTTTCTTACTTGTTTCTGAAAGGTAAAGACAAAACAAAATAAGTATTGTGAGAGTCACAATGCAAAACCTCAAATTACAGGACTATCTTTAAATGAGTTCAAATGAGTTCAATTCATAATATTTCTGGGATTAAGAGATACACACTGTTATATATAAAACAGATAAACAACAAGGACCTACTGTATACCACAGGGAACTATATTCAGTATCTTGTAATAATGTACAATGGAAAAGAAATATATATATATATGACTGAATCACTTTGTGATATATATGAAAATATACATCACTGAATCACTGAAACTAACATAATATTATAAATTAATTATACATCAATTTAAAAAATTCTGGGCTAACAATTCAGTTTTCCTAAATCCTGAATTCTTTACACATGTAATTTATTATAAAATATTAAGAATTTGAATTACTTATAAAAGTCACCAAGCAGTAAGCAGGTACTGGGTGCCAGGCTGAGTGGTCTATAAGGGGTGGTAGGGACCATTTCCAATAATAATGAGTGCCTCTGTGGGCACAAACTGAGTCCAGAGAAGATCACTCAAAGCTGGTTCAATATCCTTATTGTTTCTTAAAGACATACACTGCTTTATAACAGGGACTGTGTGCTTTAAATGACTGTAGCATGCCATCCTACTGAGAACACTAACCTGACTCCTCAAGGACTTCCTACACCCACAGATGACCCACAGGGGTGCCCACACTGAGTCCAGGTGTGACATAGCACAGTTAGAGGCAGACCAGTCAATTTCAGTCCCAGTAGATATTTACCTAGTCTTTGAGAATTTCTAGGTACACATGTGTACAGTTGAGCTGCAGTGGGGATGGGGCAGAGTTTGGTTGTCTGATTAAAAAAAAAAAAATCAGATTCCATCCTTTTCCCAGAGTAGACGCGAGAGGGTGTGAGTGCCATGCAGGTTGGGTTCAGGGGTACAGGGAACATCATTCAATTTGTTGATCCCCAGTTTCCCACATTCATTCATACAAAACATTTTAATTTTTGGAGGCAAGAGGTAAATCTGAGGCAGGCTCCTGATGCAAGAAGAGGATTTTTTTATCAGTCAAGTGTTTCTCCTGTGATACCCCTGGGGGAGAGGAAACAAACCAACTCAAAGAGTGCCAGGCTTGGGGCCAAGCACAAGACACATCTTTGCTTCCTAACATCTTTTGCAGATGGGGAAAGAAATGGCAATGCACTCCGGTGTTCTTGCCCAGGAAATCCCATGGACAGAGAGGCCTGGCAGGCTAGAGCCTGTGGGGTCACAAAAGAGTCAGACAGGACTGAGCAACTGAACAACAACAACCCTCAGCAGTATTCTGATCTCCTTCCTCATGCAGAGGAGGAGGCTGAAGCTTGACAAGGTAGAGGCTCTAAGTCATCAAGGTCAGTGGCGTAATTGACTCCAGAATAGACATTCTTTTCCCCATGCCGGTCTCTAATTTTGTTGAAAGGGAAACAAAGGAAAAAAGAAGTGCAGGTCTTGACTTTTTGCAAAGGGAGGGCTTTAAAAAGTTAGCTGGGAAACTTCCCTAGTGATCCAGAAGTTAAGGCTTCACCTTCCAGTACAGGAAGTGTGAGTTTGATCTGTGGTGGGCGAGCTAAGATCTCACATGCCTCGCAGCCAAAAAACCATAAAATAACATTAAACAGAATCAATACTGCAATGAATTCAATACAGGCTTTTAAAAAATGGTCCACATCAAAAAAATCTTAAAAAAAAAAAAAAATGGTGGCTGCCACACATTTCCTGGTCAGCGCTTCAGGAGGCACAAGGATATAAAATAGACTTCCTAATCTCTGCTGAACATTCTAGAATTTCTGATCTTATTAAGTGTACCCTTGTCATAAAGGGCTTCCCTGGTGGATCAGTTATGAATTCGCCTGCAGTGCAGGAGACCTGGGTCTGGAAGATCCCCTGCGGAAGGAAATGGCAACCCACTCCAGTATTCTTGCCTGGAGAATTCCATGGACAGAGGAGCCTGGTGGGCTACAGTCCATAGGGTTTAAAGAGTCAGACAGGACATAGTGACAAAACCACAACCATCATAAGGTCAGGCAGTGCAAGGAGGATGCACTCTTGAGTGAGTAAACTCCAGGAGATAGTGAAGGACAGGGAAACTTGACGTGCTGCAGTCCAAGGGGTTGCAGGGTCGGACGTGACTGAACAACAGCTCCTGTCTCAGGGATACAGGATAGAAGAGAAGTATCCAAAATCTCAATTTCCAAGGCTCTCTCTTTCTGAGGCACCAGCAATGTGTGCAGGAAGGCTGGGAGTATCCCCCCTCCCAGTAATGTTACCTGGAATATGGCTAGTGTAATTTAGACAAATCAAGCATAAAATGCAAGTTTCTCAGTTGACTATAGAAACTGGTGGGTGCTGGTCATGAAGGCTTTAGAGCTATCCACAAATCTTCCTGCCCCCAGGGAAACCAAGGAAGAGTGGATTGAACTGGTCATCTTTTTTTAGGTTTCTTTCTTTTTTTTTTTTTTGATGTGGCCCATTTTTAAAGTCTTTATTGAATTTGTTACAATATTGCTTTTGTTTGGTTTGGTTTCTTGGCTAAGAAGCATGTGAGACCTTAGTGCTCTGACCAGGTATTAAACCTGCACCCCTGGACTGGAAGGCAAAGTCTTAACCACTGGACCACTGGGGAAGTTCGGAACTGATCACCGTCTAAATAGGTATGGGAGGCCCCTTGCCAGGTGCACTCTCAGGAACCAGGGTCACCATCTTTTTTCCTCTTGTACTGCAGTTACCTAGGATGACAAGAGGCTGAAGGCCTAGCCCAGATGTTCCAACCCCAGGGCAAAGGCCCCAGGTCTGTTCCCTCTGATCCCACTGCTTCAGCAAGTTGAGATCTGAGACAGGAGCTTGGGTGTGGAAAATACACAGAGTAGGTGATTTTCAGTGCTTAAATTTAATTTAGGTAAAGTTTTCAAAGAGCTTCAGCTGACCTCACTAGCATTCTGCATAATATAATAGAGTGTGACTTTGCTATTCTTTAGTCTTTATACCCAGAGAAGGATTTGGCGCCCCACTCCAGTACTCTTGCCTGGAAAAATCTCATGGACGGAGGAGCCTGGTAGGCTGTAGTCCACGGGGTCGCTAAGAGTTGGACACGACTGAGCGACTTCATTTTCACTTTTCACTTCCATGCATTGGAGAAGGAGATGACAACCCACTTCAATGTTCTTGCCTGGAGAATCCCAGGGACTGGGGAGCCTGGTGGGCTGCCGTCTATGGGGTTGCAGAGAGTCAGACACGACTGAAGTGACTTAGCAGCAGCAGCAGCAGCCAAGAGAATCTTCTGTTCCCTTTGCTACCCTTCCAGTCGCTCAAACTCCTCGGTTCTCTCAACCAGACTGAAGGCTGATCCGCACCGAGTGACAGTCACGGAGGACCAGAAGGTGCAGGTGAATGAGTGACCTCAGCAGGGACTTATCAGAACTTCTAGGTGCTGGACAAAAACCTACACAGCATGATGCAGGGGCTATTTCATCTGAATTCTGCCCCTCAAATTGTAGCATTCTAGTAAATATTAAACAAAATAAATATTACCTACTAGAAATAGGTAAAGAAAGAGGCTGAAGGTACTCCTTTGTGATTTTAGTCACCAAAAGCACTAGAATACTCTGAAATACTAGAAAGTATAAAATGAACCGATGTTGTTATGGAACAAAACAAAAAATATATACTCTAAAATAATGACAATACAGAGAAGAATTCTTCTGCATTTTATTGCACTCAAATAACATTAAACAGAAGACGTTTACATTATTTTTAGAAAATCCATTGATGTTTCCCAGCTTGGCATATATTTTTAAAGACAAGGCTCATCCATCAAGGTATTTGGAATTAGAAAGTATCTGAATATGACCACAGCATAATGAATTCTCAGTGTCCAGAGTTCCAGAGATGATTATATACAAAAATCCAGCGAAATTTATCTTATGCATTTATCAGTTCTATGTCACTCCTGTTTCTCTAAAAAAATATGGCTTTATTAAAAAGTAGTGCTCTATAATTCACAATACGAAGTAAGAGCTTTATTAGATTTTTGAGTAGCAACTCTGTATTACCCAGATCACAGCTTCAGAAAATTATTGCTCTTTTACTAATGTATTACTTTGGGCTTCACTAACACTACGGTTCAGCATACCTTACTACACTGTAGTGATCGCTAATGATAAAAATATAAAATCTCTTTGATTTTAACCCTAAAAGCAGGAAAAAAAAAAAACCATCACTTTATCTTAAAACAATGTGAACGTGATCAAGAGCTCCCCTGACATGTAAATAAAACCACATCTTAGGGTTTTTTTTTTTGTTTTTTCTTAATCGCTCATGGACCTTTCAAAATGGGAGTGTAGCTACCTCTTTTTCCTAACAAATGAGCATTTTCATCACAGCAACCATCTCTGAGCCACACACTAGCCACACTAAAAACAGAAGAAAGTCTCCAGCATTGAAAGGAAAAGCCTCAAAAGCTGTGAAAGCACAGGGAACTTCTGGTTTCTGAGCACTTTTCACAAACCCTGCTTCACTCAGCCAGAGGCAATGTCTACTTGATACACAGAGCAGGGATCAGTGTTGTATATGTTACTTTACCAGCCAAAGGAAGAACAATCTTTACGTTAGGCACCACTAACTGTTATTTTCTAAGACTTAAACAAACACCAACAGGACTACAGCTATTCTACAATCACCCTAATGTGCTGAAAAGCATTTTTGCATGATATAACAGGCTATTCCTTTCCTCTACATTCTAACAAGCATTTTAATTTCCTCCCTTTTTTTATGAAAAATAAATTACCCACGATAATTTAAATTTTTTTTGAAATATTAAATTTTTTCTAATTAACAAGCTAAAAGCTGCAGGAATCTCAAATGTTGAGTTTTACCCTGAATACTCAAAGCTAATATAGCAATTTTTTTTAATAAAGGTATCAGTGCAGATATATACAACTCAGATCTTCACAGCTAATGATGATCCCATCAGTGTTTTTCAGAGCCCTAAGACAAGGCACTCTTAGTGGCTTTAATTCATGTTTCACGCAGTGTACACAAGTCAGCTGACATAGTGTTAATTACTGATAAGATATATTAAAACCCTACCATGACAAGCGCTGCTATCTCATCAATGATTATTAATTACTGTCTGAAAAACACATATATGCAGGTCAGACTCAAAGCTGAATCACAAAAGGGAAAAGAAAAATCCAGTGGACCCACTAAGACTATCAGAAAAGGACATGCAGGAATGTAACAATACGTGTGATTTTTGTTAAAGAAAAAAAAAGAAAAACACTAAAATGCCAGTGGACTATGGTTCATTCAAAACATCTTTAGTGTTCATTCCCAAAGATCTTGGTCTGCTCAGAAATTACTTCACAAGATCTATCCCAGCCATCTTTTGGAGCGTATGGTTAAACTGGTCCTCTTGTGGTAGGTAGGTAGTAGGGGCAGTCTTTTTGAAGCTTTAAGTATCTGCAAAAATAAGGGGAAATCTAAATTAAAGGACCAACTAGACAGATTGCGAAACTGCTTAATTTTTACTCTACTTATAAAAAACCATCAATGGAAAGTAAATGTTTTATTTTTCTTTGTATTGTTTTTAATGGCAACTGGGTAACAGAATGACTCACTACCTAGAGTAGTTCTTGGGAGGGTTACTTGCAAAGCTGATAAAAACCCGAGGTTCTTTAAAGCATCTGAGAATTACAGTTGAATTTAAGAATGTCAGTCTTTTGAGAAATATATTCAATTTCTTTATCCCATCAATGTTTTCACTGTATTAAAAAGAAATACAACAGAGGGGGAAAAATCTAGTATGGTATTTGAAACACGAATATAGGGAGGATTTTTCAAGGAGCAACAAGATACTGTAAGCTGCAGTTAAAATGCATTACTTATAATCTTACATCAATTTTTCATGTTATGGATGATATAAGTGGTTGACAAAAAAAGTATATACTATTTTAAAAGAAGTAAAATTCATTCCAACTTTCAACAAACATTTTCTTATTCCAAACTTTAGTATTCAAATTTATTTTACTATTAGAGCTATGTTACGATTATGTTAAAATCTATGTTATGATTAAAGCTAAAAAGGAGCTTCTGTCCATGAAGACCCAACCAAATTTTGATGTGATTTCTAAAACTGTATTATAGCCCTTCCTTTCCTCCCACCTTCCTTCCCTATCTACTTATTTACATATGTGCATGTATGTAAAACCAGAAATTTTCATATAAGCAGAATTATTTGGTGCTAATGAGAAGCAACTGGAAATTACATGTATATGTTTATATATCCAACAGAAATGAATATTTCCACTGAAAGACATGTATAATGTGTAAGAATGTTCATGGCAAATTTCTTCATAATAGACCAAAACTAGAAACATTCACTACAGCCATCAATGTAGGATGGAATTTTTAAACAGAATACATTTACAGTCAATAATAATAATAATAAGACCAATGACTCTACACAGCAATGTGGATGAAACAGAGCCATGATGGTGAGCAATGGAAACCAGTCACCAAGAAAGTGTTATGTATATTTGCATGTGTTGACTTGTGGTTCTGTTTAATCAAACTCAAAGGCAGGCAAATCCATCTGTGATGACACAGTTGGAACAGTAGTCATCTTCGGTGGGGTCTTTACTGAGGGCAGAAGAGGGAAAGATTTTCTGGGCGCTGGAAGAACTCTGTGTTGTGGGTATAAGAACACACGACATGTAAAAGTTCCTCAAACTATATCATCAACAGGTGAGTACTTCCCTGTGTATAAATTACACCACACCAGAAAGAGTTTGAAAAAAAAAGTTCTCTTAGAATTTAAACATTAGCTGGACTGTGAAGAATAATGCATTTCTATCACCTGTGCAATCAAAAATCCTGGAGACTAGGGGAACTTGTTTAAAGTACAACAGGAGTACTGATAAAAAGGCAAATAATCTAAAAGCTTAATTACGATTTTGAATGACTCAAATCTATGCCCCGAAGTATATGAATCAAGTTTCCACCCAGAAGTAGTAGCTGCCCAAGGTGCAAACCCAGCACCTCCAGAGGCCAGTTGTCTCTGCACCTCTCTCTTCCTTCTACCTTCCTTATCTCCACCAAAGTTCCATCATTCATCCATTCAAGCCAGAAGCAAAGGACTCAAGCTAGACTTTTCCGCCTTAATCAGCCTGTCTTCACCAAATCACCTGCACCCCCAAGGTCCTTGAATCCATCCTGCTCTGCACCTCTGCCACTATTCCCAGCTCCCATCACTTGTGCTTAGCTGAACTATCTGCTCCCTGACTGGTCTCCACCTCCTCGTGGGACTGCTCTGTTCAAATATGGATTGGATCATGCAACTCCTATGCTTGAAGTTTTTCAGCAACTTTCTTGACTTCTTCGTGAAAGCTGCTCAGTCGTGTCTGACTCTTTGCAACCCCATGGACTGTAGCCCGCCAGGCTCCTCTATCCGTGGAATTCTCCAGGCAAGAATACTGGATTGGGTAGTCATTCCCTTCTCCAGGGGCTCTTCCAGACCCAGGGATTGAACTCAGGTCTCCAGTATTGCAGGCAGATTCTTTACTGTCTGAGCCACCAGGGAAGCCCTAGGCCCACATTCAAATTTTCAAACGTTTACGGGACACTCCGAGCAATGCTGCCTGCCTGCCTGCCCACCATGTCTTCTTAGCCAGTACATGGCACACCGCCTTGGTCGTGGTGCCTCAAGCACTTGTGCCCTCGCCCCACTTATGCCGGCTCCTTCACTTCGAGCAGCTTCTCCAGGCTCAGCTCCAGCATGACCTCCTGCTCTGCTCCCCTGGTCCCCACAGTTGGGTTGGTTCCCCCTCCTCTGGCTGCTGGCCTGTGTATCACTCTGAGAGGTTAATGATGCCGTATTGGCTGTTGTCCTCAGCGGCACACCCACAGGTCTGTGGATCGATACTAGACAGGGACTGCCTTGTTCTCTGTGTGTCTGGGGCAGAGCTGTACCATGCATGCAGGTGTGCGTGCTTCACGTCCAACTCTTTGGTGACCCCATGGACTGTAGCCTGCCAGATTCTGCTGTCCATGGGGATTCTCCAGGCAAGAATACTGGAGTGGGTTGCCATGCCCTCCTCCAGGGGATCTTCCCAACCAGGAGATTGAACCCAAGTCTTCTGTGTCACAGGTAGATGGATTCTTTACCCACTGAGTCACCTGAAAGGCCTGAGCCTGTACCATAGGGGCTGTTTAATATATGTTTCTTGAATAAATGAAAGATCAAATCACTAACAATAATATGCATATTAGGCTCTTACTACCATAAGCTAAGACCTCTAGAGCTGCCAGCCTAAAGCTGGTTGTGGGTCTTATTGATCCAATTAGAAAACACTTGATGACAAGAGGGGCATGAGTGACAGCTCTGGACAGAGGCAACAGTGAAATCAGCCCCCCTAAGAGAATATTCAATTGTGGATGACTTACAAATGTCATCTCCATCTTCAGAGAGAAAAGAGCAGCAGACTCAGCCAGAAACATTGATGTTCACACATCTTCATTTCAGATAGCACGATTATCATCACAAAATGTAACATAAACATTTTTCCTGGCATTGCTGTTATGCAGTTATGCAGCTGTGTCTGGCTCACTGTGATCCCATGGACTGCAGCACGCCAGGCTTCCCTGTCCTTCAGCATCTCCCAGAATTTGCTCGAACTCATGTCCATTGAGTCGGTGTTGCTATCCAACTATTTCATCCTCTGTTGCCCACTTCTCCTTCTGCCCTCCATCTTTTCCAGCATCATGGTCTTTTCGATGGCATGACAAAAAAATTGCTAAAGGAACCAATTAGTCAAATGGTCTTAAAGTATTGTATGGCAGGGAATATTATGCTGGTGAATTTCTTAAGTGATTCGTTCAGAAGTCATTCAATTTGTGCTATGTATGGTTTTTTTTTTAATATTTTTTCCTTTATGTGGATCATTTTAAAGGTCTTTATTGAATTTTGTTACAATATTGTTTCTGTTTTACATTCTGCTTTTTTGGCTCTGATGTACGTGAGATCTTAGCTCCTTGACCAGGTAACAAACCCACACCCCCTGCACTGGAAAGGGAAGTCTTAAGCACCGGACCACCATGGAAGTTTCCATGCTATGTACAGTTATGCTGTCAGATTGCTAGAAATAGGCTGTGTGATATCAAGTAAAAATATGAATTTGAGGACAAGGTGAAAACCCACTAAGAGAGCAGAGATTCCAAAATCAATTTTTTTAAAAAACGTGATATTAAAAATGACTGACTTCTAACATGAGCATGATCAATTTTTCAGATTGACTTTTTACTTCCTTTCCAAAAGGATGCCAGTAAGGCACTTATGAATTTATAAATATAAACAAAAGATGGGAAAACTTAAGCTATTGGACAGCTTACTTTTCCACAGTGAATCATAATTAATCTTCAACATTTCTGAGTCTTAAGTGAAAGGCTAATGCATATGAAGACAAAGATGCCTAAGGATACACTGTCTCGACCACATCAAAACAGCTCTCAGAACTCATCTGTTCTTAGGTCTTCATTTCTATGAGCTTCTGTGCTTGTGTTCTTGGAGCCAGAACACAAGAATCAAACTCAGTTTAGCATTTATCAGCTCTGTGATTTCAGGCAGGTTCCTCTGCCTTGCTATGCCTCAGTTCTCTCATCTCTAAAATGGAGATATGAGCATTTCACCTCTAGGGCCACTGAAAATAATAAGGGAGGTAATTCATGTGTGTATCAAGAAGTGCATGACACACATGATGCTTAACCAAAGTCAGCACTCTCCATCCCCTGGTGGGCAGCCGGGTCCAATGGAGAACCAAGACAATCCCTGCCTCACGGGATTAGAAATTTAATTTGCTACCTTAAGACTGTGTAACCTAGTCTTAGAAAGATCAAAGAAGGCATAGTAATCATTAACTGGATTCTGAGGGCCAGGAAAAAGTGAACCGATATCCAGCATTGTGCAGAGAGCCTCAATCTGAGTTTTCCACTGATTAAAGAATCTTAAAGATTAAAAGGTAGTAAGGAAATGGGCCCCACAACAATTGTTGCCACAGTTTCTGCATCATATATGTCATTCAACACTACTGCAAAAGCAGTCACCTTACTGTACAAAATAGCAATAAATTCATGAATATTATTCTTTCGTAAGATTGAATAATTAAACGATGCAACGTAAAGTAAGACTAAGAAAATAACAGGAAATAAGCAAACCCAGTACAATCATTACAAGTAACTATTGCTAACTCTCCATCTCACATCCTCCTTGGTAAACGACAAACTATAGCACGCAGTACATCACTCAAATTTTTATGACACCAAATGACAAGTGACACCTTCTGGAGCAGGTCTGTCAGAATTCAGCTTTTCTTGATCCACCTCAAATATCAACCTAAAGTGAAAGTCGCTCAAGTCTTTGCAACCCCATGGGCTCTTCAGTCCATGGAATTATCCAGGCTACGATACTGGAGTGGATAGCCTTTCCCTTCTCCATTGGATCTTCCCAACCCGGGGATCGAAACCAGGTCTCCTGCATTGCAGGCAGATTCTTTACTGGCTGAGCCACCAGGGAAGCCCCAATATCAACCTAATTAACTAGTAAATAGTAACAGCCACAACCATCATTCACTGGAATCTCATTATGTGCCAGAAAGGATGCATATGAATCAAATCTTCATTTTCATTTGCTTCATCTGTTAAATATCTCATCAAAAAAAAGCACCTTATTCCAACCCCCGGCCCCCTCACCCCTGCAACCACGCCTTAGTTTTTTATAATTATGTTTCAAGGAAATTTGAGGACTCATTTAGAAAACACCAAAACAGAAGCACAGAGCTTTTTGGTCAGAAAATAATATTATATTTCATACCTTCATTAAAGTTAGGTTGATATTAAAAAATATCAACTAGAACTAGAAAAAAGTGTTGTAGACACTCGTTATTTTTAGGAAAACTTATAAAACAACTTTCTTTAAAAGAATGAGAGCAATCAAGATGCAAATTCAGTAACCTGCTCTGCATTCTCAGGTCAGAAACAAGGCACACTGTGAGGAACTGCTCAGTAATACAGAGGAAATTACACATGAAAGACGAAAACATCCACCTTCCTGCCTCTGTGCACCTTTCCCCAACACAAAATACACAAATAGGCCCAGAAGTTCTCAGGCAAAAGATCAATTTCTCCATGGATTTTGTTTTTCATTCACTTTATAATGCCAGCAACGCAGTTCCGTCAGTATTCATACATATTATAAATGTACAATGTACAACAACTATCAAAACTTAGAACTACCCAACCATTAAATAAGTAAATATGAGCTGTGGTATACACCTAAAAATATTCCTTGATTAGAAAAGGCTTTTTCCCTTTGAAATTGAGTATTTTGACAAATTTTGGCAGGCACAATTATTTCTACCAAAATCAACACTTCTAGCGCACATCATCGCTACAAAATTCACATGAAGTATAAGATGAAAAATATGAGTAAAAATTGAACCAATAAATAACATGGAAACCAAAAAAAATGGAAATAAAACACAGAAACAAGAGGAAATACATTTGAGAAAGAGATGTTGGAGAATCCTCACTTAATAAAACATTTTTTCCCACTTAGAGAGTAAGAGGTTTATATGTTAATTTCTGACTACAGGAAAGTTAACATCTTCTCTAAAAGGCATTTGAAAGCACAGGCTTTGATTGAAATGCTGTCCCCATTCTTTAAACTTGATGGTGATGAGAGGGACATGTTGGGGAAGGGAGGGAAAAGCAGAGTGATGGATGTAACAAAGTGGGCTGGCAGGAAGGACTCCAGGGCACTCACTCACAAATCCCAGATAGCCTGGACCATGTGGGGTGCAAGGATGCTTTCAGGGAAGATGGGCAGTGCAGGGGGGAGGGTTAGGACCAATGTCACTAATTTATGAACTATTCAGTTTTCATCTGAAGATAAGTCTGACCCCACATCCTCCATCAGATAGCCTGCCAATCAAAACAAGGAAAAAAACCCACAACCTAACTTCTACTACTATCACCATCTACAACAGCAAAAATCATACTGTTTTGATCATGAACACTCCTCAAATCCTAGCTCAACCAATATGTACTAGACTCTGATGCGTATTCCCCATGACTTTGGCTCAAGTGACTGAAACACACAAAATTTTCCTTTTAAATTTAGGATAAATTCCTCTTCTCTCAGGAATTCTACTCTCCATAGAACTTTTTTTCATACAGCATCTTTTAAATTAAACAAAAAAGAAAAAGGCAATACTTGTAAGAAAATGCCGTACCTGGTGGTACTTCTTGCTGTTCCTCTGCAGGGGGCATGTGCAGCTCTGAAATAATAAATAAGTAATAAAATAAATGAAAAAACACTCCATTATAGATTGGAGTCCAGTGTTTAAAGACTACAGATCTTTAAGTTAGCATGATTATTTTTACAGACTTTTTGGGGGTTCAATTGCAATTTATCATAAAGCATTAGGTTTTTGCACCATCACAATGAAGAAAAATGAGCTATAATTTTGTAAAAGTTTGTATATTTCTCAACTGTCCCAAACCACAGGCTTTAAAAGATTATCTGCCTAACTGACTAACCTCAAAACTTACTGTCTGGCGAAGGAGATATGAAACCAAACCCAAGTTTTCACCACAGTTTTGCATCAGACATGATAGGAAAGCTGTTGAAAGATATTTAAAGCATCTTTTTTCTTGTTAACAACACAAAATATTAAAATCAAATAGAATATTTAAAATGTATCACTAGCCTTAATAAACTCATTTTTGAAAAATAATGCTCAAGGTAACCTATTCTAAAACTAGCCAAAAATATGGATATGAATTATAACATCTAGTCTTTTTTCTAGACATCAACCCACTTACAACTAAAGAATCTGTAAGCCTCACCACCCAATGGTATAACGATATACAGATTTGATTTGCGCTATAAAATTACATTACATGTTGGTATCTTCATCCATAACAACACAGTGGGTGGACAGGAGGTACCATAATTGAGACACTACCAAGAAATAAAACTGTTATTTTTCCTTTTGTTCAAGATTTTGTGTAATAGGCTTTGGTCAAATAGAGAATATTTTATTAGCATTTTCTAAAACTCAAAATATTTATGCAGCTATTTTAATCATTTTTCTTCTTGCATTAATTTGCTTCTACTTGTAAGAATGCTCAAAACAGTTGGAAATATTTTAGATAAAAGGAAAAAAGCATCATACATATTTTCTCCAACTTCGGACACAACTTTCAACCCACTTCTGCCCATGGATACCTCCTTCTCATGACACCACCTCCTCCTTCTTAGGGCAGCCCTCCTCACCCTAATATGATACTTTCTACTATACAATCCTGATTTCATCTCCATCACTGCCTTTCTCATAATCTTTAATTACTTTATCATCTCATCAGTCACTAGAGTGCAAGCCCCCAGTGAAGACAGAATTCTAACTCTCTTATTCCCTCTCATCCTCCGAGCCTCTGAGCACTGTAAAGACAGCAGAAAGTAAGTGTGTGATAAATGCTTGTTGAAGAAATGAATATAACTTTAAAAGTAAACCAATTTCTATAAAATTAACTTACCTTCTAAAATTGTGTTTGAATTGTCTACAGCAATATCTAAAAAAAAAAAAAAATTAAGCACATCTTACATTAACTCACCTTTACAAGTTCTTTAAATTAATATATTCGTTTGGAGACCTAAATTTGACTCTTTAGACTGGGCTTTCTTACAGAGAGATTCATTAGAATATCAACTTTAATTTCTAAGTTATAGTCAAAGAATACATCAATAGGCTGGGGATGTCCTTGGTGGTCCAGTGTCTAAGGGTCTGATCTCCCAACAGTGGGGTCCAGGGTTCAATTCCTGGTCAAGGAATTAGATCCCGCATGCCGAAACTAAGACCTGGTGCAGTCAAAAAATAAATAAATATTTAAAAATCAATTGATTTTAAAAACAGGTTGGCATTATCTCTGCTGACATAAACCTTGTACCATAAACAGGATAAATATATCAACGTGATCCAATTCCTTAATGACTTAAGAATGTCTTGTATTTCTGACTAAATCTATCTTTGTTCCACAAGTTATACTCGTTTTAACAAATGCAAGGAGAGTTGACTTGCAGGAAGCTCAATACCTTACCTGAACTTTCTGTCCCTTCATTCTGCAATGGCTCGTACACTACAAAATACACAGAAAAAATACTCCTTTAGCCCAGCATCTCATTAAAACACAACAGGAGCCACACAGTTCAATGTCTAGTTTATTCTTGAACCTCTGCGACTTTGTTACTAGTAAATGGCAGTTTACAGAGTACAGTGGGGAAGAGTTTGGTTCTGCGGTGAAACAGGCCTAGATTCAAATTGCAGAGTAGCCTCTTTTACCAGAGGAATATATGCTTCCTTCTTGCAAAATGGGGAAAAGTAAAGTTCCTCCCCAATCACTTGTTAACAGGATCCCATACTTTGTTTATCCCTGGGTGATGCTGAATTTCTCTTTTATCCTTTGTGACTATAGTGGAGGTTCTGAGTTACCTACAGCTCTGTCTGCTCTTCACTCTGGATCCCAGACCAGGCAGATTCTCTACTTCGCAGAGTAAGCAATGCTCAGATGTTCCACCTGGGGCAAATGGCCCTGCCTCCAGCCCCTGAGATGGGGGTTCAGCGGGCAGGTCTTAATCCACTACCTTAACCACAGCCCAGGGCTCACCTCTCTCTGCTCCACTGCTTAGGCTCTTGTCTCTGCCACCATCTCCCCTCGTGTCCGGCTAGTTCATAGCTTCCCTAGTCAGCCTGATTCCTGCTTTTCCCATCTTCCAAAGTGCCTCAAATGTCCTCGTACCCTGAGAGCAAACTGTGTTATAGCCCTAGCACAGTTACACATGTATTCCCCTTGATCATTTAATAAAGAAAAATAGTGAGCATTTCCTCTCTTTTAGATATTATTCCCAGTACTTGGGTAGAGTGAGGGACACGTTTTAATAAATGGTTTTCTATTCTTCTGGTGGTGTTTGGAAGACAAAGCAACAGTGAATACATGCTCACTCTGTCACCCTGAACTGTGTCACATTTTAATATGCTCTTCTACCAACTGAAAAACAAAAACAAGCCCTTTCTTTTTGTTGCTGTTGTCATTTTTATTTTATACATTTATTTATTTTGTATCTTTTTCTTTTTTATTGAAGTATGGTTGATTTACAATGTCTCAGTTGGATAGCAAAGTCATTCAGTTATACATATATATGTGTGTTTGAGTGTACATATATTATATATATTAGATTCTCTTCCATCAAGACTGTCCTTGTCCTCTCTCTCCTCCATTCCACAATCTAACTTCTTCAGAGTCATTTGTACATGCTGTCTTCTCACTTCCTCTCCTCAACCCACTCCAGTCTGTCTTCCAGCCCTAATCACATCCCTGAAAAGACTCCCCTAAGACAACCCATGAGCCCTCGTTTAACCCAGTGGACACTTCCTGCCTTTACTGATTCAGATCTCCTGGCAGCTCCTTCCCTAACAAATGCTCTTGTCCTTGGACTCCAGGGCAACCCTCCTCTCCTTTGATTATCCCCTTTCTCCTCGATCTTCATCATTTCACCTTTTTCTTAACAGGCATTAAATGTTGCCTTCCATCAGAGTGCAGCCACAGCGCCTCCTCTCATCTCCCCTCTCCTTAAACAACCTCAGTCTTTGGATTCAATCACAATGCATATTCCGATGATTCTCAGACTCAGTTGGGAACAGATTTCTCTTCTATGATCCAAATACCATCCATCGGCTAATTTGGTATCTCCCCTTGGATTGCTCAGCAGGCACAACCCGCATGGACAGACTGCTCATGACCTTCTAGCCCCAAACCCATTTTCCAGTCCCATCTGTCTTAGGAAAAAGTACTCCATCCAGCACGTACATGAGCACAACAGTGGACGTGGTTCCCAACATCTCAGGTCATATTTTTACCTTGTTAACATTTTAAATTATATTTATTACAATATTCTGCCTATGAAGATATCTTTACTTTCAGAACATCTTATTTAGCATTTTATCTAATTTTATACTTCTTTCACATTTACTTTTAAAATTCTCTAGATCTAGTCTGCAACTTGCCTTTGGAACATGTTCTTACCAGCATATTTGGAAAAACACAATAATGACTGGCAGAAATTAGAACACTATCTCAAATCCAAACTCTGCATGCAATTTTTAAATTCCAAATTCCTCTTTTCTCCTTTAAATTCAAAATCACAAAGAAAACCTAAATGCATTCATAGTGGCCAAGTTATTTAATTTATTATAAAAAATATTAGTCCCTAGAGATAAACTCTAGGATTCTTCTGATGGCATCCTTCACATTCCATTAGGACCTGTGGATGGTGATCTTGGTAGGCTCAAATCTTAAAATCACATGTTTAATAAATTAGCATGTTGGATCTACACACAGCTCTTTCTAATTGTCTTCACTTGAAAGTCACCAGCTAACAGGAGACCTTAAGGTTTTTTTTAAAGTAGATACTTCATATTATTCATATTTGAGTGTCAAGCCCTAAAACCATCCAGCACATAGGAAGTCCTCCATATCTGACTCAAGACCTACACATCTCTTCATCCTTCTTGTTTCACAGAAAGTTATTCTCAAATGGCTTCTTTCCTCCTATGGAGTCATCTTTGAAGATATTGAAATAAGAAGGATCCACTGTTGGCTCTATCATTTCTTAGTCAAATGAACGTATGCAAAATTACTTGCATTCTCTGAACCTTACTTCTCTCGTCTGGGGAGCAGTGAAAACATAACCTACTTCAGGAGGTTTAATGAGAACAGCCTGGGAAGTGCTGGGGGGCAACAACAGTAGCTGCAGCTACCTAAATCAGAATCTGACGGCAGAACTATTTTCTCCGTGCTGCTTTAAGCCCAGAATGAAGTTCTTCCATACCTTTCTCCATGGAGAGCAGTCATTTTTATTTAATGAAATTAATTTGTAGAAGCAACCAGAGTAGTTAAACTCTGACTAAAATAGTCTTCGCTTCCCTGATAGCTCAATTGGTAAATAATCCTCCTACAATGCAGGAGACTCTGCTTTGATTCCTGGGTCAGAAAGATCCTCTGGAGAAGGGATAGGCTACCCACGCCCGTATTCTTGGGCTTCCCTTGCGGCTCAGGTGGTAAAGAACTGTCTGCAATGCAGGAGACTTGGGTTTGATCCCTGGGTTGGGAAGATCCCCTAGAGAAGGGAAAGGCTACCCACTCCAGTATTCCGACCTAGAAAATTCCATGGATATAGTCCACGGGGTTGCAAAGAGTCGGACACAACTGAGCAACTTCCATTTCACTTCAAAGTAGTCTTCAAGCACAGGACTTATATTTAATTTTAAAAAAGCCAAAACTATAAAGCAATGAGATTAAATTTTCCTGAAAAATTTGTAACTGCTTCCTAAAGAAATGGCAGAACCACTGGAATGGATAAACCATCTCAGGAAGTAAATTCTGAAAACTGCCCATTGTTCAGGCTGCTTTAAGTTATGGTATTTGTAGCTGAAAGTATCACTCTCCATACTTTATGGTCAAACTCTGAGTAGATTTTAAAAAGAAGTAGGCAGCTTAACGTTAAGAAGCATTTTCAAACCTTGTTCATCATAGTCTTGGTAGGTGACATCATCTGCAAAAAAGAGAATAAAACCAAAATAAGTATTACTTGAGTCATTACTTTTTAGTCATTTTAGCTAAAAAGCACAACTAAATCTCCAATACAGGATTCTGTTCCTTTAAATATTTAATGACCGCACAATCAGTGAGAAAGGCTCTGCCCAAAAACAATGGTAGGAAAGGGCAGGTAAATTATTTTCATAAAATTTTCTCATATTGGCCAAAGCAAGACATGCAGAAGAAATATTAGGAATTAATACCCTGTTTTATTATGAGGTGGTGGTAGATGAGATGAAATATGAAAGCCTGAAAGTCTTTTTGAACAATCTATGTTAAGCAAAAAATCCTGTATTAGGCGTTAAAATTATCTTTGACCCATCAAAAGAAAAGTCATCATGTTAACAGAGCACTGCAACCACAGAGCTGGAAGTAATGTTTAAAATCTAGAAAACATTCATTAAGTACCTGTTTCTTGGTACTTTCTTTCAGCATCATCTACTACTACTGGTTCACTGGAATCTAAAAAGAGAAAACATACACCTTTACCAAACATGAAAAACACATACATTGGTAGATACTACTCTAAAATATTTACAAATTAACTCTAATCCTCACAATTGTGTAAGACAGATATTATTACCATTATTTAATAAAATTTAAGCTGAATAACTGGCCATAATTTCCTCTCAAGTCACAAAGATAGGAAGAAGCACAATTAGAATTTTCACCGAATCTGGCTCCACTATATCACACTGCCTCATTCATTCCCAAATATTCCTGCCAGTATTCTATTAATATTTACAAAATCCCAACAGTGATCCGAAAATCTTCTCCTTTTTTCCCATTTCTACATGTAATATTAAACTATTTTCAGAAATTTGTATAATACCTGGGCAGCCAAAAATGACTCAAATATTATAGAGATCTCTATTTTGAATCAGAGTGAATCACTAACCCTGGGTGGAAATGACCTTGGCCACTGTCTAAAACAGAAACATACATTACAGACCTGGATTTTCCTGCTCATATATCATGTCTTCCATATCTTGACTGTAGGCTGGCGAAGCTATAAATTAGGAAAAAATTAGGAAATGGCAAATATGTCTCAGAAAAGGATTACGCTTGATATTTAAAACAGGAAAAGCACATTTTCTAGTGGAGACAGAAATCAAATCAAAATGGTGCTCAAACTTTCATTCATGAAACCAACAGGCACTAACTTGTGTTAAAGGCCAAATACAAAGATGAATCAGAAAGTTTCCATCATCAATGTAACTGAACCACAAAATCATGGAGCTATGTTCTCACTTAGTTAATGCAAATTCAATGACACTCACAGAACAAAAAGTGAGGCAGAGACACGGAGCAGTGCAGTGAATCCCCGTCCCGGGCACACTGCAGGCACCTTCCCGAGTGAGCCTGAGTGAGGACCCACATTCCTAGCTCCTCACTTGGATTCAACAACTGGGCACCCCCAGACCACAATGCAGTTCTCTTGTTTATAGACGCCTATTGTTGAAACGACACTGGTCCTAAATGCCAGCCAACAATATGATGTAGTCCCACCGAAAGAGGGATCTATTCCAACCCTGGGAGAGAAACTGGCCAACACAGGCTTACTGGAAGATGGCATGTTCATCACCAGTGTGGCCATGCCTTCTGGGGACACGTGCTATGAGACAAGACACAACCCAGACCATTCACTGACTTGGTAATTTAGGACTACAAAACATGCATTCTACAGCATCTTTTTTTTTCAATTATCTTCTTAAAATTTTTTTTTCTATTTATTTATTTTTATTGAGGTATAGTAGGTTTACAATGTTGTGTTAATTTCTGCTATACAGCAAAGTGACTGAGTATACATATATATATATATAAATATATATTCTTATTTATATGTTTTCCACTATGGTTTATCACAGGATATTAAATATAGGCCCCTGAGCTATACAGCAGGACCTTGCTGTTCACTCATTTTATATACAGCAGTTTATATCTGCTAATTCCAAACTCCCACAGTACCTTTTGATGTAATAATTCCACTACTGGGAATTTATCTTCAGAAAATAGACTTCAAAAGCACAAAATTATATTCATATATACATGCATCTACATGTAGATATATACACATATCTATATATATATACACGCATATCTATATATATGTGTATACACACAAATATACATATATATAATTGTGGTATAACATATTATATAATAACAATCATTTATTATGCATTATGTGATATTTGATATAAGGTATAATAGTTAATAAATAATAATCATTTTATCTCTCTTTTAGAGGAAAAGATTAATTCTATTTAAAAAAGAATAGTACCAAATTAAAATCTTACCTGTCTCTTCTATATGGTAGCTATCTTCAGTTTCTGAAAATAATAACATTAAATAAGATTACTACCTTAATAAATGGTATATTTATACATTTTATATGTATATTCTGGATGAATGTTTATCATTGACCTTATTTTGAGAACAAATAGGCATTAAAACAAAACATGAAAATATCAACAAATGTCTGCTAAATATCTTTCACTAGAACTACATTTAGAAATGCCTCACATATTTTTCTTATATGATTCACTTAATAACCTGACAAAGGTGACAAATACCGTAACTTGAACAAAAAAGGGAGGGTGATTTAGACAGAGTAAAGACTTGGGTTTCCCAAGTGGTGACTGTGGTAAAGAATCTGCCTGCCGATGCAGGAAATGCAAGAGATGAGGGTTCAATCTCTGGGTCAGGAAGATCCTCTGAAATAGGAAATGGCAGTCTGCTCCAGTATTCTTGCCTGGAAAATTCCATGGACAGAGGAGCCTGGAGGACTATAGTTCATGGGGTCACAAAGAGTCGGACACGACTATTCTCACAACACAGTGACAAAGGCTGTGTCCACATCACAACACCCTGTGCTGATCTGCTTTCTAGATATGTCCTGCCATTTTCAGAAGCAAAAGTGCAGTCTCGATACGGAAACACAAAGGGAGAACTGAGGGACTTCCGATGTTTGGGGAGCTGAAAGGTCCATGTGTTGAGAGCTTCATCTACACACCCCTGACGGCCAGGTGCTGCCACTCACATGACCTCTGTTAATTCAACAGCCAGATGGACACAAGTATTTTCAATTTCTGAAGACTTTTAACAAGCAACTTTTACATTCAAACTGAATCTATGTCCCAATTAAAAATTAGGTCAGAAAATAAAGTTTCTTCAATTTAGGAACTTTTTAGAAGTGTTTCTGCCTACTCTTGATCTATAACTTCTAACCTCAAAAATATCAAATTCCTTATGTTTCTGATTATTTGAGTGTCTTAATTCAAACTTGTTATATAAGCACTATCTAGAATATCAACTGTCAATCTTCCTTAGTTATTCTGGCCAAAGATGGGAAGGAGCAAGAGATTCCTGGAAAATGATGAAATCATTTCATCAGCATTCCTACTCAGAAATGTTTTCCAATAGAAATCATGATATTTATGATATCAGAAGGTCTAAAGTTCAAAAGCTAGTCTGTAAATGTGTATTTTCAATGCATAACACAAATGAGATCATACACATGTTGAAAAACATTTTGAACTTAAATTTTCCTCCCAAATTATGCAACAGATACAATTCTGTAGGTTAGTATGGAAACCAAACCATCACTTACAATGTTATTTCTATGAAAAAGTGTACTTTCTGCTCTCAACAACAGGCATGAATATAAGATTTTGGAAATACATTTATTCATAAATTAGGAGCTGTTTGCTTCGCAAGTAGTTCCCCAATATATTAAATATTGTAAGAAGTAGATCTACTTAATTCCTCGTAAGGTTTATGCTTTAAATTAGTCCCTGCAACCATTTACCAATGGCATTGTCTGGAGACTACCTATTCACTCAGTTCTTGTATGGCCTGGACAAGTCCCATGAGCTCTGCTTGATTCCCACTGGCTCCAAGCACAGACATTCAAGCCTTAACCCATTCAGACACAGCAGAGTGGGACGTGAACTGAGGCCCAGGAGAGAGTAAACAGCCCACTCGCACCTGTGCTCAAACTTGGCAGCACTTCCATATCCCCGAGGAGCTTTTACAATCCCCCATCTTGGGGACCCCATACCCCAAATACTCCAACTCACTTTGAGCAGGGTGAGCCACCGGAATTCTTTTAAAGACTCCACAGGGGACACTTAAATGCAGCCAGGATCAGAAGCAGTGTAATGGGGCATCAGCCCGCCTTAGTGGATCTTGGGCATAAGAGGTTTTCTCTCTGAATCTAGGACACTATGGCTCCAGACCCTCCTGCCTTTACTAACCCTGTGGATCTGATCTACCGCCTGTTTCTCACTGTTCTGTCTACTGCTCTGAACTCAGCTTAGGCTGAGCTAAACCTTGAGCCCTGCCAGGCACCTCCAGTCTAGACCCTCTGCGGCCAGCGATGCTGTGTTGCCACATGAGTGCCATAGACTCAGGATTACTACATGGTGGGTGGGGTGTATTGTGTAACCGGTTGCTTCGTATTGGCTGTCATTAACCTGCGACCTAGTTTCAGCATAGGCTTGTTTTCTTGTATCACTCTTTTTTTAATTTTTGGCTGCACTGTGTCTTCACTGCTGTGTGCAGGCTCTCCCCAGTTGTGGCGAATGGGGGCACCTCTCGAGTTGTGGTGCATGGACTTCCCACTGCAGCGGCTTCTCTGGTTGCAGAGCACAGGCTCTAGGGCACATGGGCTTCTGCAGTTGCGCCTCTCGGGCTTCAGAGCTCCGGCTTCAATAATTGCGGCCCATGAGCTCAGTTGCTCTGGAGCATGTGGGATCTTCCCAATCCAGGCACTGAACCTGTGTCTCCTGCATTAGCAGGTGGATTCTCAACCACTGACCCACCAGGAAGTCCCTCTTGCGTCACTCTTGAGAGATAAAACATCTCTCTTAAAAAACAATGTTTCCTTCATACTCATTTTAAGTATAATATGATATACAACTTGTATATTTTCAAATAACAAAAAGCAGAATACAAACTTGTGGCTTAAAATCATTTAAGAATTCATTAATGTCTCAAAGGACTACTTTAAGAAGAGTACAGAGAGCAGACCCCAGAAGAACAAAGCATGTGGACTTAATTTAGCAGGGCTCTAAATAACCATGGCAGCCTCATATTAAAACAGAACAGAGCAATAAGTATATGAATGAAAAGTTTTCTATATGTCAGTAGTGAATAGCGACCATTCTAACTGGCCTAATGCAAACCATACAAAGTAAATGACTCAACTAATACTTAAATAGCTAGCATTTAACTTAAAATATTGATACATGCAAACCAGTCACTATGAAGTCTGGGCCATACATAGACTACATTGGGCCTGCCTCCTGATTTTCCAAATAAAATTTCACTGGAACACAGCCACACTTACTCAACTGGGCATTGTCCAAGGGCTACTTCTGCCCCATGGCAGCAGAACTGAGAAGCTGCGATAGAGGTTTAATGGTCTGCAAGGCATAAAATAATGACCAGCTGGCCATTTACAAAAAAAAAAAAGGTTTGCTAATGCCTAGGTTACAAATTGTATTCTACCCACTGTAGTCACAGAGTTCATTTTAGAACAAGACCTTTGGTAGATTATTAAGGTCAATATTTCATCTGCTGCTTGAATTTCTTATAACAAATAGTATTCCAGAATGGAGGGTCTAGTAATTATACTGAAGGATGTCACTTATATCCTATAAGAAATGCATAATAAATTCTCAGAATTCCTCCTACTGCTTTGAATTTTTAAATTGGGACATTTATTTATTTTAGGGAAAAGACTCATTTTATTGAACTTTTTAGCTTCAAGTTAAAAAAAAAACTTTAGATGAAGGTTAGATATTGGTTTCAAAAAACTTCAACAATCCTAATTCAAAATGACTCATTGTGCTTTATTCAGAAACTAAAAGCAAAAGTGTTCCACCTTCATGAAAGGCTCCAGCTTCCATGGGTTCGTATCTGTCATCTCCATCACTTCCCACAAAGTCGTGGTCTTCGGGTTGCAGTTCTCCTGCTGGTCCTTCTGGCTCTCGGTGCAGGTTCTCTCCTTGAATAACAATTATGAACAAAGTGACACGGGCCTTCCCCAAAGCCCCTGGCTGCAGCCGACGCAAACACGGACGGCCTATCTGCAAGGCCGCACGTACCCGCTGCAGCTGCTGGGCACACCCTGCCCCTCCTCCGGGCCGCCGCACACGCCGAAGCTCTGCCCTCTCTCTGGCCAAAGGCTAGTTCACCTGAGGGCGCAACGGGTCTTCTCTCACTAGAACTTAGACTCACCAAGGATGGGACCTCGCCTGTTTTAGTGGCTCTGTCTGCCCAGCACCTGGGGCCATGATTAGCCATGAGAAGTTCTCAATCCATATTTAATAAGTGAATAAATAAATTCAGAATTCTTACTACATTTGTCTCTTCGATGATCGCTAGATCAGAGAAAAGGTCACCTTGTGATCTCCCGTTGAGAACTGTCATAAAATCCCGCGTCAGTTTTAGACAACTCTATGTAGATGGCCTATTGCAAAGAACAGCCGACCACCAGCTAAACCATATGCGAGGTCATCAGCATTAGGTCAGGCGCATTATTCTTTGCTTCTAAAGGTCCCTGTGTTTAGCCTTTAAGTCATGTCAAGATGCTCAGTTTCTGCTCTGAGACTGGCATGATATACGTAACCCTTTCCCTTCCCTTGTGTAGATGCTGGACATGCTGTGTGCCTCCACTGCAGCGTGGGTTCTCTTGTCACTATGGTCTGAGACATCCTCCCAGGAGTAACTTGCCATGGCCTCGTGCAGAGGACATTCCACATATATCATTCTACCCAGAGAACTCAGGTGAGCCACACAACTGTGTGCAGTACCACCCTATGAACCAGACCATCTAGATCCACCTATACCAGCTGTGTGTGACCCTGGGCCAGGTACTGAACTACTTTGGGCCTCAGATTTCTCTTCTGAAAAAAGGAATAATAAAAGTACCTACTCATAGCATTGTTATGAGGACTGAAGGGCTTCGAAAAATGCCTGGCCTATAGTAACTAAGGGCTTCCCTGATGGCTCAGTTGGCAAAGAATCTGCCTACAAACTAGGAGACCCCAGTTTGATTCCTGGGTTGGAAAGATCCAACAGAGAAGGGATAGGCTACCCACTCCAGTATTCTTGGGCTTCCCTGCTGGCTCAGCTGCTAAAGAACTGGCTGCAATGCAGGAGACCTGGGTTGGGAAGATCCCCTGGAGAAGGGAAAGGCTACTCTCTCCAGTATTCTGGCCTGGAGATTTCCATGGACTGTATAGTCCATAGGGTCACAAAGAGTCTGACACGACTGAACAACTTTCACTACAGTAAGTAAATTTTATTGTCGCTGTGTGGCTGCTGTTAATGTTTTTACTGTCACCATCACCACAGTGGTAACAATAAGACAATTTCTACTACTACTGAACTTTCCCCTCAAAGTGCAGGATGGTGTTCTTAAATCACTTTACTTGGTGAGTTCTTAGTCACTTTAGTCACCTGGTGTGGCCCAGTGATGCTCTCAGCTGTTAACTGCACCATTAGGCCCTTTTATGTTGACACTGTTTATTTTTGATCTTCTCATTACAGCCTCCTATCTTGTTTCTCATTTCAGATTTTCTGCTTCTCAGCACACCAATCAATTTTTCCTGTCACTAACTGTATGACTCTTTTTTCTTCTAGTCATGTTCCTTATTTACGTATTTATTCAGTGTAATTTTACAGGTTTTACATGGGCAGGGCTGAGCTCTCTTAGCCACCTATTCAACAGAAGCCTGTTTTCAGCAGAAGCACCATATACTGTCTGAGCATCTCCACGACCCAGGGACAGTCCACCATGAGGAAAACTGTCTCCTGAGAGCTCACGAGACCTCACCAGAGGCACGGCCAATGACCTCTGCAACTGCTGCCTCAACCCTATAAGGGAGCAATTATCCAACTTTGAAGGTGAAGGGCTTGAGGAACTGTGCTAAAGCTGCAGGGCTAATAAAAGTAACTGTAGGACCAGAACACGACAGTGAAACACAGAAGGACGGAGACAGAGAGTCTGCGTTAGAGAGACTCTAACATAGACAGTGTCAAGGAGACAAGTGTGGCCTGATAAGATGTGGAGGCTGGAACACACACACAAATATACTAACAGAAGACAGAACAAGTCTAGGTCCTAGGGCAGAGACAGGCCTGGCGAGTACAGAGAAAAGAGAGAAGGCCAACTAGGCTTGAGAACAGTGATTACGGGGAGAGAGACCAGGTCCACAGTAGGCTTGGCCACATCAAACACTGGGTGCAGAGGAGCAAAGACGGAAGCAAAGACCCAACTGGATGGAAGAGGGGATGGTGTTACTGACACTGGGAAGTCAGAATACATTTTGGAGGCAAAGTTGCAGGGACTTGCTGATGGATTATGCATGAGAGGGAAAGAGGAGAAAGAAATCAAGGAAAACCCCCAGGATTTTAGCTTCGGCAACTGAATGGATAGACAGACCACTAACTAGAATATAAAAGACCGGAATAAAACACTTTTTTTCGGTGGAGCTGTGAGACGGAGAGGAATCAAGAATTCATCTTCAGGAACATTTTGAGTCTGAGATATCCATAAAACATGCATATAGAGATATGAATAGTTATCTTATCTCTAGTTAGTCAGTTATTCAGTTAGGTAATCCAGGAGCTGAGATGAGAGATCAGGGCTACAGATACATATCCAGAAGTAGTATTTAAAGCCACGGTCTGTGGTTTTCTAAGGAGAAAGTCTTGACAAAGAAGAGATTCAAGGAATCCAGGTGCTAGACTGGCTTCCTTCCTCCAGTGTCCGGCTTCCTGCATCCACCCACCCAGATGCCCACCATGCCCTCCACTTCCTTCTTCCCCAACCTTGGCTGAAATTTACTTTGATCAACCATCTTGACTCACTCAGATCCCCAGTACAACCTCCCTGTCCCATCTCCCTAATGACAATTCCTCCACCTCATTTTTCATGCTACAGATGGAATACACAACACTCCTTCACACCTCCAGTGATTTCAACTCCTCTTAGCATCAGGTAAAAACATCCCTTCCCCTCATCTCTCCACCTGTGTTCAGATCTTTTGTCCCTGGACTTTCATACATGCCATGCCCTCTACTTATCACTTTGCTAACAACCTTTGGGTGGCAAAGCACTGCACCATCCTCCAGCTCCTAAATCAGAATGTCATTTCCTCCAGGAAGCCCCTGGTGACCCCAAAGTCTGAGTAAGTCCCACACAGCATCATGTATTTCACCACCATAGCATTTACCTCACCATATTGAAATCAACCATGTACTGAGACTGCATCATCCTTGGCTTAGTTTTAAAGCTGAAATTAAAAATAAATAAATAAAAGATGTAGAAAAGGAAAGCCTGTGTTTGCTCACACAGGCAGGTGAAGTAGCTTTTCTAGCTGAGAAGAAATGGTACTAAAAGGACACAGGCTCCTAGACCCCTAGTTGCCAAGGGCAAAACCCTCAAACTCAACCAAAGCTGGTCTCCCCAGCAGAGCACAGATGGAGCTTGATGGATGCTTTACACTTAACCCCATAATACCCAAGATGGACTAAGATACTTTAGCAGGCCTTCAAAAGCCCAATTTAAATGATGGGGAATTATTTGTTTTTAAGAAGCATTCTTTTTTTCCTTTAGGGCCACCTTCAGCTCCCACCAAACCACTAGCAGTATCAGGACATCACATGTTCTGCTCTCTTCAAAGCCCTCCTGTTACATTTTGGGGTTGTGCATGTGTGCAAAGTCGCTTTAGTCGTGTCTGACTCATTTGAGACCCCATGGACTGTAGCCCCCAGGCTCCTCTGTCTGTGGGATTCTCCAGGCAAGAATACTGGAGCGGGCTGCCATGCTCTCCTCCAGGGGTCTTTCCCACTCAGGGATCACACCTGCAGCTCTTAAGTCTCCTGCACTGGCAGGTGGGTTCTTCACCACTAGAGCCACCCGGGAAGCCCTTTGGGGGTTCTGTGTTTTTATCAACAGATGAGTCAAGAAAAACCATTTACTATTCTCCACATAGAACTTAAAGTTTTTAGATGTAAGAGCTAGGGAAATGCTTTACACTCTCTAAGTAAACAGCAAGTTCTTGTCTTCTCTAGTAATATGATCTACATAATTAAGTTTCTTTTTGCTCTGGTAGCCACCCAAGCAGTCAGTATAATTAGAGGGTTGAAAACAGTTCCCTGAGAGCCTATTATAGTTTGCCTGGTTCTCTTCTATTTCCCTCCTCCTCTTGCTAATGTTATTTGTTCTTGATGTATCATTGGTCACGCTATCATTGGTCTCCATTTGTTTATTCTCTTAACAATAAAATGGGGTAAAATAAAACTAGCACAGTGTTATTTTAAAAACACTTGTCCTCTGATAACTTTTAAAAGCCCTCTCAATTAATACCTAAGTTTTAAAATAATATCCAAGTTATTTTATGTAGTTAATCATCACTTTAGTAATACATGAAACATATTTTAATTCATACCATGTTCTGAGTACACTGATTCATCAAGTGACTGAACTTGTTCGTGCACTTCATCTTCAATATTCTGAGGTCCTAAAATAATTAAAACATAACTAAGTAGAAAAAATTTAGACATCAAAGCATAACATTAAATATGACCTCCACGTATACACATTAAAATTGAATATATTGGATTAATCAGCTATGCACCTTTTTCACAACAGCTTAATCCTTTGTTTTAGGTTGACAGATATGGTAGATATTTTAAATTGGTTTTGAGAGCAGATATAAATGCTAAAAGACTTCTCCATAAGATATCAAAAAATAAGAAATGAATCAGGTTCAGATTTTTCTTAAAAAAAAGAAAAACTTATTTCAGTTTATAGAAGTTCATATTAGTAATAGAATAAAGAAAATAGGAAGAGCAAAGTTTTCAGAAAAGGAAGTACTGGAAAATAAAGATAAAATGCAGAAGATGAAGTCAATACATTAAAACACATGGTCAACCACTGTCTTTCCCAGTAGTCAGGGGAAAAGGCCCCTCGGCTGCTGTGAGGGTTGGCTGGCTGCCCTCAGAAGGTGTTAGGAAGTGTGAGCAGAAGACCTTACAAGACAGTCCTCTCAGCCTTGGAGACCCGCATCTGACAGTCACACCCATAGATTTAAACAGGTTTAAACTGCAGGCGTGGACACTAGTAATGACATTGCGACTACACGGTGGGGCTTATCGAATTTTTAGGCTTATTGCAACATCATACAACAAACAAGAAGCTATAACTACATTGGCACTATTACGGACTTTCTAACAGCCATCATCTATGTTCACCGAATAGAAGTAGCACCAGACTTAGGGTATCATGAATGCCATCACATGAGATAAACACCGAGGACATCAGTTATACTGAGAAGGTAATCTTCAATGACAAATACAGAGCAAGCTGATTTGAACTTCAGGTTGGAAAAAAAGCGGGAGACTCTCTTCGTGACCCCATGGACTGCAGCCCACCAGGCTCCTCCGTCCATGGGATTTTCCAGGCAAGAGGACTGGAGTGGTTGCCATTGCCTTCTCAAGGAAGACTCTATTTTGCTAACTATTCTACAAAACTGTTTCTAAAGCACACAGAGTGCCTTCTATAGTATTACAGATGCTTACATTTCACAAACTACTTTTATACCTATTCTTGTAGAATCCCAGGGGAGCCTGCCAACCTCCACTCTGCCCTCACACAAAGCCCATGAGAGCTTCCCAGCTGAGTTCCCCGTTTTTAAATTGCTGACAGCACCAACCACGGAAAATATAAAGTGAGTAAAGCGAAGTGGAGATTCTCCACAATCTAGCCTTCACATGCCTCTCCAGTCACACCTGCTACCAGCACTGGCTTTGAACTTGGCAAATGCACCATCTGTTCCATCTTTCCATGAGCCTCGGATGTACCTCCTCTCTCCCTGGGAGAGTTAAAGGTGAAAAAACAAACAAACAAAAAAAGGCCAGGCTGCAATGAGTTATAGACTAAGTGTAAAATAAGACAAAAAAGCAACTACAAATCCTTCTTTCAAAAGTGTGGCTAGTACAGTGAGAAGAGGGACTGGAGGGCAGATGAAAAGAAATGTAGGGATCAAGTGAAAGTAAAGTGTTAGTCACTTAGTTGTGTCCAACTCTTTGTGACCCCATGAACTGCAGCCCTCCAGGTCCCTCAATCCATGAATAGGGATCAAGGAGGCCAGCTATTTTATTGTGTTTTTAATGAGAGGTATGTCCCTCTGTTTATAGATTAGGTAGTTAGAGAAGACAAAAGGCAGAGATCCAAATAAGAGGAAGGTTGGGAAGGTAACATTTAAACCAAAGCAAATATCACCCAAGAAGTTGAAAAGGATATGAGCTGATAACAGACTGAAGGGTTTGGGAGTTTGGGACAGGTTATCAGTAATATGCAAAGAGTAATATTTACAAAGAATAAAAAAAGGAAGAGAGAAAACAAATGGTACATTTCAGAGTAAGTACCAACTTTGACAAACAAGGTTTTTAAAAATTAATTTAGTACAAAGTAAAATTTGAGGTGCTAAATTCAAATATACATTTAAATCCTAAAAAAAGGAGGGAAAAATATCACTTGCTGCGAAGTCAGGGCATGATTACAGCAATTGTACAGGAGTGTGAGAAGCAGGAATTTCTCCGGATTATCTGAACAACAGCAAAAACTGACAGCAACATTTTGATCTTTACTAAAAGGAAGGGAGGTAAACCAAACAGTATTCCCCAATATAGAGTGATAAAATCAATGCAACTACCATCTGGATTTAGTAGCTAAATCGCCGGTAAATATGCAGTGTCATACCTAACATTTCCTATAGGTGGCAAAATGAAACCGAATCTTTGAGAACTGGTGAGTAAAAGAAAATGTGCAGAAATAGAACTTCATAATAAAAACCAAAGCACCAATAGGAAATGAGAGTAATGGAATCAGACTTCATTTACCAATGTATTACGGGATTTCAGAAGTTTTTGTCATATGGGTCACTGGCCCTTGAGTGACTGAGGAAATACTTGAATTGATGTGTTAATTCATGTAGATATAAAACAGGCTTCACAGATGATCCCAAGGAGGCCTGGGAAGTCTTTCATTGGAGACTCATATTAAAAAGACTGGGAGCCCAGTAGACCTACTTCATTAAATAATGTGACAGAGGAGGGCAAAACTAAATGTCCAAGACCTGCCTAATTTTACTTTCAATATAACATGGCACAGTTATCCTGGACTTGGAATCAAGAAACACAGCACTTAGCTCATGATGTTTCTAACTATGATCTCAGACAAGGAGAAGCCTTCTGTGTCTGGGACTCTTAATCTCAAAAATTAAAATGATCCTGTGTGGATTTTTTCTAGGGAAAAAAAAAAAGAGTTTACGATACAATTTCAGAAGACAAGAAGAAAAAGAATTGGGTTGGTCCACAAGTTTGTTCAGGTTTTTCTGTAACATCTAATGGGAAAATGGAATGAGTTTTTTAGCTAACCCAGGATTTCATTATTCTGTGATCACTGCGAAACAAAATTATGGATAAGACAGGACTCAGGAAGCTGCTACCTTTGGGTAACCGGGATGCAGCTAGATGCGTTTGGTCAGAATAAGAGGAAAGCTTACCTGGGCTCTCCAGAACCTGATCTTCCAGCCAAGGGTACATGTCTGCCTCTTCTGGCGGCACTGTTGGCTTTGGAGCAGGTTTTTCTTTAAGGCCTGCATTTTTATTCACAAAATTAACTTAAAGTCTTTTTTTATTTAAAAAAATTTTTTGACACATTAAACCAAGTAAAATAATATTTCCCAACACTTCATCAATACTGCCAGTTATTCAAAGCTGTCCAGTTGCTATTACATGAGAATACTGATATGCTTTAAAAAAAATAAAGTTGGAAAATAGTTTGTTCTTCGAATTCACCTGGGCCTTTAACATCTCTTTACCTAAAGTAACCTTTCATTTAAAAAATAAGTCATTGTTTGGATATTCACAAATCTCTAAAAGATCAAGTCACAAAAAATTAAGTAAAATAAAATAACAAGTCATGCTTGAACTTGCCAAAAGAACTTCAGTATGCATTCCATCTCCTCTTGTGTTCCTAAGTGACTAATGAACTCCTAAGTTTTGAACTCCAAATTCAGCAATAAGACAACTAAGATGTACTGGAACTTTCTACTCTTATTGCCTGCATGCGTTTCTTTGATGTATATATAATTACTCTTCTTGAAAACCATAGTTAAATATGAGAAGAAAAAACACATAACTCACTATGTATAACCTTCTAAAGGTAACACACGCAATTCCATAAAAAATTCCATAGAAAATATGGAAAAAAAGTTCTTTTGCTTTTCTTTTTTTGTCTTAAGGAAAATAAGACATCAGGATAAATTAACATGAAAAATGATTTTTAAAATCTTATATATTGCTAATTGTTTGAGATTTTGTACGTAGCACATTAAAATGCATCCTAAATTAAATATAACAATTCAGAAAAATAAATTAGACTGTCTTGAGCTTGACAATTCCATTTACCAAACCCTGGGCTCTCTGTTACCCCACTGAGAATCTTGTACCAGGAGCAGATATTGAAGGGCATGTGTCTGCATGTCAAGAGCTGGAGTAAAAAGGTCAAGACAGAACAGAGAAGCCTTTTCTAATCTTAAGAACCTTTAACTCAAGGTACGTTTACTGCTGTAATCTGGGAAATCCTCATTTACTCTTCTACTCTGGTTCTTTGTGTTTTCCCTGACTATTCCCTCTTCTATAGCTTCTTTTTTTTTTTCTCATTAACAAATACATACTCCTACTCCATCTCCCAAATCCTAAAAAGGACACTGAGACAGAGTTCACAGGACCCCAGTGCATCACTGATATTTCCTCCAGGGACTCATTTCTGATAGTACTTGTGCAAAAATCTAACATCAGAAAACAAACACCAACACATACCATCGTGTTCTGCTCTGACCTAGCGACTCCAGAGAGCGCATACACAAATAGGCACAGATCCTAACCATAGTTCACTTTCAGGGGGTGGGGGTAAGAGATGAACGCCTATTAAAACACATTACATTTCAAGATCCAAATTCAAGGCTGAAAACACCCCCATGCACTTTTCCACTTACATAACCTATGCTTCAGAGCTCTCAACTGTTACTGAGACAGGTATGGACCTCTTCATGGCCAAGTTTTGCTGAATTAATAGGATAAACTTTTCATCTTCCGAATCAAGAGATTTATCTTTGCACTCTCAGCACCGCAGAAAACACCTGGTACACAGCTGGTGCTCAAGGCGGGGGTGCACCCAGTGAACGGCTGCTCCACTTTTTAAATGGCTGCAGACTCTACAGGGTCCCCGCTCTAGCTGTACCAGAGTGGCTTAGGGCTGTAGAGGGGGGAACGGAGACTCATCAACTTTCCTGCTACTATTTACCAAAGAGATGCCATCTGAGTTCTAGCATCATCCACCATTTCAGTACCTCAAGCCTAATTTGTCCAAACAGTCACAGTTTATGTCTGTTGTCCTGGTATAATTATTTCACTCTCAAAAGCATCTCAGGTCGGATGAAAAATTACAAGGTCATTCTACTAAGCCTGTCTGTAGCAGGCTTTCAAACTGTGCTCCATGGGTTCGATAAGCAATAAAATCTGTCCCCATCAAACAAGAAAGATTTAAGCTGCCTGAAAATCCCATTCATATTGGATTTAGAGAAAAGTTTCATTTGAAAAAAAATTTGAAGCTAAAAGTACCTGAAAACTACTACTACACATCAATATCCAGACCCACATTGCCCCTAGTAACCAGTTTTCTCTAAATCAGCTGGGAGTTGTCTCTAAAGTTGAAATTGTAAAACATGAAAACCAACAGGAGGAAGCAAAAGCCCATAACGAGAGAAAATATTGAGCAGTTTTCCTTTCTGTCCCAAGTGGCAGCTGAATTGTAAATTTCCTGATACCTGGTCACGGTGATTTTCCAGAGGTGAAATCAGCTCAAAAATTAACTGTTTCGTAAACTTCAAAGAAGCTGAAGTTCTTATTAACATCTTTCCTTCCCTAGATTCTTACAAAGGTTCTAATATTTAATGAAAACGCATTCTAGAATAATTCTTATTGATATGATAACCCATAGGAAAGCTTTTACTCTGGCATTTCCAATTTTTTTTTCTTACCCAAGTCCATTTTAGCCCATGAATCCGTGACTAAGTGTTCCCCCCAAAACAGTGGTAAATCCATGTCTCCTACAAGAGTTTAGGCAAAAAGTAATCAAAAACGTTTAAAGAAAAATAAACACGTGTAAGGCAAAGGAAAGATTTTCAAACTGGATTTATTGTGAGCTACTCATGGCAAGGATGTAGCACTGAAATCAATATTCAGTCAGGTAATGAAATGAATGTATTGGTTTTGATGTTGCTGGGGCTGCAAATAATAAGATACCAACTCACACTGGCTTGAACAAGAAGGAAATTTATTATTTAACAGCAGGTTGGCTGGCTCTCAGCACTGGCTTCACCCTCAGGGTGGTAATCAGGTCTCCCAGATGGCAAGGTCCTCTTTGAGATAAGACTTCATCCAGAAGCAAAGAACCACCTCTTCTGCTTCTTTCTTAGGCTTGAAGAAATTTTTCCTGCAAGTTCTTACCATTCTTCCCGTTTTAATAGTCAAAAGCAGAACCCACTTCTATTCCTCCACTGGCAAGAGCAGCAGAGTGACCAGAGTTGCCTGATGGTGATTATCTAGGGTTGAACGACCGTTGCAAGCCAACCACAACAGCTCCTGCATGATTTGGAGGATCATCGAATTCTCTTAAAAACATACCTTGTGTTTAGGTCTTTGAGCGCATGAGATAAATTAGGAGAAAAAAACTGAAGGCCAGGGTGGGACAATATGAGAGAACAGCATTGAAACATGTATATTACCACATGTAAAATAGATGGCCAGGGCAAGTCAATTCATGAAGTAGGGGACCTAAAGCTGGTGCTCTGGGACAACGAGGGATGGGTTGAGGAGGCAGGTGGGAGGGGGAATTCAGGACGGGGAGGACACAGGTACACCCACGGCTGATTCATGTCAATGTATGGCAAAAATCACAATATTGTAAAGCAATTAGCCTCCAATTAAAATAAATAAATTTTTTAAAAGTTTATATTTAATAACTGTGTAATTTTGCCTCCAATTTTAATTCATAATGGAAGAAGTTATAAAAAGTAAATGAAATGAGTACTTTCAATCAACTGTTCACAGCAAGTTTAATTGCCTGACACAATTACCCTAGTCCAATATCAGCTTAATTTATTCAATACTACTATCCAACTACACCAGACCACCATGGGAAAGAATAAATGGATTTTCTTCCCAGAAATACGTAACATTCTAAAAGCTACTAAATTTCATATTGCATTCATTCATGCAACAAGTATTGAGCACCTACTAACTCAAGGCAGGCTTCCCTGGTGGTTCAGTGGTAAAGATCCACCTGCCAATGCAGGAGACGAAGGTTCGATCCCTGGGTTGGGAAGATCTCCTGGAGATGGAAATGGCAACCCACCCCAGTATTCTTGTCTGGAAAATCAAATGGACAGAGGAGAATGGCAGTCTACAGTCCATGGCATCACAAAGAGTCAGAAACAACTTAACTGACTAAACAAGACAAGCTTAACTCAAGGTGCTGTTCTATAGAAAATCAACACACAAAACCCCTATCACCCATAGAAAGGGAATGGTAAAAAGATAAGAAACATGAACTCTTTGGAGTATATGAGATGGGGAAAGTAACAGACCCTTAGGGAAAGGGGGTGGGACTATTCACAATAAACTGATGTGGAAAGGACTTACTGATAAGACTGAAACAGATTACAGGAGGACATCAGGGCTGTGGCCTTATGAGTTACACTAGACAAGAGTCTCCAGGTAAAGCTTTGGACCACCAGGTACAAAATTCTTCAGCAGGGAAGGTGCTGGAGTGAGGAAAGACCAGGTGGCCAACACAGATGAACAGCATAGGTCTGAGCATCGGAAAGGTCCTAGAAACCCAGCTCTAACTCTAAGAGTAAAGGACTTTTTACAAGAATTACACACAAACTCTAGGAGCAAAAGACTTTTTACAAGAATTACACACAAACTGCTTCCTCACCAAAATCTGGGAAAATAAGGATTATACATAATAGAATGCTTCATAAGGATTTCACACACTTAGCACATACAAGTGGAGATATTTTTAAAATTTAGTTCCTCAATCTTTGACATGAATCTTCACTAATTCACTGGTGAGATGGAAATGGCAACCCACTCCAGTATTCTTGCCTGGAAAATCCCATGAACGGAGGAAGCTGGTAGGGGGTGGCAAAGAGTCGGACAGATTAATAAAAATCTGATCTTACCCATCCAGGCTACTCTGGTTGCTGTGATTCATGCGGGAAGTGACCAGGACTGCTACTGCTTCAAAAGCAAGTTGTCTGACAGCATGAATCAATACAGCCCAAGAACAGCTCTAACAGGTACATGAAATTTGAGAGACATTCTGGGAAATCGATACATCAGAAAGGCGCTTGTACTAACTGGCCATGCTAATCCTCACTGTTGTTCCTGGCTTGTATACTCAGCAGATGCAATCTTGGCAGGCAACCCAAAAGTGGTCCTATTGCTGTGAACTCTAAGAGCTTCCCTTGACATACAGTAAGAGCCATTCCAGATTCAAATCATCTTCACACAACCCAGGATAGACAGACAGATTCCAGGAAGAGGATGACAGGTCAGAAGAATTAAACACTGCCCCCCAAACCCCTAAGAGCCTGGTTTCAGGACCAATGAAAAGACTCCACAAAGACTGGAATGGAGTGGACTCAGTTTAACATCTCACAACATGAGGTCATGGGTAGGAGCTCAGGAATATGAACCAAGAATTCCATCCGAATTCCATTTGAATCCCATCTTGAACACATAACCACGGCTACAACTTTGGTCTCCACAAATACAGAAAGCAGATAAAATAGTACCTCCTTACAAGGCTTTCAAGAATTAAATGAAATAATTTAAATCCAGCAAATATAAACCCTTTCCTGTCAGTTACTGTTTTCCTTTATTTCTCCTAAAGAAACAAACTTAACCCCCCACCCCACTCCCTACACATACTCACAACATGAACACGGCTAAAGGCAATTTACAAGATGGTCAAAAGCAATTATTGAAGAAGCTTCTGGGTTTTTAAATAATTGTTTTCAGCTTTCTAATATTACTAACAGTGTATACAGACCAAAAATATATTTTAATTATCTATTTTGTATGTTTACCTTTCAATGGGCTTCCCCCGTGGCTCAGATGGTAAAGAGTCTGCCTGCAGTGCAGGAGACCCAGGTTCTCCTTTCAATAAACAGACACTACATGCCTGTTACTGTCAGTTACTATGATACATAACTTTATTTAGGCACGGAACTTAAATCATAGTCTAATAACAAAGTTCAGGAATGAAACAAAATGATGAGCATGATCATTGAAAGGTACACAGTCCATCCACCTGGGAGGATCAGAGGAAGTGAGTACAGACATGACTCTGCTAGATCCTGCAAGTGGATTTAAGAGTGGGAGCACTCTGGAGGCTGAGGGGAGGTGGGCACTACAAGCTGCAGTGCAGTTTATTTTTCTCCCCATCCCCTGTTTATGTCAGAACATTTCATGGCAGGGACTATTCTCACCAGGGCCCTAGGACAGCTCCCAGTACATTGCAGAGACTGAATATTTCTCCAGTGAATCAATAAATGGGAAAGAAAGGTGACACAGCATGTGGGTTTTTAATTCATTATCAAAAGCAACACAGAAATTTTAAGTATGTACCTTCTGCTAACCTCTTAGGATACAAAAGAAGTAATGACTGAGGCAAGGAAGAAGTGACAGACAGACTTCTATGATGTATAGATGGTAATCAAGAGTAATAAGCACACATACAAAGTGAAACCAAATGAGAACAAAGAAAAATAGATGATTTTCTGCTCTGCAGGGCTTACAAAATGGAAGTTTTTGCAGGAACTGATTTCTACATAAAAATGACAACCAAAATTGGTAATAAACATCTAGTTTATGTGTTTTTATACTCAGGCAAGTGGAGGAGGCCAGGGTATGACATGGAAGATTGTTACTTAGGATTTTTTCGAAGTACTCCAAATAAGATTTTCATGAGAATAAGCTTTCTTGGTCTGCTACATAACACTCACCCTAAGTACAAAAACTTTCTCTTTAGATAGAACCAGGGTAAAATGTAAAGAGTTTAACAACAAAATAAACCCAATTCACCTGTATTTATCAAACAACAAAATTCTCTTACATTCCTCTAATCTCCTAAAGGTACTGCTCACCAACAACTGGGATGAGTTCTCTCTATTCCCACCACTCTAACTCTCAGATACCCAATAGGCTCATCCCATTTAACCCTTCCTATTTGGGCAGCAGCAGGAGGCGGCACAGGGTGAGGAGGAGAAAGGGAGAAACAGTTCCATAAACCACCTGCCTTTGGTTCAGATGAAGTACAGGGTACAAATATTCACTGTGTGGCCTACTCTGCGCCGAGGTCTAATTCTTCTGGTAAAAGCACACTAATTTGCATAGAGGGACTGGTCTTCCCATCACCCCACAGTTGGAAGGGTGGTACCCACAGGCCCATGGTCTTGTAGTCATAGGTTTGCGATTCCAACCCCCACTCTGTATGGATAAGGAGTAAAAATGAGCCACAGGGGACTTCCGGTTGGTTACCTGAGAAGGAAGACTGCTTCCTGAGAGAGTCCAAAGATGGAGAGAGATGCAGACCACTCTCCAAGCCCCCAGACCTAGCATAACCAAAGGCCAAAATCTACAAATACTCTTGGACTTTACAGTTAAGTCAGTGCATCAGTGCATTTTTGTCCACATTAGCCAATTTGAATAGATTCCCACATGTAATCAAAAGAATTCTGGAAAATACTTAGAAGTAAAACCAAATGCGTTCCTAATATTCTGAGGAAGAATGACAAATGCCTTTTCCACAGGAACACAGTTATACTGAGACTTGGAAAACTGGAAACTAGGAATTGAATAAGTTTTTGTGGGCTGGTGTACAAAACCTCTGAAGACCATAAAATTGCTTCTATGGAAAAATGTGTTCTGAGTACAAAACAAACTTATGAGTAAGTTTTTAATGATTAGACTGGGTATGAAATTTCTCAATTATACCATATATTTAAGACTACATTTTATTTCCTCATTACTTTTTTCTAGGCTTGACATTTCACATCTTCTGTTTAAGCAGTATCTTTTAACTAGGCATTCTAGTGGCTTTATACATATGTAACAATATAAAAGAAGCACTTTTAAATGCCCCCCTCAAAGATCTCAGTAAAGTAGGACCCAGTACACCCATTTCACAAAAATACATTAGTTGCAAAGGATAAAGGACTTATGCACGTGTCCTACAATCTGTTGATAAAAGAGGGACAGGGAATCATAGCTCCAATGCTTCCAAATTTTTAACAACTATCTGAAACAACTTGGTAGAATTATTACCACTATTCTGCCAAAAGAAAGGGAAACATGAGCATTGACAACATAACATCCACTCACACACAGATAATGCCAGCTGTTCCAACAACCACCTTGCGGGAAAGGAGAGGAAAACCACCACTTCCAAGATGCATTTTATAGTGAATTAACTGAGTAATCAATTTGGAGAACTGTTATCAATGGACATTAACAGAAGAAACAGTGGAGGATACATAAGAAAGGAATTAAAGTCAGAGGACACAGTTTAAATCACCAGACTCATTTCATGGAAAATGACATTTACTGTTAACTTAAAACATTAACATTTAAAATCATACTTGTTTATTACCTTTCTTTGTTTTATAATAGAAGTATATATAGGAAGTCCTTGTCACCCAACTAATCATTATGAAAATCTCTGAAGTTACAAGGTTGTATGGCCATTACACTACAAAATACTCTACAAGCCAACTGTTTGCAGAATTAATTCCCTGGGATTCACTCAAACTTTCATGCTGATGGATATATGTCAATTTCTTTACTAGCTTCTCCTTCATTTTGGAAATGTTGCAGGACCATCTGTATACAATGCAAATCCATAAAGTGAAACTGAAAATTTTGTTGAAAAAATAAGATTTTAAATGGTTGATTACAAGCAATGTTAGAAATAACACATAAAGCTATTAACCAATGAAGCACAGAAGTTACACATCACAACTGAAGGGGAAAAAAAATCAATGATAATAAAATGCTTCCAAAGAAAGTATTTTAAACACTAAAAGATAAGAGATTCCTGGAAAAACTGATAGCCTCTCAAATATTTTTGAAAATCTGACCATCTATATGATGACTACTTCTCAAAAGGAAAGTATTGTCATACAAAGTTTAAGGAAAATTATGCCAACAATATCACTTTTTAGAATTCTATGCATCATCTCTTAGTGCAACTTAAGAAGCCTGTTAGTGCTTATATCTTATATATATATATATATATATATATATATATATATGTCTTATATATAGATATATATTAAACTTTATACTCTTAGTACTTATACTTTATGCTCTTAGTACTTAATTTTCACTTTTCAGGACTTATTCTAACTCCCAACTACTGCAAATTATGAAGTTTTGCCCCTATTTTTAGTTGATATTTCCAAAGGGTGACCTTTTGGTTTTAGTTACTCTAAACTAAACAGTATGAAACACCAGAATACAGAAATAATTACATACATAATAAAAAAGCAAGTAAAACTACGGAAGCAAGAATAATTTTAACCCATTAATCATGACCAAAAGCATATCTTGCACTAAGTTTTTCAGGTGAACAGTAAGTGTCAATGCATCTGGGTAAAGTGTAATGTCAACTTCTCTAAAATTCAGTTTACACCTTTATTTTCTAAATAAAATGGAAAGAAAGAATATAAGCCAATTCCCAGTTCATAAGAGCTCTTGAAATGTTTCTGATATTTAGTAGAGAAGTTGAAATTCAATTCAATTTTTGAGCTGCGATTCAAAGTAAAATTCAATGATAGAACTAAAATATTTTCAAGTGCTCAGCAACACTCTAGTATTCTTGCCTGGGAAATCCCATGAAGAGAGGAGCCTGGTGGGCTACAGTCCGTGGGGTCCCAAAGAGTCAGATATGACTAAGTGACTAAAAAAAACAGCACAGAAAAAAAATGTTTATATGCTACACGGATTAGTTTTTCTAAATTTTTATCACCAGTTTCTTAAAGTTAGCATCGATTAGCATTTGCCAATCAAATGAGCCATAAAATTCTTCATGGTTTACTGTGCTCCTAGAATTGATTTATAAAAACAACATAATCCAGACTGACCAGCACATGAAACCCCAAATTAACACATGTGACAATTTCTTTGGGCCCCTTGTGGCTCAGCTGGTAAAGAATCTGCCTACAATGTGGGAGGCCTGGATTCGATCCCTGGGTTAGGAAAATACCCTGGAGAAGGGAAAGGCTACCCATTCTAGTATTCTGGCCTGGAGAATTCCATGGACGGTAAAGTCCATAGGGTCACAAAGAGTTGGGCATAACTGAGCAACTTGCACTTTCAGTTTTTAAACAATAAAATCATAGGACTGAGTTACAGATAGTAAACTGGATATTCTCTAGGCCCCCGTGCTGTGTAATTTTGTTATATCAGTTGGAATTCTTGTCAACTAAATTGAATGCATGTGCTTGGTTTTCAGCAGGAAAAGGTGCCACGATATTACAAAACATGCACAATACTTTTAGAAAATGTTCACTTAATGCTTCCTCATTTCTGACTTGAAATATCTTTAATTGGGCCAAAATCTCTGCTTTTAAAAGCTCTTCAGTGAAAAAGCTGAAGAATTATTTTTAAAAAATAAAATTTTTGTGGCAGCACTCACGATTTTGTTACAACAAACCAGGGTGCTCCCCTCAAATTCAGTAATTGAATTTTGCCAGCAGTCACCATTAAAGACTTAAAACTTCACGCAGAACACCACAGACTATTTGCTGAAAAGTACTTCTTACTGAAATTTCATTTTATTAAATGTTTTCTGAATTCAATTTTGATCTCTAGTTAGATCTCAGATTGGCAACTCCTTAGAAATGGTAAACAACTATGATACAATCAAATATGAAAAATATGCACCATTCCAACAACATAACTGAAAAATCATGATACAAAATGAAAGCACATTATAATTTGAAATAATTAAAACCTTTCTATAATGATTCTGCGTCTGTAAAGATATCATAAACAAGCGTTCTAAAATTGTTCTACTGCATAAAATTCTCTTTTATCCAAGGCTGGTTCTAGAATTCTCAGAACACAGTGAATATCCAGTGTTTCTCGGGCAACAGGAGAAGGTGGGGGTGGGATGGTACAGAAGGGGGTGAGGAGTGAGGTGGCAGGGAGGTGGTGAAAAGGGAGGTAAAAGACCAAGGAGGAGAGAATGAAAGGAGATGGAGAAGGTGGAGCTGAGCAGGGAAGAGCCTCAGGATGCAGGCGACATCCTGAGGAGATGCCCTCAGAAGAGCTTGGGGGAGGTGGGTGGGAAGAGCAAGGCAGGAAGGAAAAGGGAGTGGAGAAAGTAAAGAGTAGGTGAAGAAGAAAGAGAACGCAGCAAAGAGAAGGAGGCAAGAAAAACAGCTAACAGAGAAAGAACATAACTTCCTAACTCCCTGTTTCTCATTCCTAAAACTTACAAATCACTCTGCATATAAATACTATTTAAAAGTTTAATATTCTTACTTCATGCCATTGAAGATATTCTATTTCAATAAATTCATTACAATTCATATTATATATACATTTATCTGGATATATGGTCAATAAGTTAATAAAAACAGACCTCATTACATCACAGTTTTATTACATTTTTTTTTAAACTTTCATCTTTTAAACAGGTACCTCAATTTCAAAGAACTTATTTGCTGAGCACCAATAAATATATTCAGTGGCTATATGACACATCTTCCCCAACCAGAGCAATACTAAGCTTTCTATGCCTTTAGCAGCAAATCACGATGAAGATTATTACCATTTCCTGAGATGCTGCTGCTCCAGCTTCAGCTCTTTCTCTTTTGGTTATTTCCCTTGGCTAAGTGTGCGTGTCTGGCAGAGCTTCTCTCTTCTCTTCTATCATCTCTGTCTCTGGGTGCCACTTTACCAGACACATCCTTGATAGTTGTTGATCTTCTCCTGTTTTCCTTGGCTTTAGTACCTTTCTCCAGCCCCACTTTCTCCTTTTCTCTGTCCTTTTTACCCCTAGGAGACTCTTTCTTGGAAGCATTTGAATCCGCAATCTTCTTATCCTTGCGGTCATCCTCTCTTTCTCTCTTGCCCCTTTTTCTCTCTTCATGCTTACTTTCTTTCCTCGACTCCAGCTTGTCTTTTTCCTTCTTGAGCTCTTCTTTAGTGAGTTCTTTAACTTTCAGGTTTTCCAATTAAAGGAAAGAATGTTTATTGAAGGCATCTCAATTCATAGACAGCAACTTAGTGCAAAAGTATTACCTTTTTTCCTATCTACCCACACATGAGATGATCATTCAAAAAGTGACTTTCATCCACTAGTTTTAAATTGGCTAACAACAGATGCAAACCTCTGTGAGGTATCAGCTATAAAAGAAATGCTAGAAACTCATCATCATATTTTTCCAGCTTGCGATATTGTGTGATTTGTCTCAAAACAAGGTTAACATGCAAGATTAATGAAATAAGCCCATCCACCAAGGCAGCATTTTACTCAAAGTGTTAACAACTCACATTTCACAGCTATTAACAACATAATTAAAGGAACACTGGCAATGTAAGAACAAATTTTCCATAACTTGCAAGTATCTGCACAAAGATTATTTAAACATCTTTAGCTCTAACAAAAAAATTATGTCCTTAAAAGTATTTGCATTTGCCTTCCTTGGAAACAAATATGTTGTACCAATGAAAAGTGAAATAACATTTAATTTTCTCAGTTTAGAAAAATACAATTTCCAAGAATATGAAATTTTAAGGTTGTTATCTATAGTATCTAAAATGACAAGGAGAACTTCTTTTCTACTCTTATTCAACATTCATGGAATCAGTATTCCTTTAAGTATATTTTCTACTATTTTATGTAGCACCACTCCAAGCTAACACCTGTGCTGTCCATGCTCACAGGAGAGACAACAATTGGATGGAATCAACAGGTGATTCCAAATCTCACAATAGGTGCTGCTTTCAACTTGGTTTAAATAAAGTTTAACAGTTCTGACTGCAAAAGCTTTGAATTTCAGCTTCTTGTTTCTCTCATTAAGAAATCATAAGAGAAGCAATGTGTTCATTGTATAATGTAGCATGTAAGCAGAAACAAAAAAGATATCTCTTTAATAAAGTGTGGAAGATGTTTCTGCACATCAGAATCATGTAAAACTTACGCAGTACAAAATGTTACTCAATTCTTCCTGACAATTTTATTAAAATCTCCTAAAAATACAGAATAGAATTCATAAATCACCAACTATCCTCAGAGTCCTCATTCTCCTTCAGCACCATTCAGGGTAACACAGAAAAGGTCACTGCAAAGGCAGAATGCTAGTACAAAGCTGGCAGGTCTTACTCTGCACACAGTTTTAAAATATTAAATCTTTAATGTTGAATTTGCCTCTCTAGATCAAGGGGCAAAATCATACTTTATTGGCCATTTATTTCAGAATTATTCACATAAGAATAAAATGGTAAAAATTTTGTTTTCTTCCCAAGAATTATTCAAGTGGGATACTAAAGTTAAAACATTAAAATTTTTTCATCTTAAAATTAAAGTACAAATCACAAATCCTGTAAACCACAGAGTAAAAGTCTGACTGTTAATGTTTCACCAAAATCAAAATACAATGTGCCAAGCACTGAACACAAAAGAATACTACTACAAGTTTATATATATATACAAAAAGCATGCACTTTCCCCATGCCCCTCTCCCTAAAGGACAGAAATATTTACAAGTGTTTCAAGTGAACAAGAAAAACCATGGGGATATAAAATAAGACTGCAGTAATAAGTGCTAGACCATATAGAATGCTTAACAGGTGTAATGATTTTCAATGAATTAAAATATCAAAGATAGCAAATTATATGCTGGCATAATGCAGTGCTCCAGATTATAAATTTTCACTTTACTGAAAATTACAAGTTTGATCACACTGCCCTCAATTGTGCTCTAAGGCAGCATCAACAGCTTTGGGAGAAATGAAATCAATTGCTGATGAATTCATCTGTATTTCCAACTTAACTAAAAAATTTAGACTAAGAAAGGTTTTAAAAGAAAGGTAGGAGGTGTATACTGCAAACTTAATATGTATAATTTAAAGACTATTACAAGGTTTTGATCATTTGAAAAGAAAATTACTTAAAAGCCTGAGGCAGAAATTTCTTCAATGAAATCTCGATAAAACTACTTATGACCAAAAGTGCACCCAAATCAAAAAGCGATAACGTTTAGCATTAGTAGCTGCGTCTACAAAACACATCTATAAACTGTCATGCATTTTCAAGCATTAAATTTGATTCACTCAAGGCTATTTTGAAAAACAGAAATACCTTTAGCCTTGGTTTTTCTCTTGGCTAACCCACCAGGTCCTTCTGTTGGTGTTTACAAGACGAAAATAGGTTATAAACAGAAAATAGTAAGGTAATTAAAAAATAACTGTCTATAAAATAGTTAAAACAGATGCACTGACTAACAAATTTAATTCAATTCACCATTTAAAAAATACACTCTTCCAACATACAAAAATATCTATCACTTGTATGTCATTTTAGAACCTTACTCTATCTTTAACCAAAAACTACATTTTTTTCAAAAAAAATTATTTTGATTTAATTAGCTTCACAACCTGCTTTACATCTGTTGGCTTTAGAAATGTCTAACTACTACTGGAAATGACATTTCCCTCTCACTGTTTCCTGGATACCAGTGGACTTCTGCTTAGACATGGATGATTAATTACAGGCACCAGAGTTGAAAGGACCTGGGGACCACTCTCAGCCATCACTGCCACTCAAAAACAGGACAGCTTCATTGGCTATTATTTTCTCCCATTCTGAAGGCTGTCTTTTCACCTTGCTTATAGTTTCCTTTGTTGTGCAAAAGCTTTTAACAGACAAACAATTAATCTCAAAAATATACAAACAACTCCTGCAGCTCCATTCGAGAAAAATAAACAACCCAATTAAAAAGTGGGCCAAAGAACTTAACAGACATTTCTCCAA
>ML661885.1:6295537-6767432 GCA_007570785.1 Antilocapra americana
AAAAAAAAAAAAAAAACAGGACAGCATATTTAAATAGAATTTTACTTTTTACTGTCTAAATTATCATGGCTTTACTCCCATAGCTTCAAACTTTTTCTATAAAAACCCACACAAGTAAGAATTATACTACTACAAAGGGATACATTTACTCTTCATCTAAAAACTTTGCAAAGGTTTTCTATTTCCTCTCCAGGCAAATGAAAGTTCTGCTAATGCATTTCTTTTTGACCTAACAAATGTCAGTGAGTTGGACCATAAAGAAGGCTGAGCGCCGAAGAACTGATGCTTACAAGTTGTGATGCTGCTACTAATGTTAAAGATGCTTAAGGGTCCCATGGACTGCAAGGAGATCCAACCAGTCCATCCTAAAGGAAATCAACCCTGAATATTCATTGGAAGGACTGATGCTGAAGCTGAATCTCCAACACTTTGGCCACCTGATGCAAAGAGCCAACTCATTGGAAAGGACCCTGATGCTGGGAAAGATTGAAGGCAAAAGGAAAAGGGGGTGGCAGAGGATGAAATGGTTAGATAGCATCACCAACTCAGTGGACAGGAATCTGAGCAAACTCCAGGAGATAGTGGAGGACAGGGGAGCCTGGCGGGTTATAGTCTATGGGATCATGAAGAGTCGAACAAGACTTAGCAACTAAACAACAAAAACAACAAATATCAACACCATCTCCCTACAATTTCATTCCCAGCCAGCTGACACCCCCAGTTCTATCTTCTGTTCACATAAATGTTATCTTACACTCATGCATCAGCAAACTTTCCAAAGTGGCATTCCAGGTTGCCAATCCATTTCCTGGGTAAACCACGATGGGAAATCTAGTGACTCCTGCTCATCCCCTGTGGACGCAGCACCAAGAAAACCCTTACACCCTTTTACACATACAGTAAGTCCTCTACATACGAACAGGTTCCATTCTGAGAGAGCATTCGTAAGTCTAATTTGTTCGTTAGTCCAACAAAGTTAGCCTAGGTACCTAACTAACACAATCAGGTATATAGTACTGCACTGTAATAGGTTTATAATAGCGTCACACAAATAATACATAAAAAGACAAACACACAAAAATAAAACATTTTTAACCTTACAGTACAGTACCTTGAAATTACGGTACAATACAACAGCTGGTATACAAGGGCTGGCATCAAGTGAATAGGCAAGGAGGACTGGAGGAGGGAGAGGAGGTGGGAGACTGTAGAGCTGAAGGACAGTCAGCAATAGGAGATGGAGGGAAAGCTGCAGTGTCACTCATGCCTAACAGTGATGGAACACATGTTTACATCTCTGAAAGTTCTCATCTTGAAGGTCTGTATGTAGGAGACTTACTGTACTCCTGCTGGAAACTATGGAACCCCCCTCTATGTTTCTCAAAACCATGATCACATGCCCACTTCCAATATGAGATATTTTCACTCCTGTTATTTTCTTTGAATCCGCCCCCATTCCTAAATCCCTTCCCCTTTCTCTTCATGGCAGTTTGTTTCCATCATATGCGGTAGTTCATGTGAGAATGGTTATTTATTTTGGTTGAGGTATCACCACTGTCATTCTGGAGAAAATAAAGTAATAATACATCTTACCACTGACTACGTTAAAAATAGAAATGTGAATTAACTGTTTTATGTGGCTATCTCTATGTGTCTGGTTATTTGATATACATACATAACCAAAACCAGTGTGTGTGTCTGACTACTATCTTTTACAGACAAAGCTCAACTGTTTCCTAAACTCTATCAAGAATAGCATACCACCTTGTAATACTGAACGCTATTTTGGACCACTCCCCAATAAAGTTTATTTAGATAAAATATAAAACTCATTCTTCTAATGACAACTTTAAAACTCATGAGTATTACCCAATGTGCAGAAAAAGTTAGTACAAAGCATGAAAAAACACTTTTAATAATGCCACTGCCCTCCCCCCACACTCATTCCTACACATTCTTGACTGGTAGGCCTAGATATTCCCTTACAAAGCAGAGTGGTGGGAATAGGACTATCCCCTTCAATATTATGATGTAGTCAAAACTGGTGAAAAGGCTAGAGTCCATTTTTGTCATAAATAAGCCAACATATTAAATAAACATCAGATTAGTTGATTAGAAACAAGAAAATATAAGTACGTGACTCAAAACTTTGCTTTTATATATTCCTAATTCGAGACAGAATTAAATTATCATTTATCTTAATGGCTAGTGTGGACTCTCCCTGTAATATTGTGCAAAATTAACAGTGTACCCTCTTTTTTCTCTTCATGACTATAGCCAATGTGCAGGAGGGCCAAAAAAAAAAAATTCCATCAAACAATATAATTCATGATAATACAATAATTCCCTAAAAATAATTTTTAAATACTATGGAGAAAATTATATCAATTGGAGTCTGATAAGGAAGCATCTTGGTACTCTTGGTACTCTTTTATTTGGATGAAATTTGTTTTTATTGATAGAATATGTTCTAACTGAAGGCAATGATCAGACAAGCATTACGATGTGGCTATGGGCAAAGAGAATAGCAAAAGAAAAACAAAGGCATCATCATGTTTGCTTCTTTTTTGCCCTGTAAGTTTCCTTTGATGGGTTTTAAATGATTATTATTAATAGCTCAGTTGATGCTTTGGGAATTCTTATATAGAAAATTAGGGTAAAAAAATTTTTTTTTAAAGCAGGTCTTATATTTTTCTCTTAGAACCTGGGAGAGTTGCCTAAAAGTAATTAATGTTACTGTGGCGATTGCCTCAGAGACACTACCTCAGATGCATTTTCAAAGTGAAATGCTATGGATGAAATTAAAATGCTGAATCACAAAGCCAATGGTCAGACCTGCGGTTCCACCACAATTTTAGAAGACTGGCTCCATTACAGAAACCCAAGTAGGCTTTCAGGGAGTTGGTCACAGAATCGGCTGGCTGGGTATCACGTCACACTTAGGTCATCCCAGTCACTCCCACTGTCCCCGGTGAGACCAATGAGTCACCCTGAGCCTGTTTTGTATCTTCCTCCTGCCTGTCAAAGCATCATGATTTATTTCAAAGCTGATTACCAATGAGTTCCAGACGCTTAAGAGAAGATCCTGTGAGTTAGACAGTCTGTACCTCTAGAACATGAGTCTAGTCTTCGTAAAATACAAGTGAGGACCTTGTACATCAAAATAAAAACCAGATGAGAACCTAGAGTACAGGGAACTCTACTCAGTGCTCTGTGGGTGGCCTCAATAGGAAGCTGACTCACTTTGCTGTACGGTAGGAACTAACACAATACTGTAAAGCAACTATACGCCAATTAAAAAAAAATAAAAGATCTAGTTGTGAAACACACATCAAAAAATGAGGCATAACTAAAGAAATACATTTTTAAATGTATAAGTAATATGATGGCAATAAAGTTTAAAACAAACCAAAAACACTACACCAATTCTCTTTTTATTTTTAAATAGATAGCATAACAATATTATCTTGGACATTTTTGAAAAAAGGAAGCTACAAACCTTCCACCCTCAAGGATAAGGGAAGATCAATACACTGGAGAATTGAAAAACTAAAAATTTAAGAAGAGATTACATCCAGAGACTGAGAGCATGACTAAAGATAAAACGCAGACTCAAATACAAATGAGACAGCAGAAAAATCACCTGAAGACCTTTACTAGCATAGGTCAGGTCATTGTATTAAGTTCAAAGTGTCACTTCTCTGGGAAAAATATATATACCCAATAATGTTTTCACTAATTTAAGCTTTTTTTTTTAAAATCAGTGTTTTAGTATACAATTGGTAATTCCTAAAGTTCTCATCACCAGGACCAACTCCAGCAAATATTTTATAAATACTCTGTGTTGGGCTCAGCTTTGAAGAGGAGTCAAAACCAGGCTAACCTCACTCCCAACTTCAAGGAGTTCAAAATTTAGTTCATATCTACTCCTGTATGTCACACAGTTATCTCAACAAATAACCAAGGAAGAGAATTCAGTATACTATTCCATCAATCAACTTGTGAGAATAAAGTCTGCATCACTGAATTTTATAAAAAGTGTGCACATCCATGGTGATCAGAGAACTTTCCATAGCCCCAGAATGCAGAAAATGACTTGTTTCATAGAGCAGGATCTGATTTAAGATGGGTCACTGAGTGTCAGTCCCCAAATGGTGTAACTGTGGGTGTTCAAATTCATATCTGTCTATACTTCTATCTGCTTTCGCTAATTCTCCAAAGTTACAAACATTAGGACAGACAAGGGAACATTTTGTTCCATCTAGCTAACTGTAAATGAGAATGACCCGAATTAAAGCAGAGAAAACAGTTTTCTTACATGTCTGCATTCAGCTCTATATGATAGGGAGGTAATTTCTAGAATCAAGAATCAAGTGCAAGATGAAAAAGCAGGATTGTTGATGTTCAATTGCTTAGTCGTATCTGACTGTTTTGCAACCCCATGGATTGTAGCCCAGCAGGCTCCTCTGTCCATGGGATTTCCCAGGCAAGAATACTAGAGTGGGTTGCCATTTCCTTCTCCCGGGGATCTTCCCAACCCAGGGATCAAACCCATGTCTCCTGCAATGGCTGGAGGATTCTTTAACGCTGAGGCACCTGGGAAGCCCGAAAAAGCAGGAATCACCCAGCATTCTATCATGTCCAAGTCATCTGCAAGATACAGTGGGCTGGCAGCTGGACATCAGGGATCAGTACCCAGGAGATGCCTCTCCAACTGACTTACACCACATCCCTCACATCCCAGGGGAAATAACGGCTGAAAGAAACCAAAGTGCAGAAATGAAGTCCTCTGAGTGCCACTTCCTTGGTTTTGCACCAAATTCCAGAGAACTCGGTGCCTTTTCAATTGGACAAACAGCAGTTTCATCTGAGGAAGGGCAGCTCGGAGGAGACAAGGCCATCTGAACCCAGAACACAGTCCTCAAAGTGTTTTTGTTGTTCCAAACTAGAAACGCAGAGTAAGTATGTGTGTGCTAAGTTGCTTCAGGTGCATATGAATCTTTGCAACCCTATGGATCTTAGCCTGCCAGGATCCTCTGTCCATGGGATTCTCCAGGTAAGAGTACTGGAATGGGCTGCCATTCCCTTCTCTAGTGGATCTTCCCAACCTAGAAACTGAACCAGCATCTCTTATATCTCCTGCATAAGCAGGAGGGTTCATTACCAAAAATATAGTACAATGTAAAATTTCTTAAGAACTATAAACACTCAAACTAGCAATTACATTTTTGTCTTTTTTTGTTCCTAAGCTTAAAAGACACAAGCTAGTAAAGTATTTCTATGATCAAACAGAAAATGACATAAATCTTTAGAAGATTAAAAACTATAACATATATAATAAATAAAATGTAAATGAGCCCATTTTGATCAACTTCAAAGTGCTTTATACCAGTTTTGCAAATACCTTTATTTTCTCACCAAAGCAAGCCGTGGGCACAAGTTGAAGGCTGTCACAGAAGTCAGGGGTTCACCAGTTACCTGGATTTTATTATCATCAGAGGCTTTTCAAAGGGCTGATCAGCAGGGGTACCAAAAAAATGGCAAAGGATCCCACATCCTTATTTTTCACTTACAAAAATACAGCATAATTAATTTCTGTACATAAAGTGTGCATTAGTATTGTGACAAAAAAAGCAGTCTGATGAAAAATTAATGATTCTGAACATTTTTAACACACAAATTTCAATATTTACTTCTCATAAACTGATCAAACATCTTCTAGAGTTAGTAGCAATGAAGCATTAAGAAATAAGACTGCCTTAAAAAATACATCTCAGACACTGGACTTAAGGAATTTCTCTGAGAGTGAGGCTTAAGACTCCTTCTAAATTTAAACCTAACAAACTCTGATATGTCATAATACTCAAATTCAAAGTGAAAAAACATGATAAATATGGACAAAGACAGCATAAACTTTCAGAAAGAACATTATTAAATCCTATTCATTTGCTTCAAAATACTAACATTCCAAAATTAGAAGCTTTGGATTGTCAGAAACATTAACAAAATGAAGCATATTCCTTGACTAATTAGGAAAAGACAAACTAGGGCTATAATATTCAAGCGTTAGGAGATCATTTCCAATGTATAATGGACATGTGTGCTAAGTCTTACAGTCCTGTCTGACTCTTTTCAACCTCACGGACTGTAGCCCACCAGGTTCCTCTGTCCATGGGATTCTCCAGGCAAGAATACTGGAGTGGGTTGCCATTTCCTTCTCCAGGGGATCTTCCCAACTCAGGGATCAAACAAACATCTCTTACATCTCCTGAATTGGCAGGTGGGTTGCTTATACTAGCACCACCTGGGAAGGCCCCAATGTACAACACATGTATCTGTTTTCAAAAGGAGTTATGAATAATGCTTTTAAAAGTCAGATTGGCAAACTGGACAGTTTTCCCCAACACATGTAAATATTAAGTCAAAGGGGAAGTTGATAGGTTCCAGAGTTCTGATTTGAAATTTTTACTTTCAGGCTCTTGTTTTGACAGCCTTCAAGAGACTTCTAAAAACAAAACTAAATTGGTCATATTTCCTTCTGAAAAAAATGGTGACTAATCCACTTTCTGAAAGCAACTTGATTAAAAGGGAAAAGATAAGAATAAATATTTGCAAAGTAGAAATTATAGTTAAATAAAATGTTAAAAAATGCAAATATTTTTTCAATGTTAAGTTCTATAAAGAACCAAAGCTAAGCTAAGTTTCACAGAGGCTCAAAAAGATGTAAAAACATGAACCACCACTCTCAAAAAGGGAAAAAGAAACTAGGAGTCTTGGGTCTTATCACTCTTAAGCTGTAAGAGCTTTATTTGAGGTGGGAAATGAATGAAATCTCATTTTAAGAAAGGCATGTTACCTATGTCAATACCATTGCTCTTGCTATCACCAAAGCAAATTCATTTTAAATGAATTAATTCAAAGGTGTTTTTAAGGTTTTCTAATGGCAAAAAAAGATTTTCAAAAAAAGAATTACCACTTCAATCAAATTAATTTCAAAAACCATATTATACCTAAGCCAAAGCTGACGGCCAATTAATAAGGTAATATAGGAAAAAATGGAAAAAGACCGTAATTTAGGATGAATAATTTTAATATGTACAACATTATTTAAGATACATATTCACATTTTCCTTCCTGTGTAATAAGCCTCCTTTAAGAAAAATTCAAATTACTTTCTCTGGATGTATATTTGGAAATGAAATTAAAAATAAATTTTGCTTTCATAAAGAGAAAGATTCAGACACAGTACTATCTGAATACAGCAACTGAACTACCCTAAGGCAACAACATGGGGTTATTTTCAAAGCACCATGAATACAGAATTTGACACTGAAATCTGTTATTAATCCATCTGACAAATCAACCTAAACAAATTACAATAAAAAATATCAGCTTTTTAAAGAGCCATCATTTTACACATCAATCATGTTATGGATCAACAGAGAAGCATTGAAAGCATGAATCATGCTAGCAATATTTTTATAATCAATTTCACTGTAATCATCTTAATGAATAGCATGTTAGAAGGACAGGCAGCCAGGGTTAATCACAAAACAATTTGCTATTAAGTTTCTGAATTTAGTTTAGTGAGCACATGAGTTGAAACAAAACGATACAGAAACCAATGATACTACCAAGAACATCATTCTTGATGCATTTTGTGAACCACTAGGAGGAGAATGCTGCTTTCCTCAAGTGGGAAAGTCAAACAAGGGACTAGTTAGGCGCTGTACTGGGGAGAGATCACATGGTTGCCTTGTACTGTCCCATCAAACTGCCCCACTGCATGTTAAGCCCTGGGTGAGTGAAGGAAAGAAAAAGGAGACTGCTTCGGGGGTTCATAAGCCAGTGACTTCAGCCCCTGCATCAAAGTTATTGGTTATGTAAATCCAAGATGACGCAAGTCTTGCCCTGAACCCCTTCATTCTGTGACGTCCCATCAACGCCATCTGCGGTCTCGCTTTCTTCTTCTTCTTCTTCTAGCATTTCAAAAGGAGTCATTATATCATAGAGAAATGAGAGGAAACCATAAAACCAATCTGAACTTTCCTCTGCTAAAATATTAAGGACTTCCTCAAGAGAATCAATATTTTCATTACTGCCATCTTTGGTCAGGCCTACACAAGGATAAGGGAAGAGAGAAAGAGAAAATAAGAGCAGTTAAGTGGAAAAAAGAAGCGTTGGAAGAGTGATCTCAAAAAAGGATGTGCATCATGGTCAAGGACGTTTACAGAAACAATATTTTGGAAAATAAAGAAATGGGTTAAGATGCACATCTTACAATCAACTCTCAATCATGCGGAATTAAGGAAAGGCAGCTGGATCAATCTTCAGCCTTCCTACCAGTCCCTCACTGGGTTTCTCATCAGAGAATCGAGAACCCAAAAAAACACAAAATTGCATCAACCAAAACTGACTCACCCACTTCAATGGGAAAAGTGAGTAAAAGTAATACGAGGATAAAAAGACACTTCCAACAAGCCCCACCTCTCCTCATTTAGCACCCAGATATTATCGAGAGTTGATTATACAAATACTTACATACACCAATAAATACGCACTGAAAATAGAAACATTTGTTTTATCAATTTTTTTTCCCTTTAGGAGCTGGAGTTAATTTAGGAAACTCTGGAATTAACATGATTAGCAGGCTTACTGTTCAGCTTCCATATATGGGCACCAGTGAGCTCCAATTCTACTAGATAATCAACTTAAATTTTAACAGTAAGATGTCAGCTTTATTATGCTGTGATTACTGACTCACGGTCCTATAATTCTGACAAATAATAAGAGTGAGCCAGAATTAATAACAATTCGTTATTAATGAATATGAAATGTGATCAGTCACCTGCAATAGGAACATTCCAGAGTTCTCTGCTTATCAGCTCCTGAAATTAGCTTCTACTGCAAAGAACCCTGAGGCCTATTATTTTTAAGTCTTGGCCCCCAACAGACCCCCATGATGGAAAAAAGCAATGTATATATTGTTTTTATCATTTGCTTTCTTCTTGTGAAGAATTGGCTTTGAGTATGACTAGTTTCTTGCCTCCAGCAGGTCTCAAAGTCCTCAAACACTGTCAAGCTCTATTTTGATGGGGTGGGAAAAAAAAATCAGGCTGGAGGGTTCTGGCTGTAAGAAACGTGAATATCCATGATTGTAGAGCTTTACAGGTTAAAGCCACCTAATTCGGTATTCCTGGCTTTGGCAACACAAAATTTATCCACAAAGCATAACTACTGGCAATTGAGATTGGCGGGTAAGGAATAATAATAAGACACTAGTCTAATATTAAAGGTTATAGTGAACTCGCTCTGTATTAGTCCACAGAAGAACTACACTGCGCCATTCTTCATGGATTTGGGGTGGAGTAGGGGACACAAACTGCAGTTGGTATTTAAATAACTTTTTGATCAACCCATAATGTCTCTTCACTGAACTGAAGAGTTAACAAAAGTTAAGAAAAGAGTTTCTGTCTTCCCACTCAAGACTCTATAGAAATAACATTGTTTCTTCTTGTTCAAAAAGAAGCTATGCACAGAAACTGTATATTTAGAATAAATGGACATCCCCTGTGGCTCAGGTGGAGAGTCTGCCTGCAATGCCGGAGACTTGGGTTCAATTGGAGAAGGAAATGGCAACTCACTCTAATATTCTTGTCTGGAAAATCCCATGGACGGAGGAGCCTGGCAGGTTACAGTCCATGGGGTCGCAAAGAGTCAGATGTGACTGAGCGACTAACACATATTTAGAATAAATATATTTCTTGTTCTCCATTTTCCAATATAAATACTTTCAATTATTGAATATAAAATATAAAACTTTACTACCCCTCAATATGATAGGCTAAAGTACGCAACAAATGGGCAGAAACATTGGGAAAAAAACTAATTACCCAACTATGCAACCTTTCTGTGGTTCTTAAGACAAAAGAATTAGTCCTAAGAGGAAAAGAAAATATATTCTGGGTATACAATTCTTTTCCTCTAAGAGAAGGCCTGAACCAAGGAGCAGGGTGTGAGTGCCTTTGGCTGGGCAAGAGCCAGCCTGCCCTTCTGCACACTCATGCATCTGTCAACCTACAAATACTTGTCAAGGCTCTAAGAATTATCTTCCTTTTGTTCTCTAGCCATACCTGATGCCAGCTGAGTACCAGTCGCAGGACAAAAGGATAACCATGGGTCATGTTACTGTAAGAAAATGTTTCTCCTGAGGCAATGTTACTCTAAGAAGATGTTACTCAGCATTTATTCCTCTTTCCTATTGATTTCACTTGGGAAACATATTTTCAAAGAATACATTTTTGGACAGTACAACTTTCAATCATCCAAACCTAAATCAAAGCTGTTTATTTTAGATAATGTGGCCACAAAACTAGGAAGCCATATAAACAAGACCAGGCTTAGCACATTTTTCAAAGTATACCATAAAGGCCATGGCCGGAAATAAATAATAAAATGAATGATAGCTATTGATCTTGATATACTCACGTATTTCATTTTCTCTTTATATTTTAAAAGAAAAGCCAAACTTTGACATGTGAAAGAAATGTAAATACGAATGTATACATTTCCTGAAATGGGTCAGATTTAGATACATGCAAATTTAAGACTCCAGGAAGAAATACTAATGAAATATATGCCAAACCTATGGAAGTTCAGCACAACTAGTATTATTATCATACCTGCCCTGCCAAGCTCTCACCTAATCTCTGACTTCCTCCCTCTTGGGTGTTCCCTCTGCCTTAATCCAAAGCTGTTACACTAGAGCTTCAGCTTCCCCAAGGAGAGCATATCCCAAGGTCTAGCTCTTTTTGGGGTACACAATCTGCTCCCCCATAATCTCTTTCTGAGCATATAGAGCCCAGCAGCGCCTAGCCCCTCAAAATTCACCTAGTTCTTGGAATCACCCTCCAGTAATAGAGGTACAACTCAGAGACAACAACCTCACAATGTAGAAAAGAGCTTTAGTCATAAAATTCAATTCCCATCAAGGTTGTACTGCACACAGAGAATTCAAATGCTATAGAATAAGGTTAGAGGTCAAACAGTTCACATTCGTTTCCTCATCTTTATCAAAGCCACAATCCAACTGTGTGAATTAGTACACATAATACAGTAAAATAGTGTGTCATAGCCTTTTTGCATGTAATCGTCAAATTACCAAATGAATCGTCATGTTCACCAACTGGGTTCTACTCCAAGTATAAGATTGTTGTGAAAAGATCAGGTTACCATTTGCCCATTTCACAAATGTGGCTACCCGCAAATGACAATGTTCTTAATTACAGTTAAACTCTTAATGGCTGCTTAAAAATACTAAGGGGGAAAAATTTTTGAAATCTAAAATTCTAAAGATCAGCTTATTAATGTAAATTTTCAGTAGAAATAAATATGTGCTATAGAAGAAATATCATTTTAATTTTTAACAGTCGGTGTTTCCTAATAGACCAGATAGCTGATTTTAAGCACCTCCCTCCTTTAAAAAACAAACAAAAAATAAATCCAAATGTAGTAGGTAATATTATTTCTAAAACAAGGAAACTTGGCCCATATGAAGCTATTTTTAAAATAAAAAGCTCTGCTATTCAGAATTTGTCATTTACAGAAAAGTAATAAAATAGGGTAATAAACCACTTAAAGGCAAGCAAGTCAGCATTGTTCTGATATAAGTTTTATATAATTTTCCTTCTCTCACATGCCAAGGGTTATAGTCTTCTGGGGACTTACTGCATTTATAGAAACCCAAATTTAGATATGTAATAACAAAATTATATAGAAACTTCTATTATGGTTAAGACAGGAAAAGAAATTTCATGGGTACTGGAAGCATTCACCATTAACTAGCAAATATAATTCTCACTGAGCAGTAACAAGAAAACATACAGTAAAGTCAAAATTAAGAAGTTTTATTATATTTCATTAGTTACAGATGTAGCATCTCCCATTTTGTCATATCCATAAAATATACACAAAATTGTGCACAAATTTCTTTGTGCTATTATTCTATTAAGCTTAGTATGTGATACCTTTCCATATTTGCTATTTTTCTAAATACTTCAGTGTAAAATGTTTTGATACATACTATGCTATATACTAAACAAAGGAAAAGATGCTGTTTAACAAGCAGAAATACATATCTCATCAGGCCAGATTATATAAAATTTGCATATTAAAATTAGCACCATCTTTTAAAGCATGACAGCATGTTAAAATAAATGAAAGAATATCACCTCTTTATTTATTACAAAAAACATCTCAATGATTAAGACAGGTATTTCTAGTGATAAAAAAGAAGGGTCAAGACAAAAAAATCAAGAAATCTGGCCAAAGACTACTAGTTTATATTTTAATGTTACCTTCCAAAGCTTCATAGGACATTTTGAGATGTTTACTACCACTATTTTATTTCAAAATGAGTTTATGTAAGCTTTTAGAAATTCACACTTTCAAATGGATGAGAAATATGTCAAATGATGCTAAAGAATGGCTGTAATTACCATATCTAAAAACAGACTAGGACATTAAATTTTCAAATGCTACATTCAAAATATAAAGTGCTTTAAATCTAAAAACACATATGAAATGATTTTACTAATTAAGACCATCTGTGCAGGAGCTATATACTTATCTATTTGCAAAAGTAACTTGAAATGTGAGAGTTTATGGAAAAATAATTAAGCCATTCATTTTATTCTAACAAGAATATATAATGTGGGAAAATACCTTCCATAAAATGTAAATGATTGACACAGACATTATTAAAACTTAAATATTATTTTGCTTCCAATATTTTAGCACCACTAACTTTAAAACAAATGTGTACTTGCCTAATAAAACTTTGGCATCGTCCACATCAAAATCTCCATCACCATCAGCATCATAGATTCCAAGTTTTCCTACAAGAGGAGAAGCAGAGAAGGATATGGGAACAAAAGGAAAAGCAAATTTAATAAGGTGTTACTACTTCTTACAGTCCTGCATATTAGTTATTAATGCTACCAAACAAGGCAACTCTTTGCTCCTCTCATTACAAAAAGCTGTGCTAAATGATAATCTCACTTAAAAATGAAGACAGTTCACTTAGAGATTAAGGAAATATTCACCTAACAAATATAAGAAATATAACTGAGATAATATTTTCTTTCAGGGCTTAACAATACCTTGATATTTAATCATCTCAGAATAATGTTTTTAAATTTTATTGGTAAAAATATTTTAGATAAAATTTTCAACATATATAAGGAACAATATGGATTCACTTCTAACAGTTACATGAAATTTAATGTTTCTATAATATAGAAGTTCCTCCTACCATCAATATTCAAAACTAAATACACATAGAGTCTCAGAGACTATATATAATTCACATCAAGTCACAAGTACTAAAAATAAAAGGATAGATTATATTTTATAATAAGGACTTATGACAAGCATCATGAATCAATCTTTAAAAAAAGACTGTTCTGGAAATAAAGTATGTAAAATTGGCCTTTTGAAATTACAAAGGAACACTTACAGTTATCCTACTTAAAAACATAATTAGCACCAGTCACCTACTACTAAGGAAAAAAAAGAAGACTTAAAACAGACAAGCTGAAAAGCCAATACTAGCAGAGACTTCCTCCTTCAAAAACAGTAAGCATGTATTTTAAGGCATAATAAAGTTTTATCATCTCAGAGCACTGTTATGTTCAGCATTTCAAATGTGAGTCAAATACATTCAATTTCCTAAAAACATCCAAAAATCAACATGATTTATAATTCATCACAGGACAATAGATGTGAAGAGGTTTATTAATTTCACATTTTTAAACAATATTTTAAACCACATTCACAAATACAGTATCAGTACTAAAACACTAGTTGGCAACACTGCCACCATTTCTTATTAAAAAGTAAATTAAAGCATTGCATAACAGCATGAAGAACTTTGGGAGTAGAATAGGTATGACCAACCCAGACCCTGCCAGAGCCCTTGTCCTATTCAGGAAAACATTTAACTTGCTATGGAGAAGGCTGGTTTACAAAGCACACATATATTGAAAATGATAATAGTGAGAGAGATAAGGAAGTTAGCATTTCTATACCTAAGAAAATATAAATGAAAAGCACTGGTCTGTAGTGGAGGCTACATATAGTACAGTTCAAATAACATTTAAAAAAAAAAAAACCCAGAAACTCTATACTTTCTGAGAAATTTAAAAGGGAAAATTGGTCCTACCATTTACAGTCTCTAATGCAGGTGATAACTAAAATAGTAGCTTAATTAGTACTTGACATCAAACATTAAAATTTATATTTCTATATATGAAAATGTGCTGCTAAAAATAAAAAAGCATTATTGATTCAAAAAATAAAATAAAATAGTAGCCTAAGAGTGCAGGTTTAGAGACTAACACAAGTAGACTGAAAATTCATCTCCAAGAGCCTACCTTGAAGTACCTCTGACAAGTTATAACGGAAGTCCTTTGCTTTGGCTGCATGCATGTAAAAACACGAAACTGTTACTTGCGCTTAAATATTCTGAAATTAATAATGATGACAGCATAAAAAGTTAAAGACCAGTGAACTCTACGTTTTTACATATTTACAATGTTGAATTTTATGTCATGTGAATTTTACCTCAATTACAAAAAAAAAAGATCAAGTGAAACAAAAGAATCATGAAAGTAAAAAATCATGAAAAACTGCAGTGATTATGGGGAGAGAATGGGGGAAAGGAGAAGGAAGGAAGACAACTATCAGAAGTAACATGACAACTTCCTCCAAACAGTGTACAGGATACAACTACAAATGAACACACACACACACACACACTTGTCCTCCCAAAATTTCAGTGAGGCACAGAAGGGTATGCTTTGAAATGCTTTCTTTAAGTCAGGGTCTTGCCAGTTGTGTTTATGATCCATTCATGGGTCCTTGAATAAATTCAGTGGCTCATGACCTATTTTAAAAATTCATAATATAACAAAATGGAATAGAAATGATAGACTATTGCATGTCATGGGAGTGTGTACTGTTTAATACAGTTTTTCTGTGCAAACGATGTAAGTCTATTTTTACTTCAACAGATCATGTTCAAAGACATTGAAGCCATCACTCCAAGCTAACCCTGCTAATGTCCCCTTTTCTTCCTTCCCTACTGAGAACCACTGGAAGGCTACAGAAATTAACAGTACTAATAAGAAACAACATGAAGACCCTTACCTAACACTTCTTCATAATCAACAAGATCAAACCAGACCACAGCTACTGACGTCCAGACTCCGAGCAATGCGATGACCATAAACCACGTGAAAAATGAACTTCCAGAAAGCCCTCCTTTCCTCCCGTTCTTAAGTCCTCCCTGCTTTGTCTCTGTTAAAAAATGAAAGAGGGAAAATGTCATTACATAAGAAAAAGCTTTATTGAACCTCTTTTCACTGAAATATTTCTCTAGGAATTTGACAGCACTTACAATGCTAAATCACTTCAAAGTTAGTTGTCACTTAAATTCTTAAATCAGGTTACACACAGATTTTGAAAATGGAAACGATTTATGGTTCGATACAAAACCACATACCTAAGACTCTAATGCTGATGTAATGAAAGAAATAAACAACTAATGACTATTTTTTCAAATAAAAATTGATATGTGTGTTCCAACTAAACGACCTAAATAGAACCTCCTTCAAAGTTCAGAGTATAAGTAATAAGATCACCGAGGTAGCCAAAGCCATTTTTTCTGCTCCATTTAGTTTCTGTAGAATCTGGAAAACTCTAACTGCCACAGAAAAAAGCTTTCCCCAAAATGCTCCATATTCTTAGGCAGAGAAACACAGAAGGAAGGAAACTATTTATAGGAAATAGAGGTCAGGGAGGAAGGGAAGCCAAGCAGTACAGTTCAGGGCTCCTTCTATGTAAGATCCACTGCGACCCACAGCCACAGGGGAAGGTTTTCAAATCGGTCTCGATGAAGAAACACCTTTGTGAGGTCCTGTCCACCAGACCTGTCATATATCACATTTGATACATTTAACACAGTTTGTGTTGGTGTTTAGTCCCTAAGTAGCGTCCTACTCTTTGCAACCCCATGAACTCTAGCCCACCAGGATCTTCTGTCCATGGCGTTTCCCTGGCAAGAATACTGGAGTGAGTTGTCATTTCCTTCGTCAATATTCATTTTAGAGGATTCTAACAACTTCAGTCAAGCTTCCTAACTTACAGGGTTGGAGGGCAGGGGATAAAACAGGAGCTTGAGATGAACACACACACACTACTATATATAACATGGATAACCAATAAGGACCCACTGCATAGCACAGGAGACTCTATTCAATATTCTGTGATAAACTGTATGAGAAAAGAACCTAAAAAAGAATGAATGTATGTATATGCATAACTGAATCACTCTGCTGTATACCTGAAACTAACACAACATTACAAATCAACTAGACTCCAATAAATTTTTTTTTAAAAAGTTTCCTAACTCACTGAACAAAATTAAGTGGACATTAAAGACAGCCTAACCCAAAGGAGTTAAGGCAATAAAGTGCTGAGGGAAGAAAGTGCCTAGAAAATATTTGAATATAGCAAGAGTAGACACAAGAACTTGAAGAGAATGGCAGGAAGCCATTTATGATTGATGCTCACTAGTGACCAGACCTTAACTATAAAACTTATAGTCCTTAACTATTAAAATAATCTTTTAGTACAAAGTAATAATGACATTCAAATTAATTCTGCCATTAAACCATTGTTTTAAATTGTTTAACAGTGCAAAAAATGTGTAACAAATTTTGGAAAGACTTTTATTCAACTATTTTTTTACTAAATGGATTTATCACTTAAAAGGTAAATGTCAAAGAAAGCATAAATGTTACGTAGCTAAAACATGAAATGATTAGCATTATTTTACCCATCCCTTCATAATGTCAGATAAATGAGGTATTACTCCAGTATCATCAATCTTTTTACTGTTATTATTTACTAATTCCATGAAGGAACAAAACAGTATCTTTTCTGAACCATCTTTTTAGTGGAACTTTTTAACTGACACCACATAACACATGCTTGATATGGCACTTTGTAAATTCGGTGTGCTTAGTCCCAAAGCACAGATCAGTTTCTATACAACCAAACTGAAAAAACCATAGTAAGATAAACCCTTCAAGTGAGTTTAAAACTCCCCAAGTAAATCTGAAACTAGTACTCTGTTCCAAACATATTCTGGAAAAACATCTAGTAGTTTGTCACTCTTTTCTAAGATTAGATGAAGATGGGGCTAGGGATAATCAGAAATTTTATGTGGTTAAGGAAAGGCAAAATAGAAGATGTACCCCAGCATCTGGTCAATTATGTAACTGGAACTATAACTAAGTGAATTACAAATCAACCATTTATGAGCTTTGGTAAGCATTATTTTAGAGATTTCATATTTATACTCCAAGACTGTATACACATTTAAAGTTTTAAAAAACCATAAAAGCAATTCATCAAACTGATTACTTCTTTGCATTACAGAATATCACCCCCTTGGAGCCAAGAACTGTTATAAAAGTGGGTCAGAAGTAACAGCTGACTTTGCTTCACTCTGTAGATTAAGCAATCCATGGAGAAGGGGAGAAGTGCCTTAAAAAAGAACTAAAAATCAGAAACAGATCTCATATTCTTCTTCACCGCTCCATGAGGCACTTTATCAGGATGGTCAAGTGATCCATTTTCACCATTTATTTAAAACAGTATTCAAAGCAGAGAGACTCATATTCTCCACACTAATAATAGAATCCTTCCAGTGACTGCTTAGGTAGCTGAGAGCTGGAAGCAGTTTCAACACGTTTATTTTATGTTTCTTAGACACATTTTCGATATAATGAGGCAATACAACTTGCCTTCCATTAAAAAGACTATCTTAATTCACAAAGAAAAGCAAAAACAAACACATATAAAAATGTAAATCAACACACCATTTAAGAATGGTTGAAGGTTAATGATTCAATTTGAAAAAACAAAATAAAACCCCAAAGTCCTTTCTTCGCATTTATTGTCTGCTTCACAAAAATTAGGTCTGTTTCCACATATAAGGCTCTGCTTAAACCAACTATTATGTTCATTGATACAAGACAGGAATCATAAAGCCCTTAAATTTCCTAAAATTTTACATGAATGTACACAATTCTTTAAAATCACTGTAATTAAATTCTAAGACCAAGACAAACCACTTGTTCATTTATCTGAAGTTTGTAAAATGTTGTCTCTGACATTACAATACAATAAAAGATATTCTAGGTTAAGACTCTAAAACTTAACATTAATATTAAAGACAGATTGGCCCATGAAAAATTAAACTACTTGAAACACTGAGATCTCCAGAAGTTTGAAATGGAAAACATAGGAGATGCAGTCAAAGCACTTAGCCAAAAATATCTGAACAGTACACAACTGAAAAATCAAGCTAAAAACCACTGTCTAGTTTCCAAACCACTTTTAACCCAAAGAACAAAAATATAACTTTACCTTCTGCCATCTTGATTTCTTTACTCCATGAATAATATATATAGAAGGAGAAAAAAATCAAAGCCCTGTGAGCAAGTATCAGGCACAATACAGGCCCTTTGCTACTGGCGCTGTGGACAGGCCAGCAGTTCCTTGGGCAAGGCCTCTGGAGCTGAAATTGGACCTGATTGCAAACTCTGCTCACCAGCTATTTTTAGAGGCCTCTTCCTCAGGGCCAAACACTGCTAATCACTTGGGCTGATATGCTTTGCTAAGAGCACAACAGCCCTTCTCTCACTTCTAGGATCCCTTTCTGGGTTGATCCTATTCCCCAACTCCAAACCCCCCCACCCCCCAAAAAAAATCAAGCATGCTTAAAAAAGAGGAACAAATGTGTCGCCAGTCTGGGTTTTCTGGAATCAGTCTTTAGTGCTTTTAGCCAAATACCAAATTATTCAGAACTGAAATAAGTCTTGCTATAAAATGTGGCCCCATGCCCAGCAACAGCTTGAACTGACCCTTGGGAATCTAATCCAATGCCTATGTGAAAAGTCCATTATTTAGTTTGTTCTAATGAAAAAGAGCCCTAAAAGGTAAGAAATGAATTAATGCTCTAGAATGCTGAATCACAGACAGTACCTTCCCAAGACTAATTCCCTCAACATCAAAAGTAAAGTGACAATAAAAAACTGTTTCCCTAGAGAAGGAGGGAGAGAGAGCTGGGGAGGAAGACATGGTGGGCAGGGGGAGTAGACAGGGAAAGATGGAACTCTTCACCAGTAAGAGAATCATCTCAGCAAACTGGAAAGAGATTGCATAACTGTATTCTGATTTTTTTTTTCATCTTCTCTCTACCACCCTCTCCAAATATTCTCTTCTGGGAAATAAAACCAGCCCAATTTATTCATTGATTTAAGATTTGTTGTTCTTCTTTAGTTGCTAACTCATATCTGACTCTGTGACCCCATGGACTGCAGCACACCAGCCTTCTCTGTTCTCCACTGTCTCCTGGAGTTTGCTCAAATCCATGCGCTAGTGGTAAAGAACCCACCTGCCAATGAAGGAGATGTAAGAGATGCAGGTTCGATTCCTGGGTCAGGAAGATCCCCTGGAGGAAAGGACGGCAACCCACTCCAGTATTCTTGCCTGGAGAATCCCATGGACAGAGGATCCAGGCAGACTATGGTCCATAGGGTCTCAGAGTTGGACACAACTGAAGCAACTTAGCATGCAAGCATGCACTTGTCCACTGAGTCTGTGATGCTATCTAACCACCTCATCCTCTGCCACCCCCTTGTTGTACTGCCTTCAATCTTTCCCAGTTTAGCAGCTCACAGACTTCATCAGACCTCTGATCAATACACTAAACTAATTTAGCACACACTATATCCAGAGCGAGGTAGCAACCTTTCAAAGTTGTTTATGAGTCTTGAATTTTTCCAGTCAAACTGAGTACTTCACACACAAATGAAACAGATCAATGCCCTGAAAAGGAGTCAGCAACCTATGATGTCAATATTCAATGGCCCAGAGCCTGGATAGAGTGAACAGAGCAGCAGGGACACCTAAGCAAAACTGACCAGGGTCTTAGGTCCCCTGACCAAGAGTCATTCCTCCCTTCAAGGATCTGTCCCGCTGTAGTCAGTGCTGGCTAAAATGTTGAGTGATAAAGAATCACCTGTTGACAGGGGTTTAAGATAGATCACTAACCATCATACAGATTTCCTAGACAAATATTTCAGAAGCTTCTTTTGTTGTTTTCAGAGAGGAAGTGAGAGTGATTGGAGGCCCTTCTTGGGAACACTGGAAACCAAGCCACCACACTTACATGTGCGTAGCCCCTTTCAGACTCAAGAGACCTCAATTCAATTCAAGTTTCAAAACCTTTGATTTGAGGGTAGTCATCAAACATCTGGGCCTCCATTTCCTTGCCTATAAAAAGTGTCTTGGAGACTTTCTGTTTCATAAGTTCACTAGTATCATCTTTTTCTAGATTCCACATATAAGGGATGTCATACAATATTTCTCCTTCTCCGTCTGATTTACTTCACTCAGTATGACACTCTCTAGGTCCATCTATGAAGATGCAAATGAATGAACTTAATGAGGCTGGGAGAAGGAATAGTTAGAGACTTCGGAATGGACATGTACACTCTGCTGTATTTAAAATGGAAAACCAACAAGGACCTACTGTATAGCACAGGGAACTCTGCTCAATGTTATGGGGCAGCCTGGATGGGAGCGGAGTTTGGGGGAGAATGGATACATGTATAGGTATGGCTGAGTCCCTGAGCTGTTCATCTGAAACTACCACAACATTGTTAACTGGCGATCCCCCAATACAAAATACAAAGTTTAAAGTTTAGGGGGAAGGAAAGTGTCTTGGCACAAAGGAGGCCTGCAAATATTTGCTGAAGTCATGCATATAGCACATTGTGATTGGAGCCATCTGGACTCACACACAAGTCTGCTCAGCCCCAATTTACAGCTCTTCTCATGGCCCTGGCCTGACACCAAGCCTGCAGAAGCTGCAAGGGCTTCCCCTCTCCCTTTATGGGCCTGGGCGAGGCCCTAACTCCATGTCTAAGGCCAAACGTTAAACCAAGACAAGAATCACAGCTACTACGTGTGGGTATGCCTCACCCCTGAGGACCCTTCCATACAATTCCAAATAATTCTCCTCCGCAGATCATTATCACATATATTTACACACCCTAGAGTTAACCTTCTCCTAGTTTCTTGCAACAATTTTACAGGTATTGCAATAAAATATCTTCCCTCCTCAGTTTCACAATAATGGCAGACCTGTTATTATAAATAGGGCCATTAGGATGAAATCTCTCTAAAATAACATTACTTAAGTAAAAAGAAACCCTGAATTCCAAGTAACTATCTCGTATAATTGTTGCTTGATTGCTAAGTTGTGTCCGACTCTGCAAAGCCATAGACTGTAGCACTCCAGGCTCCTCTGTCCTTCACTATATCCTGGAGTACACTCAAATTCATGTCCGTTGAATCAATGGTGCTATCTAGCCATTTCATCCTCTGCTGCCCTTCTCCTTTTGTCTTCAATCTTTCCCAGCATCAGGGTCTTTTCCAATGAGTCAGCTCTTTGCATCAGGTGGCCAAAATATTGGAGCTTCAGCATCAGTTCTTCCAGTGAATATCTGAAGTTGGTTTTCTTTGGATTGACTGGTTTGATCTCTTACAACAATAATTCAATTTGAGAAAATCTTTTAAATAAATAAAATTTGCATATAGCAAATCACGTCTTTATTACCCTAGCAAAGAGAAATGAAGTAATATTAACTATTCCTTTTAACAACTGCTTGAACTAATAACAAACTCCTAGGTTCAAGCAAAGACTTAAACTTCTACAGTGTGCTCTGAGATTATTACTATCAGCCTGACATCACTGGAGACCACAAGAACCAAGGCCTATGTCCATGGAGTCCAGCGATCTTCCTGACTCTAAAACTGACCAGGTGAAAACCCATCAGGATTCTCACAGGGCAAGAGTGATGACTTCCTCCAAGCCATCCTCCTGATGGCTCACCCAATTAGCTATCACTTACAGCAGCGCTCCTCAAACCACAGAGTCACCTGGAGGACCTGCCAACACACATTGCTGGACCCACCTCCCAGTTTCTGGTTCTGTAGGTCCGGAGTGGAGCTCAATAGTATGCATTTCTATTGATAATAAGATGATCTGATGCTGGTCCAGGGACAACACAAAAAGAGAATCACTGCATCCCTAATTTCCAGGGTCTGGAGCAAGGGACTGAATCTGCCTTGTTCATTACTGTACGTTTGCCTTGCACCTATTTGTTAAATAAGTAGGTAAACTCTTTCTCAAATCCTTGCTGTTACAAGAGTAATCAAACTTCTTCCTGCTAACACTTCAGAGATAAGGGAGCGAAGAGACCTAATAAATGTTCCGATAAATGCCAGGTCACTTCAAGCTTCCTCATCTCCAGGGATTTGGTGATCCTAAAATTCATTCGTAAGAGGAAAAGACCTACAAATTATTAAGAAAGAAGGAAATCAGGGAAAATATCTAGTAGTTCCAAAACACTGGTGATGAACCCAAAATGGTCCAAGACCAAGACCTCATTGCTCTGTGTCAGACAAAGTCCTCACTGATCAATCCTGGCTGAATGACACCCAGCTTGAGCACAAGAAGACCTGAGCATGAAGACTTGTGTAGTCCATTCGTCAGCCCGCTAGCCAGATACCTGAAGCACCTGACACCTCTCCCAACTGACCCTGTGGAAAAGGCATGAGAGACTGGAGGAGTGACAAGGGGCTGCCATGGGTTTTCGAATTCAGTAAATCAAAATGAAGAAAGCCATCTCCATTCACATCAGGATAAATGAGGGAAAGAGAAACAATTAGCAATAACTATCTAAATCAGCACCCAAACAATTTTTGGAAACTTTATTAATCTTTGGAACCCCAAGTTGAGAACCACTGCCCCAGCTTATACTTCTGTCTGGATTACTGCTGATTCACTGCAGAGAGAACAACTGTATCAGAGTACAGGCCCATCAACCCCACCTAATGACTCTGTGGTAGACCAGAACTCCACTAGTAAGAAGCTAAAAACACAACAGAAATGGGAGCTAACCCTAAATGTTCATGCCAGACCTATGAGCTAATTCTTTTAAGTTTCACTAGTTCTTTCTACAAAGAATTTAATAAAGAGAGAAGACTTGGAAACAAAAAAACACCCCCAGCTTGTCAATCATTTATCTTGTGTAGGTAACAGCTTTTAGTATGGTACTGAAATTCAGTCTCCTGCTGAATCTAGAGTGGTAAAAGGTATTTTTTAAAAAAGTAAGTGGCGGTGTTCAAATCCTGAGGTGATGAAAGTTGTTTCAAATAATAACAAAAAAAAGTTTGTTTGTTTTTTCCAAAACTAAAAACAACAGAAAAGCATAACCCTACTTACTTATGTAGCTCTAAATCTGAGGCGATGAGACTAGGTCACAAAGCCATTATATGTGACCACCACTGATTTACAGCTGTGTCCCTGAGGACTTTTTGACCTTAGCCCATTTAAAGAGCAAAAGATCTGCAGCCATCTTTCCCAAGAGCCCACACTTTCTAGAGTGAAAGACTCAACATTTACAATAAAATGCCCAAGAGATGCAATAAGGAAATAAAGAAAAGCATTAGCAAAAACTATAAGGAAAACTCAGGCTTCCTTGGTGGCTGAAAAGGTAAAGAATCTGCCAGTGATGCAGGAGATCTGGCTTCAATCACCTGAATCAGGAAGATCCTCTGGAGGACGGATTGGTGACCCACTCTAGTATTCTTGCTTGGAGAATTCTATGGACAGAGGAGCCTGGCAGGCTACTGTCCATGAGGTTGCAAAGAGCTGGACATGACTGAGTGACTAACACCTTCACATACAGAAAACTCATGTGATAAATTACAAAACATATGCATTTTAAAAATTACAAGAGAGGCTGTGGTTCGCAGGAAGCATACATTGGCTTTTTGATTCGTGCTAGTTCCCAGCTCATAGTTTGGGAGGATCTAATACCAGCCTGCACGTGAAGGGGGAACCAAGGACAGTGAGGAGCTGGTGGTCCCAGCCCTGGAGCCCTGCCAGCCTGACATGAGTAAAAAAAAAAAAAAAAATTACAAGAAAAAAAAGCAGTTGATGCAACTGTGCATCACAATACATTCTGGGGACAAGCTTCAACCCTTTACTAAATAAGTTAATAATAATGAAGCTGATAAAACATAATAAATCAAAAGAATGCTTATAATTATAAACTGCATAGTAAAGAATTAACTTAACCCAAAGAGAGGTCTGGCTTTTGCCCTTGTCTACTTGGAGGCCCCTGACATGTCCTGCCCGGAAGGAGTGATTGGTGTGCTTGGGGGCTTTGGCCAGTGGACAGTCTAGCAGTGTGACATGCAGACTGTATGACTACATGTATCAGTTAAGGGCAGCTATGCTCTCAGTATGTGATGCTGTTTAGTCACTAAGCCATGTTCGACACTTTTGCAATCCCATGAACTGCAGCCCTCCAGGCTCTTCCATCCATGGGATTTTCCAGGCAAGAATACTGGAATGGATTGCCATTTCCTTCTCCAGGGGATCTTCCCAACCCAGGGATTGAACCCACATCTCTTGTGTTGGCAGGCGGATTCTTTACCCCTGAGTACCAGGGAAGCCCAGTATGTGATGGAGCCCCAGTAAAAACTCTGGGTACCAAAGGCTCGGATGAGTTCCCCTCATTGGCAATACTCTACATATACTGCAAACTGATGTCCTTGAGGAAACTGGGAGCTTTGTGTTCAGAACCTTCCTACTTTGCTCTGAGTCTTGTCCTTTGGCTAGTTCTGATCTGCAGCCTTCCACTGCAATACCACTGCAGTGGTGAACAGAGCACGAAAGAAAAGTTACCCAGTTCTGAGTTATTCTCACAAACTATCAAGCCTGAGAGTGGCTGTGGGGACCTCCTAGGCTGGCCTCCTGGTGGCCAGCTGGTCTGAAGCGACAGCAGCCCTGGGGACTGGCCCACCCTCAGCCAAGCTGAGCAGGAACACAGAGAAGCAGGAAGGGCAGCTGCAGAGAAAAGGCAGCAATTACCAAGCAGTGTGCATTCCCCTCTCCCACACACCACCCCCACCTCCTCCCGCCTCCTGCAAGGTGTCCTAACTTCCTTCGCTGGAAGAGGGCAGGAAGGGAGAAGCAGGGTATATACCAACTTGCCAGCATCTCTCTCAAAAGGGCTGACTGCCAAGCAAGGGATCTGCAGGAACAAGAGAGAGTGGGGGGCTCTGCCAGGGATGAATGTCCCAGAGGGCTGGAAGGTCCCACCAGACCTTCCAAAGAACTCACTGGGGAAGTGTTTGGCTGCCTGTCACTGTATAGTCCATGGGGTCGCAAGGAGTCAAAACAGGACTGAGCAATTTTCACTTTCACCTATTGTCAACTACGGACAGTTGATCTTATCAACCAGCAGGAGACTGACAGGGACCAGTGAGAAGATAGATGGCTTTCCCTCTCTTCCCCTCATTCAGTCTTCCATCCCCAGCACCCCCAACAAACTAGAGCCTGGGAGAAACAAGAAGGACACTGCCCCAAAGCAGACCATGTGGAGAGAACACAAACATCACTTCTCCCACTGCAGGCCCTTCTGCCTTCCTGCCAACGGGAGGAGAAATTCTGCATTGAAAATGAGATCATTCTTAAAGCAGACAGACTTCCAGAAACGCAGAGTGACGGGGGTGCTAAGGAATTCGCCCCAGAGATGATCAAGTGCCTCTGCTACCCAGAGATTAACCTAGTCCAACTAACCACAGTGACTGGAGGAAAATGGAGCTTCATGATAATACCCTGCCAGACAAAGCCTACCAAACAGAGCAGCTACAAACGTGGCTGCACGTTAGGCTGATACACAAAAAGCTCCCAGTACTTGACTATTTGGGACCCAAAAAATGGCTATTTCATAGGATATGAACAAATAATATGTGAATATTTTCAAAATATTTTATTACAAAATTTCCCAACACACAACAAAGCTGAAAGAATGTTATGTAGAATATTCATATGCAAATAACTCAGTTGCAATGATTAACATTTTATCTCACTTAAGGCATGTCTATTCATTCCTCGATATTCATTCATGAATCCATTTTATATGTCTAATGCACTTCAAATTAAAACTGTGGACACTAGCACACTGCCCCAAGTATTTCAGCTTCTGTATCATAAGCCACAGTCCAACATTTATCATTTCACATACAATTCACATAAAATGAAATGCCCTAATTTAAAGCGTAGACTCCCTGAGTTTTCACAAAAATATATACTGTGTAGCCCGAATGTCTTATCAAGACACAGAACACGGAGGCCAAGTTCTCTCATGGCCCTTACCAGCCAAATTCCACAGCAACCCCAAGCCCAGGGACAGCCCGACTGTTTTGCTTTTTTTTCCCATGGTAGGTTAGTGCTGCCTGTTCTTGAAATGTCACAAAAATGGCATTATCTGGTATATGCTTGTTGGTGTAAGGCCTGTCTCCCCGAGCTTTACATTCTGAGGGGCCACGTACAATACAGGCAGGGGTACTGCATGGCTTCCAGTTGCTAGGAGGTATTCCTTTGGACAAATGCACCTGAGTATACCAGATAACTCTCCTATTGGTAGAAGTCTGAACTGTTGGCAGGCCTTGAGTATTACAAATAAAGCTGCTGGGAATATTCTTGTGCAAGAACATTGCTTTCATATTAGAAATAAAAGCTTGCATTTCTCCTGGGAAATAAATACCTAGGAGTGGAACTGCTGGGTCACAGGGCACGGGCACACTCAGTATCGTAAGAAACTGCCAGATCTTTTATGCAAGTGGTTCCACCATTTTATATACCCACCAAGAATGTGTAAGAGCTCTTTTGTTCTAAGATGTTGTCAACATTTGCTGTGGTCAGTCTTTTTAATTTTAGCCACTCTGATGCGTATGCAGTGGTATCTGTTGGTTTAATTTGCATTCCCCCGAGGGCCAATGTTCCAGCACTTTCCTCATGTGCTTACTAGCTATTTATTTCTTTTCTGTGAACTATCTACTCAAATCCTCTAAACATTTGCCTATTTTTTAAAGTGTTTTCCTAAGTTGAACTGTAGAACGTCTTTGCCTGGACAACGGCCCTTTAACAGACAACATGTGTTACAAAATCTTCTCCCAGGCTGTGATTGTCCTATTCTTTATCTTAAAGCATCTTTTAAAGGGTAAAAGTTTCCCATTTTGATGATGTCTTATCTCGTTAATACATTAATGAAGTTAATGAATTAATTTTATATGCATTTTAAACATATCACCAAATCTGAAAATGTTACTTAAACCTTGACAGGGTTTCCATGCCTTAAGTTCTGAAACGTGACACTGATTTCAGCACTTTTACACAACCACTGTGTGTGTAACACAAACGTTCACAGAAGCCATGTTACTGGCTCAAACCCACGCCCATGAGAAGGACAGTCCTGAAATCAAAGTCCAGGAATGCCAATTAAATGTCTGCTATCCACAGACATCACAGAGGCAACGCAAGAGCACTTTGATCATTTTAAGGAATATTTTCATCAGCTCCAATGAGTCACAGAAAGTTTCCAAGCCAGCTGTTTTTCCCTCAAATTTGACAGGATGGACTAAATCTAATTCCTCTGCCACCCAAAAGCCCGGCCAAGGCTGGAACCTCTACTTTCAAAAACTGGTGTACTTGTGTCTTTATCTGCATGTTTTCCCTCAACTGCTCGTGACTCCACATTTAAATTACCCATCTGTTGTGAAGGGAGAAATCAGCTTCTCAGTTACTGTGATTTTTCACCTTATCCACCTCCTAAGTGCCACAGGATATCACAAAAAGCAACATATTTTAGAGGAAAGGCATGTAGTTTACCCATGAGACTTTGTGGAATAAAATCTATCTTAATTTTTTAAATCTTTTAAATAAAAGAGACATCAACAATTCAAAGGTGGAGCAGGCTGTTTGAAGGATACTATTGGAATAAACCAGAGATCAAATTGCCAACATCCGATGGATCATCGAAAAAGCAAGACAGTTCCAGAAAAACATTTATTTCTGCCTTATTGACTATGCCACAGCCTTTGACTGTGTGGATCACAATAAACTGTGGAAAATTCTGAAAGAGATGGGAATACCAGACCACCTGACCTGCCTCTTGAGAAACCTGTATGCAGGTCAGGAAGCAACAGTTAGAACTGGACATGGAACAGCAGACTGCTTCCAAATAGGAAAAGGAGTATGTCAAGGCTGTATATTGTCACCCTGCTTATTTAACTTATATGCAGAGTACATCATGAGAAACGCTGGGCTGGAGGAAGCACAAGCTGGAATCAAGATTGCTGGGAGAAATATCAATAGCCTCAGATATGCAGATGACACCACCTTTATGGCAGAAAGAAAAGAACTAAAGAGCCTCTTGATGAAAGTGAAACAGGAGAGTGAAAAAGTTAGCTTAAAGTTCAACATTCATAAAACTAAGATAATGGCATCCAGTCCCATCACGTCATGGCAAATAGATGGGGAAACAGTGGAAACAATGGCTGACTTTATTTTTCTGGGCTCCAAAATCACTGCAGATGGTGACTGCAGCCATGAAATTAAAAGATGCTTACTCTTTGGAAAGAAAGTTATGACCAACCTAGATAGCATATTAAAAACAGAGACATCACTTTGTCAACAAAGGTCCCTCTAGTCAAGGCTATGGTTTTTCCAGTGGTCATGTATGGATGTGAGAGTTGGACTGTGAAGAAAGCTGAGAGCCAAAGAATTGATGCTTTTGAACTCTAGTGCTGGAGAGACTCTTGAGAGTCCCTTGGACTGCAAGGAGATCCAACTAGTCCATCTTAAAGGAGATCAGTCTCATTGGTAGCACTGATGTTGAAGCTGAAACTCCAATACTTTGGCCACTTGAAGCGAAGAGCTGACTCATTTGAAAAGACTCTGATGCTGGGAAAGATTGAGGGCAGGAGGAGAAGGGGATGACAGAGGATGAGATAGGTATCACCAACTAACCCATGGGTTTGAGCGGACTCCAGGAGTTGGTGATGGACAGGGAGTCCTGGCGTCCTGCGGTTCATGGAGTCACAAAGAGTTGGACACAACTGAACGACTGAACTGAACTGAACTGAAGGAAGGTCTGAATATAGACTTAAACCAGTTAACAGTGCTATAAGTAGTGTTAAACTTCCTGAGTGTGATAATATTGTGCTTATGTAGGTACATATCCTTGTTTTTAGGGAAAAAGTGCTGAAAAATTCAGGAATAAAGTACAATTTAATTAAACAGTTCAAAGGCAAAATGAATAAATAAAATGGTGTGTATGTATCTAGAGTGACCTATAGAAAATGCAAAGCCATCAAAACAACTAGTGAACCTAAACAAACTTTTCTTATAACTGTGTTGAACATTTGAATTTTTTCACACTAAAAAGGTGGGAAAATCCAAATTTCCAGGCCTAATTCTAGTCCTAAAGAATCAGGTATTCCAGATAAGGTATTCCAGATAAGGGTTAAGAGTGTGAAAAGTCTTCCCCCAGGTTAATTCATGATTGGGTTTTGGATAAGTTAAAAATCTAAAAAATTTAAAACTTCGAGCTTTAAGGATGCTTCTGGACACCCTCAGAGAAATCTGATTAGAAGGTGCATTTAGGTAATACTGCATTAGTGCTGCCTTCCTGATGGCTCAGACCGTAAAGAATCTGCCAATCTGCCTGCAATGCAGGAGACAGGTTTGATCCCTGGGTCAGGAAGATCTCCTGGAGAAGAGAAGGGCTACCCACTCCAGTATTCTTTCCTGGAGAATCCCAGGGACAGAGGAGCCTGGAGGGCCACCGTCCTTTCACTTTCACCATGTCCTTAGGAGGGTGCAGGGTAGGAAGTAGTTAACCCAATTAAACTGTCGTGATGTTACCTTCAAAGAGGTCCCAGGGAGAGACAGACAGAGGGAAAGAGAGATGAGAAAGGAAGAAAGATCACTACACAAAGAGCAAACGTGGCCAACTGCCCACAGTCGGTAAGTCCAGATGAAGAGGACACAAGCCTTCCAATGGTCTGAACTTTTCGCTGTTAAATAGGTTTAAAAGTTTCACAACAAAAGGTTAGATAAAAACAGAAACAAAATCGGATTGATTTAAAAATAAATGGAAGGAATGAATGAAAGAATAAGTAAAGTCAAGGATCAAGTCCTAAGCCCAGCAGTAATGGAAAGAACACCAGTTCCGCATCTGCCCTCTGATTTAGGACAAACCAAAGGGAGAACGCGCCCCACTCCAAGTCTCCTCCACACAGTTCTGCCCACAGATCTCCACCTGCTCACTGGCCATTTCCACTGGATACCCTAGGTTTCACCTCCGATTCATCTGGGATTATAAGCCTAACTCCTCTGCCACCCCCTGGTAGCAGGGCGGGGGCTCCGTCTGAGCCAGTATCCCCTGGGTTCTCGCCCCTACAGCACATTCACCCCAAGATCTCACCCAAAACGCACTTCCTCCCACCAGTCATCTCCACCACTCCCCCCAGCAATAGGCACTCCCCCAAATTCTGGATGCAACTTGACCTATGCAGGGTAGGACGGTCCCCTCCCTCACTCTGGTCCCCAATTACACTAACATGCAAGGGGATTCCTAATCAGACACATCAAGCAGGCAGCACCCTCTGAGACCACAAGCAATTAAAAAAAACCAACCCAAATAAAACAAAATATTAGGCCTTCTCGAAAATATACATACTGCTTCAAGCCTGTCCCAGCTCATCCTCAACAATGAGCTGACTCTGCAGAAGTGTGCAGCCCTGTCCACCCACCCAGCCAGGCTGTCCATATGATGTCCCTTTCCCTCTCAGGACTAACTGCCCTCACCTCTGTGCTCTTGAAACTGACATCGACCCATGAAATCGGTAACCTGTGAACGAATGCAGTGCAGTCACCAGCTGTGATCCACACTCCATCACAGGAGAGATGCTTTGCCATCTGAGACACAGGGTGATTGTTAGAGATGGTGTTAAACCCTTGGTGGAGTCAGGAGAAATAATGAGATTGTATCCTGACCACTTGTCTAGAAAACTCATCAAAATGCACAATGAGACGTTGAACCTGGTATACCTGCAGTGTCTCCTACTGTCCATGGCTTTCTTCTCTATCCACTGAAAAATGATTTTTAATTCTAGAATTTGCCAGGGATTGTCATGAGACGTCAGTTTAGGGCTGGCCTGAATCTACTTTTCTTTCCTTTAATAAAAACAGGCCATTGGTCCCTTGAGTGTCCTTGTCACCTCTTCTAATTTGTAGGATTCCCCAGAGTATAACTGCCCAGAAAATGTTAGCTGCGGTTTTGAGAGTGCTGAAAAGCCTCAGCTGGTTCATATTTTAGTCTTCCTTTCCCTACTCCCTTGACCACATGCACTTCATCCATCCAACAAGTATCTACTGCTCTGCGGCCCAAAGGACAGTGACCTTGCCAGGGGCTGGTGTTAGATCCGATATGACCTCTGTATCTGCTCCTTGCGGAGCGCAGCACCTGGACAGAGTAAACCCCATTAATTTAACTGGACGATTTACACACACACACAACAATGTAAATATATATGTTTTTGTGCCATCTAGATGGCAAAAATTGAATTGATGCTTTCGAACTGTGGTGCTGGAGCAGCCTCTTTTGAAGAGTCCCTTGGACAGCAAGGAGATCAAACCAGTCAATCCTAAAACAAATCAACCCTGAATATTCACTGGAAGGATTGATGCTGAAGCTCCAATACTTTGGCCACATGATGCAAGAGCCGACTCATTGGAAAAGACCCTGGTGCTGGGAAAGATTGAGGGGGTGACAAAGGATGAGGAGGCAGGTTGGATGGCATCACTGACTCAATGGACACGAGACCGAGCAAGCTTCAGGAGACAGCGAAGGACAGGGGAGCATGGTGTGCTGTATGCCATGGGATCACAGAGTCAGACACGACTGAGCAAGAGAACAACAACAGATGGTAAAACAAATCTGACACACTTCCAGGTGGTACTAGTGGTAAAGAACCTGTCTGCCAATGCAGGAGACATGAGATGTGGGTTCAGTCCCTGGGTCGGGAAGATTCCCTGGAGGAGGGCATGCAACCCACTCCAGTATTCTTGCCTGGAGAATCCCGTGGACAGAGAAGTCTGGCACGTTGCAGTCTACTGGGTTGCAAAGAATCAGGCACAGCAGTAGCAGCAGCATTCTGAAAACAAAACCAGACCACAGGCTGGTTCTGGGTGAGGGACAGGAATGACCAGGGCAGGTCCAGCCAGGACCCCATGGGCTTCATCCACTCAGCTGCCCCACCCCCACACTCCAAGTCTGTCCCTTTCCTCCTGATCCTGCCCCAGTTGAAAAACCAAAGTGATAGTCACCTGCTCAGGTGACCCCCAACTCAACTCTCACTGGCACATTTTGCCCTAACTTCCATACCCAACCCCTCCCTCAGCTCCACCCTCACCAAACAGACTGGCCCCCACCCACCCTGGCTGAGGTCACCTGGAATAAAAGTCACCAGGCACCCAGGTCACCACCCTGCACTCAGGCGCCACTGCACAAACTGTCGCAAACACTGGCCTCTTGGCTGTGTTCCAGAAAAAGCCAGCTAGTCTGCTGCCAAAGGTTCCTAGGAGTATGACCCAACAAAATCTGACCAGCTGAAAAGGCTGAAGTCTCAAAGCTTTATGCCAGATACTGAGAAGCTAATGTTTGGGCAGAAAGCACAGATATATTTAACAGGTGTCATCCTGACAGGGCACAATCTCTTCCCAGTAGTGGCTAAATGTCTGTAATATCACCTTAGATAATAAAAGTCTTGCCCTAAATAGAACATTTCTGCTCAACGAATAATTCAGATCGGCAGAACAAGGTGCTTTCGGCTCTCTATAAGCTAATAAGGATTTTAAGACACAAAGTTATCAAAAATCACAGGATGGTCAATTTTTAAAAGGCTTTCACCGTTTTCTCCATGCACCCGAATATTCATTTCTTTGACTAATAACTCTTGAAATCCCTGCCATACAATGAACAAGAGAAGCCACTCTGCTTACAGTCCAGTGGAGGAGCAAGACAAAAATAAAAGTTCATTTTGGTGAGTATTAATATTAGGGTATTTAGGGTGGGCTAACTCCCAGGTGGCTCGAGGTAAAGAATCTGCCTGCCAATGCAGGAGATGCAGGTTCAAACCCAGGGTGGAGAAGATCCCCTAGAGAAGGAAATGGCTATCCACTCCAGTATTCTCACCTGGGAAATTCTATGGACAGAGGAGACTGGTAGGCTCTAGTCCACTGGGAACACAAAGAGTGGATATAACTTAGTGACTAAACAACAACAACAAAATTAGACTAAAAGAGTATAGGGGACAATGTAGATGAAAACAATCACTTGGGAAGAACCATTCTCTTGAATTTTAAAGATACAGCACTTTGAAGTACAATCTTCTTTATAAATGTTATCAATAGCATCGGGCTTCCCTCATGGCTCAGCTAGTAAAGAATCCACCTACAATGTGGGAGACCTAGGTTCAATCCCTGGGTTGGGAAGATCCCCTGGAGAGGGAAAAGGCTATCTACTCCTCTATTGTGGCCTGGAGAATTTCATGGACTGTATAGTCTATGGGGTCGCCAAGAGTTGGACACAACTGAGCCACTTACACTGTCACTCACAGTTTTTCTATATTTTTTTAATTAAGATTGTCAAACTTAAGTCTTAAGTCAAGAAGGAAATATCAATAACTCTTACAAAAGAATTTTAAAAGCAAAACCAAAAACTAAGGGGAACAAAAATTTAGCAGTAGTTCAGTATTCACATAATTTTAGCTTATCAATGAGTCACATTTAAGGCTAAAGTAAGGGAAAATCAAAATGTTGCAGAACAAATAAATGACTACTTCTGCCCAAACTTTCCTCCTAATCAGAATGAACGAAATAGGACTGCTTCCTACTGGCCTAAGTACTTGTATGTCGAAACTATTAGAAAGGACTTGCTCATTTTATTTATTTATTTATTTTTACTTTTCTTTACTTTATTGTGTTGGTTTTGCCATACACTGACATGAATCCGCCATGGGCATACATATGCTCCCCCTCCAAAACCCCCCTCCCTCCTCCCTCCCGATTCCCTCGCCCTGGGTCATCCTGGTGCACCAGCCCCGAGCATCAAACCTGGGCTGGTGATTGATTTCACATATGACAATTAACATGTTTCAATTTTAAACAATTCTCTACATCTTAATAATTTTTATTTCTTTAACTCCAACACTTATAAACATCAAGAGGATTTTGCATTCTATCTTATGGCCCATGACATAAACGTTAAAAAAAAAAAAATCCACGCATGTATCACATAATTCTGTAGCACCTTTTACATTCAAGGCAGTGTGGAAGAGACACAAAAAACACAGCTTATGCCATCAGCACCCTTTTGATCTCTGAGAGGGAAGTAAGACTTTTCCCTATAAATTTGTTCACTCCAATATTTACTGGGTGCCTATTATGCACAGGCCATCATTTAAGCACTGGAGAGAAAAAGAAAATGGAACACGGTGTTTACCTACACCAAACCCCAGGAGTAATTCTCCCAGCCCCAGCAAGTACTCTTGACCAGGGTGAGTGAGCTTCGACCCACCTCCCTTTTTTGTATGAACCAGGGCCTAACAATAGTTTTGACTTTTTAAATCAGCTGAAAAGAAATCAAAAGAAAAATGTAATAACATAAAAAAAAAATGATAGCGACTGACTCACACTGTTGTACGGCAGAAACCAACATGACACTATAGTTATCCTCCAATCTAAAAAATTAGAAAAAAAAATGATAGTTGTTTCCAGGGAGATCATGTGATCACCATGCTGACCTCTGATCAGAACAATCCTGGTAACCCATCCCCAACCAGTGGTGGTAAGACAGGCAGTGTGGCACCAAGGAGCCCTGTTCTATGCAAAAAAGAAAAAGCCCCCTTCTTCCGCAGAGTGTGAACAGGGAAGCAGGAAATCCCACGGCCGTCAGCTGCCATCGTGAACCCCAGAGGAGCCAACCTTAATCATCCCAGAGGATGACAGACACCAATGCTGAGAAGTGCTCTGAGGACTTCCTGAACCACTGATCCTACTGCATCTAGGGCGAGCACATCACATCTGTTTGAATGAAATCAATTCCCGTTTACGGGGGTCTGCGTCTGGTGTCTGTTCCTAACACTGATCATAAAGTTCTTGCCTTTATGATCAAGCAAGAATGAAAGACAACAGATGAGCACAGTACAAAACTAAACACCTGTTCTGTTCAAGGGGGTATCACCATCACCATGTACAACAACTGCAGTTGATAAGAAATGCTTACTATGCATCACTTTGCATAAGTGTGAGTATTATCTCCATTTGAGAGATGAAGAAATAGTTCGAGATGTTGAGAGGTTTGTTGACTTACTAAAAGGTCAAAAATGAGTGGTAGAGCTAGTCCTTGGGTCCAGTTCAGTCTAATACTGTGTTGTCATACTCTTCTCATCTGCTAGAGGAATCTGTGGATCAATGAAGATGCTAAAACAGTACCTGCAGAGGGCACTACAGATGCTCATGCTGGGGGTGGGGGAGAGGAGGGTTGCAAAACCCACTGGGAAGAGGATCAAGTGGAAGGTAGAAGAACTGATGGGGTAGCTGCATCTTGACAGACACACAGGAGCCACACAAGGAAAGAGCAGGGCGGGGCTGTCACAGAAGAAACAGCAAGCACAAATGCAAGACCTCAGAGAGTGACTAGATGTGGGTAAATTAATACAAATATAAAGAGAGCAGTTTAAGATTGGCTAGAGAGCATAAGAGGGGTAAGATCATGAGGAGCCTCCTAGATGGTGCTAAGGAATCTAAACTATACCTTGAGGACCAGGAAAGCTAGTCAAGCTTTCCAAATAAGCAATACAATCGAACTTGCACTTTATGAAGATGACAATGCCTGAAGGATGAAATAGGACCAGTTATGAGTCATCTAAGGGCTCCCCTGGTGGCTCAGAAGTATAGAATATGCCTGTGATGCAAGAGATCACCTGCAATGCAGGAGACACGAGTTTGATCCCTGGGTTAGGAAGATCCCCAAGGAGGACATGGCAAACCACTCCAGTATTCTTGCCTGGAAAAATCCCATAAGCAAAAGAGCCTGGCAGGATACAGTCCATGGAGTCGCAAAGAGTTGGGCATGACTAAGCAACTGAACAACAACAACAGTTAAGCACTTTGGTTAAATCTAATAAAAGAGGCATCTCACTTTGGGATAAAATTATAAAAAGTCGTTGTAAGACAAATACCTAGGAAGTTGCACCATGTTTATGTACAGAAATACTCATTATTATACATGCATTCTAGTCCCAATTTGTGCAAACTCCAAGAGATAGTGAAAGACAGGGAAGCCTGGCATGCAGCAGTCCATGGGGTTGCAAAGAGTCAGATACAACTTAGTGACTGAACACACACACTTATCTGTCCCAAACTGTTCTATGAGTTCAATACAATCCCAGTCAAAATTCTGAAATATTCTTCATGAAACTTAACTTGATGTGCAGATTCTAAAAAGACACAGGCAAGGAAAGGTCCCAAAACAATGAGGACAATGATGAAAAAGACAGGATAGAAGAACTTGCCTAATTCCGCATACCAGGAAAAAAACATGGTCATAGGTATCCATACACAAAAGGTGATACAGCAGATTAGTGTAGAAAGAAGACACTTCAACTAATGGTGCAGGACATTTTCATTATTCATTCTTTAAAAATATTAGATCCCTACCCAATAATACATACAATAAAAACTAAACCCCATAGTTTAGACATCTAAATGTAAAAGGCAAAATTTAGTAGTTTATAGAACAAAAGAAAATGTTTTATGATCTCTGTTAGAAAAGATGTCTTAAATAAAGCACAAACCATAAAGAAGAAAATAGAAAAATGCTATTATCAATATATCAAAAATCTAAAAATTCTATTCAACAAATTATACTACAGAAAATGACAACATGAATAATCACAGACTGGGAGAAGCTCTTTATCACACAATCAAAAGTTTCAAGATGAAGAAATTCTACAAATCAAAATTTTAAATTATATAAAATTTAAAAACCTAGACAATAGGTTTTATATATATATATATTTTTTTTTTAATTCACAGAAAAGGAAACTCGAATAGCTATTCTCACTAGTAACCTCACTGATGGTGAGGAAAATGCAAATTTAAAACACAAATACTACTTCACACCCACTAAACTTACTAAACTTGCAATATTAAAGGTTACAAAGCATTGGTAATGTGGTTGCTGCACATGGGTAGCTGTTTTCATGGTGGGTGGGAGTGTAAAGTGATACAACCACTTTGAGGTTGGGGGGAAAAAAACGGTGATACTTAGTAAAGTTTAATGTGTGTATTTGCTATGACCCAACAATTCCAATCCTAAATTATGCTCTAGAAAAGGACTTAGACATGTATACAAGGGAATAGACAGCTTCAAGAGCGTTCAGGGCAGCAGTGTTTGAAAGAAAAAAATGAAAACAAAGTGGTCCTGGACTCCAGGATGGCTAAAGAAAAAGCACATTCATATAGTGAAGAACTATATATATGAAAACAAAGAGCCAGTCTGGTAGAATCTTAAGCAAATAGTGTCGAATAGTTGCCAAGGATGAGCCTATTCATAAAACGTTTGACATGTGCTAAACAAATGTATGGGCTTCCCTTGTGGCTCAGAGGTAAAAGAATCCGCCTGCAACACAGGAGATGTGGGTTTGATCCCTGGGTTGGGAAGATCCCCTAGAGAAGCAAATTGCAGCCTGCTCCCATATTCTTGCCTGGGAAATCCCACGGACAGAGAAGCCTGACAGGCTACAGTCCAAGGGGTTGCATAACAGTTGGAAATGACTTAGCAACTAAACAACAGCAATGACAAACAAATGTATATGTATATATATATATATACAAATGTATATATAGTATACAATATGCAACATATTATATTAAGTTATATATGACTATTATACTATATATATATATATATATCATACATGCAGCATAGCATTGTTATATTACTATCTGTATTATATGTTAGTCTCTCAGTCTTGCCTGACTCTGCAATCTCATGGACTGCAGCCCACCAGGCTCCTCTGTCCATGGGATTTTCCAGGCAAGGATACTAGAGTGGGTTGCCATTTCCTTCTCCAGGGGATCTTCCCAACTCAAGGACTGAACCTGGGTCTCCTGCATTGCAGGCAGATTTTTTACTGACTGAGCCACCAAAGGAGCTATATATTATACTATACATATTATAAAGAAATGTATGACAATGATTATCACAAAATGTTTAATAAGATTGGTTGTAAAGGGATAACACAGGAGAGGAGAAACCAAGAATTTGGTAATATTTTACTTCCTCATCTGTATGGTGGCTACATGGTAAGTCACTGCATTATTTATATCTATTTAAACATTTTACAAGTAGATACAGTTTTAGAGAGCAACACATAGAAACATTTACATTCTAAAAGAGAGATGGCTCTCCATCAAAAAGCAAAATGCATGAAATAATTTGTAAATATAACATTCAGTAAGTGACAAGCATCTTATTCAAATTGATTTGACTCAAAAAATGGAAAAGTTAAATGCAGGTATTCTTTCAATAAACGCAACACAGATTTTTATTTTCATATAAGGGAAAAAAATTAACTTCTAAATAAAATTTACCTGTGAACCCAGATCAAACGACTTTCCAGTAGACCAATTCAGGCAAATTGAATTAAAAACAGAGTGTGAAACTGTACAATAGCAACATAATAAACAAGAACCAAAGAGAGAGACCGGAGAGAACAAAACAGCACTGAGTCTGCACTAGGTGATGGCAGCAAAGGCTGTCAAACCTATACAAGGTATGAGAAATAACAGTTAGATAGTACTGGTGATGGAATGAAATTATTTTCTCCAGTCATATTTTCTCACTCCAAATTAAGACTGATGCTTGCTGGCTTCCATGCAGAATGAGTCACGGGGTTAAATCTGTAGGAACACATGCAGGAAAGCAAGCCTGGCATCTTTCCAAGCACAGCAAACAGCTGTTTCCACTCTGCACTAACTAAACGCCCCCCACCACCACCCCAGCCCCCATCCACGTTAGAGCATGGAGAGCATCCACGGCAGATGAGGGCAGCCACGCTACAGCCAGATCGACCCGGCAAGACACCTGGATCTCCAAGGTGGCCAGAGGCTAGCCCCAAGCCTTCAAATCTTGTGTAAATATCTTTTCTAAAGACTTACCAAGTAGCCTCAAAATTTCTTTTGAGTCTAAAGGAACTTATGGTTCCCAAGGGAAAGGATGGGGAGAAAGGATAGTTAGGGAGTTTGGGATGGACATGTGCACAGCACTGTATTTAAAATGGATAACCAACAAGGACCTACTGTACAGCTCAGGGAACTCTGCTCAGTGTTCTGTGCAGCCTGGATAGGAGGGGAGCATAAGCGAGAATGGATACCCATGTATGCATGGCTGAGTCCTTTCCTGTTCACCTGAAAACTATCACAATATTGTTTGTCCATCAACTATGTGTGCATGCTAAGTCACTTCAGTTGTGTCCAACTCTATGCAACTCTATGGACTGCGGCCCGCCAGGCTCCAATGTCTGTGGGATTCTCCAGGCAAGAATACTGGAGTGGGTTGCCATGCTCTCCTCCAAGGGATCTTCCTGACCCAGGGATCAAACCTGTGTCTCTTACGTCTGCCTGAATTACCAGGCAGGTTCTTAACCACTATCACCACCTAGGAAGCCCCAGTTGACTATACCTCAATACAAAATTTTAAAAAAAATTACTTTTTAAAACAAATTTCCTTTGATTCTAATAGGTTATCTACAGCAAATTTGTCCTCAGGCCTCATCAATCTGATCAGAGCTGAATTACTCAGTGATATGCCCTTAAAAGATATCCACATCAGCCAAAGGTAACCAAGACACACCCTTGAAAAGCCAATGTTAAATGCAGACCAAATGCCTGAAGCACTCTCATTAAAAAACAATAATAACTGAAGAGGAAATACTACCTTGGCTCCTAGCCCTAGCAGAAGAAACGGCTAAAGCAATGGACTCCAGAAAAAGGGCCCCTACAGTGGCCCCTAGACATAAAGAGAAGGAAGAAACAGACATCCTAAATCTCTGGTCCTCTAGCAGAAATGGCCAGATCTGCAGGACTAAACACCAAACACGCATCCGCCGAGATTTATACTCAGAGCTGCGTAGATGCTGGAACAGTGGATACTGGAGCACCGGAGCCAGCCTGAGCACCCCCACCTCTCCCAACAGATGGCTGAGGCTTTCCCAGGGATCTGGGTAAACTGTAGATGGGTTCTCTGTACATACAGAATTTATTTAAGGGAAGCTAATTTTAAAACGTTCTGTTTATCTTAGGACAGAATGAAGTCGAACCACACAGGAGATGCAGAAATACCCCCAGACACGAACTAACTTGTGTATTTTCAGGATATTAAAGCAGTACGCTGGAGTAACATCAAAAGACTGAAATATATCTGAATTCTAGCAAGAGAAAACAGTGCAGACCCAGAAGGGATCAGAGGGTAAATCTGCAACTTGAAGGCTGACATGCACCCCAGAGGCAGACAAAGATGTGTCAAGGGTACTCAGAACCCACTATGAACATGACTTCTAGGACATCTACTTGCCTCAAAAAGATGCTACCCAGTATCACAAAAACTCATTTCTTAAATCATCAAAAATTTTTCAAGCATGCAATAGTCTGCTTAGTTCCACAGCCTTATGTATTCTCCAAAATGGAGCAACCCACTCCACTTTACCATTACAAGTACTTTGATGAAAAATCTGAGCAACAGAAAGGCAGATAAAATTGATTTTAGGGCTGTCAGAACTCTGATAATTCTTTCCATTTGAGACCAGGATCATTTTGAGTGACCTGCTACACAGTTCTTAAATGGCTATGAATCCAGGTCATCAGATTTTCCCAAACTACAATGTCTTTCTGGAGGGAAAAAAAGGGGGGGCGGGGGGTGGGAGGTAGATATTCTACTGGGACCAAATAACTTAGAGGGTAAATTTCCAATACTAACTAGAGTGGAAAGCTCACATGATTCTTAATCCAAGCTATCTTGTTGCCAATCAGCTGAAAATGAGAATCTCTCATTGTCTAGTAATCTCTCTGAGACACGTGATTTTAAAGCAAAGCTAAAGTGTAGATCTCTCCTTTTACTTCTGAACCCAGGTTAATGTTTGGTCTTTTTAAAATTGTGTGCAAGGGACTTCCCTGGTGGTCCAGTGATTAAGACTTCACCTTCCAGTAGAGGGATTGCTGGTTTGATCCCTGTTCTGGGAGATAACATCCCACATGCCTTGTGGCCAAAAAACTAAAACATAAAAAAAGAAAGAAAGAAACAATACTGTAACAAATTCAACAAAGACTTTTTTAAAAAGGTAACTATGTTTGAAAATAATACTAAAACGTGTTCAAGAATTCCCTCTGAATACTTTTTAGTGCTTGGTTCCATACAATCTGGGCTGCCCTTGTGGCTTAGACAGTAAAGAATCTGCCTGCCAACATAGAAGACCCGGGTTCGATCCTGGGCTGGGAAGATACCCGGACAAGGGAATGGCTACCCACTCCAGTGTTCTTGCCTGGAGAATTCCAGGTTCAAAGGAGACCCACCTAGGGGTCTCAGAGTTGGACACAACTTCCAGTAGTCATGTATGGATGTGAGAGTTGGACTGTGAAGAAAGCTGAGCGCCAAAGAATTGATGCTTTTGAACTGTGGTGTTGGAGAAGACTCTTGAGAGTCCCTTGGACTGCAAGGAGATCCTACCAGTCCATCCTGAAGGAGATCACTCCTGGGTGTTCACTGGAAGGACTGGTGTTGAAGCTGAAACTCCAATACTTTGGCCACCTCATGCGAAGAGTTGACTCATTGGAAAAGATCCTAATGCTGGGAAGGATTGGGGGCAGGAGGAGAAGGGGATGACAGAGGATGAGATGGCTGGATGGCATCACCAACTCGATGGACATGGGTTTGGGTGGACTCTGGGAGTTGGTGATGGACAGGGAGGCCTGGCGTGCTGCGATTCATGGGGTCACAAAGAGTCGGACACGACTGAGCGACTGAATTGAACTGAACTGAACTACTAACACTCATTTTTCATACAATCTGGCCAGTTGAAAATGCTGTTCAATTGAACACAAAACAGCACACAGTTCCTCTGGTGGAAATATTATGGCCTTCTTATCTTTTCATTCTAGACTGACTCACAAAGGATTAAGCAACTGGCACCAAACGATTAAAGGAAAGGAATTTCACCAAGACCTCCTCATTCAATGGCGTCAAAAGGTGAGCAGCAATGTATTGTGTCTGTTAATTACTAAGCAGTCTAAGATATACTGAAAGTAAAAAGGAGGAAAAAAAATTCGAAATGATTAACACTCATCAAAATCAAACAGATAGTTAGTTCATCCATGCATTTAATTCTAAATATAATCAGTCTAAATAAATAAGACTGCTAGGGCCTGACTATTACTACTAAATTTCAAAACCTGCTGTTAGAGATTGTGACAGAATTAAATAGCAGTGGTTGACCATTTTAAAGTAGTTGTCCATCAGTGGTTCTGAGTATGTACTGCTGCTGCTGCTACTAAGTCCCTTCAGTCATGTCCGACTCCGCGCGATCCCATAGACGGCAGCCCACCAGGCTCCCCTGTCCCTGGGATTCTCCAGGCAAGAACACTGGCGTGGGTTGCCATTTCCTTCTCCAATGCAGGAAAGTGAAAAGTGAGAGTGAAGTCGCTCAGTCGTGTCCAACTCTTCGCGACCCCATGGACTGCAGCCTACCAGGCTCCTCGATCCAACAGGACTTGTTAAATTGAAAAGACAAGTAGATGTTACATCTGAAACTGAAAACTGAAAAGAGGAAAAAGTGTTCTAGAGTGACACCTACCGGTGACGTGTGATGTGGTAGCACAACACTATTAGACAAAGTAAACAGAAGTTTACATCCCCCAGCAAGTTAGAAGCTGTAAGACTGAATGACATTGCAAAGGGAAAATCTAAACAAAAACATTACATATACCAGGGTCTGTAACTACAAAATAAGTCTAAAAGCATGTCATGATCCTTCTTGATCAAAGATCTTCAAATCAGTAAATCTGAAAGAGGTTTCCCTTGGCTCCAGTTGGTCAAGCAAGTCAGTTTTTTATGTGTGAATTAAAGATTAGATACTTCCCAGTGGTGTAGTGGTAAAGAATCGGCCTGCAATGCAGAAGGCTCAGGGAATCATGGGTTTGATCCCTTGTTCGGGAAGATCCCTGGAGCAGGAAATGGCAACTCACTCCAGTATTCTTGCCTGGAAAATTCCATGGACAGAGGAACCTGCCAGGCCTCAGTCTACAGGGTTGCAAAGAGTTGGACATGACTGAGCACAAACACAAACACACACACACACAAAGGTAATATGTTCAATGTACTCATGTTTCTTTCATATTTTAAAGAATAAAAATGGAAAAGGCAAACTTGAGCTCTGCAAAAAGCTAAGTATTTTATCAGTTTTCAATTTAAGTTGAAGGCTGAAATAAAAAGCAAACACCTGCTTTAAAAATCTAACTTGTATATAAACCTCCAAGTTTCAGTTTCAAAATATCACTTTTGAAAAAAATGACCTCCAAGATCAACAAAAGGCCAGATAGTCACACTTTCCCTAAAAGGCACATTTCAAAAGACTGGGTCCTTTTCCACTCTACTTTCACACACAAATGTTAGAAATAATGTTTAATGTGACTAGTGTCATCATCTCCTTCAGAATCTCAGTGCAAAACAACTCAAAAACCATTAGTTGAGCCCATGTACTTCTTCTCAAACTAAGATTTTCAAACATACGGTCTCAAACACAATTTTAGTCAAAAGAAAAGTTAACTGGTGATACGATAGGAAGCATAGTTTTCTTAAAAAAAAAAAAAAGGTATAATATACCATAGACAGCTAGAAAGAAAAGATAATCAACTTCGACTCCAAGAGTCCCATAAAATCTTGCAAACTAGAGAACCTAAAATGCAGGAGATGGTGAGGGGCAGCGAGGTCTGGTGTGCTGCAAAGAGTCAGACACAACTTAGCCACAGCACAACAGCAAAAATCCAGTACAATGATGAAATGAATAAAAGAAAACCTGGTTTTAGTCTTGGATCATTCAATAATCAGTTGGGTTTCCAAGAAGTATATAACCTTTAAGGAGTCAGATAATCTTTCCAGGCCTCATGGTAAGGCCACAGCCAAGATTCCAGTTTCTGTGATTTCCCCACCCGTGTTATTGACTTGGGTATCAATGTGCACGCACCAATGACAGATAAATACAGCAACCAAATAGAAGTGGCTCCATCTTTCTAGTATCCTCTGCTATAAGGAAGCAATACAAATAGGATCACACGCTCACACTGCAGTGCAACTGCTTACAACAGAGAGAAACCTCCTTTCAACTCCAGTGCCTTCCACGTGGCACACAGTCAGAACTTATCACTGACCGAAAAAAAAAAATAGCTGCGGAAAAAGAATGCTCGTTATGTAACAAGCAAGACTCCAATGTCAACTCTCTGTCTGGAGATTTTTCTGGTAATACAGGTACCTCTCGCATTTCCACATTATCTTTTATACACTATGTCTGTTTCACAACAATTACAGGATCAATGTGTAAAATGTCTAAAAGGCTGTAGATCCTCAAATAGGATGGAACTTGCTCTAAAATGCTGGAATATCAAAGTTGGAATGTGTTCATTTTGGTCCTAACATTTTCTAAATGTATCACCTGCCTGTTAAAACTGATTCAGATCTTGAACCACTGGGGACAGGGATACAATACACACTTTCGATGCTAATTCTCACCAACAGGACATTTAATAAAACAACTGCTTCAGATATAGTCAAACCTCTCTACCCAGAACTGCCAAGGGCAAAGTGGAAAAAGATGATGTGCTTTGCTTGCAAATGGCTACAAAAACTTTTGAAAACAGCATTAAAATGTTGTTCATCAGTTCCCTCTATTTGGAGCTTAAGTAGCATGAGTTCTCATTTAGATATTTTAAAAAGTGTGGCCAGAGCCCTTCCTTCTTCTACCCTTCTGCCTGTTTAAGTCAACTGACTGGCATTTAAGGTCAAGTGACAAAGAAACACAAAGTTTACTTATGCCAAAGGTGAATTAATATGTTTTCTGTGGAATTCAAACTGTATCTTTTTTCTCTACAATACACAATATTAGTTCTCAGAGTGTAAATTTATTCAATGATTTCAACTGCACTATTTTCATCATTTAAATTTAACTGTTTAAATTCATTCACTCATCAAATAATTTTTTATTGAGCATCTATTAATGGTCAAACTCAAAGAGTTGGGAATAGCAATCAACCAGAAGGGATGAGTGGGACAGGAAGGCAGTACACATGAAAACAAATAACTTCAGATAGTGGTAAGTGCTTCTTAAAAAACAACTAGTTAACGGATGACTATAGTCTTCCGATTTACTTTTTTAATATAAGTAAATACATTCCTTGCAGACCTCAGGAAACACAGAATCTAGAATCATTTTAAAAGGGAAAGTTTATAGCTCAGATTCAATACACATGTGGATTGCAGTTTTAATATCCTAAATATGAGTCAAAGGAAGTATAAAAGAAATCGAGAACCACTGAAATATGAGATGAAACAGATTTAAAACATCTGCTCTCTCTCTCTCTGCTGGATAAGCACAGGAATAGAAAGGTGAATATCCTTTTTTTTAAAGAGAAGACAAAGGAAAAAAATAGAGAAGCTCGCCCATATTTATGGTACTCTGTGATATTTAAAGGCAACTACAACGCACGATAAGAAAGCTACATAAAGGCAAAAATATTTAAAATAATCTTCAAGAATATTCAAATCACTCCCCTCTCCCCCGCCCCGCGCATACACACACATCCCAGCAGCTTTATCCTCCTCTGAGCTGCACTTAAAAGCTGCTGGTTTGGCAAGAACTTATTTTCTGACTCTGGCTCATTTCAGACTCTCCAAAATACGCACGGCCAAGGTAAACTGTTTCTCTTACGCCTATCTTCAATTCCACGACGAGCCAAGAAGGAGTGGATCGACCCAACCTCCATCTCGGCTGCGCACTGCAGGTAAGGGATCGGCCGGGAAGGGGCTCCCCGCTCTGCCCGGCCCCTCCAGCCCATCCTCCAGGCCCACCGAGCGCGGCCTCCGCCCCGCGCCCAGGGGAGGACAGATACGGAGGATGCAGGAGGCGCTCGGCGGCATCTGGGGGAGGTGGTTCCGCAGCGCCCACGCCACCCCCCTGGAGCCCCTCCCCCGGGGCCACCCCGGACCCCGGCTTCGGAGCGCCTCTGACCTCTCCGGGCCCCGGGGCTGCTGCTGCCGCCGCTGGTGCAGCCGGTCGGACTGCCAGAGCTGCTGCTGCTGCTGTTGCCGCCGCCGCCGCTGCCCTTGGCATTCTTGCGCGGGGCCATCGCGCGCACCGCTGGAGCAGGCAAGGGTGGGGGGCTCCCTCCGGGCGCGGGCGCTGCAGCGGGTGCGGGCCGCGGCTCCTGCTGCTGCACGGGTGTCTCGGCACGGCCCGCAGCGCCTCCGCGGACCTCTCGCCGGCGCGCGCCCGGCCCTCGCGTGCGCCGAGCTGGTGACTGCCTTCCCGGCGCGAGAGCGCGCCGCTCACCCGCCCTGAGGCCAAGCCCCCGCCCGGCGAGCCCCGCCCCTCCCCGCCCACAGGAGGCCGAGTGACGGCGTATACGGCCAGTCACAAGGGCCTCTATGAGGGGGCGGAACCGTGCCGCGTTTCCCCGCCCAGCGGCAGGTTTAGCACTGTTCTGGCGCGGCGCTGCGGCCTGTGAGAGCCAGCAGCTTTCGACTTTCCAGTCTGTCCTGGTCCTTTGGAACGTGGCAGACGTGGAAGGCAAGAGGACTCTCGCGAGCTTTGGCGGACCCTGTACAATGGGGATGGGGCGGGGCGGGCGACACGTGTGCAGCGTCTGGACTGGAGCTCACCCCGTCCTGGCCTTTCACAGGGAATTTTGCCCGTGTCCCACTTCCCTGTGCACACAGAGAGCCAAGTGAGGCAACGTCCCTTCTTTCGAAAAAACTGTATTCGTCCGTATTAACATTACGACATTTCTGAAACGGTGATGTTAGAACTAACGAAATGCTTAAGCCATACGTAGTTGGTTTTAAGGCAGGAAGCCACTCTGTGCCATCAGCGTTTTTAGAAGATCTTAGTTAAGAGGTGCAAATATAAAGCAAAAAGTTTTTTTATTTCCTTGCCCTGCTCCGCACCCTCTATCTGAAATCTCTCTCCGCAGCGCTGACGTCTTCATTCCTCTCCCTTGATGTCCCCACCGTGGGTCCCCGCCCCCCGTGCAGGGGCAGGTAGTCTAGGCCTTCAGCTGCTTCTGACCGCACGTGGTCTTAAGACTATCTGGGCCCCTGGACGAGCCAGATAGGAGCTTGAGATCAGGCACATAGTTGTCATCATCTTTGTGTCGCCAGCCGTCAACACAAGGCCTGATGATTTGATACATTTCTGGTAACTTCTTAACACTCTCCACCAATTCTTGACCATGTTTCAGAGCACCGCCTGGGAGTGTCTTAACAGGGCCAAGGAACCAGAGTCACGGTTGCGAAGTGGCACCTGCTTTTATTCCTCTTCTCCAGTTCTGCCACCGCGCACTGGCAGGTCCTTGGCCTCACCCGCCTCTTCTGAATTCACAGAAGCCCCTTGGAGGGTGGCACTGCGTAATGAGAAGGCCTCTCTCTCCTTTTTGTGAAATTGTGTTAGATAGTTATCAAGATAGAGCAGGGCAGCAGAGCTCACGGTTTGTACTGTAGCAGCTTGTTCAGTTTTTATCTCATGGCCTCTCCTTCTGCCTTCATCCACCCTTTTTCTCATCCAAATCCCTTAACTGTTGTTTCATTGGGTGGAGGGGGGTGGAGAGCTGAACTAAGAGACAAATCTAAGTGAAAGAGCTTAGTATAAAATTATAATGAGAAATGAGCTGAGCAGACAATGCTCCAGATACTTGAATTCTTAAATTCTGACAAGAATCCTTGTGGTGTCTGTTTCTTGGGTGTGAGTTAAATCAGGCCCAGAGAGATTAAGTAGGTAATAGAGCTAGTAAGTGATGGAGCAGGGATGCAATATGGTTCCATCTAACTCCAGAGTCTAAGGTCAGAATTCTCCTTCCAGGGACAAGTTTCAGTTTTGAACAGAGGATGTCTCACTGGCTCCTTCTTCTCTTAGCAGATGTCTCCTGGAAGCCTCCTTGGCCCAACTGCAAAGATAGGTCTGAAAAAACTTGATGGTGGTTACTTAGCAAGGTCCACTTCTTTGGAGAAATTAAGTTTCTCTGATAACAAACTCCACGATGTCATGGAATGATGTTTTGCCGAAACTGTCACTGTATTTCAGAATACAGTGAAACCATTTTCCTCTATTTCCAGAAACCAAACCTGGTACCGCTGATAAGACACATAGCTGGGCATCTTAGCCAGTACCAGACCAAAATCGAGGTTTCGTATATAGAGATCAGGAGAAGTTAGAGGTTTCCTGACTTCCTCCATGTAATGCAAGAAGCAGCTGCAATGATATTTATATGCTCACTATCCAATGATATTTATATGCTCACTATTATAAAATAAAACTTATAATATTATTCATGGCATTCCCTAATGGTGCAGCAGGTGAAGAATTCACCTGCCATGCAGGAGACACAGGAGATGTGGCTTTGATCCCTGGGTTGGGAAGATCCCCTGGGGAAAGAAACGGCAACCCACTCCAATATTCTTGCCTGGGAGGTCCCATGGACAGAGAAGTCTGGCGGGCTACAAAGAATTGGACATGACTGAGCAACAGCACACACAAACACATGCAAATAATGTCAGTTATATATATTTACAGATGTATATACTTACCTACTATGAGTATTAAAAAACACAAAGCTTACCTTGGACCCATGAATTTCTTTACAGAAGTCCTTTTCTCAGCATCAAGGTGGAGAAGGTTAGGAAGTCAAGGTACCTTTGAAATTAAAAGATTGAAGCTCTCCTTAACAGGAGCCTATTCTCATTTCTGTGATTTCTGAGTAAGCTATGAACGAACCCTGGGTGAAGCAATGTTAAAAGGACCATAAAGACAAGACTTAACTAGGACAATGTATTAAAATACTAACTTAATAGAGCTTTTGAACTAGGCCAAATGTGCCGTTCAGACATTTCCATAAACTTTCCATTGGCTTCACCACTGGGATTTGCAAGTGAGAACTTGAGGATAAGATTTGTCCTAGTTGTTTTTTTCCCTCATGTTGACCCTTCACAGTCTCTAGTTAAATGCTTTCCAAATTAAATATTTCTGGACTTATGTAAACCTATTGTTTTAAAGTTGCATTTTACCTGCTTCCTCAAAAGTGGCTCTGATTTACATGCAGTCTTCCTAATGTAAAATTTTATTATTGCAAACTAAAAATAAGTGTTTCTCTATCATTATTTATCATAGTAAATTCTGCTCTAGTGAAAAAAATGAATGTCAATGGATCATGATGATTCAGTAGTATGTTTTCATTTTACATTAGTAGAATATGTTGCAATGAGGGACATGTCTGTAAATACAAGAACACTTTTAAGGCATTCTGTACTCAAAGTGTTCTCAAAGCAATTATCCCCATATGAGTTATATCTCAACAAGTAAATGAACCGTCATTTTCATCAAACAGCTTGACTTTATATTACTATAGAAAAAATGAACCTGGCTGTTGCCTATCTTATAAATACATGGAATGAATTTCTATAAGAAGTCATTTTAAATCTAGTCAAAAGTAGATCAGAATTGGAAATACTGTGTTGTGATATAGAAAAATAATCTGAAAACATACTAGCTAAGAAACCTATAGTTTCATTTTTCATTTTAATTCTTTACATTTTCCATGTTATTTAGTGCCAAATTCTCTTCCTAAAAAACAACAACAACAAAAATAGCAATTAAGTAATAACTACTGCTAGGTCTTAAGTTTCCTAGTCTAAGGAAGTAATAGAATTAATTGATTCTACTTACATCTAAAAATTAAAACCAGAAAGAAACTTAAGCATAGAGAAAAGTCAAATAATTAGAGAATAACTACTGATTATAGGCCTGGTGATTTTGTGGTATATAAAAGGAAATATTTGTGTGATTTAGGAGTCTTTAGAAAGTATTGGAGAAATCAAGAAAAGAAAAAGGAAATGGAAGAGTCCCAAAGATTCAATTTATTTTCAAGATAATTTTACTTAAACTATAGTGGCCATAAGGAGGTGGACACAGGTCCCTTATCCAAAGAAAAGTATCCTGAAGCTAGTTTCTAGGATCTTCCAACTTCATCAGGGTACATAAAGTCTAGGTACATAAAGCAGATATATTTGCCTTACAGTAAACAGTGTCATTATGATATGCAACTGGAATCAATCAGCCAACTTAAATTCTTGATGCTGTTGTTTAGTCACTGAGCTGTGGACGACTTTTCGGCGACCCTATGACTGTAGCCTGCCAGGCTCTTCTGTCCATGGGATTTCCCAGGCAAGAATACTGGAGTGGGTAGCTCTTTCCTTCTTCTGGGTATCCTCTCAACCCAGAGGTCGAACCTGCGTCTCCTGCACTGACAGGCAGAGTCTTTATCACCGAGCCACTAGGGAAGCCCTAAATTCTTGACACCTGATGGAAAATCATGCATACTTTGCATAAAATTATTATTGGCCCAGCCCTCTTTATATTGTCATCTTTCTGACTTGAACCTAGTCTGCAATTTCATAAGCACAGGACAAACATTACTGAGCCTGTACCAAAAAATAAATCCTAAGTGGCTTTGCCAAAAACTTGCTAGCATGGAAAATAGGGAGTGTCTGTTTGTACCTCTGCAACAAGATTTTATTCACCTAAAGGCCACTGTAATATATTTGAAATTCTACAGTATTTCTTTATTTTAAGAAGTATGAATAACCATTGCTTTTAAAAGTGCTTATTTATCATTACATGATAACTGTACACTAGTACCGTGCACTAGTACATTATATGATGTCTGTACGCTAGTAGAGCTGAGGATTCTCCAATTCTTCATGCAACAGCTTCAGCACTGACTTCATCACTTGATGCACTCATTTCTCTTGGCAAATCCCTTTGAATTAGAGACAGAGACACCAATATTCTGAATGCTCACTACAGCTATTCCTCCCAGCACCAGAAAGCACGTCTATCTAGTAAAACAGTGAAATCCTTTCCAAGAAGTTATGTCAAATTACAGGATTCTATTTTCTTTGCTTCTTGATGGCATCCTTGTGTGTATGTTAGTAGCTCAGTTGTGTCTGACTCTTTGCGGCCACATGGACTGTAGCCCTCCAGGCTTCTCTGTCCATTGGATTCACCAGGCAAGAGTACTGGAGTGTGTTGTCATTCCCTTCTCCAGGGCATCTTCCTGACCCAGGGATCGAACCTGGGTCTCCCGCATTGAAGGAAGATTCTTTACTGCCTGAGCCACCAGGGAAGCCCCCGATGGCATACTCACTGCATGTAATTTTTTAGCTTCAGTGCAAAAGAATTGAGGAATGAAGCTACCAAAAGTTATCCTTTCAGAAGCAACCGTGTTAAAGATTAAGTGTAGATATTTTGACCAGAAGAGTGTTTTTTTTTTTATTTTCTCAAATTTGAGAAAACTGAAATGTCAAAAGCCTGATAGAATACATGCGTGTATGTGTGCTAAGTTGCTTTAGTCATGTTCGATGTTTTATGACCCCATGGACTGTAGCTTGCCAGGCTCCACTGTCCATGGGATTCTCCAGGCAAGAATACTGGAGTGGGTGACCGTGCCCTCCTCCAGGGAAGCTTCTACCCAGGGATCGAATCCGGTCGTTTATGCCTCCTGCATTGGCAGGCAAGTTCTTTATCACTAGTGCCACCTGGGAAACCCAATATAATACATAGGTTTCTGTAAAAAAAAGTCACAAACAAAACTAGGAAACAACATGTAGGGTTCAGATGAGGTGAGGACAGCCTCTTCCTTATCTAAGTAATCCTGGTGACCTGGGCAGCATCTAGCGCAGAGCAGGGATTACATTAATGTCTGCACCCTGGGCTCTTTGAACTTGCTGTCTGCCTGGAGAATGTTTTTGCCACCCAGATCAGAGGACCACAAGACTTCACATGTCACTGTCTTTGTTTAGCCCCAAACCCTGCCATACCTCACAATCTGAATTGTACTTGATGAACACCCCATGTATAGGTATGAAATGGCTAACCTTTAACAGAAAGGAAGAAATGTAAAAATCCATGTCTTTGGCAAAAGGAGAAATCTTTCAAGTAGCTCACAGCCCAAAATATTCATCATTTTCTTAAAAATAGGAAGCAGTTGCTCATTTTGCACTCTCCCAACATACGACTGTGGGCATCCTTGAATAGCTAAAGTGAAAAATTAAAAGAACAAGCCTAGAAAGAGAAGTGTGCTTCTCTTTGTATGAAGTGAGCAGTGATCACTTGGGGAAAATGGTAGCCTGAGGGAGAGAACTGCATTCAGTGAACACCTACTTAAAATGCAAAATCTGACCAGTTAAAAACAGTTAAGCTGACAGCATGAGACAGAGAAAATCTATGAAATGACAGAAAACCAGATGGAAAAGAAAGATTTATCATCTTTGCCAAGTTTGCCTGGAGCTTTGTTTGTCTGTTTTCCAGTTCCACATTAGAAGAAGTTAACTCTAACACCAGAATTGTGCTCAGTACTATGTGTAGTGTTTGGACATGTGTGCCCGTATATTAAGAATTTGGTCAGTTTCATATAGGTTATTGTGCACTGTTAGTTGAGGTTTTCATCTAATCCTTTTAAAAAAAGAAAGTCAAGTTTCTGGTATAGATGATCTTATTTGCGAAGCAGAAATAGAGACACAGATGTAGAAAACAGACTTACGGATACCAAGGGGGGAAGAGGGAGAAGTAGAGGTAGAGGAGGAGGTGGGAAGAATTTGGAGACTGAGATTGATATACTGTTGATGTGTGCGTGCAGGCTAAGTTGCTTCAGTTGTGTCCAGCTCTTTGCAACCCTGTAGACTGTAGCCCACTAGGCTCCTCTGTCCATGGGGATTCTCCAGGCAAGAATACTCGAGTGAGTTGCTATGCCCTTCTCCAGGGAATCTTCCCTACCCAGGGATCAAACCTACGTCTCTTATGTCTCCTTCATTGGCAGGTGGTTTCTTTAATACTTATGTCACCTGGGAAGCCCATGTACTATTGATACTATGTATAAAATAGATGACTAATTAGAACCTAATGTAGAGCACAAGGAACTCTACCCAGTGCTCTGTGGTGACCTAAAGGAGAAGGAAATCTAAAGGGCAATATATGGTAAACATGCAGCTGAGTCACTTAGCTGCACAGCAGAAACTAACACAACCTCATAAAGCAACTATACTCCAAAAAAATTAACTAAACGAAAGAAAAGAAAGTCAAGTTTCAAGTAAGAAGGAGCAACTTCCAGTATTAAAGATCTATCACGGGACTCATTAGACTCAAATTCAGATTCTCAGAAGAAGCAGATCGAATGAGCAGCAACTGAGACTGAATTATGCTTTTTCCGGTCTAATTTCCACTGTTTGTGCAAGCAGTTGTAGAGGAGGGCTGACCATCACCAAGCACTGTCATATGCCCCCGAGTCTCTTACCAGCCTTTGCCTCAAGGCATCCAAGAAGGATGCCCCACTCCTTCTGTTAATCTCCAATGAACTTCCCCCTTCAAAGCTGCCCATGACGGTGTGATAGCAACCCCATTTCACCCAGGTGCCCTGGTGGCACACAGGAAAAGGGGGGTGTGCAGAGTGTGGGTGCCTGCTAGTCCTTATCCCTTGGCCTTTTCTCCCTGGCCCATCAACACAACAAGCTGAGAGATTTTCAACCTGTGAGATGCTGTGAACTCAGAGATAAAATGCCTTCCATGGCTGAGGCTTAGAAAGGAGGAGGAAAAGGCCTGGAGTTACTAGGAAGAATCTCCATGGAGTAACAAAAAGCACCGCTTCATCCTAGCCCCACACTTGGGGACTCCCAGTAAAAATACAAGGTGGAAGGGTGGAAGAAGGACAGATTCAGCATGACTGGCAAAAAAAAACCTGGCCTGCCTCTGGCTCAGATCTTGCAGAATAACAACTCTGCAAATAAATAAGGCCCCTTGCCAGAGAGACTGGCCAAAAATGTTCTATTGGGAGTTGGGGGAGGGAAGGTCCTACCAACCCTCCACAGAGCCAGGGGGGCGTGACTGATGCTATCCCTCTCTGGGGCCCACGACTCTCCTCATTCAGAAAGCCCTCCCTCCGTTGGGGTGTCCCTCTTCTCAGTTATTCTAGCAGGAGTCGAGGGGGTTTCTTTCAGTCCTAACTATAAGCAGGTTGTAATTAGATTTATTCCCATCTCAACACAATCACTGCCTACACAAGGTAGGCTGGCCAGGCTGGGCAGGTCGTTGGTGGCTAATGGAACAACATTTTGTGACACCAAAAGGCTCACCGGTACCCAAGGCCATAATTCTGCAGTTGTTTTGAACACTCTTCAGTTGTTTCCTAGACGGCCAAGAGCTGAGTCAGAACCTAGGGAGGGAAGTGGTGTCTCCCCCACCTTTTGCAGAATGGATCCAGAGATGATGACTGAGGGATGATTTCCCCACGTGATGTCTGACCTTTCCTCCTGCCATCTATTTACTTCCTCATCTCTAACTCATCCCACTCACAGCGGCCCAGTAGAGTTAAAAGAACTGTAAGGAAGGCTTTCTTCCAGCACCTTCCCTGGTGGTCCAGTGGTTAAGCCTTCACACTTTCAATGTAGGGGGTGCGGGTTTAATCCCCCTTCAGGGAACTAAGATTTCCACATGCCTCTGGGCAGCCAAAAAGTTTTTTAAAAAAAGGTTTCCAGAGGTCTATGTCTTCCCATCTGTGGATTTCTGGCCACAGCCATTATCAGGCCTTTTCTTTTCTTCTAGGGTAACAAGGAGCGAGCCACTGGAGTCCCGAGGCCAACACTCCCTGCTCAACCTCAGCATCCGCCAGTGCCCTCTCCAAGATGGGGAATCTTGGCATCCAAGGCCTTCCCTCTGTGTGGTCCCCTCCAGAGTGATCTGGAAGGCTTTAGAAGATTGGGGAACAGGACTTCCTACAACACTTGGGGAAACTTAGCTGCCTGGTAACCAGAGAATGCACTCATTGTGTCCTCCCTTTTGAAGCTGGTGCTTCCTTTTCTTCGAATCCACATCCAACTGTTTTCAGATATTCGCTAATAGGGTAACCTGTGCTTTGGGGCTTCCCAGGCAGCTCAGAAGTAAAGAATCTCTCTGACAAGCAGGAGACATAGGTTCGATCCCTGGGTCAGGAAGATCCCCTGGAGAAGGAAATGGAAACCCATTCCAGTATTCTTGCCTGGAGAATCCCATGGACAAAGGAGTCTGGAGGGCTACAGTCCATGGGGTTGCAAAGAGTCAGGCATGAATTAGTGATTAAACAACAACAACCTATGTTTTAGGGGTTTTATTTCCTTGCAACTTTTGAGATTTTGGGAGTTTGCCATAAAAACATGACAAAATTGTCAAGGCTTTGTCTTTTAGTATTGTGACCTTTTTCTTGAAAGCTAATTTTGATGTGAGGAAAAGATATGGCATCTGAAGATTTGTGTGGAGGAAGGAACCAAGATAAAGGGTTAAAAAGAGATAAAGTGTAAAATGCTATTTTTTTTAAACCAGTTTCCCTAGTCTTATGTAAGTTAGGCAATCAATTAATTGCTTGTGTTTTGATAAGATAACTATGTCTTTTATAACTATATTTTAAGGTACTGTTTAAGTACTTTTAAAGATATTGATAACTATATATTGTTTTAAAAGTACTTTTCAGATCATTTGAGCAAATTCCCACATACAAAAATTAAGAGGAATCTTATTTCCCAAATTCTACTAACATTTCTTATTTCTTACTTGTAACTCTGGCATTCTGGCCTTTTAAAATTTTGTCCTTGACGTTTACCTGAATAAGTTCTTCCATCATCTTCATTGCTGCTTTTTGTATGCATTAAGGCTCTTCAGGTTACAAATGAGGTTTGTTCCCAGTTTCTTAATTCTTAAATAATGGCATCTGCCCTAACCATTTCCAAGGAAACTGAATGTACGTATTAATCTGTAGCCATGGAGCATTAACAGTTCTTTTCAAAATTTTAATGTGCACCCACCAGATTTTCTCTTGGTGAAATGACTCATTTTCTGTGCACTTCACTGCTGAGATTGTATAATTAAGATAATGCTAACTCATTCCAATGAAACGCTAGAAACTTAGGATAAATGAGACAGGCTTGTACAAGAGTCTTTCATATTCTAATTCAGAAACACATGATAAGACCATTCCCTGATTGAAGTAAAAAATGTATGGCTCCTGAAGCCTTTTTTTTTTTTTTAAATACATATATTTATTTATTTAGCTGCACAAAGTCTTAGTCGTGGCATGCAGGATTTTCCTTGAAGCATGCAAACTCACTTCTGTCATGTGGAATCTAGTTCCCTGACCAGGGATAGAACCCGAACCCCCTGCATTGGGAATGCCTAGCCACCAGAGGAGTCCCTCCTGAAGACTGTGACAAGGGAAAAGAAAATTTAACTAGAAGTGCCACAAGTCCAATTCTGCCTTTACTAGTACTATGGAACCCCAAGAAATTCCCTTGGCCTCTCCAGACTCTATTGTTTCATATGAAAATGGTGGGCTATCATCATGAAGCCTGTCTGCCTTCATCATCTGATGAAAGCTATGGAATGGCATGAGAAACATTCTCATAGCCATAAAGTTTTCTAGTCAATTTTAGGTATTTGCACATCTAAGGTTAAGAATGTTTGCACAGGGAGATACAGTTCCCTCTACTTCTTGCATTAAGCCTTGAGCATTGCTAGTGGCACTAGTTTTGTTATATTTTCTTAGTCTATTTACAGGGTTAGTGGCTGAAGATGAGAAATGACAAATGGGTTCTATTACTATCTTGTATCCATGGCAACTTTGAATACTCTCAACTAGTCTGTGAGGATAAAACTTAAGATATCTGCATAAGATAAAAATGTGGTTGACAATGGAATGATCCTATTACTGCTTCAGTGGATTTAGTTTGACTGCCTTTGGCACTAGATGAAAATTTTCTGGAGCCTGCAATGAAATACTCAAGGAGAAAGTCCCTTGGAAACTAGGAAGTGCTCTTCAAATGTGAACAACTATTTGCTTTTTATTTGTTAATGACAGATTTATACTATAAAGAGCATAAGATCTTTCAATGGCAATATTCCTATATGCCCAATCTGAGCCAAGCTCATTAACTAACTTGCTGGATCTAGGGGAGATCAATCTATTCTAAGCTCTGTTGAAGAAATATAAAACTGGTAACAGAACGACATCTTTATTTTCCCCTCTCTCATTGTCAACTTTTCTTCCTTCCTTAAATGGTACTCGATCTCTTGAAATGCCAGATACTAGCCCATGAGCTGCAGTACAAGGCAGGTGTCATTTAACTCCATAATGCCTGAGTTAGCCAGTATTTTGATGTCAGAAAGGGCTAATGTAGGCAGATTCATCTGTTTCCACCTGTACATGCACTGTTGTAGCCCATTCTACAGAATCAACCAAGTGCCCATTTCCTGGCAGCTACTATACCAAATGCAGTGAACTTGGTCTTCCAGGAGCTTATCTCATTTTGGAGGGAGGCTGACACCCATACTAACAATGGTAACAGAGTGTGTTGCCTTTTTCTTCAGCCTGCAAAGGTGGGTGGATGAGAAGGTGGAGAGGACAGGATGAGTCAGTCTCAGGGGGTCCTTGTGAACCACAGACAAGTCAGGAGTCCAGAACTGCCAATGTCTTCAAGAGTGTGTTGCTCAACCTCTTCATTTTACAAAGGAGAAAATTGGGTCTCAGAGAGTGAGAGCGACTTGCAAAGGTTGACTAATCAGTTAACCCAGTACTAGAACTCAAGGCACCTTACTAGATGCCTTCTCAGCACGGGCAATGTTGCCTCCAATGAAAGGAAATTGGTCCTTGGGGGTAAAAAAATTTAGATCTTACAAGTTGTTGTTGTTCAGTCGCTAAGTCATGTCTGACTCTTTGTGACTCCATGGACTACAGCATGCAAAGCTTCCCTGTCCTTCTCTCAGAGTTTGCTCAGACTCAAGTCCATCGAATTGATGATGCCATCCAACCATCTCATCCTCTGCCACTCTCGTCTTTTGCCTTCAGTCTTTCCCAGCATCAGAGTTGTTTCCAGTGAGCCAGCTCTTTGCATCAAATGGCCACACAATGGTCATATCCAAATGGCCAAACTGCTTAAATAGATATCTGTGGTATTACATTTTCATGGGGTGGATGGATGAGTACAGAAAAATAAATGTCTAAAAAGGCTTCTCACAGAGTAGGGGACAATCATTGTTTTAACAAGTTGACTTCATTGTGGTGATTTCATGAATATAAGTCCAAACTCACCGAATTGTATGTATTAAATAAATACAGGTTTTAACATGTCACTTATACTTCAATAAACCTGTTTTAAAAATGTTGAGAAGCACTTCCTTACAGCCAGATTACTGTTTTTTTCTGCTACATTACATAACAAATTCAGTAATAAACATCCTTCTATGTTAACACCTTATCTTTATCCTTGTCCTGAATATTATTTTGTCTAATTTTCTTTCTTCCCATTTTTTCTCTAGTTTTTCTTTAACTCTTTATTTTTTTTCCATCCAGTCATTACGAGTTGGTTAATATGTTGCTACTGAATTACTTATATCCAGACAGTATACCCTCTGATACGGCTTTACTAACACTGTGAAACTTATGTAAATGAACAGATGTAGGAAACACACTCCCTTAACTTTAGTCTCTAAAACCACATCCATATTTAAAAAACAAAATTCATAAAAGCATCTTAGTTTATTGGAAAAATCTTTATGTTTATACTTATCATAGTAAACATCAATGAGCAATGAACACCAGGTGACTGTTGTCTGATTTTTACGAAACAAAGGAATTGAGGTACCAGTGACTCAAAGTCACACTCTCATAGTCAAGACCACATGTCTAATAAGTGGCAGGTTCAAGGTCTGAACCTGGCGGTCTGACTCTAGAGTACAAGCGTCTCCCTCCACACTATGCCGGTGATTATGACCCAAACCTGGAGGCAGTCTGGGCAGTTGCACAGCCGAGTTCTTGTTTCCTTGGTAATGCTAGTGTAGGGGGATTATAACTCAGTTCCTGAGGTCATCTGTACATGTATTTCCAGGAGCTTGGAAAGTTTAGGGAGCTGAAATAGTGATGGGATGGGGTGTGATAGGGTCATAAAGCACCTAACACAAAGGTGGAGTTAAGAATTTAGAAGAGGACAGACAAAACCCTGCTGGGCAGTTTGTATATGTGCTTTGGAGGTCCAAAGCTAAGAGCAGTTATGGACCAGAAGTTTTCAAGCATGGCTAATGTTGAACTACCTACTCACAAGTAAAGTTGCAAAGAAGCTGCCATGTGCTCTATGTCCTAGTGACAAGAAGTACTAGGCCACTTAGGACTCTTGTCTAAGGTCCTATTCGTCTTCATTAAAGGCAGTGTGTCAGACTCATACAAGAGGCAGATGCTAAGCCACAATCAGACATGCGGGAGGTACATTGAAGGAAACACTTGTGAAAGATGAAGGGTTATAGATACCTGAGGAGACAGGGAGCTCCTTCAGCCTGTAATGAGGTGTGACAGCTGTGCACAGAGAAAAGGAAAGATGATTGGGTAGGAGTAGGCACAGGTTGGTTAAAGCAGCTCTGAGAAAAATCTCACCCGGGCCAATGAGAAACCAACAGCGTTTGACCTTTAGACATCAAATGGCCCAGCTCTAACACCCCTACCTTGTTCTGTCTTGGGTTGGAAGGAACGGCCTCCATGTATATGCCACAGCAAAACCGAAGATGTGGCAGCCAGAGCGGTTGGCAGTCTGAGCTCCTCCTAGCAGCATCTCTTGAAGGGCAGTCTGTGTGGAGCATCTCCATGGCCATCTCCACAGTTACTTACTCTGGGTCATTATCAAAAATTTCACAAAGGAAGCGCCATCTTCCCCACTGAAAGACAGATGCATGCTCAGAGAAGCTAAGCAACTTTCCAGAAGTCACACAGCTTGTAAATGACCAAGATAAGACTTGAACTCAGTTCTTTCTGTTTCTATTCAAACACATCCTCTTTAAGACATCTAAAACTTAACTCAGGTCTTACACATTCTTAAAAGTAGGCAGGGGGACTTCCTTGGTGGTACCAGTGGTTAAGAATTCACCTTGCAATGCAGGGGACATGACATGACATGGAGCAAATAAGCCTGTGCCCCGCACTACTGAGCCCAAGTGCCGCAACTAAGACCCAGTGCAGCCAAATAAATACATAAATAAATGAATACTTTAAAAAAAAGTAGGTAGGGCACAAGGGGAGGAGTCTTAGATCATTCAACTTCACGGAGAGCATAAAGGATGTAAATCAAATGAGCAGAAATTGGATGCGATCAATGTATACATTCTTGGATTTAAAATTCATGGTTTTAACCGTTCATAAGGCTCCCTGAGACTTTATTTTCTTGGACTCCAAACTCACTGCAGATGGTGACTGCTGCCATGCAATTAAAAGACACTTGCTCCTTGGAAGAAAAGCTGTGACCAACCTAGACAGCATATTAAAAAGCAGAGACATTGCTTTGCCAACAAAGGTCCATCTAGTCAAAGCTGTGGTTTTTCCAGTAGTCATGTATGGATGTGAGAGTTGGACCATAAGGAAAGCTGAGCATCGAAGAACTGATGCTTTTGAACTGTGGTGTTGGACTCTTGAGAGTCCCTTGGACAGCAAAGAGATCCAACCAGTCCATCCTGAAGGAAATCAGTCCTGAATATTCATTGGAAGGACTGATGCTGAAGCTGAAACTCCAATACGTTGGCCACCTGATGCAAAGAGTTGACTCATTTGAAAAGACCTGATGCTGAGAATGATTGAAGGGAGGAGGAGAAGGGGATGGCAGACGATGAGATGGTTGGATGGCATCTCCAACGCAATGGACATGAGTTTGAATAAACTCCGGGAGTTGGTGATGGAAAGGGAGGCCTGACCTCCTGCCATCCATGGGGTTGCAATGAGTTGGACATGACTGAGAAACTGAACTGAACTGCACTGAAGGCTCCCTGGTCTATAACTTGAAAAAATTTCATATTTGACTGACTCATACAGTTGAATATTTTAGGTACAGGCAGGCTGATATTCCTGAATAAGCTACTCAGCTCCTGAACGATGCTCCTAGCTCATTTAGCAATCTTGTCATGACTTAGCTTCTTATGCTGAGTCATTGTCCCATATTCAGAAACACTCGTGAGGCAAAAATCAATTCTATTTCATTTTGAAAAGTAGCCAACAAAGAAAATTACTGCTAATGCTGATGATGGGAGTGAAATGCCTAAAAAAAAAATCCTTAGCTAAAAATGGAAAGTTCTGGATAAACTAGAATGCAAGGTGAAATTTTTGTGTAGAACATTCACATCCTGATGGGAACACTCTGTAGTCTAATGGAGCAATTAGAAAAGGACGTTTATGATGTCATTTCAAGAGATTTCTCTGGCCTCAGCCATAACTGTTTTCAATTGGTTTTTGATGATTATGTAACAAATGATTTCATTTAAGCTTTGACTAATTTATCTTAGGCAGTGGACAAATAGGTACAGTTAATCAAGAATTGTTTTAATATCTAAATATCAATGTTATTATGTTTAAAATTTGGAAAGGTAATTTTACTTGGGTGTATCTCACCAATTTCCATTAAAAAGTAGAGTCTTAGAAATATTTATTTTCTTAGAAATTTTTATTAGGACTTTCAAGAGATTTTCAAGGGAGAAAAAGGAAAAGGCCACTATATTGTGTTTTATGGGAAAAACCATAGGTTAGGGTAGTATTTACAAATTTGGGGGATTCCTGAAGTTCCTATACTTACCTCACATAGTAGGTACTCAAATGTTTATGGAATAAATAAGTGATCTTCTAGATAATGCATTTTCTGTCTTTCTTGGTTATTTAGAACAAGCAGACACTGGAAAGGAGGAAGCCTTGGTGGAAGACCTTGGCGAACTTGGCTAGAGACGCCAGTACCATTTCTTGTCCTGGGTCAACCGGAGGCTGCCCTGCCCCTTGGAAGTACAAGACATGGTGTGCAGGGCGTTAGCCTCTAGGAGACAGGGTTAATCCTGATGGGTGGTTCATGTGAATGGCTGAGAAGGAGAAGGTGTGGGGAGAATTGAAATGGGGTACAAAGCAGGTTCCCTGGTGGCTCAGACTGTAACGAATCCACCTGCAGTGCAGGAGATCTGGGTTTAATTGATTCCTGGGTCAGGAGATTCATGGCAACCCACTGCAGTATTCTTGCCTGGAGAATTCCATGGACAGAGGAGCCTAGTGGGCTACCATCCATGAGCTCAAAAATACTCAGACAAGACTGCGAAACTAACATGCTGACTTCACTTTCACAAAGCAGATTCAGAGCAGACTTCATATCCTGTTAATAATGTGAAAGGTTAGGACTGTTGAGACTGATGGGTGAAATCTGCATATTTCCCTGAATGACTTTTGCATTGTGTTATATTAATACAAGTCAGTACTTTTTAGTATTCCTGAAGACTTTCCTTTCTATTAAAGTTTAGATCACTTTCACAGTGAATCTACAATATTTATATTGCCACTGTTTATTTTAAGCAATGAAAAACATATTTTACTTTGAGTTGTACAAAATACACTGAAAATGGCACAGACTTGAATTATGCAAGAGGTAACAAAGTCACCTTTTCCTGAGATAAAGCAAGTGTAAACATTCACAACTGAGAAACCAATGAATATACTCTGTCTTCATATTTGGAATTTCTATTGCCTACCTGTAATTTAACAAAGTGACTACTGACAGCTGAAGAAAAATACTAAGCCACAGTTTAAAAGGTAATCATTAGGCAAAACTACTTATATCAAATTCAAGAGTTTAAAATAGGGTTACACTTTTAAAATCTAATCAGAACTAATAATTTGCTATATTGATGTTACTTATTGAAATTTGATCTCCTTTGAAAGCTACTTCTCAGTTGTGTGTCTGTGTGCTCAGTCACTATGGACTGCAGCCATCAGGTTTCTCTGTCTATGGAATTTTGCCATTCCTTCCTTCAAGGGATCTACCTGACCCAGGGATCTAACTCGCGTCTCTTGCATCTCCTGCATTGGTAGGCAGATTCTTTACCACCATGCCACCTGGGAAGCCCATTTTTCAGTTAATTTCATTTAACTGTCTCAATTTTCTTTTATAGTTATATAGTTTATGATTCTTTAAGAGAGTCAGATTATACTTTAAGAAGTCTCTTCATTCCTATCACTAAAATATGAGGGCAGTTATGTGGCAGTGTGATGCAGAAATGTGTGTTGAGTGATAGGGTCTACTTACTTGTTTTAAATCTCTTGTACAGAGATTATCTTTAGCTTTAAAACTAAATTTAGTTTATCACTCTTGGTCCCATAATAGTTCAGTTAATGTTGGGTGACTGATAATATGAAAAAGATACTCTGTCTTTCCAGGCTACCCCTATCTTCATTGTTTGGCTAAAGAAAACATGCTTGATGCATTCATATGATAATTAAAGGAAATTAAGTGTTAGTCACTCAGTCATGTCTGACTCTTTGCCACCCTAGGGACTGTAACCTGCCAGGCTCCTCTGTCCGTGAAATTCTCCAGGCAAGGAAACTGGAGTGGATTGCCATTTCCTTCTCCAGGGGATCCTCCTAACCCAGAGATTGCATCTCCTGCATTGCAGGCAGATTCTTTACCAACTGAGCCACCAGGGAAACCCATTTAAGTAGCTTGAAAGAAATTATGATCATGTGCATGATACAGGGTGCTCAGGGCTGGTGAACTGGGATGACCCAGAGGGATGGAATCGGGAGGGAGGTGGGAGGGGGGTTCTGGAAGGTGAGCACATGTATACCCAAGGCGGATTCATGTCAATGTATGGCAAAACCAACATGATAATGTAAAGAAAAAAAATAAATTAATTTTAAAAAATTAAATTAAATTTAAAAAGAATTATGATCATGGTAAAAAAAAAAAAGAAAAATTAGTAGCTACAGATTAGCAATACATTGACTTCCTCCTCTCAGCTAGGGCTGGCCAGCAGATTTCTCCTTCCAGGAGGATGGACTAGATGCAATTTTCCTTGGTATTAACCTAAATGAGTTGAAAACATGTGTATGCATGAAAAACCACATACAAACATTTATAGAGTTCATAATTACCAAAACTTGGAAGCAACAAAGATGTCCTTTAACATGAATGAATAAACAAACTGTGATACATCCATATGATGGAATGCAACTCTTCAATGTTTAAAATAATGAACTATCAAAGCCATAAAAAGTCACATAGGAATAGTAAATGCATATTGTTAATTAGAGACAGCCAATCTGAAAAGGCTACATACTGTATGATTTCAACTACAGGATATTATGAAAAAGACACAGCTATAGACACAATAAAATGATCAGTGATTGTTGAGCATGGGGCAGGGGAGGAATGAGAAGTGGAGCACAGGATATTTTTCAGGTAGTGAAACTATTTTTCATGACACTGGAATGGGAGGGACATGACATGATGCATATGTTAAAACCATAGAATGTATAACACATAAGAGAACCTTCAGGTAAGGAATGAATTTTTTTTAATAATAATGTATCAGTATTGGTTTATCAATTGTAACAAGTGTTCCAAACTAGAGCAAACTGTTAATAATACCAGAACTGGTGCAGGGGAGGGAGGAGTGAGAAGGGAGAGGGCATATGGGAATTCTCTACTCACTGCAAGATTTCCCCATCAAAATAAAACCTCTAAAAATATAGATCAATTAATTTTTCTTCGTTTTAAAAGATGGGAGAATTATGTGCTGTCTATAATACATTCAGTTCAACTATAACAATATAGACAGGTTAAAAGTAAAAGAGTAGAAAAAGATATATCATGTAAATGTTAGTCCAAAAAAATCAGATAAAGCTTACTTGAGAGAAGAGAATTACCAGGTACAGAGAGGACCATAAGGCTAGAAAGATCAATCCACCAGGAAGACCTAGCAATCACACTCCTGGGCATTTATCCCAGAGAAGTGAAAACGATGAGGTATTTCTATACCTCAGTTGCAGTGATGGTACATGAGTCTACACACATGACAGAAACAGCATAGAACTGGACACCCACACTGTATCAGTGGGTTTACTGGGTTTGATATTAAACTGTAGGTGCGTAAGATGCAATCACCCATGGCAACCGAATAAAAGATACATGGGCCCTCTGTTATCTCTGCAGTTTCCTTTAAGTCCATAATTATTTCAAAAACAAAACTTGACAAAAAGATGATGCTGGTGAGAAACTGATTTTTTGTGTTAAGTTTATGTCATCTGGGTTGATTGCACCTGTAGTCCTGCCACCTGCTGCTTCATAATCCCTGAGGAACACCCCACAGCAGCCCTACATGAACTTGGCTAGCTGTGGCTCCTGGGTTTCTGGTCAACCTCATTATGGTGCTCTTGCCAACTGTGACCCTGGACTCACCATTCAATATTTTCAAGCAGCCCTTGCCAAATTCTTACAGGTATAACTTTTCCATCAAAGATATTTTCCTTAACTTTGCCTTTTTGAAATAACCAAGAGAGGTGATTTGACCTTTATTATTTTTCAAAGGACTGTAGGCACCTATTTTCTTCATTTTTACTTGGCTGGTACAGTTACATTTCCCCAAAGAGAGACAAAAAGGTAGACACTGAAAATAGACGTATCAGGAAATTAAACAATCAGTATTCAGGATGGCTGGGACCAACAGTGGCAGGAATGTCAACAGCTAGAGAATGTCTTAATGTTCATGAAACATGGGGGCAAGGCTCCCAAAATTCCATTTTGGTTTAGTTGAGTTGATGATGTGGAATCCTGGCTGTTGTTAAGAGTCATCTTGGGAGCTTCAAAAAATAGTAACACCCACATCCGACCACAGATCAGGTAAATCAGAATTTCTGAATTAATCTATACCAAAGACACATGAATATCTGTGTATATGTGTGTATATCAGATTTTACACATTCCAGTGGTACAGATACTATGTCAACAAGTGCTACGGAGGGAAATAAGGTTGAAGGGGAAACAGAAAATGTGTGTGTGTTTGTTGGGGAGGTTGCAGGTTAAACCTGGGTAGTTAGAAAAGCTCTTCTTGCTTGCTTTATTATTGCTCTTTTTCATGAAGTTCTTTCAATATGATACCTAACCCTTTCAAAAAGGAAGTCTTGTAATATATCAATGTCAACTTGCATTTACTGAGTCAACATTATCAACATAAGGAACTTGTCTTGAGAGTAAATATTTACAAATTCAGATAATTAGGCCTGATAGCTATCTCGAAGTTTAAAAGAAGCCGGAAAGAAAGTGACTCATTGAGTTGCTGTTTGCATCATGTTCCCTGTACTGATAAATGGCCAGTATGTTCTGTAGTTCAGAATATTACTTCCCTTCCAGACTAATCCATTTTGAAGCAGCAAAGTTCATTTAGGGGAAACCATTTTCTTTTAAAATATAAAATGTATTGCCTTTTATAATTATAGAAATAGTTGACTTTTTGACAAAATAAAAAAAAATTAACCACCATCTCACTGTTAACATTTTGATTTATTTTCATGTAGTCCTTTTAAACTGTATATGCATTTTTTCCTTTTTTCCTCTTTTATGTTTTCAAATATATGTTGTGCAAGCAAGCTATAGTTATAATACATAACCATATTTATTTATTATATATGGCTGTACTGTGCTGTGCTCAATCCCTACAGTTGTTTCCAACTCTTGGCGACCCCATGGACTGTAGCCTGCCAGGCTCCTCTGCCCATGGGATTCTCCAGGCAAGAATACTGTAGTGGGTTGCCATTTCCTTCTCCAGGGAATCTAACCATTCCAGGGATAGAACGTGTGTCTCTTTTGTCTCCTGCTTTGCAGGACCATTCTTTACCCACTGAGTAGGTAACCAGAGATTAAACCTGGGCCCTTGAAGTGAAAGCACCAAGTTCTAACCACTGGACAGAGAGGGGATTCTATCTTTTCTCTCTCTTATATTTTCTCCCTTTCCTTCTCACCTGGGTCCTTCCCTCAGACCAGGAACTCCAAATCAGGCTGCATTAGCTTTACCTAAGGAGCTTTCAAAAATGTACTGACACCTGAGCCACCATATCTGTGAGCATGCTCTGTTCACAGGTCTGTTTTAAAGCTTCCCAGGTGGCCATGTTTGAGATCTGCTTTCTGAGTCATTTGAACATTCTCAGATCTTTAATGTACAAAACCCCTTCATTTCCTTCCCATCTCCTCCTCTTTACAACCAAACATCTTGGAATGGTTGTTCATACTTGCTGTCTCATTTACTATCAGGTTACCCCTAATTGAAATTTGCTTTCTGCTTCTAACATTTTGAATTCCATAACCTTGTTCATAAAAATCTAGGACACTCCATCCCAGGTCGTACTTGACCTGACCAGGGTATTAGATGCTTGTGACTGTTCTTTATAAAACCCTTCATTTCCCTGGCTCCTCAAAGCCCCTGGCTCGTGGTTTCCTTTTGCCTCTTGCTTCGCTCCAATTATTTTGGGGGCTCCTCCTCCCCATCTAGGGGCTTCCCAGGTGATGCTAGTGGTAAAGAACCCACCTGCCACTCCAGGAGTCATAAGAGATGTGGGTTCAATCTCTGGGTAGGGAAGATCCCCTGGAGAAGGAAATGGCAACCCACTCCAGTATTCTTGCCTGGAGAATCCCATGGACAGAGGAGCTTGGTGGGCTACACAAGATCGGGATCACAAAGAGTCGGGTATGACTGAGTGACTTAGCATGTAACTCCCCATCTGCTTTTTGATGGTGGGCTCCTCCACCATTCTAGCTTCCATCGTCTCTTCCTCTTACTCTGGTGTCTTCTCTCAAGAATTCCATCTGTTGCCATGGCTCCCACTGTCCTTGGTAAACTGACGTGTGGCCCAAAAACCCCTAAAGCTGCAGACCTGTGGAACCAAATGCCTTCTGAACTCAGCTGCTACTGCTGTGTGCACTCAAGCCATGTCCTGACTCTTAGTGTTCCCATGGACTGTCATCCACCAGGCTCTGTTCATGGGATTCTCCGGGCAAGAATACTGCAGTGGGTTACCATTTCCTACTCCAGGGAATCTTCCCAACCCAGGGATCGAACCTGTGTATCTTACATGTCTTGCGTTTGGCAGGTAGATTCTTTACTACTAGCGCCACCTGGGAAGCCCTCTGAACATCTGCATTACTTAAAAAGAAAAAAAATTTGCTTTGTTTTTCTTTTCTATATGATCCTAAAATAAGGAAGTGCACCCAGTAAATCTCAACAAAATGACGGGTCCCTAAAATGTTGCTGGGCAAACATTATTTCCAAATGCATGTTCTCAGCACTGCACCTCAAACAGCTTCTTGAAGTTCATAATCTTATAACGAAAGAGTCTCATTGCCTTCCCCTGCTGAATCCTGGGCTGAGAATCACGGGGGCTTCTCTTCCCGACCTATCCTGCCCTCTTCTGCTGGCCCTAGACAACTTAGGGGCGGGTGTTACACTGTGCTTGTGTACAAAAGCAGGTGTACACGTTCATTTGAATGTATTAAGTAACTAGAGTGAATAGTTTCCAGTTTCTACAAAGTTCTAATTTCCTCTAACTCCCACAAGAGGTCAACCCTGGGGGAATGGTGGAAGAAAAAACACCACCAAGAAAACCTAAGAAACTACAGGGTGGGGCAGAACTGGGGTGGGGTGTTGGTGTGGGGCTGGGGAGTGGTAGGAGGCAGTGGTGATGCTGATGTGGCAGGAGGAGAAAGTAGAAAGGATGCTAGTAGAGTTCTCCGTTCTGCTTGCCTTGCCTTCGGTGACAGTGCCTACCCAGCCACCTGCAGAAACTTAGAGCTCTGGTTCCAGGATCTTTGGGGGGAAAATCAGGGCAGCCTGGATGTCTTGGGCTAAAGAACTGAGAAAAATAGGGCCTTCCTGGTGGCTCAGTGGTAAAGAATCTGCCTCCAGTGCAGGAGACATGGGTGTGATCCCTGTTTCAGGAAGACCTCATATGCAGGGCATCAACTGAGCCCCTACACCTGTGCTCTAGGGTCGGGGAGTGAGCAGCTACTGAGGCGTGCCCTAGAGCCCACACTCTGCAATGCCAGAAGCCACCACAGTGAGAAGCTCCTGCTCACTGCAGCTAGAGAGACCCGGAGAGGCAAGGAAGACCCAGCACAGCCAAAAATAAATGAATAAATAAATTAATTTAAAGAGAAAAGAATTGAGAAAACTTGGGACTGACTATGGTCGGTGCTCTCCTTGCCTCTGTCCCTCCAAAGCCACCAGGTGGAGAAGGATCCTCTAGAGACCTTCCTTCCCAGGCCCCACCATTACTGGGGGGAGTGGGCGGAGTGGGCGGGGCTATGAGAATAAAGAGGCTGAGCTGATAGGCTGTTTTGAGACAGGAGGGCTGGCTGACGGATGCGGGTTAGTGGCTGGGGTATTCCACCTAGGGCCCCTCCACTCCTCTGAGCTCACTGAGATCACTGTTCTCTGGGGTCTTGTCTGACACACTGTCCTATAAGGTCGGGGCCAATGGGAGCTCACCCAACAATGTAATAAGACTACGGAGGAATATTTCAAAGAAAAACTGCTACAGTTTCTATAAGACGCAGAATTCTCAGAACAGATGGACCAATAATTTAAACATAGCCTCATAAGCATGAAAAATAAGCTCAGGAAACTTATTAGCAATAAGGAAAGAACAATGAGAAACAAGCTATCTTCCTAACTGTACTCTTAATAAAGCACACATCAGTGCAAAGAGTAACGGAATGGACACAGCCAAGGAATGAATTAGTGACCTGGAACCCTAGGCTTGGAAATATCTCCCAAAAAGAAAGAAAGGCCAAAGAAATAAAAATTATTTTTAAAAATTCTATAATATGGAAGATAGAAGAATATCTCATTAAAATTTTGTCCCAGAAAGAGATAGAAATTAAAAATGGAGAGGAGGAAACATTTAAAGAAGAAAAACAAGTAAATATATTTTCACATCTCATTTTGTCCCTATATTTATAAATTATAATAAATAAAATTTGCAGAATTAATTTTTAAAGAAATCAAATAAGCCTTAGATTGTAAAGACACATAGAGTACCAAAGGGAAGAGATAAGGAAACACATCCACATCTTATAGTCACTACAAGATAAAGAGGAAATTCTAAAACCTACATATGGAGAGAGAAGGATACAGAAGAACAAGAGTCAGATCTCTGTGGAGAGTGGAGAAGTGTCTCCAAAGCACTGAAAGAAAAAAACCTTAGAAAACATATGAAGTTTATATTGAAGCAACTGTCATTTAAATCTCAAGGCATGAAATAAATATCCTCAGACATGTAAGGCTTTGATCTTTTTTTGCCATGCAAAATGCCTCACTGAGAAGAATTTTGTGTGGAGCATTTAAAAATAAACCCAAGAGACAGTGTTGCAAGAGATACAGTAAAGAAAAGATGATCAAATGACTTTATGCTGCTTGTCATCTTTACTGATTGCCATGACCACTCACCAAAGGTTTGCGTGGTATGAACCTGACAAGTGCTGGCTGAAGTATTGGTCAAGGGGTGAAGGACCCTAAAATTCTTGTTTGGAAGCTGATTAAGATGAAACACCAAAAAAGTAAGGGACAAACTGCAGTAATAGGTAAAGGTAGTAGAAAGAAATATGTATCAGTAATTACATAAAGCAAATAAACTACACATGCCAATTAAAAAACAAATATTGACAGGTCCTGTTTTACAAAAGACACGCCTAAGCATACTGGATACAAAAGTTGAAGGTAAAGGATGTTAAAAACATGTCAGGAAGATCCTGTTCTCAAATAACTTTGGACACAAACATACTTAGGCTGTGTCTAGATCACATGACCCCACTGAAAGCCAATTTAAATGGAGTAAAATGCCATCACTTTTCTAGTTGGGCACTTGCCGTGTCATCCTGAGGGAAATAACAATCTATCAGTTACTTTTTTGCATTTTCCTATTTATTCCACATTTCTTGGCCATTTGGACTTGGTGAACTTGGTTTCATAACTCTTTTCAGTTTTTCTAATACATAATATTATTATGTTTCTAATACATATTATTATTATGTATTATTACAAGAAAATACTGGTGTTTTCTTGTAAAATTTTAAGCACTTCATGTTCATTATCGATAGCTGCCTGTATTAAAATGAGTTTCTTTGGTTCTATTTGGGTATCTTTTATTTGCAGAATTGGGATCCAGTACCTCTGTGCCTGCCTCATATACAAATCTCTTAATGTCAATGAATCCTATACCAGCCTCTAACCAGCCTAGGTTTATGTGGTCATTACCATTCTTAGCTTTTTGCTTTATTTTTCTAACTTAGGTTCACATATAAAATACAGGACACTTGATTAAATTTGAACTGAAGAATACAGGAGTTCTGTATTTTTATTTGCTAAGTCTGGCAATCCTACTCGAATTATTCTTCAAATAATAGAAAACAAAGGAATAACTGGCTTTTAGAAATTATCAGGTAGGTCACTTGGCATCTGCACACACAAAACATCAGGAGACACTGAACATTCATTGTTCGATCTCATTGTCTTAACTATTCTGAATTTTGAAAAAAATACAAAATCTTTTTGTTAAGTCCCCAAAGGATTTTTTGCAAACATTATTAGATGAGAGCAGGTCCTCTCCCCCTACTGCCTATCATATACAATTTGCCCAAGTGGATGTAATTTCCAAAAAGTTTATCCAAGACTGAATTGAAAGTAACTTCTCCACGTGATCAGCTCACAAGTCACCTGACATGGAAAAAAATCAGTTATGTCTTAGGGGTCCACTCACCCCATAGAACCTGGAATCATCTTCAGCTGCCCTTCTCCCGGAGATGTGTACCCCATGCGGCACCATGTGGTGGTCCTAATAGCTGATTCTCAGAGGCAGGAATCTGGGGTGGCTTTCTTTCTTTTTTCTTTTTAAAAACAAACAAGTACTGTACAATGTTTTGAAAGGAACCTGGAAGTTTGACACTTCTCACTTAGCAGATCTTGGAAGAAAATCGAAGAGATGGAAGCATTGTGAGCCGGGGAGTAAATTTCCATCTTTGCCTAGAGAGACCATCTGAGAACTGGGGTCAGGGGAAGGTCAGGAGGCGTGGTGTGTTCCTTGGAACTGACACAGGAGGCAGAAATGGCTGCTTATGGTCCGTCGGTTTGTATTACATTTCAGAGAGAAAAATAAAGGCTGCTTTGATCTCTTTTTGGTCATGCATGATAATAGGGCTCAAAACCCTCGTCCTAGTTTACGGACACACCAGCTTCCAGATCAATTGAGTCATATACACAAACAAGAGAGACTGTTTAACATGAGATAGTTGAGAACAAAGCTACCTATGTTGTAGACTTGTACGCACAGCTATGAAATTGAATTTTGGAAAAGCTTTGGTACTTTCCAAAGTTCAAAGTGTTTGGAAGTGACAGTATAAAGTTAAAAGCGTTTGACTTAAAATTATTGGTTAGTGTTTCATAAGACCAGCCTCTGTAGTATTTCAAGGTAATTGATTGCATTTAATCTTCACAGTAGCACTAAAAATACCCATTATTGTCTTCGTTTTATAGCTAGGGTAAGTGACACTCGGAGAGGTTAAGTGATTTGCTCAGTGTCACAGAGCTAACAGTGGCAGGTTAGGGTTCAAATCTGAACTTTTGACAATTCTATATTGTCTGTATTTTTTTCTTTTTTAAGTTAAAGACTGTTAGCTGTCCAGGAGATACAATGGTCAAGAATCCACCTGCCAAAATAAGAGACTCAGGATATGTGGGTTCGAGAAGATCCTCTGGAGGAGGGAATGGCAACCTGCTCCAATGTTCTTTACTGGAGAATCCACGGACAGAAGAGCCTGGGGGGGCTACAATCCGTGGGTCCCAAAGAGTCGGACACGGCTGAGCAGACACGCATTAGCTGCTACAGAATTAGTAATATTGCTTTCTTTCATTCCTGGAAATGCCAAATTGATGTTGGTTTTGAGAACTAATCGCACTTGGCTGTTTTGAGTATCTGCAAGTAAATTTAATCTTAAAATGAGATTGTTTTCTTAGCAAAGCAATGAGTATAGGAATAAAAGCAGAGTGAGGTTTTGAGGAGGAAGAAAACATTTTTGTTCCTTTGAAGGCTATTGATCCAGAGCAGATGATTCAGAATAAAAAGCCATTTCAGCTAAGTTTGGTTTGACTTTGACAAGGGTGGGGAAGTATAGAGGAGAAAAGGGAAGTGAACATAAGTGAGTGGAGAGGAAAAGAAAAAAGAATTATGACTCACTGCAGAACCAGAAGCAAGAAGTGTTTGTTTGTGCAATAAATTGTTATTTATACATAAATAAGGCACAAATCCAACCCACACTTACCCTTGAGCCCCATATGATATCTGGTTGAGGCAAAGACACATAAATGCAAAAGGGCTGACAGAAAATGAGCAGCAGGAGGGGTTAGCCAGAAGCTTCTAGTACTGACAGCTTAGACAAGCCTGAGGTTGGCAAACCACAGTAAAAATAACAATGATTTTTACTAACTTTCCATGGGCCTTCTCTCATGGCTCAGTGGTAAAAAAATCTGCGTGACAATACAGGAGATGCCAGTTCAATCCCTAGGTTGGGAAGATCCCGTGGGTGAGGAAATGGCAACTCACTCCAGTGTTCTTGCCTGGAGAGTTTCTTGGACAGAAGAGCTTAGCAGGCTACGGTCCATGGGGTCACAGAGTCAGACACAACTGAGCAACTTAGCACAGCACAAAGAAATAGATTAATAAGAGAAAAATCTGAAATTTATTTGCATACATTTACATATATGAATATCCAGAGATGAGAAACTTGAAAAGGTGGTTAGAATTTTGGTTTATATATCAACCCATAATTATAGTGTTACAGTGTTAGTTGCACACTCGTGTCCGACTCTTTGTGACCCCATGGACTGTAGCTCACCAGGCTCCTCTGTCCATGGGATTCTCCAGGCAAGAATACTGGAGTGGGTTGTCATTCCCTTCTCCAGGGGATCTTCCTGACCTAGGGATCAAACCTGGGTCTCCTGCACTGTAAGCAGATTCTTTACCATCTGAGCCACCAGGGAAGCCAGGCTGAAATGAAAGAAAAGGCATTTTGGATTTTGGCAGGGTAGGTACTCGGAAGGGGCCAGGAAAATTATGGGAATCCAGAATTGTTTAGCAAGGTTTGTTACACGGGTTTAAGTGGGTGTTTTACCATTGATAAAAATTGTTGAGTCCTCCTCCTCATAGTAAGGAAGAAGACTTCCAAACAGAAATTTCCCCTATAAACTTACATTTATATTACAAAAGAAAGCTTGTGCCAATTTTTAGAATTTTTCTTGCATCTATTAATTTTTTCTTGCATCTATTAATCTTCAGCTCAAAATAATCCATATCATATACTAAAGAAACATATTCGGGTATCCCTCAACCCTATGAAAAAAATCTAGGTGATGATTTTTTAGATACAACGTCAAAGGTACAGTCTATAAAAGAAATAACTGATAAGCTGAACTGCATTAAAATTAAAAACTTCTGCTCTTTGAAGACACTGTTAAAAGACTGAAGATTTAGAGAGAAAAAATATTTGCATATACATATCTGGTAAAAGATTGTTTATTGAAATGCAGAGAACTCCTAAAACTCCTCAATAAGAATGCAAACAACCCAATTAAAAAATGGGACAAAGACCTGACCAGACGCTTCACCAAAGAAAACATAAAGATGACAAGAGTATGAAGAGAGAGGCTCAACATCATATGTCATCAGGGAATTTCAGATTAAAACAACAGTGAGATATTACTACACATCTATTAGAATGGCCAAAAATCCAGAACACTATAAAATGACCAAGTTGTACTTTCCCTGGGTCAAGACGATCCCCTGGAGAAAGAAATGGCAACTCACTCCAATATCCTTGCCTGGGAAATACTATGGACAGAGGAGCCTGGTGGGCTGCAGTCCATGGGGTCATAAAGATTGGGACACAACTTAGCGACCAAAATTAAAACCATTTTTTGCCCAGATAACACAGACTCCTTTTACTCAAGGTATTCAAATACTCTGAACTTGTTGCCACACTCTTGATCATTAAAAAAAAAAAAAAAACTCCTCAGGTTTGAAAAATGTTAACTTTCTAAGAATCATCAACTGCTACTTTTTATTGTGAGTTCTCAAATGATTGCTTATGGCCTTTCTTGCCTTTGAATACTACGACTTACATTTATATTTTGTCTCCTCTAAAGGCAGCTTCAGTGTAGACAATCACGGGGATGTATTAGTGATGGAAAGATACACAAATATTAATTTCCAGACAAATAAAGTGAATGGAGCAGTTTGACAACTGTACATTCTAAAACACACAGAAAAGACTTCTTATATGAGGTGATTGAAGCAGAAGTGTTGATGGTTTGTGTAGCTTTTAACCACATCCAGGAATCTCTCCTATGAGAGTTCAGTCCAGTTCTACAGAGCTAGTGTTTTGTATAATAATCTAGTGAGAGATAGGAAGATGAGAACTAATGGAAAGATGCTTGCCTTGGCTAATGAGTTAAATACTAACAAGTGAAAAAAAATTTTTCCTCTAAAAGAAACAGATGTATCAAAATTCATATATCTGTTGCTCTTCTTCAAGTTCTCTAACTTTAAATATGTTATTAAATTCTTCTGAACCTCAATTTTCTAATCTGTTAAATGGGATTTCCTATTTTCTCCCATGATTGTTCAGAAAATATATTTAAAAGTGCTTTGTAAATGGCCATATATTTTTTAAATAGCATTTATATAAAAGTAGCTCAGATTATTTAGGAAGTTTTCACCAAGCTAGTTTCAGTATACTCAATATAGGATCATTCTTATCTTCCTAAAATAGATATGGTAAATATGAAATTTAGCCCACCTTTTGCTCTGTAAGGAAAATTTTAGTATCTTAAGTATCTTCATAACTGAGATAATCTGCTCATGGAAGAGTGGAAAAATAAATGAGATCCTTGGCCAGATGCTTAAAACATGTGAAGTGGCTGACTTAACAATTTTGAAAATAATTTTAGGGAAGCTACCCTACAAAGGGGCTTCCCAGGTGGCACTAGTGGAAAAGAACTTGCATGCCAAAGCAGGAGGCATAGAGACACGGGGTTGATCTCTGGATCTGGAAGATCCCCTGGAGGAGGTCATGGCAACCCACTTCAGGATTCTTGCCTGGAGAATTCCATGGACAAAGGAGCCTGGTGAGCTAAAGTCCACGGGGTCGCAAAGAGTTGGGCGCTACTGAGCGACTGAGCACATACGCACACATTCCAGTGGATACAATATGGCGACTATGAGAATTCAGAGACTCAATCAGAATGAGGCAAAAATGTTTTTTATGTCCTTTCTCTATGTGGTTCAAAGAACTGATTTATCAGGCAATTCTCCCAATTGTTAGAGTGGGGTCTTCTCTAATGATCCAAGTGTGCTTACTGGATACTCACAACTCTCCTGCCACTGGACGGGCTAAATTCATAAAAGCTTTTATAGACTCCTCAGTACAATTATTTTTTGTTTTGAATATTTATAGGAAAGTAAAGTAACCCAAATTGCATATCAAATCAACAATCTGAAGTCTTTGAAAGCTTAATTAATATAATACTTATAATTATATTCCTCCATTAAAAACTGACATTTGAATATTTGAGTGTATGGTTTAAAATCGCTGCATTTTAATAAGGTACTTTAGTCCTGTAAATTCGGTGCATGAGTGTTTTATGTTTCCCTCTATGCAATTATAATTGTGGGTTTGTATGCTTCTGAGCTCAGAAATCCATTTTCAATCTAGTATGTTTTAAATATGGCTGGAGAATGAATTGGAAGGGTGTGGATTTCTGAGATGGGAGTGGACCCTAAGGGAAGCCTTAGACTCTATATGAATAAGCAAAGGGAAATTCTGGTTGGGGGGCAGCTGGCAAGCATTTTGGTGTTATTTTCTTTGTGGAATGGGACGAAAGTAAGAAACACTACCTACTCCTCTTAATGTTTCAATTGCTGGGTTTACAATTTCTATTTTTTTACTTTTATGTGTGTTAATAATGATTCTTAAGAAGTCTGTCCCTCTTCACTCTTAAAAAAAGTAGCTGGTTTTTCCTTTACCTTCCTTCTATCACTAGCTATCACCAGCGCTAGACTCCCTGTGGCTTCATCCCTGAACTTTCCACAGATGCCTTCCAAGCCTCCTGCTTTTGTCCATGCTTTCTCTTGAGACCCTTAACCCCACTGAACCTTTGCACTGAAACTTTTTTTTTTAAAGGTTAGGTCTAAGAAGCCCACTTTTTTTTTTTTCTTTTGGCTGTGCAGGTCTTAGTTGCAGTATGCAGGATCTAGTTCCCTGCCCCGGGATTGAACCCCGGCCCCACTGCATTGGGAGCCTGGAGTGTTAACCACTGAACCACCAGGGAAGTTCCTACACCGAACCTTTTTATCTAGGTAACCAATGATTACCTTGAATACGACACATTCTAAGCTTATAAATCCTTCTGTCAGATCTTAGTTTGCCTCCACACTTATTATTATTTTGCTCATAGCATCACCATCTTTTGATTCACTTGGATTTGAATCAGCAGCATCTTTCAGGTTGTATCACCTCTGGGTTGCTCTGGTCGGATAATCCAAAGTCAAGTAATGCTGGTCCATCCTATTCCTTTTTCCATCAAACCCATTGTATATTTCAGGTCTTCACTCGCTTTCCATTTTGAGGATTCTCTGTTCTCCACCTTCCTCACTCTGCCCAGTCTGACTTCCGTACCGTAGCTCACAAGTCATCCTCTGCTTGTGGTTTGAGCTTTTTAACCACTACTCCCCTCCTGGCTGCCAGCACAGAAACTTTCAGTGACTCCTCATTATCTACTGAACTTCTAACTTTCTAATCCGACATTCACGTTTTCTAGGATACAACCTTAGTGTGTCATGTCATCCATTCTTTTCTTTCTCCTTCTCCTTCATAAGTGATGAGGTGCTGGGGATATGTGATGTGAAGGACAAACTCCACATCTGCCTTTCTAGAGCGTTCAGCTAAAAGACAGATAGATAAGCAATCCCGTCAAATATGATCAGTGCTCTGATAGGGAAGTGTGGGGGTGGAAGGCGGATGCACAGGGATCTCTTACTGAGTAGGGTGAAGAAACAACACTGAAGTTGAAATGTTTAAAAATTAATCAACACAAGAAAGAGCTTGATCTAACTTGCAGTTGGAAGCTATGCCCAGGTTGCAGTGGTAGAAAGATGACTTGAGAGAGTGGTCCTCCAGATTTAGTGTGTACTAACATCTTTTGGAGAGCTTGTTAGAACACCCTCTGCTGAATCACACCTCCAAGTAGATCTGGGGAGAGCCTAAGAGTCTATATTTCTGACAAGCTCCCAGGAGATGCTGAAGCTGCACATTTGAGACCCATTGCTCAGAGGGAAGCAAGACTGGAGGCTGGAGGCTATCTGTAAGCCCAGGTGGGCTGTGATGGGTGACCTGGACTATAGGAGAGTGCAGTGATGGAGAGAAGTGTGAGGTCTTGAGAGCTCCACAGGGCTGGACAAGCCCAGATTAGGCCATTGATGGGATGTGGAAGTGATGAGGGGAGGGAGCCAAGATGTGCCTAATTTCTGGTGTCAACCCCTTTGGATCATTGTTGTTGAGTCACTCAGTCATGTCCAACTCTTTGCAATCCCACAGACTATAGCCCACCAGGCCCCTCTGTCCATGGGGTTCTCCAGGCAAGAATACTGGGGTGGGTTTCCATTTCCTTCTCCCGGGGATCTTCCTGACCCAGGGATGGAACCAAACTCTCCTGTATTGGCAGGCAGGTTCTTTACCACTATGTCACCAGGAAAGAGCCTGGGTCGATGGATGCAGCTTAAAAAACTGAGATGTGAAGGAGGAGAAGCACATCTTAAGGCAGAAGGTGTAGAGTTCAGCTTGAGGTAAAATATGATGCTGTTATTAAGCATATAGGTGGTGAACTTGTACTTCATGTGTTTGAATGTCAGCTTTATACCCTCCCACCTGGAGAACCTCAAATTTCTTTTTTTTTTTTTAATTAAGCTGTGGAACACTTTCATTAATAATAAACATTTTAAGTGAAAAAAAGGAATTAATTGATCAAAAACATCTCACTGAAAACACTTAAAATGCTGATTAATCACTGAACAACTCCAATACTGTAAGTTAGTAGGGTCTGCAGTCACTCTGCATACATACATGTTTAATTACAAACAGATGGTCAAACAAATTCTTTAATCCTTTGTACTCTAATTTCCTCATTTCAGTGTCATGATAAAATAGTAATCACTTCAGACGATTGTGATGAGGAGTAAATGACATACAATGTATAAAATGGAACAGTTTCAGCCATATTTTATCTGCTATGAGTAATTTCCTTCACATGCACTGGCTTTTTCCAGACCGGTACCTTTTTCCCAAAGGCTGCACATTCCATGTTTTTCTTTTTGCTGCTTTGCAGATTCTGTTTCTTCTGTCTAGAATTTCTTCCTCTCATTCCTGTGCTGTGCTTAGCTGCTCAGTCAAGTCCGACTCTTTGCGACCCCATGAACTGTAGCCCACTGAGCTCCTTTGTCCACAGGGATTCTCCAGGTAAGAATACTGGAGTGGGTTGCCATGCCCTCCTCCAGAGAATCTTCCCAACCGAGGGATCCCACCCAGGTCTCCAACATTGCAGGCAGATTCTTTGCAGTCTGAGCTACCATGGAAGCCCTCTCTCATTCCTACTTATCTCTAAATATTTACTTCTCGGGTACACATCAACTGCCACTTCTTCCATGAAGCCTTCTCAATGGCCTTTTGGCCCAGTAATCTTTGTCTTCTCACCTCCTAGCCCCTGTCATTTATGATCCCATTTTAGAAGCAACCATGTTTAACCTTGTGGTCTGATGTCTTCTCTACATCCCCTGTACTGGCCATGGTGTCCAATCATGTTTTATGACTCATTTATACTCGCGCCCAATTCTTGGATGAATTCTGAAGTTAGACTAAGTGTTATGGATAGCTGTTGCTTTTAGTTTTCATCAGCATTTGGATTTGGAGTTGGGGACACTGTTAAGATATGTTTATGTTTAATAAATCACACTTGGGACTTCCCTGGTGGTCCAGTGGCTAAGACTCAGTGCTCCCAATGCAGCGGGCCCGGGTTCTATCCCTGGTTGGGGAACTAGATCCCACATGACACAACTAAGAGTTCACAAGCTACAACTAAAGATCCCACATGCTGCAACTAAGACCTGGCACAGACAAGTACACAAATAAATAAAAATAAATATTTATCACACTTGTATCCATAGAGACATGAGTTTATGAGTAGTTTATTAATTCAAGAGTGATTAATCATATCAACAAATCTTCTATTGCATTGTTTCCTGCTCCTTGGGGAAAATTATTCTGAGGTAAATAAGAATGTGCATGGGTGCTCAGTCGTTTCAGTCTTGTGTGACTTCGTGACCCTATGGACTATAGGCCACCGGGCTCCTCTGTCCATGCTTCTCCAGGCAAGAATGTTAGAGTGGGTTGTCATGCCCTCCTCCAGGGAATCTTTCCAACCCAGGGATCGAACAAATCAATACTGCTTTTCAGTTCCAAAAGAAAATGTACATTCTTAAAAATTGAGTAAGGATAGCTCTCCTTTTCTACACACACACACACACATTGTTCTTCTCAATAATTCTTAACACTCAGTTCTGTTTTGATTTCTTGTCTCAGTAGCATTTCAATACGGTCTACCTGTGGAATTAGGTCTTGTTAAAAAAGCTTGTTTCTACCATCTCTGCTTCATTTCTACCAACGAATATGTTCCAGAATGCTTTTTTTTTTTTTATTACAAAACAAACCTGGAATAAATTCAGAGCATTTGCCAAGAAATATCTCTTGATCATCTTTTTCCCTGAGGAGGGTGTAAGTGGATTACAAGACTAAAAACAGAAAATACTTTGAAAATTGCTGAAATTCAGTGTGGGAAAATAATAATAGAAAATATTACTCTTTTAATTTTTTTTCTGAAACACATACTTTAGGGAAGAAGATGATAAAATATTATTCTTCCTTTATTTCTTAAAATTAATTAATGTATTTTAATTGAAGGGTAATTGCTTTACAATATTGTGATACTTTTTGCCATACATTGACATGAATCAGCCATGGATGTACATGTGTCTCCCCATCCTGAACCCCCTACACACCTCCCTTCCCACCCTATCCCTCTGGGTTGTCCCAGAGCACCAACTCTAGTGCCCTGCTTCATGCATCAAACTTGCACTGGTTATCCACTTTACATATGGTTTTATTCTTCCTTTAGAAGGATCAACTTCCTCTATCAAAAGCAAGCTCTTTTCTTTCTTGTCATAAAAGGAAAGACCGGGCCTAAAATGATACGATCTATGATTAAAGAAAGTTTTGTATTAGACCTGTGCCACGTTAGGTATTCATAATATACAGAAGCCTGGTACTTCTACTACATACTCCTATGGACTCTTCTTTCCTCTTGCATCTCAGGAGGTCTAGCCTGTTTTTGTCTGGGCATGAAATGTTAACCTTTCTCCCTTTACATTTTTTGAAGAAACTGCTCTTCTATCTGAGGGCTTCCCAGGTGGTACAGTGGTAAAAGAATCCACTTGCAAATGTAGGAGATACAGGAGATGCCAGTTTGATCCCTAAGTCAGGAAGATCCTGGAGGAGGAAATGGCAACCCACTCCAGTCCTCTTGCCTGGGAAATCCCACGGACAGAAGAGCCTGGCGGGCTACAGCCCGTGGAGTCTCAAAGAGTCGGACATGACTGAACATGCACACACGCTCTCCTATCTAGATGTACCAGCAAACAAGTTCTTTGCCCCCAAAGCTAGGTTTTGTAAGGTTGTAGGAATTTGTATCACAAGGTCCTGCAAAGTTTTAGAAAAGCCAGGGCCAATTTCTTGGGAAATCATCATAAACAGTATTTCTCCAGTCTTCAACATTCACCTAAAGTCTTCACCAGTTCACACATACCCATGTAGTAACTCCAGGGCATGCCTATGGTTCATGCAGTGTGTGTCTGGTGGTAACAATGTAGCTTACTTTGTCCTCCTCCTTGTCACAATGAAGTTGTGATACTAAGTGTTTGATACTAGGTATACATTTAGAACATAAGGAAATGCAAATACAAGGAATCTATACAGTCATTGCAATGAAAAAGACATTCTTTCAGGACTAGCTAAACTCCCTCCAGAGCCTACAGTGGTCTTTTTTGATCATGCCTGGGGAACAGAGATTATGGTGACAGCATGGCCAGATTCATCTGCCCTTCCTTCTAAAAGGAGCTGTGATGTCCTTTCACTTTCAGCCACGACACTCAGCCCAGGTGCTGCTTCCCCCTTGGTCAGCCATTCCTCCCCAAACCATCCCTGGTGTGGCTACTAAAGCCACACACACACACACACACAAAAACACCCACACACACACACACACACAGCTTTACTTTTTTTTTTTTTTTTAACTACATTCCTTCCTGTCCTTTCCTGGTGGTTCAGATGGTAAAGAGTCCACCTGCAATGCAGGCAACCCAGGTTCAATCCCTGGGTGTGGAAGACCCCCTGGAGAAGGAAATGGCAACCCTCTCCAGGATTCTTGCCTGGCAAATCTCATGGACAGAGGAGCCTGCTGGGCTACAGTCCATAGCATCACGAAAGAGTCAGACACGACAAGGGACTAACACTTCCTGTTCTATTCTTCCCCCTCCATAGCGGGGTCTCTGTGACTTCCTGTCTCTCATTCCATCTCTCTTTTTTCCAGGGACACAGGGCCTTGGAAACATTTGGACATCTAGGGACTCCTTTATCTTATTCTTTTTAATTAGTTAATTAATTTGGCTGTAACTTGGCTTGGATGTGGTGCATGGGCTTTAGTTGCCCCACCAGCATGAGGGATCTTAGTTCCCTGACTAGGGAGTGAACCCATGTCCCCTGCATTGGAGGGCTTCCCAGGTGGCACTAGAGGTAAAGAACCCGCCTGCCAATGCAGGTTGGATGTAAGAGACGTGGGTCTGATTCCTGGGTCTCGAAGATCCCCTGGAGGAAGGCATGGCAACCCACTGCGATATTCCTGCCTGGGGAATCCCGTGGACTGAGGAGCCCAGTGAATGAACTACAGTCTATAGGGTCACAAAGAGTCTGACAAGACTGAAGTGACTTAGCACACACTTCAACATGTATAGTTCAGTGGCATCAAGTATATTCACAGTGTTGTACAACCATCATCACTGTCCAGTTTCAGAATTTTTTGTCACCTCAAACAGAAATCACTAAACCATTAAGTAGTCACTCTCCATCTCCACTCCCTCAAGCCCCTGACAACCCCTGAGCTGCTTTCTATCTTCTTGGATTTGCTTATTCTGAATATTTCAAATACATGTAATTATGTGCAGTCATATTGGCATTTTGTGTCCAGCTTCTTTCACTTAGCATGTTTTCAAGTTTCATCCATCCATCTTGTAACATGTATCAATATTTCACTCCATTTTAAGATTCAACAGTATTCTATTTTAAGGATACAATTTTTTTAATCCATTCATCTATTAATGAACATTTTGATTTCTTCAATCTTTTGGCTATTGTGACTAGTGCTGCTGTGGACAATATGCAAGTTTTGTTTGAACAACTATTTTCAGTTTTTCTAGGTTTATATGTAGGAGTAGAATTGCTGAGTCATAGGGTAATTCTATATTTAACTTGTTGAAGAATCATCAATCTGCTTTTCACAGAGGCTGCATCATTGTACATTCCCTTCAGCAAAGCATGAGGATTACAATTTCTCCACATCATTGCTGATACTTATTATTTTCCATTTCTTCAAACCATCCTGGGACTTCCCTGATGGTCCCATGGTTAGGACTCCACCCTGCCAATGTAGAAGACTTGGCTTTGATTCCTGGTTGGGGAACTGAGATTCCCTATGCCACAAGGCCTGGCCAAAAACTAGGAAAACAAAAGAAGTCCTGGTAGTAGGTGTGAAATGATGTCTTGTTGTGGATTTGATTTGTGTTTCCCTGTAACTAATGATGATGAAATAAATCCTAAATATTCACTGGAAGGACTGATGCTGAAGTTGAAGCTCCAATACTTTGGCCACTTGATGCAAAGAACTGACTCATTGGAAAGGACTCTGATGCTGGGAAAGATTGAAGGTGGGAGGAGAAGGGGACGATAGAGGTTGAGATGGTTGGATGGCATCACTGACTCAATGACATGAGTTTGAGCAAGTGTTTTTGAAGACAGGAAATATATTTTAAAAATATAATAAAAAGTAAAGCTCTTTGGGAAGAGATGAGAATGATTTTGTTAGACTCCACCCCAAAGCATATAAGTTTGAAATTCACTAGGTACCTCCAGTGGACACTTGGTTATCCTGACCTTGCAAGCTGTTCTACTAGAGATTCTAGTAGAACCATATTAGTTAGATGAAATAGTTTTAATGAACACATATATTTGTGAAGAAATAGTAATGAATAGGGGCTTCCCTGATGGCTAAGACCATAAAGAATTTGCTTGCAATGCAGGAGAGCTAGGTTTGATCCCTGGGTAGAGAAGATCACCTGGAGAAGGGAATGGCTAACTAGTAGGAAGGAAATCTATTAAGAAAAGACTTGTAAGTTTTCTTGTAAAATCTACTTAATGCTCAGTAGAGGTCAGTAATGGAGCATGGCAGAAAAGAGAAATAAAAATAATAAATATGGAGAATTTGGGGAGATATTAAAGATTTCATGTATGATTCTCAAAATTAAGTCAGACATATATCTTAGTTTAATACTGTACATATATTTGTTTTGTTCTTGGAGGGAGGGTTATTTTTAGGAAGCATAATTCACATTCAATAAAATGTAGCCCCTTTAAGTAAATTCAGTGGATTTCGACAACTGTATGCTAGTATGGAACTGTCACTGCAGTGACGATACAGAACACTTTTTTTTTATCACCCCCAACAGTTCACTTGGGCCCCTCCACAATTATTCCCTACAGTTCAGTTCAGTTCAGTCACTCAGTCGTGTCCAACTTTTTGTGACCCTATGGACTGCAGCACGCCAGGTTTCCTGGTGCATCACCAACTCCCGGAGCTTATTCAAGCTCATGTCCATTGAGTCAGTGATGCCATCCAACCATCTCATCCTCTGTTGGCCCCTTCTCCTCCCACCTTCAATCTTTCCCAGCATCAGGATCTTTTCCAATGAGTCAGTTATTCATGTCATGTGGCCAGAGTACTGGAGGTTCAGCTTCAGTATAAGTCCTTCCAATGAACACCCAGGACTGATTTCCTTTAGGATGGACTGGTTGGATCTCCTTGCAGTCCAAGGGACTCTCAAGAGTCTTCTCCAACACCACAGTTTGAAAGCATCAATTCTTCAATGCTCAGCTTTCTTTATAGTCCAACTCTCACATTCATACATGACTACTGGAAAAATCAAAACTACATGGAAATTTGTTGGCAAAGTAATGAATGTCTCCGCTTTTAAATATGCTATTTGGTTGGTCATTACTTTTCTTCCAAGGAGCAAGTGTCCTTTAATTTTATGGCTGCAGTCAATATCTGCAGTGATTATGGAGCCCCCCAAAATAAAGTCTGTCACTGTTTCCACTGTTTCCCCATCTATTTGCCACAAAAAGATGGATGATCCATCGTTCTTACTTTTCTGAATGTTGAGCTTTAAGCCAACTTTTTCACTCTCCTCTTTCACTTTCATCAAGAGACTTTAGTTCCGTTTTGCTTTCTGCTGCAAGGGTGATGTCATCTGCATATCTGAGGTTATTGATATTTCTCTTGACAATCTCGATCACAGCATGCACTTCATCCAATCCAGTATTTCTCATGATGTACTCAGCATATAAGTTAAATAAGCAGAGTGACAATATACAGCCTTGACATACTCCTTTTCCTATTTGGAACCAGTCTGTTGTTCCATGTCCAGTTCTAACTGTTTCTTCCTGATCTGCATACAGGTTTCTCAAGAGGCAGATCAGGTGGTCTGGTATTCCCATCTCTTTCAGAATTTTCCACTGTTTCTTGTCATCCACACAGTCAAAGGCTTTGGCGTAGTCAACTAAGAAGAAGTAGATGTTTTTCTGGAACTCTCTTGCTTTTTCAATGAGCCAATGGATGTTGGCAATTTGATCTCAGGTTCCTCTGCCTTTTCTAAATCCAGCTTGAACATCTGGAAGTTCACAGTTCATGTATTACTGAAGCCTAGCTTGGAGAATTCTGAGCATTACTTTGCTAGTGTGTGAGATGAGTGCAATTGTGTGGTAGTTTGAGCATTCTTTGGCATTGCCTTTCTTGGGGATTGGAATGAAAACTGACCTTTTCCTGTCCCATGGCCACTGCTGAGCTTTCCAAATTTGCTGGCCTATCGAGTGCAGCACTTTTACAGCATCATCTGTCAGGATTTGAAATAGCTCAAATGGAATACCATCACCTCCACTAGCTTTGTTCATAGTGATGCTTCCTGAGGCTCACTTGACTTCACATTCCAAGATGTCTGGCTCTAGGTGAGTGATCACACCATCGTGATTAACTGGGTCATGAAGATCTTTTCTGTACAGTTCTTCTGTGTATTCTTGCCACCTCTTCTTAATATCTTCTGCTTTTGCTAGGTCTCTACCATTTCTGTCTTTTATTGAGCCCGTCTTTGCATGAAATGTTCCCTTGGTATCTCTAATTTTCTTGAAGAGATCTCTAGTCTTTCCCATTCTATTGTTTTCCTCTATTTCTTTGCACTGACCACTGAGGAACGCTTTCTTATATCTCCTTGCTATTCTTTGGAACTCTGCGTTCAAATGGGTATATCTTTTCTTTTCTCCTTTGCTTTTCACAGCTATTTGTAAGGCTTCCTCAGACAGCTAGTTTTCTTTTTTACATTTCTTTTTCTTGGGGATGGTCTTGCTCCCTGTCTCCTGTACAATGTCACGAACCTCCGTCTATAGTTCATCAGGCACTCTGTCTATCAGATCTAGTCCGTTAAATCTATTTCTCACTTCCACTGTATAATCATAAGGGATTTTATTTAGGTCATATCTGCATGGTCTAGTGGTTTTCCCCAGTTTCTTCAATTCAAGTCTGAATTTGGCAATAAGGATCTGAGTCATAGTCAGCTCCCGGTCTTTTTTTTTGCGGACTGTATAGAGCTTCTCCATCTTTGGCTGCAAAGAATCAGAAATCAATCTGATTTCAGTGTAGACCATCTGGTGATGTCCATGTGTATAGGCTTCTCTTGTGTTGTTGGAAGAGGGTGTTTGCTATGACCGGTGCGTTCTCTTGGCAAAACTCTATGAGCCTTTGCCCTGATTCTTTCTGTACCCAAGGCCAAATGTGCCTGTTACTCCAGGTGTTTCTTGACTTCCTACTTTTGCATTCCAGTCCACTATAATGAAAAGGACATCTTTTTTGGGTGTTAGTTCTAGAAGGTCTTGTAGATCTTCATAGACCCATTCAACTTCAGTTTCTTCAGCATTACTGATTGGGGCATAGACTGGATTACCATGATAATGATTGGTTTGCCTTGGAAATGAACAGAGATCATTCTGTCGTGTCGGAGGAAAACCTTACACTGCCTTTATTCAGGGCATCCTACTTGGGCATTGCCAACTTTTTACTTGACGTTGCTATCATCTTTGGGTCTCAGTGGTCTATGTCAACTTCTGTTTCCATTTTCACTGCCTTTCTCAAGTTCAGCAGTTCTGACATTTAATGATGGAAATGATCATTTTCTTGGAAGCTGGAATTTTCAGATTACCTTTGAGAATTGTCATTTTACTGAAAGCAAAATTGTCATTTTACTGTTCAATGAGGGCTCAGAGAATTTAGCTGATTTCTTTGATGTGCATATGAAAACGGTCATCCCTATGGCCTGGTAATTAGATGTTTTGGTGATTACTTTCTAGAACTGTGTTGGTGCTCATAGTTCTCAGGTAGAGAAGCTGCTCCCCCTCCATCCTGTACTCTGAATGACAGACTTTGGCAAGTAGTACTTCTCAGGTGGCTCACTGGCCAAGAATCCACCTGCCAATACAGGAGATGAGGGTTTGATCCCTGGGTCAGGAAGATGCCCTGTAGAAGGGGATGGCAACCCACAACAGTATTCTTGCCTGGAAAATCCCATAGACAGAGCAACCTGGCAGGCTGCAGTACAGGGGGTCACAAAGAGTCAGACATGACTGAGAGACTGAGCACATACAGTACAAGACCTAGTAGCCCATATACACAATTTTTATATTTTTTTCTGTAAACATTTACTAAGGTGAGCCCAACAAATTAGAGATAAAGATATACAATTTTGCAGAGAAAGAAATGTCAAATGAGTTCACAATGTGAGATATGTGTTGTAACTTCCTTTTCGAGATTCAGTAACTGAAACCAGTAACAGTCAATATTCCAGATTTATTAAAGCTGGGAGATATAGAGGGCAAATATGTGTATATATGAAGTGCACAAATTTTTAAATTCTACTTATTCATCAATGTAGTACACTTCTGAAATAGGCCATATAACATATATCTGATCTGTTACTAAAGTGCTTTACTTCACTTTGAAGCAACATCTCTTGGGAAATGTCAGAGCTTGTTTAAAAATATTTTTCATGTACCTTAGCTGGGAATACTTCCAAACTGCTCTGCTCACCTGTAATCCACACCTGCTCTGTAAACAACCATGATGATTTGCTTGGAATATAAGCATCAACTTGAATTCTAAAGTGACCTCAAGTGATTTCTTCATCAGAAAGAGAAAATAAGGAAAACATCAAACCTATTAAAATAGTAATAGAACTTATACAAAATTATTTAACTTATGGAAGAGAAAAATACTGCCTTAGATTAAAAAATTTCTTTTAGTGGCAAATAAATTTAGTTTAAATTTTTTTAATAGAATCCTAAAGTAAGAATTCAGAGGTAATTATTCCTATCAAAAAATCACTGTGCAGTTCACTGAAGATTTCTGCCATAACTTAATAGATGCAGCTCCTATCAAACTTGAAATATTCTTAAGATATAAAATTGAAGATAAGATAGAATTACATCTACATGAACTCTAGAAAGAATAAATCTGAACAAATCTGATCTATGGTGAAGTATTGTCAAGCACATCAGTGGTTGTCTAGCTTTGAGAATGGATATATAGGGAATAATCCCTTGAATCTATTTGTCACTTCTACTGTATAATCATAAGGGATTTGATTTAGGTCATACTTGAATGGTCTAATGGCTTTCCCTACTTTCTTAAATTTTAGTTTGAATCTGGCAATAAGGGGTTCATAATCTGAGCCACAGTCAGCTCCCAGTCTTGTTTATGCTGACTGTATATAATATCTCTATCTTTGGCTGCAAAGAATATAATCAATCTGATTTTGGTGTTGACTATCTAGAGATGTACATGTGTAGAGTCTTCTCTTGTGTTGTTGGAAGAGGGTGTTTGCTATGACCAGTTGTATTCTCTTGACAAAACTCTATTTGCCTTTGCCCTGCTTCATTCTGTACTCCAAGGCCAAATTTACCTATTACTCCAGGTATTTCTTGACTTCCTACTTTTGCATTCCAGTCCCCTATACTGAAACGGACATCTCTTTGGGGTGTTAGTTTTAGAAAGTCTTCATCAGTTCAGTTCAGTTGCTCAGTCGTGTCCAATTCTTTGCGACCCCATGAATTGCAGTGCGCCGGGCCTCCCTGTCCATCACCAACTCCCGGAGTCCACCCAAACCCATGAACGGTTCAACTTCAGCTTCTTCAGCATTACTGGTGAGGGTATAGACTTGGATTACTGCAATATTGAATGGTTTGTCTTGGAGATGAACAGAGATCATTCTGTCATTTTTGAGACTGCATCCAAGTACTGCAATTCAGACTGTTTTGTTGACTATGATGGCTGCTCCATTTCTTCTATGGGATTCTTGCCCACAGTAGTAGATAAGCTGATCATCTGAATTAAATTCACCCATTCCAGTCCATTTTAGTTTGCTGATTCCTAAAATGTCAGTGTTCATTCTTGCCATCTTCTGTTTGACCCCTTCCAATTTGCCTTGATTCATGGACCTTGATTCATGCCTGGGATCTTTCGAGGGAGGTCACCATTATCTTCATTACCTCCACTATAGTTTGGCCCCAGGTAAGTAGCAGGGAAGGAACACAGCTTCACCCATTAACAGAAAATTAGATTAAAGATTTACCGAGCATGGCCCTGCCCATCAGAACAAGACCCAGTATCCCCCTCAGTTATTGTATCCTATCAGGAAGCATTCATAAGCCTCTTATCATTCTCCATCAGAGGGCAGACAGACTGAAAACCACCATCACAGAAAACTAACCAATCTGATCACATGAACCACAGCCTTGTCTAACTCAAAGAAACTATGAGCCATGCCGTGTAGGGTCACCCAAGACAGAAGGGTCATGGTGGAGAGTTCTGAAAAAATGTGGTCCACTGGAGAAGGGACTAGCAAACCACTTCAGTATTCCTGCCTTGAGAACCCCATGGACAGTATGAAAAGGCAAAAAGATAGGACACTGAAAGAAGAACTCCCCAGGAAGGTAGGTACTCAATATGCTACTGGAGATCAGAGGAGAAATAACTCCAGAAAGAATGAAGAGATGGAGCCAAAGCAAAAATAACACCAAGTTGTGGATGTGACTGGTGATAGAAGCAAGGTCTGATGCTATAAAAAGCAATACTGCATAGGAACTGGAATGTTAGGTACATGAATCAAGGCAAATTGGAAGTGGTCAAACAGAAGATGGCAAGAGTGAACATTGACATTTTAGGAATCAGCGAACTAAAATGGACTGAAATGGGTGAATTTAATTCAGTTTACCATTATATGTACTACTGTGGGCAAGAATCCTTTAGAAGAAGTGGAGTAGCCATCATAGTCAACAAAAGAGCCTGCAATGCAGTGCTTGGATGCAGTCTCAAAAATGACAGAAAGATCTCTCTTCGTCTCCAAGGCAAGTCATTCAATATCACAGAAATCTAAGTCGATGCCCCAACCAGTAATGCTGAAGAAGCTGAAGTTGAATGGGTCTATGAAGACCTACAAGACCTTCTAGAACTAACACCCAAAAAAGATGTCCTTTTCATTATAGTGGACTGGAATGCAAAAGTAGGAAGTCAAGAAACACCTGGAGTAACAGGCACATTTGGCCTTGGGTACAGAAAGAATCAGGGCAAAGGCTCATAGAGTTTTGCCAAGAGAACGCACCGGTCATAGCAAACACCCTCTTCCAACAACACAAGAGAAGCCTATACACATGGACATCACCAGATGGTCTACACTGAAATCAGATTGATTTCTGATTCTTTGCAGCCAAAGATGGAGAAGCTCTATACAGTCCGCAAAAAAAAAGACCGGGAGCTGACTATGACTCAGATCCTTATTGCCAAATTCAGACTTGAATTGAAGAAACTGGGGAAAACCACTAGACCATGCAGATATGACCTAAATAAAATCCCTTATGATTATACAGTGGAAGTGAGAAATAGATTTAACGGACTAGATCTGATAGACAGAGTGCCTGATGAACTATAGACGGAGGTTCGTGACATTGTACAGGAGACAGGGAGCAAGACCATCCCCAAGAAAAAGAAATGTAAAAAAGAAAACTAGCTGTCTGAGGAAGCCTTACAAATAGCTGTGAAAAGCAAAGGAGAAAAGAAAAGATATACCCATTTGAACGCAGAGTTCCAAAGAATAGCAAGGAGATATAAGAAAGCGTTCCTCAGTGGTCAGTGCAAAGAAATAGAGGAAAACAATAGAATGGGAAAGACTAGAGATCTCTTCAAGAAAATTAGAGATACCAAGGGAACATTTCATGCAAAGACGGGCTCAATAAAAGACAGAAATGGTAGAGACCTAGCAAAAGCAGAAGATATTAAGAAGAGGTGGCAAGAATACACAGAAGAACTGTACAGAAAAGATCTTCATGACCCAGTTAATCACGATGGTGTGATCACTCACCTAGAGCCAGACATCTTGGAATGTGAAGTCAAGTGAGCCTCAGGAAGCATCACTATGAACAAAGCTAGTGGAGGTGATGGTATTCCATTTGAGCTATTTCAAATCCTGACAGATGATGCTGTAAAAGTGCTGCACTCGATAGGCCAGCAAATTTGGAAAGCTCAGCAGTGGCCATGGGACAGGAAAAGGTCAGTTTTCATTCCAATCCCCAAGAAAGGCAATGCCAAAGAATGCTCAAACTACCACACAATTGCACTCATCTCACACACTAGCAAAGTAATGCTCAGAATTCTCCAAGCTAGGCTTCAGTAATACATGAACTGTGAACTTCCAGATGTTCAAGCTGGATTTAGAAAAGGCAGAGGAACCTGAGATCAAATTGCCAACATCCATTGGCTCATTGAAAAAGCAAGAGAGTTCCAGAAAAACATCTACTTCTTAGTTGACTACGCCAAAGCCTTTGACTGTGTGGATGACAAGAAACAGTGGAAAATTCTGAAAGACATGGGAATACCAGACCACCAGACCTGCCTCTTGAGAAACCTGTATGCAGATCAGGAAGAAACAGTTAGAACTGGACATGGAACAACAGACTGGTTCCAAATAGGAAAAGGAGTATGTCAAGGCTGTATATTGTCACTCTGCTTATTTAACTTATATGCAGAGTACATCATGAGAAACACTGGGCTGGAGGAAGCATAAGCTGGAATAAAGATTTCTGGAAGAAATATCAATAACCTCAGATATGCAGATGACACCACCTATATGGCAGAACGTGAAGAAGAACTAAAGAGCCTCTTGATGAAAGTGAAAGAGGAAAGTGAAAAAATTAGCTTAATACTCAACATTCAGAAAACTAAGGTCATGGCATCCAGTCCCATCACTTCATGGCATTTAGATGGCAAAACAGTAGAAACACTGAGAGACTTTGTTTTTGGCGGGCTCCAAAATCATTGCAGATGGTGATTGCAGCCATGAAATTAAAAGTTCCTTACTCCTTGGAAGGAAAGTTATGACCAAACTAGACAGTATATTAGAAAGCAGAGACATTACCTTCTCAACAAAGGTCCCTCTAGTCAAGGCTATGGTTTTTCCAGTAGTCATGTATGGATGTGAGAGTTGGACTATAAAGAAAGCTGAGGGCTAAAGAATTGATGCTTTCAAACTGTGGTGTTGGAAAAGACTCTTGAGAGTCCCTTGGCCTGCAATGAGATCCAACCAGTCCATCCTAAATGAAATCAGTCCTGGGTGTTCATTGGAAGGACTAGTGTTGAAGCTGAAACTCCAATCCTTTGGGCACCTGATGGGAAGAGCTGATTCATTTGAGAAGACCATGATGCTGGGAAAGATTGAGGGCAGGAGGAGGAGGGGATGACAGAGGATGAGATGGTTGGATGGCATCACTGACTCAATGGACATGAGTTTGGGTAAACTCCATGAGTTGGTGATGGACAGGGAGGCCTCACGTTTTGCAGTCCATTGGGTTGCAAAGAGTCAGACACGACTGAGTGATTGAACTGAACTTAAGGTTAGTGCTGCTGGAAGAAAAGCTATGACAAACCTAAGCAGCACATTAAAAGGCAGAAACATTACTTTGCTGAGAAAGGTCTTTCTAGTCAAAGCTATGGTTTTTCCCTAGTCATGCATAGATATGAGAGTTGGACTATAAAGAAAGCTGAAAGTGGAAGAATTGGTGGTTTTGAACTGTGGTGTTACAGAAGATTCCTGAGAGTCCCTTGGACAGCAAGGAGATCCAACCAGTCCATATTAAAGGAAATCAACCCTGAATATTCAGTGGAAGGACTGATGCTGAAGCTGAAGCTCTAATACTTCAGACACATGATGTGAAGAGCCAAGTCATTGAAAAAAACCTTGATGTTGGGAAAGATTGAAGGCAAAAGGAGAAGAGGGTTACAGAGAATAAGGTAGTTAAATAGTAACACTGACTCAATGGACATGAACTTGAACAAGTTCCTGGAGAAAGTGGAGGACAGGAAACCTGGTGTGCTGTCTTCCATGGGGTTGCCAAGAGTAGGACATGACTGAGCAACTGAACCACAAACCAGGTTAGTGCTATACCTTCAGACCTTCAGTCATGCAGGTGAGGGGCTGAGTACACAGCCTCATTCCCTGAGTGGTAGTGCTATCTTATCAAACCTCTGGGGGAGCCCTGTGTGTGTATGTGTGTGTGTGTGTGTGTGTGTGTGTGTGTGTGTGTGTGTATACACAGCCTATTTCAAAACATCTCTTTGGGGCAGTTTCTTGCTGCTGATCCTCTTTCCCACATGTCTTTTGTGGTAGCCAACCTGGCTGAAGAGTGGATGACCCACACTTCCTTTTCTCTTAGGAAGCTGGGTAAAGGAGCCTTCTGCTTGCACTATGAATGGTTCAGTGGAAGTTGGAGGAGCTTGCTCTGGATGAACTGACAATGAAAAACCTTCTAGGGTCTCCCAACTGTGCAGCCCTTCCATTTCTGTCACTTTATATTTTTCCTAAGAGATCTATGCCCTTGATACTGCTGAGTCATTCCACAAACACCATGTAGGATATCTTACTGAGTGAGTAACCTTTGCTTAGTCCACAGATCCCAGAGCTCTGTGGGGGTTTCTCAGCATCCACACACCAGTCAGACCACACAAGTTGGGTCTGTCAATTTAATGTATTAGGGAATTGGGTATTGTTTCAATAAAAGGCATTTGCTGCTGAAAAATGTTTTTAAAAAACATGAATAAAATGTGTTACATGCCTGGATTTGAATACTGATTCTACCAATGTCTAGCCATGTGGCATTCGGTAGTTCAACTTATCTTAGCTTCAAATTGTCTGTGGAATAAGGGTGGCTCAGATGGTAAAGAATCTGTCTGAATGCAGGTAGACCCGGGTTTGATCCCTGGGTTGAGAAGATCCCCTGGAGAAGGAAATGGCAGCTCACTCCAGGATTCTTGCCTGGAGAATCCCATGGACAGAGGAGCCTGGCAGGCCACAGTCCATGGGGTTGCAAGAGTAGGACATGACTTAGTGACTAAACCAACACCATCAGAAAGCTATACTCAACTTTTTCAGAATGCACTGGCTTCATGTTTTCCAGAGAAAGAGCTGAATCTGAAGAATCTTTTAAGGACGAGGCTTTGTAATGGAGTGGATATACCTTAGTTTATGTTCAATGGGCCAAAGACACCTTCAGAGTCAGTACAGATTCCAGGGGGATGAAGACATAGGCTCTACCTTTTTATGGAAAGAGCAGCAACACGTTGAAGAGGAGTGTGGACATTTAATACCTGGAGCTCTTGTATTTTTTCTTAATTTACTTATTTTTAATTGAAGGATAATTACAATATTGTGCTGGTTTCTGCCAGGCACCAACATAGATCAGTCATAGGTATACATATGCCTCCTCCCTCTTGAGCCTCCTTCCCACCTCCTACCCCATCCCACCCCTCTAGGTTTTCACAGAGACCCAGTTTGAGTTCCCCGAGGCATACAGCAAATTTCCATTGGCTATCTATTTTACATATGGTGTGTATGTTTTCATGCTACTCTCTCCATTCATCCAATCCTCTCCTCCTACTCCCCAAATCCCCATGTCCGTAAGTCTGTTCTCTATGTCTGCATCTCCATTGCTGACTTTGGGGATACATGTTATGTTACAGAGACAGTCCTGATTCTGTCTCATTTTCTCAATCTCATATAGCCCTTTCAAAACTTATTCAATAAACATTTATTACATTCCTATTATATCCTGGCATAGTGCTAGAGGCTGGGAACAGATCAACCACTGTCTTCAAGGAATTTTCTCTTTCATATCTATAAAATCAGAGGAACAAGCTCTGAATGGGTTAGGAAGGGGAATAATGACAACAGGACAGAGCATGGGAGGAGGGATAGCATTAGGAAGCCAGCAACATGGGAAAGTAGGCTGGAAGGGAAGTGGAATCACATCATTGGATTGTTCCCAAAATTGCCTATAAGGGAAAATTTTATTCTCCCAGCCATAAACATAATTTGTCTTTTTTCAGGAGTAATCTGATTTCAAAGAAAGGGAAGGTCCGTGCTGGGAGTCTAAAAACTACTCAGTACTGCTGGGAAGTAGTTTTAATGTCCTGGAATACCTCCTAGAGAGAGGAAATATCTGATGATAACCCAGAACTACGGTAAGTCAAGCAAGGCCATCTGCCAGATTCAGGGTTAGTGCCAAGGTCGTCCATTCAGGCAAGCCTTCCTGGAGCAATCCTGGGAGGATGTGGAGCCACGGCAGCTCCTGAGCATGAGGGGCGGGAAGAGCCTCCCGACTGGCAAGTCTCATTGGAGTAAACATGCCATCTGTCACTTGTCTGGCCCATAATTTACCACCCTGCCCCCCAAGTACCCCAGTGTGGGAGGAAAAACAGAAAACAGAGCCGGCTCTGTTCACTCCTTTGTTCTGTAGACATGGTTGGCAGGGTGCCACCCACTCAGCTATAAACCACCAGGGCTGAAAACAAGCACAGTCTCATAGACTCTCAAATCTCATGCCTTATGTTGTATGAAGAAGGCCTGGGAAATGGACTGTCAGCTGGCACAATGGAGATTCAAGTGGGTTCATTAATTTTTAAAAATGACATTTAAAAGCTCTGATGATGATAATTTACATAACCTTCTGTTTCCATAACATTCGATTGTGTAAGTTTTCAAGTTTACTGGACTTCCTGTGTGAACCTTTGCAATATTTTCCTGAGGCAGATGAATGACAAATAGCTTCATCACAGGTGCTCAGATGATCCACTTTACGGAATTATATTAAAAAAGACCTGGTGCATTTTTTGATCTACATGTGCACTCGTGTCCCCCGCTCTGATATCAAGGTGCCCATCTCTTATGAAACGGCAAATGCATTTTTCCACAGTCTTTCATAACATCTGCCAGTGCTACCCAAACAAATCCTGGTGTAATTGGGCAGCTCTAATGTAAATGTTTAATAGAGGCATGGGACTCTCCTCTGATTACTTCACTGTTGCAGAGAACAGGACTTAATTTAACATTAAACCTGTAATTAGTGAATAGTGCTCTTCTGCTAGGGCAAACTCAGTCCTGTGCATTTTGATAATGACTTGTATTTAGAACTGAAATTAAACTAAGCTAGAAAAAAATCACACAGTGCTACCTTAGGGTAGCACACGAAGTCCATCTCCTGGAGACAGTACACAAAAAGTAAATCTGAATTGCTGTGGACCAGAGTTGACTCTACTGGGGGAGCTGCAATTTTTTGTTCGTTTACCCTGGGACCTCCCACTCTTTTGGCTTATTTATTTGTTTATATTTGTCGGTTGGTTGGTTTATTTACAAGACATTGCGGGGAATGTGTGGGGGTACCATACAGTCAATGCATTTCATTTATTTAAGAGAGCAAGGGTATAAATACTGCAAGTAGGCACTGATGCTCATCTTCAGTGGGCCTCTCCTTTATAGAACAAAAAGACCTTTCATCTTTCATTTTTCAAGTAGAAGCATCAGCTTTGGTCAGATGAGTGTCTCCAAGTCTCTGGTTGTTTATTTCCAGGCATTACAGTCAGGGCTTTTGTTGATGATCATGGCTGCAGGCTGAGCACTGAGCAGAGGGAAAAAGATGGCCCAAAAGGATACATGCACCCCAGTGTTCATTGGTATTTACAATAGTGACAACACGCGTGCATGGGTGTTCAGTCACTTTAGTTGTGTCTGACTCTTTGCGACCCTATACACTGTAGCCTGCCAGGCTCCTCTGTCCACGGGATTCACCAGGCAAGAATACTGGAGTGTGTTGCCATGCCCTCCTCCAGGGGATCTTCCTAACCCAGGGATTGAACTCTGGTCTCCTGCATTGTAGGCAGATTCTTTAAGCCATTGGGGAAGCCCAGGGACAATATGGAAGCAACCTAAATATCTGTCAACAGAGGAATGGATCAAGAAGATGCAATACATATATGCAATGGAATATTATTCAGCCATAACAAGAAGGAAATAATGCCATTTGCCGCAACATGAATAGACCTAGAGACTGCCATACTAAGTGAAGGAAGTCAGACAGAGAAGAAGAAAAATCTTATAAGACATCCCTTATGTGAGGAATCTGAAAAGAAATGATACAAATGAGCTTAGAAAACAGAAGCAGACTTAAAGAGCAAACTTATGGTTGCCACGGGGGAACAATGAGGGGATGGGATAGTTAGGGAGTTTGGGATGGACATGTACTCTCTGCTCTATTTAAAATGGATAACCAACAAAGCCCTACTATATAGCACAGGGAGCTCAGCTCATTGTTATGTGGCAGTCTGGATGGGAGGGGGGTTTGGGAGAGAATGGATATATGTACATGTATGGCTGAGTCCCTTTGCTGTCCATCCAAAACTATCAGAACATTGTTAATCGGCTATACTCCAATACAAAATAAAGGCTTTTTTTGTTTTAAGAAGGGAATCTCAATCCTATGGGAGAAATATTGATCCATGAGCTAAAGTCATTGAGAAATGTCGGATGATGATCTGGGATCCAGAGAGGACAACAAAAATGAGGATTTACAAGCAGTATCATTTTTATCACATGATCTTCAAAGCCATAAAGTTTTGGAGAAAAGAGAGGGAGAGCAAGAATGGCCTTCCAGTCATGACTGGCAAGGAGGAAAAACAGGCATTAGTTCCTTGATGGTGCTGGGGGATAGAAAGTTATACATTTCAGGATTTCAGGAACTTCCTCTTCATCCTCAAGGCATTAACATAGATATATTGTTGAAATTCACTACACATTGTATTTTCTGGAAATTATACTCCTGCTTCACCATCAGTTTTTGTTGTTGCTCTGTGTTTAATGACTTTATTAGCTAATTCTGTAAAATACATAACCTTTATTATGTGCAACCACTGACATCTCTGCTTGGTTAACTTCATTTCAATTGCTCATTTGTGTCTGACTCTTTGTGACCCCATGGACTGCAGCATGCCAGGCTTTCCTGTCTATCACCAACTCCTGGAGCTTGCTCAAACTCATGTCCATTGAGTCGGTTATGCCATTCAACCATCTCATGTTGTCATCCCCTTCTCCTCCTGCCTTCAATCCTTCCCAGCATCAGGGTCTTTTCCAATGAGTCAGTTCTTTGCATCAGGTGGCCAAAGTATTTGAGTTTCAGCTTCAGCATCAGTCCTTCCAGTGAATATTCAGGACCTTTAGGGTTGACTGGTTTGATCTTACAGTCCAAGGGACTCTCAAGAGTCTTCGCCAACACCATAGTTCAAAAGCATCAATTCTTCGGCCTTTGGCTTTCATTATGGTTCAACTCTCACATACACAACTACTGGAAAAACCATAGCTTTGACTAGATGGATTGGTTATCTTAGTGGTCAGCTAATGACTGATCAAAAATTTCCTTAAATTCTTTGAACCAATACATTTCCTGTCCTTTGCCAAGGGGCTTTGCATGTGTGTTAGGGCATGCCTTTCATGTCTTAAATGGCAGTTTCCAACTGTGCCTTAGCTTTTGCTCTGGCTTTCAAACAATCTCAAAGCCAGCCCAAGGAGAAATAGTAGAGCTTTCTCATGTCTTTCCTTGACGGGCTCATAGACTTAAACATGCATATGGCTTTCTTGGGCTTCCCTTGTAGCTCAGTCAGTAAAGAATCTGCCTGCAATGCAAGAGGCCCAGGTTCGATTCTTGAGTTGGAAAGATCACTTGGAAGAAGGAAATGGCTACCCAATCCAATATTCTTGCCTGGAGAATCCCATGGACAGAGGAGCCTGGTAGGTTCCCAGTTCATGGGGTCACAAGAGTTGGACATGACTTAGCAACTAAATCATGGCTTTCTAGATTTCCATGACTATGTCAGAACTTTTCAAAGACTCTACAGATATTTCATTCTCAAAACATTTTTTAATGGTTTTTGGCTCACTTCTTTTCAATCTTACCTTTTTAAGCCATGATTTTAAAATAATTTTTCTGTAATAAAAAATGCAAAATAACCTTTTTTGAATTTTTTTCCCAGACAAAAGCCATTCCAATAATGTGTGGTTGTTTTATAGACACATTTAATCATACTTTGCATGTATATATGACTACATCCTATAAGTATTAGCTTTTTTCTGTAAGGTCAGGTACCATATCTTATTTACCATTTTGTCTACAATCAGCTAGCACAGTGGCTGACAAATAGCTATTCACTCAACAAATACGCAGGGGTAAATTTGAGGACAGAAAATTTCTTTAAGGAGATCAGATGAATGATTGCCTCTTTAAGAAATGCCTAGACATTTTCATCCTTTCATGATTGGTGGTAACTGTGATGAGGGAAAAACAGCTTTTGTTTTTTTTTGAAAAAATCAAAGCTAAAATATTCAGTAGTGTATGTGATGCTCCTAACTGCTACTGACATATTCCATGTCAGTACATTTTAGCATCCATTGTTTTCAGAAGGTATTTCTGTGCATTTTGGAAGAAATTGTTTTCTGGTCAGCTCTGATTATCTCAGCTATAAACTGGAACTCATCAACTGTCAGAGAATTAACATGATTATGGAACTAATCTGTCACTAATCTGGTGTACAAAATTTCTCTTGTTGCCTCTGCCAAGCCCATGCATCATGCTTTTAGTTGAAAATGTTTTGAAATTTCTACTTTATGCTTTGTCATTATTCAAACAGAAAAAACCTTTGTGTGGAAAATAGTAATATACACTTATTATGCCCTGTGCTGTCCTCAGTCGTGTCTGACTCTTTGCGACCCCGTGGACTCCCACCAGACTCCTCTATCCATGGAATTTTGCAGGCAAGAATACTGTTTGGCTGCCATTTTCTACTTCAGGGATCCCCGATCCAGGGATCGAACTAGTGCCTCTTGCAATGGCAGATGGATTCTTTAGCACTGAACCACCTGGGAAGCCATTTAATGATGATCTTCCAATGAAATGAATGGATTTTTCAGATAATCTTTTTTTAATCCCTGTATTTACTTTCTAATTCAAAATTTGCATTTGTATTATATGCATGATGGACATTAAAGAACTTAAACATTAGCCTGTGAATCAACCTCAGAAAAGTGGTGAGTAAGGTTTTATACTTTTTTTTAATCAAATGACTAATTTAACTTCAGGGTGAATCTATCTTTAAATTTGCAAGAGAGGTTTTTGTCATTATGCAAAACTCTGAGAAGATGTACTTTCCTTGGTGCTGATATATTTGAATGCTAATTTTAAGTCCAGTTGTTGAATTGATGGGAAATGAACACACAAATATATATAATGCTGAGAAACTAAACATTTCATTTAAATCAGTGGCAGAAATATTCAACCCTGTTTTAGTGGAAGTATCATGAAAAAATAAATCTGAATTCTGTAAATATTCTCCACTCACTCAAAGTCTTCCAGAATTAAAATTTCACAGAACTTCTATAGCATGCAGTGTGTTCATGCTAAGTTGCTTCAGTTGTGTCCGACTCTGTGTGACCCTATGGACTGTAGGCTGCCAGGCTTCTCTGTCCATGGGATTTTCTAGGCAAGAATACTGGATTGCCATTTCCTTCTTCAGGGGATCTTCCCAATCCAGGGATGGAACCAACATCTCTTGCATTGCAGGCAGATTCTTTACCATCGTTACCAGGGAAGCCCCAGTGGACAGTGTGGTTTATATTAAATATATAGAGGATGTGTGGTGCTTGGATCCAGAGAGATCTAAAACAAGAGAAGTTTGATCATAGGACTGGCAGCTTGCTTCCTCAGAAATAAAGCATAAAACCAGCAGTCACATATTAGCATTTGTGACTGCACATCTGGGTTCCTATTTTACATCTGTAGAATGTAAAATACTAGTGATTACTTCATAGAGTTGGTATGAAGGCTAAGCAAAATAATGTATGTTAAATACTTTGAGCATTGGTATGAAGGCTAAGCAAAATAATGTACGTTAAATACTTTGAGCAGTGCCTGACATAAAATGTGTTGTATGTGTCTGCCAATATTATTAGATATTACTTCTAGCATCTATTTGGCTTCCCAGGTGGCACCAGTGTTAAAGAATCTGCCTGCCAGTGCAGGAGACTCGGGTTGGATCCCTGGGTCAGGAAGATACCCTGGAGAAGGAAATGGCAACCCACTCCAGTATTCTCACCTGGGAGATCCCATGGACAGAAGAGCCTTGGGGGCTACAGTCCATGGGGTCTCAAAAGAATTGGACATGACTGAGCACGCACACATACACTAGCATCTATTTACTGCTTTTGATTCAGATAGACTTCAAAACATAGCAAACAATTTTAAATGCATATATGTCCTGCAAAGTATTTGAGGAATTTTAATAAAAGTACTTCCCATTATTTCTAAAAAGTCTTTCTATTCCAAATATTCAATTTAGTAGACAGAGACATAAGAGAACAGACATTAATAATTATTCTGCCTTCACACATGACCTTCTTTGAGCCACTTTGCAATAGTCCCAATGAAAGAACTGAGTGTAATTGGGCCACCAGCTCTGTAGACTTCTGCTAAACTAGCTATCTGAAAGGTCATGTCTTGTTGAAAGTATCTTAGAACACCTGAGAGGCAATTTTCTGGTTTAGAATTAGAGAAATTAATTAGGACAAATGTTCTTATTAATTTGGAAATGAAATTGAGTTATTTGAAGATCTAAAACTAGACACACACCTTTGGGAAAACATCTATGAACTGTCTGAGCTCAGCCTCATGTGAAGCATATTTGAATAAAGTGTTTTAAGAAAGCAGATGTGAAGAATTAAATTGGGGATGAAGGGTCAAAGAGACCAAAAGTAATGGATGCTGCATGTCATATGGGAAAGAAATCCAGTGAACCACAAACTAGCCAGCAAAAGCAGTGAAATGTTTGTTCCCTTTAGTTTTTGAAGCCAATGGAGAAAAATATAAGCCACTGGTTGATAATTTCACATAGTGCGACATTCCATGCAAATCGTCAGAAGACTTCCAACTACAAGAAGAGATTACGCCCAAGCAGAGATAATGGCAAAGAAAACATAACTGCTTGAATTGTAAGATGCTCCTGGGCTCAGTGGTAAAGAATTTGCCTGTCAGTGCAGAAGATGGAGGTTTGATCCCTGGGATGGGAAGAGTCCCTGGAGAAGGAAATGGGAACCCAATCCAGTATTCTCATCTGGGAAATTCCATGGAGAAAGGAGTCTGATGGGCTAGAGTCCATGGGATCTCAAGAGTCAGACATGACTAAGTGACTAAACAATAACAATCACTACTCCAAAAAGGAAGGCTATATAAATTGTGGTTGGGATGGACAACGACCAAGCATCGACTTCAGTCTGACATAAGGAAAGCAAAAAACTGTGCACTGGGGGTGGGCTAAGAGAATTCTGTGCCTCTCTCTGTCTTTCATTTTGCTTTAGTCACTTCTGTCTTCAAGGCTCAGGGAAGAGACAGCACCTGTTTCTCAAGAAGGGACGTGGTCCTGGTGGATGCTGTTGCTTGCCCTGGTGATGATGGTGATGTTCTTTGAGGTGGTGACTGGGTAATGGTGGGAGGATCTGCAAATCCAAAGATTATCTTCCTGCTTCTGTAGAACAAACTAGAGACCACTGGAGTGAGGGAAAAAGAAGTGGGCCCTGCAGATTCTTTCTTAAATTTCCCTTCCATCAGATTCAAAGGCTGAATTTGAAAATATCTAAGGTTCCTTATACGTCTGCATGCTTAATGTATAGTTTAGTGAAGGCAAATTATTATTCTTGAACACGTTTTTTGTTTTTGTTTTGAATAAAACAAAACATCATTTTGAAAAAGAAACTGCCAAGTTTTTTCTTTTGTCTTTTTCAGTGCTACACTTACTTGTGTCAAACAGTAGGGGTCAGACAAAGAATAGCTGTATTTTTCCAGCCTAGTTCAAACTTCAGTTGTCATTGACTTACCTGGTATAAAGATTCTAAATTCAATCAAATCATGTGTGCTGTGGATTTTTAGACATGAATTTTTTTAAAGATGAAGTCATCTGACTTCATTTAACTAAAATTGATGAGAATATCATGCAATTTTGAAAAATACAGTGGCCTGATCATTGTGTGAAAGCTCTACTAGACCAGAGCAAACGTTATTCTTGCTTAGTTGTAAACGTAGCATTAAGTGGGAAAGGTAACAGCAGAAATACTGGACTAGGGAGCTGGGAACACATGACAGATGGGTCCCCCAGGGTTCTTTTTTTATCATTTAGCACAAACACGCTATGCTTGTTTCAGCAGTGTGATGAGAGGTGTTCTAAAGGGCAATGTCTGGGAGCAGAGAGTGGGAACCACCAAGTGAACCACTGAGACCAACTCAAAGGTTAGGAGAATATTTTTAAACTTTTTTTTTATCCTGGAGTATAGCCTATTAGGGGCTTCCCTGGTAGGTTAGCAGGTAAAGAATCTGTCTGCAGTGTGGGAGACCTGGGTTCCATCTCTGGGTCTGGAAAAGCCCATTAAGAAGGGAATGGCAACCCATTACCAGTATTCTTGCCTGGAAAATTCCATGGACAAAGGAACCTGGTGGGTTACAGTCCATAGGGTTGCAAAGATTCAGACCTAACTGAGCACACACATACACAGCCAATTAGCAATGTTGTGATAGTTTCAGGCGAACAACAAAAGGACTCAGTCGTATATATACATGTACCTATTTTCCCCCAAACTCTGCTCCCATCCAGGGTGCCACATAACACTGAATGGAGTTCCCTGTGTTATACAATATGTCCTTGTTGGTTATCCATATGAAATATAGCGATGTGTACATCTCAGTCCCAAACACCCTAACTATCCGTTCTCCCCATCCTACCCCCAGCAACCATAAGTTCATTCTCAAAGTCTGGGAATGAGTGGAGAATTTAAAAAAAAAATAATGCTCTTGATGTCAATGGCAACACGGTGAAGATATTTATCTTTTAAACTGTTACAATAGGTAGATTCCATGTGTTTTTGGATACAGGACAAAACTAACTCAATGAGCATTTTATTAAAAGCAAAGTTTTCAGATGGACAGAGTTGCATCATCAATAGAATTCTTTAAAAGATTTAAAAGATGATGGGTGAATATAAGAAGTCTTTTCTTTGTCAGTGTGTCCAAGAGTAGGAAAGGAAGATTAACTGTACACTCGGAAATTGTTGTTGAGTCACTAAGTTGTGTCCGACTCTTTGTGATCCCGTGGACTGCAGCACTCGAGGATTCCCTGCCCTTCACCATCTCCCAGAGCTTGCTCAAATTCATGTCCATTGAGTCTGTGATGTCATCCAACCATCTCATCCTCTGTCTCCTCCTTCTCCTTCTGCCCTCAATTGTTCCCAGCATCAGGGTCTTTTCCAATGAGTCAGGCCTTTGTATCAGGTGGCCAAAGTATTGGAGCTTCAGCTTCAGCATTGGTCCTTCCAGTGAATATTTCAGGGTTGATTTCCTTTAGGACTGGTTTGATTTCCTTGCTATCCAAGGGACTCTGAAGAGTCTCCTCTAGCACCACAATTTGAAAGCATCAATTCTTCAGTGCCCAGCTATACTTCATCATAGCTTTTTTTTTGTTCTAACCCTTTGAATGATTTTTTTAAAACTATAGTTTTGCGATTAAACAAGGATTTAATTAGAATTACACTTCAAATTTGCAATGACTTCCTTTAAGGAAAGTCTTTCACCATCTTTGCCACATTTAATGTTGTACTAAATGAACTTTTTTCGAAGTGTGCTGCATTTTTGCAATCTTTATAATCAAAGAACCTGGGTACATTTCTTTGCTAAGGAAACACATTTGCTCAGTGCATGATAAATGCTGATCTAGAACACCGTAGATTTTTCTTCACAACTGATACAATGTAATTTTCCTCAACTTAGCATATTGATTTTATGGTCCCTATCTTAAAATCACAGGCCTGGGAAGCACCTTGAGAAGCAACTATATTCAGATCCCCTGACTCCAGAGAGAACCAAAGAACTTGGCACGAAGAGATCCTACGATTGTTTTCAGAAGCCCTGTGCTTAATAATCCATAAGATTCTCAGAAAAGATTTGTTATTCAGTTCAGTTCAGTCACTCAGTCATGTCTGACTCTTTGCAACCACATGAGCCACAGCATGCCAGGACTCCCTGTCCAACACCAACTCCCGGAGCCCACCCAAACTCATGTCCATTGAGTTGGTGATGCCATCCAACAATCTTACCCTCTGTCATCCCCTTCTTCTCCTGCCCTTAATCTTTCCCAGCATCAAGGTCTTTTCCAATGAGTCAGCTCTTCACATCAGGTAGCCAAAGTATTGAAATTTCAGCTTCAACATCAGTCCTACCAATGAACATCCAGGACTGATCTCCTCTAGGATGGACTGGTTGGATCTCCTTGCAGTCTAAGGGACTCTCAAGAGTCTTCTCCAACACCACAGTTCAAAAGCATCAATTCTTCAGTGCTCAGCTTTCTTCACAGTCCAACTCTCACATCCATACATGACTACTGGAAAAACCATATCCTTGACTAGAGGGACCTTTGTTGACAAAGTAATATCTCTGCTTTTTAATATGCTATCTAGGTTAGTCATAACTTTCCTTCCAATTAAAAGTAAGTATCTTTAATTTCATGGCTGCAATCACCATCTGCTGTGAGTTTGGAGTCCAAAGAAGTAGAGTCTCTCACTGTTTCCACTGCTTCCCCATCTATTTTCCATGAGGTGATGGGACCAGATGCCATGATCTTAGTTTTTTGAATGTTGAGCCTTAAGCCAACCCTTTAACTCTCCTCTTTCACTTTCATCAAGAGGCTCTTTAGTTCCTCTTCACTTTCTGCCATAAGGGTGGTGTCATCTGCATATCTGAGGTTATTGATATTTCTCCTGGCAATCTTGATTCCACCTTGTGTTTCCTCCAGCCCAGTGTTTCTCATGATGTACTGTGCATATAAGTTAAATAAGCAGAGTGACAATATACAGCCTTGACATACTCCTTTTCCTATTTGGAAGCAGTCTGCTGTTCCATGTCCAGTTCTAACTGTTGCTTCCTGACCTGCATACAGGTTTTTCAAGAGGCAGATCAGGTGCTCCATTATTCCCATCTCTTTCAGAATTTTCCACAGTTTATTGTGATCCACACAGTCAAAGGCTGTAGTCAATAAAGCAGAAATAGATGTTTTTACGGAACTCTCATTTTTTCGATGATCCAGTGGATATTGGCAATTTGATCTCTGGTTCCTCTTCCTTTTCTAAAACCAGCTTGAACATCTGGAAGTTCATGATTCACGTATTGCTGAAGCCTGGCTGGAGAATTTTGAGCATTACTTTACTAGCATGTGAGATGAGTGCAACTGTGCAGTAGAACCCCATGAACAGTATGAAAAGGCAGAGATAGGACACTGAAAGATGAACTCCCTGGGTTGGTAGGTGCCCAATTTGTTACTGGAGATCAGTGGAGAAATAAGAAAGAATGAAGGGATGGTGCCAAAGCAAAAACAACACCCGGTTGTGGATGTGACTGGTTATAGAAGCAAGGTCCGATGCTGTAAAGAGCAATATTGCATAGGAACCTGGAATGTTAGGTCCATGAATCAAGGCAAATTGGAAGTAGTCAAACAGGAGATGCCAAGAGTGAACATGGACATGCCAGGAATCAGCAAACTAAAATGGACTGGAATGAGGGAATTTAACTCAGGTGACCATCTTATCTACTACTGTGGGCAGGAATCTCTTAGAAGAAATTGAGTAGCCATTATAGTCAACAAAAGAGTCCAAAATGCAGTACTTGGATGCAGTCTTAAAAATGACAGAATGATCTCTGTTCGTTTCCAAGGCAAACCATTCAATATCACGGTAATCCAAGTGTATGCCCAGACCAGTAACGCTGAAGAAGCTGAAACTGAACGGTTCTATGAATACGTACAAGACCTTTTAGAACTAACACTGAGAAAAGATGTCCTTTTCATTATAGGGGACTAGAATGCAAAAGTAGGAAGTCAAGAAACACCTGGAGTAACAGGCAAATTTGGCCTTGGAGTACCGAATGAAGCAGGGCAAAGGCTAATAGAGTTTTGCCAAGAGAACACACTGATCATAGCGAACACCCTCTTCCAACAACACAAGAGAAGACTCTACACAAGGACATCACCAGATGGTCAACACCAAAATCAGATTGATTATATTCTTTGCAGCCAAAGATGAAGAAGCTCTATACAGTCAGCAAAAACAAGACCGGGAGCTGACTGTGGCTCAGATCATGAACTCCTTACTGCCAAATTCAGACTGAAATTGGAGAAAGTGGGGAAAACCACTAAACCATTCAGGTATGACCTAAACCAAACCACTTATGATTATACAGTGGAAGTGAGAAATAGGTTTAAGGGACTAGATCTGATAAACAGAGTGCCTGATGAATTGTGGATGGAGGTTCGTGACATTGTACAGGAGACAGGAATCAAGACCATCCCCAGAAAAAAGAAATGCAAAAAAAGCAAAATAGCTGGCTGAGGAGGCCTTACAAATAGCTGTGAAAAGAAGAGAAGTGAAAAACAAAGGAGAAAAGGAAAGATATACCCATTTGAAAGCTGAGTTTCAAAGAATAGCAAGGAGAGTTAAGAAAACCTTCCTCAGTAATCAGTGCAAAGAAATAGAGGAAAACAATAGAATGGGAAAGACTAGAGATCTCTTCAAGAAAATTAGAGACACCAAGGGAACATTTCATGCAAAGATGGGCTCAATAAAGGACAGAAATGGTAGGGACCTAACAGAAACAGAAGATATTAAGAAGAGGTGGCAAGAATACACAGAAGGACTGTACAAAAAAGATCTTCATGACCCAGTTGATCACGATGGTGTGATCACTCAACCTAGAGCCAGACATCTTGGAATGCGAAGTCAAGTGAGTCTTAGGAAGCATCACTATGAACAAAGCTAGTGGAAGTGATGGAATTCCAGTTCCAGCTATTTCAAATCCTAAAAGATGGTGCTGTGAAACTGCTGCACTCAATATGCCAGCAAATTTGGAAAACTCATGCAGTGGCCATGGGACTGGAAAACTCATGCAGTGGCCATGGGACTGGAAAAGGTCAGTTTTCATTCCAGTCCCAAAGAAAGGCAATGCCAAAGAATGCTCAAACTACCACACAATGCACTCATCTTACACGCTAGTAAAGTTTTGTTATTTCTATGTTAAATTACCAGTTGTGCATAGATTTTGAGTTAAATCTTAAGTAACTGGAATAAATTACTTTTTCTAACAAAACAGACATCCACATAGAATCTGAAGAAGTGCTGTCTATGTAAAACAAACTGAAAATATTACTTTCTGGTCTGGAGCAAGAGATTTTCAATCAAGAGCCCTCAACTCCATAAAGTGTCTGTACTGAAATAAGCTGGACAATTGTCATCACATCATCTGAAATGCAACCCTCTTGGGCTTGCATGAATAATATTAGCAATAGGACTGAAACTGACAATACAATATAAACTATGACCTGGAGTCAGACACACTGGCAGGGTGATGGGTCAGGCAAACAGACATCAATTTCACACTTATTTTAGCAAGTACTCTGAGTCTTGGCAGACATACCTGGCTCAGCCAATCTCTCCACCCACATACTCCTGTGAGTCATTTCCAGAGGAAGACTTTCTTTTGTCTGCTTATTCTCTAGATGCTAGTTTGCCTGATATTTGACCTTGACACATCTAATGATTTCTGATTATGGATAGTCAAATGTTTACAGAACATGCAGAAACTAGCCTGGATTGCCTGGTCATTCATCTCTACTCCATCAAAAATGGAGAATAAGATGGGATAAAGGATGGTGGTCTGTATAGTTAAAGCAATGGTCTTCCAGTACACATGTATGGATGTGAGAGGTGGACCATAAAGAAGGCTGAGCACTGAAAAATTGCTTTCAAATTGTGGTGCTAGAAAAGACTCTTGAGAGTCCCTTGGACACCAAGGAGATCAAACCTATCAATCCTAAAGGATATCAGCCCTGAATATTCAATGGAAGGACTGATGCTGGAGCTCCAGTATTTTGTCCACCTGATTGGAAGAACTGACTCATTGGAAAAGACCCTGATGCTGGGAAAGATTGAGGGCAGAAGGACAAGAGGGCAGCGGAGGATGAGATGAGTGGACAGCATCACCAGCTCAATGGCCATGAACTTGGGCAAACTCAGGGAGATAGTGAGGGACAGGGAGGCCTGGCATGCTGCAGTCCATAGGGTCGCAAAGAGTTGGACATGGCTTAGAGACTGAACAACAAAAGGATCATGGACAGCACATGGGGCAGTGGCCCCAGAACATGCAGTAGACTAGTTCTGAAGAATAACAAACTTTTATTGTCCTAAGCCATTGAGATGTTAGGTTGTTGCTGACCTCTATATGATAACCCCTTCTGACCAACACAGTATTGACTCCCAATATGGAAGTGTTTCATTCTGCTTTTCTAACTTACCATGATGTCATTAGTATTTTCTACATTTTACAATATTTAAAAATAATCATCTTTTTAAAAGTGAAGTTATAGAAGATAATAATCCCTCAGGGAGAGGCACCATAATTTATTTAATTTTTTTAATGGTCAATTGGGGCTTCCCAGGTGGCTCAAATGGTAAAGAATCTGCCTAAAATGTGGGAGATCTGGGCTTGGACCCTGGGTCAGGAAGATCCAGTGGAGAAGGAAATGGCAACCCGCTCCAATATTCTTGCCTGGAGAATCCCATGGACAGGAGTCTGGAGGGCTACAGTTTGTAGGGTCACAAAGAATTGGACACAACTGAGCAATTAACACTTTCACTTATGGTCTATCATTTATACCTTTACACATCTCCTCTGCTTTCATATAAATAATATTAAAAATATGAATCCATAGAATTTCTTCAGATTGATTCAATTTGATTCAATTGATTCAATTCAGAATATTCAATTCTTCTGAATATCAGCTATGGAGATTAGAGTAGTTGGCATATAATGTCCCTTCAGCTCATATGTTTTATTTATTTGGAGTTGAAAGTCCATCGAGACACATGCAAGCATCGTGTTGGTTACCCCAGAAGCTACCCTACAGGAGCTTTTCCTCCAGGCTCCCTGCTGAACATTGGTGTGAATAAACTCTGCTCAATCTGCTTCTTGAGAGTTCAAAGCCAACTTTATGTCAAGCTAAAATACCCTTTTCAATTTTCTGTGATATTCTACTTGCTGAAATAATTTCTTAGTATTAATTATCAAATTTAAAAGGAAGTAACATTTCGTTTTGAACTATTTGATCAGCTGATGTCATCTCTAAGGAACTGAGGACTTGGTCTCTTTACTCCAGAGACTTCTCATCCACTGTCAAAATGCCACTTCCTCAAAAACAAGGTCTTAAATGTGGGTTTATAGGGAAACGTTTCAGTGTGGCAACTGAAAATTAAAAGTAGTTTCATCAGATACATCAGAAAATGATATTTTGACTAGAAAATCATTGGTACCCTAGTAGAATAAGGTAGCTGATGAGAAAATGTAGAATATAGGCATCATTTGAGTAGGAATCTTATCTGTCTTTTTCTCTGCTATGTCCCACTGCCTAGCACTTCCTAAGTGCTCAAACAAAATATGTTAAGTGAGTCAATAATTGAGTGAATGAAAGAAATCCTAAACCTTTATTTTCAGGACGTAATGGCTAGTGCCTTCCTACACTAAAATAACTTTATCTGATGCTTAATAATAACTTTGATAAATGAGAGTCCCAAATTATCTGTGGTGGTCTTCTTAGAAGTTCCTAAATAATTATTTGGGGTGCTTGGTTGTGTCCGATTCTTTGCGGCTCCATGGATGGTAGCCCACCAGACTCCTTTGCCTAAGGAATTTTCCAGGAAAGAATACTGGGATGGTTGTCCTTTTCTCCTCCAGGGGGTCTTCCTGACCCAGGGATTGAACCTGTAGTCCTTAAGTCTACATTGGCAGGTGGATTTTTTACCACTCACGACACCTGGGAAGCCAAATTATGTGGGGGATATTATGCAAATTCAAAGTCATTAATTCTTTAAATATAAATAACAAATTTCTGTAAAAAGAGCATTCTTCAAGATTAATAATTATAAAATAAGGGCATTTTTAAAGGCTTTGTACTGATGCTGAAGTTCAGGAGATTAAAGAACTTGGTAATTATCTACCAATGCCTCCTAGTGCCTAATAAATTCTAATTTATTAGAGTAATTAACAATATGCTCCAATATACTTAAGGATAAGACATGATGGACAAGAAATTTCCAGGCAATTCTTCTTCTCTGGTCTGGTTAGAAGGTACTAGGCAGATAAAGGAACTATTTAATCATGCAAGAAAAGTACCCATTTACTGAAAAAGGGCTGCTAGACTTTTATCAAGACTCTGAAAATATAAAAAGACATTTTAAATAAAGAAAGGCAAATAACTGACATCCCACACAACTGACATGACTTTGGAAATGACAAAGTAAAGAGATTTCTGGCCACTTATTATATAAAAGCGTGGAAATACAGAAGTTTCTACTTAAAAATTTCCCTTTATTGCTTCTAATTTTCTTCAACTTGCTAAATTCACATTTATATCAGATCCTTATGTTCTCAGCTTAAACTACAACCCTGCTTTTAACCTCACCTGTTTCCAAGTTAGAGGGATGACTCCACATCCCTTTCACTGCCTCTTTTCATGTTCGTATTTGATAGTGAGTTTGGTGTCTGTGCTGAGCAGGAATGGCTTGAAGGACACACTTGACAGTTACATTCCACTGGTAGGTGGAAGTGGTGGAGTTTCAGACTCTAATGTCAGCCAAGCCTGGGCTGGAATCCTGGCCCAGACATCCCTGAGTGCCCTTGAACAACATATTCCAACTCTGGTCTATAAAGGTAGGTAATAACCGTAGCACCAATATTAAAGAGCTGTGATGGAGAAGAAATGAGATCATGGTGGAGGTACCGACAACTCATGGCTCACAGGACGGTAAGCGTCTCAAATGTATTATCCCATCCCACTTCATCCTCACAACCGCCCTAGAAAATCAGAACTACTGTCACCCCTACTCTCGGAAGCAGAAACCAGGGCAACATGACTGACTGAGACATAAAGAGACCTTCATGCGCAGTATTACTTTTGTTGGTGTGCATGGAGGACTTTTATGTATTACTTGACTAAAAACATACTAAGGTTCAACCAGCGTTACACTGAACCTGAAACTAGGTTGGAGACTTTGCCTGAGTTTCTAAATTAATTCTCACATCATTCTTTGGCATACCACTGTAACCTGTATTTTGCAAATGATCAAATTGAGGTTTAAAGAGGTTAAGTTACACATCTGAGGTATGAGAGGTAGAAAGCAAAAAAAGGGCCAAGATGAAAATCCAAGATGCAGAAGTAACCTGTGCTAGGGACATCCCTGGTGGTCCAATGGTTAAGAATCTGCCTGGCAATGCAGGGGTCACAGGTGCTATCCTTGTTCTGGGAACTAAGATCCCACATGCCATGGAGCAACTAAGTCTGAACTCGGAAACTGTTGAGCTGGAGCCCCACAACTAGAGTCTGTGCCCCACTGAAAAATCCTGCAAGATGCAACAAAGATCCCATGTGCAGCAACTAAGACCTGAGGCTGCCAAATAAATAAATAAACTTTTAAAAAGGAAAGCAGCCTGTGCTACTCTACACTAACTCGAGCTTATTACCTAATATCCAGGTAGTAAGCAAAAGGAAGTGTTAAATAAGCAAAAGGAAGTGTTAAATAAGCAAAAGGAAGTGAATTGGACAAAGAGATAGGTTGTGGAATAAAAAGAGAAAGAGCATCCAGAGTGACTGTAATTCAATTCAGCATGTACACATTAATCTAATACTATGTCAAGCACTTGGGGCATAGAAAGTAATATGATATTTAATTGACTCTAACATGCCACCATTTGTGATGTGGATTATTTTATTTTCAATTAAGGAAAAGAGTACTGAGAGTAGTGGGAGGCCCTGCTTAAATCTGAGACAAACGTTATAAACTTGGTATAAGAGTAAAGAAGAAATAAGCCCAACAGAAAAGCACAGGGGAAGTTACATGTCTCCATCTCACCACTGGGCAAGGGAAGAAAATAAATCTCACTTGAAAAGGTAAACTTGGTCTTCACTCATCTATGTGGTTTGAATATACACTATAGGCTTCCCTGGTGGCTCAGATTGTAAAGAATCTGCCTGCAATGCAGAAGACCCAGGTTCCATCCCTGGGTCAGAAAGTTCCCCTGGAGGAGGAAACTGCTACCCACTCCAGCATTCATGCCTGGAAAATCCCATGGACAGAGCAGCCTGGTAGGCTACAGTCCATGGGGTTATAAAGAGTTAGATGCGACTAGCACACAAACACACACAAAGTAGTTCCAGATTGGTAAAATCTGACAGAAGCAGACTCAAATACTCTCTACAAGAGTACACTGTCATTCGATCCTAAAATGATTTGAATCGCCACTTATCGTAAAATGCATTCTGATTGCAGAGTTGTTGAAATGTGGGGGAAAACTCAGAAAAGATGAAAGAGGATATGACATGTTCTTCCTGCCTTTAAGGAGCTTAGAAACATCTGATCTCATTATGATTAACAAGATAAAACACAAACAACAGCAGAAGTTATTAAATCAGAGTATAGAATAAGTGTTACAGATGTGCAGGAAAATGAGAATTCAAAATTGACAAACATCTGGCAGAGGAGTGAGGTGAGAAGTTTTCATGGGCGGGGGGGACTCAACCTGGATCTTGATTCCTGGGTTGGATTTGGCTGGGGAGGGAAGGACGGAAGGCAAAACAAGATGTGGAGTTAGATTAAACTATAGTATTCAGTATTTTTAGATTGGAGGAAATAAGGAGACCAGTCCAGTTGAAATGGGGAACTTGTACAGGGCAGGTAAATTTTGAGAGTCTTGCTAAGAAGATATCATAGAAGACTTGTCAGAGGAGACTTAAGGTCTTCCTGGTGGCTCAGTGATAAAGAATCTGCCTGCCAATGCAAGAGACACAGGTTTGATCCCTGATCAGGGCAGAGTCCACATGCCTTGGAGCAGGTAAGCTCATGCACCGTAACTGCTGAGCCTATGCTCCAGAGCCCGCGAGCTGCAACTACTGAAGGCCGTGTGCCTGGAGCCCTTGCTCTGTAACAAGGGAAGTCACTGCAAAGAGAGTACCCCAACTACAGAGTACTCCAGCCACACGCATAACCGGAGAGTAGCCGTCATTCACCACAAATAGAGAAAAGCCCGAGTAGCAACCAAAAATAAGTAAATAAATAAATAAAGAGGAGACTTCAGTAAGGAATTAGGAATGGAAATGACATCATTCATTCATGTATTCAGAGCCACTTAATCAACCAACTACTCAATCAACAAACCTTAAACAGACTCTTTCATGCCAGGTACTGTTCTGAGAGCTAAGTATGAAATGATGGATGAGACAGTATGAAAAAAAAATTAAAGTGTTAGCTGCTTAGTCGAGTCCAACTCTTTGCAACTCCATGGACTGTAGCCTACCAGGCTGCTCTGTCCATAGGATTCTCCAAGCAAGAATACTGGAGTGGGCTGGCATTCCCTTCTCCAGGGGATCTTCCTGCTCCAGGGATTGAACCTGGGTCTCCTGAACTGCAGACAGATTTTTTTTTAACCATTTGAGCTACCAGGGAAGCCCATGAGACAGTGTCCTGTTCTTAATTTACAGTTATTTAGCAGAAGAGCCAAGTGAACAATTGGGATTATACCACAGTATGTCTTATCCAACAACAATTATTTCCGAGGTCCCAGGTAGATAACTTATGTTACATATTATGTTTTAAAAGCAAGAATATATTTATTTTAAAGGCAGTTTGTCATGGCAGCAATAAAAATCCAACACATTCTGTCTGATCAATTCTGCTTCCTTCATCCCTCAGGCATGTTGATTCTGAAAACGTTTCCCGATCAACTTCAGGCAGCAAATCTCTACCTCAATGTCTTGTTTCTATGGGATGTAACCTATGACACTAACAAATATTTGACTCTTTCGTATTTTTTTCTACTTGAAATATCAATCTCATGTTCATGGAATCACTAGTGGTATTGAAATGGAGAAGGGCCTTATGGTCTTTCCCCCTCCAATACCTTCAGCCTGTCTTGCCTGTGAAAAAAATTCAGCCAAAGAATAAGTTAAATAAGAAAAGTGAGAAAATGCAAAAGCAAAGCAGAACAGTCCAACAAGATAAATAATAGTAGTTTAGTCATGAAGCAAACTGAGGAATTAGTTTCTCCTCAAGGGCTGTAGATAATCTGAGCTGTCTCAAAGATACTGAAACCCCCAACAGGTGGAAGAAGTGATATCCAGACTGTAGTCATGACTTAACCTGCCATAATCCTGGTAATTGGCCTCAAGGAAATGGGAACAAACCGACTCTGGAACTGAAGGTTAACTGTACCTAAAGCAATCAAGTTGATGTTGGTCAGACCACCAATGAGCAATTTGAAGATGATTGTCAGAGCTGACTGTGCTGTTTCTGCAGGTAGCAAGGGGGTCTGATCATCTGATCATTCTGATCATCACGGGGGCAGGAGGGGGTGGCAGTTGGACTTTGGACAGGTGATCACCTTCCTCCCAGTTACCAGCATCCAAAATAAAGCAAACTTTCCTTTCCATCAACCTTACCTCTTTATTGGCTTTTGAGGGGAGAACAACTAGACTCCACTTTGGGTTGCAATCTTGCTGCTAAAAATCAGCTTAAGGGCATGAGATTGTGCAGCTTTATTTGCAAATGTGTAGCTTGGCTAGATCAAGTTAGCTTTTGCAGGACAGTGGCCAAGAATGTGATGGGACAGGTGGAGACTGGCATAGAGAGAGTCAGGGAAACGGAAGACCCAATGCAGCTTTCAGGGAAACTCAGGCAAGCACTGTGGGCCATTCAGTTGGGCAGAATCTCTACAGCGGGTTTTAGGAACCCAGTCCAGAAGACTGGTAGGCAGAAGATTAAGAACCAAAGGACCAGGGCCATAAGTACACTAAGTCCCCTAAATACAAATGCCTTGCATTCTGAGAGTGTGTTCCTAAGTCCAATTTGTTCTTAAGTGCAAGTTAGACTTAAGTTAACTTAACTTAAATTGGCTATCCAATTAACAGAACCAGCTATATAGTACTGTATTATAATGGTTTATAATACTTATTGCACAAGTAACACATAAAAAACAAATGCATAAAATAAAGAAAGCATTTTAAATCTTACAGTTCAGTACCTTGTGAAGTACAGTAGTACAGTACAACAGGTGGCACACAGGGGCTGGCATTGAGTGAACAGGCAAGAAGGACTGGAGGAGGGAGGGAAGGTGGGAGATGACAGAGCTGAAGAATCATCAGCAGTAGGAGATGGAAGGCAAGCTGCAATGTCACTCACACCTGGCCTTGAAGGAACACACATTCACATCTTTGAAAGTTCAAAATTTGAAGGGTCATATGTAGAGGACTCGATGAATTGATGCTTTTGAACTGTGGTCCCAGAGAAGACTCTTGAGAGTCCCTTGGACAGCAAGGATATCAAACCAGTCAATCTTAAAGGAAATCAACCCTGAATATTCACTGGAAGGACTGATGCTAAAGGTGAGGCTCCAGTACTTTGGCCACCTGATGTGAAGACTGAAAAGACCCTGATGCTGGGAAAGATTGAAGGCAAGGGGAGAAGGGGGCAACGAAGGATGAGCTAGATGGTTGGATGGCATCACTGACTCAATGAACATGAGTTTGAGCAAGCTTTGGAAGATGGCAAAGGACAAGAAAGTCTGGTGAGCTGAAGTCCATGGGGTTGCAAAGAGTTGGACATGACTTAGCGACTGAACAACAATGTAGAGGACTTACTGTGTTGAGGCTGGCATGAAAGAAGCAATTAATAAATGTGCACTCCTGCTTCTGTCCCTAAGTGGATATCTGAGAAACTCCTCTGTTTCCTGGGACTCTTTCTCAGAGTATAATTTACACTGAGTAGCAGGAAAAAATACTTTTTTCTGTGTGGGTGCTTTAAAGCAACTAAAGCTATTATTGAAAGCAAGAGGAAAAAATGTCAAACAAATTGTCTCCTTTCTAATTTAAAAACAAATCCGAAATAACAAGGCCCAGATGTACATCTGAATGTAACTACAGGGAAAACAAAATGTGGTCGGCATTACCACCTGTCAAGGAAATGCGAGTACAGTGAAAAAGGGGATAAAAGCTACCATTAGCATCACCGAGGCTGCACTGGGGACCTGGGAGACATGGGAAATGCATTACTACAAAATGGGCTCATTTGAGCACTTTTCTTAAGACGGCAGGAGGCTTTTTTGCATTAGTGTGTGTTGAGGCTCACAGCCCTCGGAAGCATCGTGAATAGAGTCATCCAATACCAAATGGACTACAGTGAAAGCCTAATTACCTGCATCCATGTTGTGAACTCGTCTCAACACTTGAATTTCCCCAGCCCCCGGGAGAAGGATGGTGGCTGTGACATTTACTCAAAGAGGTCTAGAGAAGAGATAAACACCAGGCTTTCCTCCTCCATACCATGTGTTTACAGCATCTCTCACTCCCTGCTGTGTATCCGACTTGTAGTGTCCTAAGTGACCACCACCTGACAGGCTGAAAGCGCCGTTACATGAAGCTCTGAGTTTTATGACTTTATTTATTTTTTAATTGATTACTATAATTTTTTGGAGGGGTTGTGCTGTGCCTTTGCAGCTGTGAGGGCTTTTCTCTAGTTGCAGAGAGTGTGGGCTGTTCTCTAGTTTCAGAGTGCCAGCTTCTCATTGCCTCTTTTGTGGAACACGGGCTCTAGGGCACAGGCTCAGTAGTTGTGGCCACGGGCTTAGTTGTCCCTTGGCATGTGGGGTCCTCCTGGATCAGGGATTGAACTGGCGTCTCCTGCATTGGCAGGCAGATTCTTTACCACTGAGCCACCAAGGAAGTCCTACGACTTTATTTTTTTAATTTAATATCCTGCACCATGCTGCAACATGTATAGCACATTGGACTTCTAGGAAGACCAGCAGAAAGAAAGGAAACACTAAGAGAATTAGAAAGACACGGTGAGAAATCCCCAATGACATCATAACCCTAGGGATCAAGCTGTAGGTGTCTGATGATGGATCCATATCTGCACATCTCAGTTATATAAGCAAATATATTCTTATTTACTGCTTAGGTCAGGAGAGTTTTTTTTTTTTTTATTTGTTTGCAATACGGTAATGCAGAAACATGTTACATCCTGTAGTTCCTGGTGCTTTGAGTAGATATCTATTAAAAATTTTTTTTAATAAACTCATTCAGAGATGAGTCGAAATCTCTAAGCTCATATTCATATGCTACAATGTTACTGTAAGCAATGTTTTTAGAAAAGATTCTAAACAGTCTTCTAGTATCACAATCTTATTTATGTGTACCTTCAAATCAATATAATCTTGGCACTAAAACTTCCATTTTACATAGTTTTATGCAGTTTAATGTTAATACTTTGGTCACCTGATGCAAAGAGCCGACTCATCGGAAAAGACCCTGATGCCTGGAAAGTTTGAAGGCAGGAAAAGGGGACGACAGAGGAAGAGATGGTTGGATGGCATCACTGACTCAGTGGACATGGGTTTGAGCAAGCTCCAGGAGATAGTGAAGGACAGGGAAGCCTGGCGTGTTGCAGTCCATGGGGTCACAAAGAATCAGACAGGACTGAGTGACTGAACAACAGCAGCAACGTTAAACCACCGTAAAGAGCAGCTGAAGGAAAGAATGGAATACTCTTGGACATAAAAAGATTTCTTAAGAGCACCTAGCTGCCAGATAAGCCCTCCAAAAAAAAAAAGAAAAGAAAAAAAAGAAAGAAAGAAAAACCAAAATAAAAATTTCCTGTTCACCAGGTGAAGTAGGATACAAGAAGCCTAAGGGCATTTGGCATTATGCAAATTTAGCTGAACTCTTTCTACCAGTCCCACATAGATTTAACATTTCAAATTTTCTGAGAATGAAGGCAGCACATGAACAATTTCACATGAAGGTAAAAGTGTCCATGAAAATATAACTGTATGAATGACTGAACTGAGCTGAACTGAAGACACTGTGTGAACTTTTTTTACTCTATATCACTGGTCATACCACACTTGAATTATTCATTAGCTTAATTGTGAATGTTCAAATTTTGATGACTGGGTCAAGCACATACCCCCTAGGATTTTGGTGATTTCCTTTTCTAGAAAATTTAGACTCAGAGTTCTTTGTCACGAGCAGAAATTAATTCTAACTTGAGCAAAAGGCATTTGTGTGTGAGGAAGGATCTTAGGGTGTGTGTGGAGCCCTATGAGCAGAATCTCATAGAATTGATACAAGGTGGCATAGTAGACTTGGAAACAGGAAGAAACCAAGGGAGAAATAAACCAAACACACACCTATATACAATAGGACACAGCCTGGGAAGAGATCTTCACCTACTACACGAGAAATGAGAGAGATACCTCCATCATTCTCTCTCCATCATTTAGTCGAGATGCAGATTCCCAGGAGATATTCATCATGAAGTCAGATGGAGTCAGCATGCAGGGAAAGAAAGTCTCTTTGACTAGTATTTCTGCAAGGAGAAGCAGACACTTGGATTTACTCTCCCCAAAGAAATCTGAGTACTATTATGGGTTCTATCCAGACAAAATGGTGAACCGCGCAACCGCAGTACCTACAGAACAGGAATCCAAAGTAACTCTTAACTCCTCAGAAAGCCAGGATACTAAAGGAGTAAACAGCATGATTACCATCATTTTGTTTTGCTGTTTTAAGCTGGTCAGAAAATTGAAATGTTTATAGAAATATACATCTCAAAGGTAGCATGTTATCACATGGCAGGGCAGTTTTGGCAGTTTCCATGGAGTGGGAACTACTTGGATATGATATTTGTGATGATGCTGTGTGACTGAGGAAATATCTCGAGACTGTAAGCCTGCAAGCTATGATCTGCCACTTAAAGAGACTGGCTCCCTTACAGTGAAAAAAAATGAATGTTAGTTGCTCAGTTGTGTCTGACTCTTTGCAATTTATGGACTGAGAACCCTCTGTAGGCTCTCAGAGGGTTTTTTTTTGTTGTTGTTGTTGTTTCCTTTTTTTAATGAAACTAGAGCGCTGCTTACAAAAACCTGCCTGAGCCCTCACCCAGCCCCTTCACAGTTCCCCTGGCTCAGCCTCTCCCCAGCTCACAGGAACTTGGACACAGTGGGTGTGGAACAGCCATCAACTCCATCACCTCCTCGAGGACAGAGGCCCTGGGGCCGACCCTGAGCCCTCAGAGGGTGACGGATGAGGGTGGTCTGTGCCACTGTGGCTCTGGACCAGAGTGAAATGATGTGAATGTCCCACCCCATACACCCCCCACCCCCAGTAGTCTCTTCTCCCCTGCCCCCACCCGCACCCCTAATGCTATCCCATGGGATTTCCCAAGCAGGAATGCAGGAGTGGGTAGCCATTTCCTCCTCCAGGGGAACTTCCTGACCCAGGAATTGAACCCTGGTCTTCTGCATTGCAGGCAGATTCTTTACCATCTGAGCCACCAGGGAAGCCCAAATCCCATGCAAATAAAAAAAAAAAAGCAGGCTTCCTAAGGGAGAAGGGCTGACTTCTCAAATACACTTTTAAGGAGGAGATAGCAAGTAAATCAGCAAATACGTGAAAAATGCTTTAATTGGAAATATCACACTGAGCAAGACAACAAGGTAGTATATTTATTTCAAGTGTTTGTCCTCTAGGTTTCTAGTAAGCAATGTGGTTTATTCTCATCTATAGCATCTGCATGATGAACCTGGTTTCCGAGCACCTTATCTTTGCTATATTGGATTATTTAAAGCTATTTGAAGAAGAGAGTTCATCCTCAGACTGAAAGCCTGAGAATAAAAGCCTTGAGGTTTGTGTCAATTGTAGCTAAGCAACACACAAGAGATGGTCTCAGGGAGGAAGGGGAAAAACGCATCATTGTTCTTTAACTACCAACCCATTTCCTTTACACTCAAAAGAATAGTAATAGAAAAAAGCAACCACATTTTGCTATAAGCAGCCTTTTGTCAGTGTAATTCACTAGTCTGGTATCTACATACTCAGAGGGTTTTGACAGTCCTATCCATTACAATGCACCCTCACCATGTTGCTGCCTCAGAGGAATGGATGCAAAATGACATTCAACTAGCTAAATAGAAGGACCCAGGGAAACAACTATATATATGATGTGAAGTTACTTAGCCATGAGGATATAGCTTGGCAATACATGTCTTTTCGCTCTGTCCTTTGTTGCGTGTGTGTACCACCCAGCACAATTACACACTTCACACACATTTCTACAACAAAACTCATTTCTCTAAAATAGAAAAAACCCCTTATCTAGAAAAGACTCTAGTTATAGTAAAATTGATTTAGATTCTGTTATGACCTAGGAAGAGTTAGTTAGAAATTAAGGTTAAAAAAGAAGTGTCACCTTTTCACTTTGTCTTTTTCTTTATTAATATCGAGAAGCACAGTATAAAATTTGTAGGCAGGTAGAGTATAAAGGTAAGATTCAGTTACAGCATCTTCTCTAATATTTTTCTTGTTTGCAGTTGTTCCACAAAAATGAAGACTACAAATATAACATTATAAAGCAACTATACTCCAATGAAAATTAATTTTTGAAATGTAGACCACATCTATATGCACACTAAGGAAAATATTTATAGATCCAATGCAAAGCAGGTATCAATACTATGGGTATATTCACCTATATATCTATAAGTTAAAAATAAAAAATAAACTGAAATTTCCCATTCTCTCCCTTTCTTTCCCTATATTTATTTTTAAATGATTTGCACTGTGTAACTATCAATATTTAGTATGATCAGGTGTTGACTTAGGAAGAAGTCTAACTTTTTGGTTATTCATTAATGAGCATTCCTTCAAAAACACACATATATACAATATCCTTCAACCTGCTTTGCACATTATAAGAACCCAATGAATTCTGCATAAATGCAGGAACCACTGAGTTTATTATTTAATTAATAAAAGTAAAGTAAACAATGCTTGGTTATCACTGAAGTTACACCCTATGAGGGCAGGAACTTTAACTGTTTTATGGATTGCTCTACTCCCAACATGAAGAAGACAGCCCAATTCATTTACTATTAGTTTTGTGCTAATATTATGGTTGAATCTAAAGCCTGGATATGTGAACTTAGAGGATTATTGTGTAGCAAATTTGGTCCCTCTGAAGGTAGAAAGAAAAGATGACTCCTGTGTCAGAAGTGATAAAGCAAGAGCATTTTTAAGGTGTTGACCATATACAAATAGACTGCCAGTTATTTCTCTAGCAAAATGGATTTATTTGGGATCAGCAAAGAGTTGTGATTCAGAGTCTACAATTATAGGAAACTACACACAGTCCTGCAAAACAAGGAACAGATCAAAGGGAATTTGGGAAGGCCATGGTAAACAAAGAGAGCGCTGGAGGAAATGAGAGCTGAAAGTACAGTGGGTTTTCATTGGCTGAGTTGTGGCAGCCCCTCATTGGTTGAGGTCTTCCAAGGTGAGATGAGAAAGTCCTTCTTCTTCCTGTTGGACCCTGCCTTTTGTAATGATAGCACCCTCTTTTGGGCTCCTGACTATTTTGAGTTCAGTTCAGTTCAGTTCAGTCACTTAGTCATGTCCTACTCTTTGTGACCCCATGGACTGCAACACACCAGGCTTCCCTGTCTGTCACCAACTCTTGGAGCTTGCTCAAACTCATGTCCATTGAGTCAGTGATGCCACCCAACCATCTCATCCTCTGTAGTCCACTTCTTCTCCTGCCCTCAACCTTTTCCAGCATTAGGGTCTTTTCCAATGAGTCAGTTCTTCGAATCAGGTGGCCAAAGTATTGGCGTTTCATCTTCAGCATCAGACCTTACAATGAATATTCAGGACTGATTTCCTTCAGGATTGACTAGTTGGATCTCCTTGCAGTTCAAGGGACTCTCAAGAGTCTTCTCCAACACCACAGTTCAAAAGCATCAATTCTTCCATGCTCAGCTTTCTTTATGGTCCAACTCTCACATCCATACGTGACTACTGGAAAAACCATAGCCTTGACTAGATGGACCTTTGCTGGCAAAGTAATATCTCTGATTTTTAATATGCTGTTTAGGTTGGTCATAGCTTTTCTTCCAAGGAGCAAATGTCTTTTAATTTCATGGATGCAGTCACCATCTGCAACATCAGACCTTCCAATGAATATTCAGGACTGGTTTCCTTCAGGATTGACTGGTTGGATCTCCTTGCAGTTCAAGGGACTCTCAAGAGTGTTCTCCAAATTGGAGCTCAAGAAAATAAAGTCTGTCACTGTTTCCATTGTTTCCCCATGTATTTGCCATGAAGTGATGGGACTGGATGCCATGATCTTAGTTTTCTGAATGTTGAGTTTTAAGTCAGCTTTTTCATTCTCCTCTTTCACTTTCATGAAGAGGCTTTTTAGTAACTCTTTACTTTCTGCCATAAGGGTGGTGTCATCTGCATATCTGAGGTTATTGATATTTCTCCCTGCAATCTTGATTCTAGCTTGTGCTTCATCCACCCTGGCATTTCTCATGATATACTCTGCATATAAGTTAAATAAGCAAGGTGACAATATACAGCCTTGACCTACTCCTTTCCCAATTTGGAACCACTCCTATTTTGAGTAAGTTTCTATTTTTTAACTTTTACAAAAAGAAAGGGAATATAAAGGTTAGGAACATGGACTCAGTTACAACTACTTTAGGAATTATTGATATGGTTTCCCAGGTGGCACTAGTGGTAAAGAACCTGGCTGTCAATGCAAGAGATGCAGGAGAAGTGGGGAAGATCCCCTGGAGAAGGTCATGGCAACCCACTCCAGTATTCTTGCTGAAGAATTCCATGGACAGAGGAGACTGGTGGGCTACAGCCCACAGGGTCATACAGAGTTGGACACGACTGAAGCAACTTAGAACACACTAGAAGGAATACTTATTTCAAGGAAATAGCAGCTCAGTGTGTGGACAGGTAGGGGCTGACTTAATGCTCCTCAGCTGGCCTGGGTTCCTGTGTAGCACAGAAGACACCAGAAATTGCAGTTTCCTATGCAGGGAGGGGAGCTGGGAGAGCTGAGAGCCTCAGGTGGGCTCATTTTGGCATGAGCTAAATGACCCTGAATCCAAGGGCTGATGGACAGGCCCCTCAGGATTCACACAAATGACCCTGACCTTGAATTGCACTAGTCAGAGCTGGAGAGGGGCCTGCTCAGAGTGGGGGTACTGGGCTCCCGGGAGCAAACACACAGGGAGTTACACCAGCAGGGCCTGAGCAGGAGCACAGGTTAAGAAGGTGTGGGAGCACAGCTAGGGCAGAAGAGAGTGGGAAAAATTGGGAGAGCAGCACTGACATATACTGGCTCAGTAAAGAATCTGCCTGCAACACAGGAGACATGGGTTAGATCCCTGGATCATGAAGATCCTCTGGAGAAGGGAATGGCAACGCACTCCAGTATCCTTGCCTGGAGAGTCCCATGAACAGAAATACAGTCCAGGGGGTCACAAAGCACTGATCACAACTGAGTTACTGACACTTTCACGTGTAAAATACGTAGCTAATTGGGAAGCTGCTGTGTAACACAGGGAGCTCAGCTCGGCGCTCTCTTCTGCCCTAGCTGTGCTCCCACACCTTCTTTCTGGTTAAGACAGATGCACCCATCTCAGTAGAGACCAGCCAGAGGACAGTCAGGACCAGGGGCCAGTGCAGGGCACCAGACAGCACCTTGGGTCAGGTGGCCCCTTATCATCTGGACATCAGGGGGACAGGCCAATGCACCTTCAGACAGCAGCCACCTGGGGGAGGAGTGGCGGGGGGTGGGGAGGAAGAGGTCTATAGGGTGAAGCTGCACCAGTGGACATTTTCCCAGCAGGGACGACCTGGATTGCAATAAACTAAGTGGCTACTAAGTTTGCCTCTGCCCCACCTCCTCTGCCTTGCCCAGGGAAGCAGAGGCTGTTGAGGAGCAGATCACAAGAGAAAATAAAAGGTGTCATTCATTTGTTGTTATGAACTCGGTATGTTAACACTGCAAACTATTCTCTTCGCGGTCCCAGGGCCATGAGAAGAGTAGCTTTAGATGGAAACCAGGAGACTCAGACAGAGAGGAGCATGACTATTCTCAACAGTCATAACAGCTCAAGATTGTGAAGCCTGACTGGGCAGGGGTGGAGGAGAAATCCGGGGAAGGCCCAGCTCATAGCACGAGCCCCTGACCAGCGGGGAAAGTTGACTGACCTGGAAGATGGTACCCATGCTTCTAATCTGCTGTCAACTCACTGGGTAATATAGGTGTGTTTCTGCAATTACTCTAATCTGTGGAGCTCTGTCTTATTTAAATTGCCTCTATTGAGGATTTTGAAGTCCCTAAAAAGTTAGTAACATTAAACATGCATTTGACACTCAAATGTGCTCCACTCTACTGTTCTCAGTAGAGTTTGATTGGAGGAATTGAATGGGAAAGGCCAAAAGAGAAAAATTTCAAGGCTCAGAGAATCACAGTGTGAAAGTGTCCTGAGAAGGCAATGACTGAATGGGCTCTGGACTGCTGTACGGATGCCCTTGTTACTCCCACAGTTTCAGAGCATCTTTTTTTTTCTGTTGGTTTTAAATGAGAAGATAATTGCTTTACAATGTTGTCTTGATCTCTGCTGTGCTAGAACGTGAATCAGCCATGTTTATACACATACCCCCTTCCATCCCACCCCTCTAGGTCATCACAGAGCGCCGAGCTGAGCTCCCTGTGTTACACAGCAGCTTCCCAATTAGCTACGTATTTTACACGTGAAAGTGTCAGTAACTCAGTTGTGATCAGTGCTTTGTGACCCCCTGGACTGTATTTCTGTTCATGGGACTCTCCAGGCAAGGATACTGGAGTGCGTTGCCATTCCCTTCTCCAGAGGATCTTCATGATCCAGGGATCTAACCCATGTCTCCTGTGTTGCAGGCAGATTCTTTACTGAGCCAGTATATGTCAGTGCTGCTCTCCCAATTTTTCCCACTCTCTTCTGCCCTAGCTGTGCTCCCACACCTTCTTATTCTTGCTAGACTGAGGAACATGGACTGGAAAATTGGAAGAGGATGTTTAAGGAAAGGGGTTCCCCCAAATTTCTCAAAGTCTCTCATAATTTAATATTTTCTCATGAAATTCCCTACCCAGAATTATATTAAGCCACAAATCCCTTAGTCTGGAAATACTCTTCATACCTTTTCTTTGTAAGTTACAGTTTAAGTATCTTTTGCCTTTAGTCCAGAGCATCTTCTATGTAGATTATCCTTCACCAGCAGCTTTGTCATCTCACTGGAGAACCCAAGGTTAATGCTGCATCCAGGGCCATGACCTTTGTATTTTCCAGCTCATCATCTCTACAAATATGACCCAGTAATTGGTCTTCCTTTTTTAAGAGAGTTTTCTTTTTTTTTAAGTGAAGCATCATTTTTAAAAGTGTAATTCAGGTGTGGATACCTCCTCACTATTTATAGACTTAATTATAGATTGTAAAACTAACTATAATCTCTATGGTGGTTCCCTCTGAAATTGCTCCAGATAGTCTCCAATTAACTTTTACTACATCTTTGTGAAGTTTGCCAGAAGATCAATTATTTTGCTTTAATAGAAAGAAGAGAAGTAAAGTGGTTTGTCCAAGGTCAATCACCTAATTAGCACTGAAACCTTACCTAAAGGCCAGGTCACGTGATCCCTGCATCTGTGCTCTATCAGGAAACTGTGTTGTCCCCAACCCTGAGGTGGCTCCAATTCAGCTAAAGCAGGCGGACCTCCCCTGAGGCACTCGGCCAGCCAGAGAGTCTGTAGCCCACCACAGGGCCAACTCTGTTGTCACCCTCAGGCCAGGCAGCAGCATCGCTAAATAGATTACATAATACCATCCTGTGCTGTACCATGCTATATAGGTATGTCACACCATAATAGCTACTCCCAGTGAATCACAGGCTTCCTGATCCATTGCTCTCTGGAGCTGTTGGTTCTATTCCTGGGGCTTTTGATTCCTTCTCTGAAATGTCCTTCACTTCCAAAAGGAAAAAAAAAAAAGGTCATCGTTGTAGGTGAGTGGCTATCTCAATTTGCTTTCTGCTAGTGAAATTTTTGAGAGTCTAAATGTCCTCATGCAATCTGAACAATGTTCGTTTCTCTAAATAGAAGCTGGTGGCTCTTCTGCTTGGGTAAAACATTTAAACATTCATTTAAATGTCTTAGAAACTCTTTTACCTAGTCGAAAGGCTTTTCTCGACACTACTCTAAATCAGTTGTAGATCTTAACAATTTTTTTATAGCCATGTTTTTGATTTGGTCATCACCATTAAGAATTTTACTGCATGGTGAAGCAGGATGTGAGAAAGTTTTATTTTCTCAGTTGGTACTGAGGCTTTTAAATTCCCTCTAAATTCTACTTTAAAACTAAATCTTGAACAGAGAACAAGATGGCAGAGGAGTAGGTGAATGTGGAGTACATCTCTCTCCAGGGATACATCAGGAATACACCTTCAGACACAGAAGTGCATGCAGAACACCAGTTGAGAGAGGACAGGAGTACCTGACCAGCAGAAAAGAATATATACACCCATACAAAACTCGGTAGGACAAAGGAGCTGGGGGTGGGCGGTGGGGAACAGGAGTGTTAGTAGGACTGGACCTGCCCTTGGTGGCTGAGGGAACTGAATCAGGGATCCGATCTCCATATCGGGGCCATTGTCTGCTCTGAGTCAGAGGAGAAACATTTAAGGCTGAGAGTGGAACAGCTGATCTATGGCAAACTAAATGGAAAGAGAAGCAGACAGTCCAAGCCACAGCCATACATACCCTAACTGCGCAGTGGCTGGGAGCTGAAGTTTAGGGATTGTGGAGCAATCCCTGGGTAAGGGCTGCTGTTGACTGTGGAGAGGAGGATCAAGGGGATGTGAGGAAGGAGACCGTGGTGGGAAATGCCTGTGGTGGAAAACCCAGCAGCCATGGAAGCAAGGTGATACTAATGAGTCACGCAAAGGGGGTGGAGCCATCACCGTATCCTCTCTCTCTCCATACTCCAGTATGGGCAACTGAACAATAGGGAGGCTGGCCCATCAAATGCCTGATACACTGAACTACAGAGTAGGACCCCACCCAGGGTGCCCTTTTAACAGCTTGATATGCCGATCTACAGAGTAGGACCCCAGCTGGGGGCCTGTGGGGGCCCTCTATGTGCCTGATGTGCTGAACAACAGAGAAGGACCCCAACAAGGAAGCCCTCTAAGTGACTAAATGGGGGGAGCTACGGAGAAAGACTGGCCAAAGAGGCCTTCTGATTGCCAGCTACAAGAGGCTCAGAAAAGACTCTGATAGGGCTGTAACTCCTGCAGCAGAGGCAGTCCATGTCCCTGCACACCGCCACGGTCCCCACAAGCCAAGCAGCTGTGCCACCTTCGGCTCAGCTCTCACTAGGACAGAGCTGCCACAGGTAAAAAAGTCTCGTGCCCATACACGTGTGCAGGGTCGCTTTGGTACTGTCCAACTCTCTGTGGCCTGCCAGGCTTTTCTGTCAGGGAGGGGCGTTCTCCAGGCAAGAATACTGGAGCGTATGGGTCAGTAGTGGTTGCCCTACCCTTCTAGAGAACTATGTTTCCTGCTGCCCTAGCCGCCAACTCCTCTGAGTACCTCATCCTGCCAGAAACCCTGCGACCCAAACAGCTACACCACCTCCACACCTGGCCCTCACAGGGGCAAACCCAAGTCCTCCAGGGCAGCCTCAGGAGCAAACCCCAGTGGACAACCCACATGCAGAGGTGGAAATAAAACCACAATTTGAAACCCAGGGGCAGTGTGGCTAAGGAAGAAGACCCAAAATCCTCCCACCACCTATAGAAGCTGCAGATTAAATCTACATGATCAACAAGGCAGACTCTGTGTCTATGGAACATATAAAAGGTCACTGAGCACTCCCACAAAAGAAAACATACTAGTTCTGATAGCTGTGGACATTGGAGGCAAGAACAGAGGAGTAAGAGCAGATTAGAATCTGAGCTGCCCCCATAGCACGTCCAGAGATCAGCACAGTGTTGGAGGGCATCCTAGGAAGGTGAGGTGGACTGTGACTCCCAGCAAGGGAAAGGACTCTGACAGCAGTGACTCAAGAAAAACATTTATTCTTATGTTTTGATTTGTTCTGTAGATTCTTTTGCATTTTTTTTGTTCCCCCCTCACCATTGTAGTTGTCAATTTTATTGGCACTATGAAATCTAATTAAGCTTTTTTTTTTTCTCACATTTTTTATTGTTATAAACCTTTGCCTCTATGTTGGGTTTTTGCAGTTCTGGGGAGTTTTTTTATTTTTTATTTTCTCTTTTTTTAATTTTAATTTTTTAAACCTATTATTATTTTTTCTACATTTATTCATTTGTTTGCTTTTCCTACTGTTCTTTTATCCTTGCAGTTAAATCTTTAATAGATATAAATATTCTTTATCTACCTCTATTTAACTTTGCATATCTATTCTTTCTTTCATTTCTTTCCTTCCTTTAGCCTCAACATATTTGTTAGTTTTCTTGTCATTGCTTTATTCCTCAAATGGCATCTTGCTTTAGCTTTGTTTTCAAGTTTGTGCTATAGTTAGTTTTGTTCTGATAGACATAATTTTTGGTTCCTTTTGTTCACTGGGTCAATGTATTGTACTTTATTTTTGTTGGCCTATTTTAATTTTGCTTATGGGTGTATATGTATGTGTGTATATTCAGTCACACATTTTATTGTTGTTATAAATCTCTGCTTCTATGTTGGGCCTTTGCAGTTCTGTGGAGCTTTCCTTTTTGGAAATCTCACTTAATGCTATAGCAAATCACTTGTGGAATCTTCATTCCTGACCAGAGATCAAGCTCTGAGCCTTTGGAGTGGGAGTACTGACTCCAAGACCCTAGACTACCAGAAAACTAACCCTAGGGAGTATCAAATACTGAGAACTCACACAAAGGAAACCACTAGAATACAAGACCCAGCATCACCCAACCACCAGTAGCACCCTGTGCAGGACACCTCATCTAAACAACAAACAAAACAAAAATACAAACCCAATCATCAGCAGACAGGATTACTGCCTCACTCAGCCTTGCCCATCAGAGAAAAATCCAACAAACAAACAAACAAACAAAAACTTGGCACAAATCTCACCCTATAAGAAGCTTACACAAACCACTGGACCAACCTTAGGAGGGCAGAAATCAAAAGGAAGAAAGAATTCAACCTTGAAGCCTGGGAATAGGAGACCTCAAACACAATAAGTTTAAAAAAATAAATAATGAAAAGTCAGAGAAACACTACACAAATGAAGGAACAAACTAGAAACACAGAAGTCCAAATAAATGAAGAGGAAATAGGCAAGCTACCAGAAAAAAAAAATTCAGAATAACGATAGTAAAGATGATCAAAAACCTTGAAAGCAAAATGGAGAAAATGCAAGAATCAATTAACAAAGGCCTAGAAGAATTTAAGAATAAACATACATACAATACAATTACTGAAATTAATAGCAGAATATCTGAAGCAGAAGAATGAATCAGTGAGCTGGAAGATAGAATGGTAGAAATAACTTTTGAAGAGCAGAATAAAGTAAAAAAGAAAGAAAGAAAGAAAGAAAAGAACTGAGGACAGTCTCAGAGACCTCTGGGACAATATCAAATGCACCAACATTTGAATTATAGGGGTCCCAGAAGAAAAAGAAAGGGCATGAGAAAACTTTTGAAGAGATTATAGTTGCAAATTTTCCCAACATGGAAAAGGAAATAGTCAATTAAATCCAAGAGGCAGAGTTCCAAACAGGATAAACCCAAGGAGAAACATGCCAAGGTACACACTAATCAAATTAACAAAGACTTAACACAAAGAAAGAAATTAAAAGCAGCAAGTGAGAAGCAACAAGTAACATACAAGGGAAACTCCATATGCTTAACACTGATATTTCAGCAGAAACTCTGCAGGCCGGAGGGAATGGCAGGATATATTTAAAATACTGAAAGGGAAAAATTTGCAACTAAGATTACTGTACCTGGCAAGGATCTCATTCAAAATTGGTGGAGAAATCAAAAGCTTTTTAGAGAAGCAAAAGTTAAGAGAGTTCAGTACCACCAAATCAGCTTGACAACAAATGTTAAAGGGACTTATATAGTCAAGAAATACAAGAGAAGAAGAAAGATCTACAAAATCAACCCCAAACAATTAAGAAAATGGCAATAGGAACATATATATCAATAATTACTTTAAATGTAAATGGATTAAATGCTCCAATCAAAAGACACAGACTGGTTGGATGGATACAAAAACAAGACGCATATATATGCTGTCTACAAGAAACCCACTTCAGATCTCAAGATACATATAGACTGAAAGTGAGAGGATGGAAAAATATATGCCATGCAAATGGGAAGCAAAAGAAAGCTGGAGTAGCAATCCTCATATCAGATAGAATAGACCTTAAAATTAAGAATATTACAAGAGATAAGGAAGGACACTACATAATGATCAAGGGATCAATCCAAGGGAAAGACATTACAATTGTAAATATCTATGTACCCAACATAGGAGCACCTCAATACATAAGACAAATAATAACCGACATAAAAGGAGAAATTTAAAGTAACACAGTAATAGTAGGAGACTTTAACACCCCACTCACACCAATGGACAGATCATCAAAACAGAAAATTAGTAAGGAAACACAAGTCTTAAATGATACATTGGATGAGATGGATCTCATTGATATCTTCAGGACATTCCATCAAATGCAGAAGAATACACCTTCTCAAGTGCACGTGAAACATTCTCCAGGATAGACCACATCTTGGGTCACAAATAAAACCTCAGTAAATTCAAGAAAATTGAAATCATATCTAGTATCTTCTCTGACCACAATACTATGAGACTAGATATTAATTGCTGAAAAAAAAACTGTAAGAAACAAAAACATACGGAGATTAAACAGCACATTTCTAAATAACCAACAGGTTACTGAAGAAATCAAAAGGGAAATCAAAAAACTTCTTGAAACAAATGACAATGAAAACATGACAACTCAAAACCTATGGGATGCAGTAAAAGCACTTCTAAGAGGGAAGTTTATAGCAATACAATCCTACTTTAAGAAACAAGAAAAACATTGAATAGACAACCTAACTTTACATCTGAAACAACTAGAAAAAGAACACCCCCCCCCCGCCAAGATTAGTAGAAGGAAAGAAATCATAAAGATCCCAGCAGAAATAATTAAAAAAGAAATGAAAGAAACAATAGTAAAGATGAACAAAACTAAAAGCTGGTTCTTTGAGAAGATAAATAAAACTAACAATCCTTTAGCCAGACTCATCAAGAAAAAAAAGAGAAGAATCAAATCAACAAAATTAGAAATGAAAAAGGAGAGCTTACAACAGACAATGCAGAAATACAAAGGATTATAAGAGACTATTATGAATAACTATATGGCAACAAAATGGATAACCTGGAAGAAATGGACAGATTCTTAGAAAAGCTCAATCTTCCAAGACTGAACCAGGAAGAAACAGAAATTATGAACAACCTAATTACAACCAATGAAATTGAAGCTGTGATCAAAAATCTCCCAAAGAACGAAAACCCAGGACCAGATGGCTTCTCAGGAGAATTCTATCAAACATTTAGAGAAGAGCTAATGCCTAGCCTTCTAAACTCTTTCAAAAAATTGCAGAGGAAGGAACATTTTCAAACTCATTCTACGAGGCCACCATCACCTTGATACCAAAATCAGACAAAGGCAACACAAAAACAGAAAACTACAGGCCAATATCACTGATGAATATAGATGCAAAAATCCTCAACAAAATTTTAGCAGACAGAATTCAGCAACACATCATAAAGCTCATACACTATGATCAAGTTGAGTTTATTCCATGACTGCAAGGATTCTTCAATATACACAAATCAATCAATGTGATACACCATATTAACAAATTGAAAGATAACAATCATATGATCATCTTAATAGATGCAGAAAAAGCCTTAGACAAAATTCAGCACCCTATTATGATTAAAACTCTTCAAAAAATGGGCATAGAAGGAACCTACCTCAACATAGTGAAGGCCATATATGATAAGCCTACAGCAAACATTATTCTCATCAGTGAAAAGTTGAAAGTATTCCCCCTAAGATCAGGAACAAGACAAGCATGTCCACCACTCTTATTCAATGTAGTTCGGGAAGGCCTAGGTACAACTGTCAGAGAAGAAAATGAAATAAAACTAATCCAGATCAGAAAACAGGAAGTAAACTCTCACTGTTGGCAGATGACATGATATTGTACATAGAAAAGTCTAAAGATAGTATCAGAAAATTACTAGAGCTAATCAGTGAATTTGGCAAGGTTGCAGGATACAAAATCAATACACAGAAATCACTTGTATTTCTATATACTAACAATGAAAAATCAGAAAGAGAAAGGAAGGAATCAATCCCATTCACCATTGCAACAAAAAGAATTAAATATCTAGGAATAAACGTACCTAAGGAGACAAAAGAACTGTACTCAGAAAATTATAGGATTCTGATGAAAGAAATCAAAGATGACATAAACAGATGGAGCAATATTCCATGTTCCTGGGTAGGAAGAATCAATATTGTGAAAATGACTATACTACCAAATGCAATCTACATATTCAATGCAATCTCTATCAAATTACCAGTGGCATTTTTCACAGAACTAGAACAGAAAATTTCACAATTCATATGGAAACACAAAAGACCCTGAATAGCCAAAGCAGTCTTGAGAAAGAAGCCTGGAGCTGGAGGGATCAAGCTTCCTGACTTCAGATTATACTCAAAACTACAGTCATCAAGGCAATATGGTACTGGCACAAAAACAGAGATATAGACCAATGGAACAAGATAGAAAGCCCAGAAATAAACCCATGCACCCATGGGTACCTTATTTTTGACAAAGGAAGCAACAGTATACAACAGAGCAAAGACAGCCTCTTCAATACATGGTGCTGGGAAAACTGGACAGCTACATGTAAAAGAATGAAATTAGAAAACTTGCTAACACCACATACACAAAGATAAACTCAAAATGGATTAAAGATCGAAATGTAAGGCCAGAAACTATAAAACTCTTAGAGGGAAACATAGGCAGAACACTCAATAATATAAATCAAAGCAAGATCCTTTGTGACCCACCTCCTAGAGTAATGGAAATGAAAACAAAAGTAAATAAGGGGGACCTGATTAAGCTTAAAAGCTTTTGCACAGCAAAGGAAACTATAAGCAAGGTGAAAAGACAACCCTCAGAATGGGAAAAAATAACAGCAAATGAAACAACTGAGAAAGGATTAATTTCCAAAATATACAAGCAGCTCCTACAATTCAATGACAGAAAAACACACAACCCAATCAAAAAGGGAGAAAAAGATCTAAACAGACATTTCTCCAAAGAAGACATACAGATGGCTAACAAACACGTGAAATGATGCTCAACATCACTCATTATTAGAGAAATGTAGATTTAAAACTACAATGAGATATCACCTCACACTGATCAGAAATGGCCATCATCAAAAAATCTACAAACAATTAATGCTCTAGAGAGTGTAGAGAAAAGGGAATTCTCTTGCACTGTTGGTGGGAATATAAACTGATACAGCCACTATGGAAGACAGTGTCTTCCTTAAAAAACTAGGAATAAAACCACCATATGACCCAGCAATCCCACTCCTAGGCATATATGCTGAAGAAACCAGGGTGCCGGGGTCCAGCCCTGGCGGGGTCTGGGGGTCTTGAGGGATGAGTGGCATCGGCGGAAGAACTGAGCTGAGTCGATGTGTGGTGATGAAGCAGTCTCTCTTTATTGCTGTTAGTTTTGTGAGGTGATGGGGAAGTCTCTCCAAAAGGTGGTGGAGAAGTCTCTCACTCTATTTTTGTTAGTTTACCGTTTTATAGCCAAAAAACATCTCCCCTACACCACAACTATTTTATGCAATCTTTTGTTTCCTGCCTACCATCAACAACTTTAACATTGAGCTCATTTTCCTTGCAAAAGGTCGGATTTCTGCATAATTAGACTTAGCAATAGTATGTTTACCATTTGAATGTCTCTAGCATACTTTTTATTTAGCATAATGTGGGCATATATATACTGTCTTACAAGATAGCCTTTTCAGCAAAGATAAAAATCTTGTGTAGAGCCTAGGTGACTCAGTTTAAAAAAAAAAAAAAGGAGCCGCCATCTTGTAGTCAAGGGCAACTCCCAAGTTCCTAGAATAACCATAAAATAGTCCAGCCCCTTGACGACCAATCACCACACACCAGGGAGTGCCAAAAATACACCAACTAGGAGGTTGTTTGTGATGAAAAATACCTATCAGAAACTAATGCGGGAAAAGTCCACCAATTGCTGTTTTTTTTTTTAATTTCGAAAACCCCTCACCCCGCCCCACAAACTATAAAAACGTCGATCTGCTGTTACTCGGGCTCGCCTACCTAAGCCGCTGCATCGGTGTGGGTGGAAGCCCCTGCTCGAGCTTGAATAAAAGACCCTCGTGTGTTTACAGCAGAATCGGCTCCTGAGGTGGTCTTTGGGGGATCTGTAATCTGGGCACAGCACTTGCAACTTGTCCAGGAAACATAGGGCTAGAATCCATCTCAAAGAGAGGGGGTTGTAAAAACTTACTTTCCATATCCGAGAGGGAAGAAGACTGTAAATGGTTACTTTAAGAATGTATGCATTTCTTTTGTCCCCGGAAAAGGTGTGCCTCTCCACTCATCCCTGAATATTCAGGGATTGATAAGGGACATCAAAAAACAGCACACAGGAAGCCTCCTGCCAAATGTTCCCTGACAAGGTGCAACTATGTAGAAGCTAGAGAGAGGGGCTTAAGCTTGAAACTGTTTTATTCTATTAACCTATTTCGGTTTTTACAAGGAAAGAGAAAAGAAGACAAAGAGACAGTTTAGCAGCACTGCTTTAACAATGAAACCCTATTAACCTTACAACTACTAAAAGGAATTCCTATGTCTACACTACCCTAAAGCAATCAGTGTCTCCAACTATGCTGGCCACAGTTATGAGCATTCCTAAGCCCCATTCCGGTCTGGTTTTTTCAAGGAAGGGAGCCTCCTCCATGGAGTGGTCGGGGGAGTGGGATGTGGAAAGGTGACCCAAGTACGAGCCCTTCTGGTGGTGGCTTTGCCATGACCCCCAGAGAACTCTTGGTAAACTCCCCAGTAACTAGTAGGAGGTATAGTAATCTATTTAAATGTCCCTTATTCCTCCTTAGTCCTTGGGAAAGGGAATCTGCCTTCCCGGATCCTCTGAGGGAAATAAGGTCTGAGGGAATTATCTCAGGATGAATTTTTTCTAACTGGGACTGACCTGAGATGAGCTAAAACATAAACAGATGAGCATAAACAGAACTTCCCAAGAAAAATACCAGGAGGGGCCTTGCCTTGGGATGCCCCGAAGGAAAATCCACTTTGCAGTTTCCTTCTCAGTCTCGTGACTTTGTCATCCGAGTGAGGGAGCATCCTGACGGCTCCCGGCACCAGGGTTGAAAAGACACATGTATCCCACTGTTCATTGCAGCACTATTTACAATAGCTAGAACATGAAAGCAACCTAGATGAATAAATAAAGATGGATAAAGAAGTTGTGGTACATATATACAGTGGAACATTACTCAGCCATAAAAATAAATGCATGAGTCAGTTCTAATGAGGTGGATGAATCTAGAACCTATTATACAGAATGAAGTGAATCAGAAAGAGAAAGATAAATATCATATTCTAATGCACACATACAGAATATACAAAAATGGTACTGAAGAACTTATTTACAGGGCAGGAATGGGGAAACAGACATAGAGAATAGACTTATGGACATGGGAGGAGAGGGTGAGATGTATGGAAAGAGTAATGTGGAAACTTACATTACCATATGTAAAATAGATAGCCAACGGGAATTTGCTGTATGGCTCAGAAAACTCAAACAGGGGCTCTATATCAACCTAGAGGGGTGGGATGGGGAAGAAGGTGGGAAGAAGGTTCAAAAGGGAGGGATGTATACCAATGGATGATTCATGTTGAGGTCTGATCAGTCAGTTCAGTTCAGTCGCTCAGTTGTGTCTGACTTTGCAACCCCATGGATTTCAGCACGCCAGGCCTCCCTGTCCATCACTAACTCCCAGAGTTTATTCAAACACATGTCTGTTGAGTCGGTGATGCCATCCAACCATGAGGTTTGATAGAAAACAACAAAATTCTGTAAAGCTATTATCCTTCAGCAAAAAACAAACAAACACACTCACACACAAACACTTTGCAATAACAACAACAACAAGAAAACCTAAATATTTCCTTAATTCATCTCCCTCTTCCCACATCTATGAAAAAGGAATGAAATGTCACTTGGAAGATTCTCTCTGATGGTCTCCTCAGCAAATCCTAAAGTTCATCACCTATTTTCCCTTTTCCAAGTTGTTGTAGGTGTTCATTCTGTCCACTGTTGTCCTATCTATAACACAGGTTGCCATTTTTCCAGTTTTGCCACCAGCTTCTTCACTGTTTTTCCAGCTTCAGTCCTGTGTGTCAGTGGTGGCCACTCCAGGGTCTGAAGGGCATTGAGCGAGGGGCCTCTGCTTCTGGGGCTAGCTGGCTGGGCATCTGAACTAGGGGCCTGACTGGGAAGTGTTCTTCATCATTTGTCAGGCAGGCTCAAACTTTCTCACCATGGATATGGCACAGCGTGCCAGAAGCATAGCAAAGAGGCTCTAATACACAAGAACTTTCTTGCTTCCATTGGTGTCACTTTTGCTGCTGTTCCATTGTCCTAAGTCAGTTACAGTCCAGTGCAGATACAAGATGAGTAGAGAAAGCACTTCTCTGTCATTTTTCATCTCCTGTAGCCCGTGAGTTTCCCTTTTCTTTTCCATTTTACTGTTACTCTTGTTAGCCACAGCTTCTTAAGAAATGGTGTTTTATTTTGAGAGTATTCTTGCTTGAAAATGTCTTTATTCTTCTCTTGCTTGATTCATAGTTTGCCTTGGTATATAATCTAAGTAAGAAATATTTTCCCTGCTTAATTTTGAAGGCATCCCTCCGCTGTCCTTTGTCTTGCACTGTCAAGAAATCTAAAGAGACGCTACACGTTGATGTTTTAGATTTGACCTGACTCTCTTAAGAACCTGTGACTCAGTTTCATTCTCTTGAAAAAATGGTACAATAATAATCCTTTTTCCATGTGCTATGTGGAATAACATAGGGAGGTAACATGTGTGTGGTGCTTGACAGGGGTCTGGCATGTAAGAATTGGCCTCCAGAATGGTAGTGTAATGCCCCACATTTCCTGTCTTCTACCATCATTTTTAGAAATGGGAAATGGGGATTGGTAGCTACCAGCCACTCCTCATTATCCCACACAACGACCCTTTTACCCTTTCTGAAGCATCCTCAGAGGGATTTTCCTGGTGGTCCAGTAGTTAAGACTTGGCCTTCCAATGCAGGGGATATGGGTTTGATCCCTGGTAAGGGAAACTAAGATCCCACATGCTGTATGACCTAGAAAAAATTGGTGAACCTCTGCGCAAAACAAAAACAAAACAGCAAAACAAGTGATCATACTTTGCACCGTATGCAAAAGATTAACTAAAAATGGATTACAGACATAAATTTTAAAAACCTAAAATGAAATTGAAGAGAAAATCCAAATGAGGATTTTAAAAACACCCTCAGAAATATTTTGCAAACAGATAGACTGAAAAGAAAAAAAAAAGTTGGTTTTGTCCTACCATTTTTGGAAGAAAGGTTTTTCTTACCCTGCTAGAAGCAATAATACTGGTTCAGCATATGTATGCCTGACAGTGCTTTCAACTAAGCTACTAGATCCAAAGTGAAAAGAGAGGGTTTGGGTCACCTGTCAGCCAAGCTAATGCTGACTCTGTTATGAGAAAATTCACATGATTTTTCTTATCATTGAAGGCAAGAACTTCCATTACAGAGGTGATCCCGCTTATTAAAAAAAAAAGCATGAGATGACATTCTTGAGGTCCCTCAAAAATCTGAAAATTGTGATAAAATATTCATTCCAAACCTTCCACAAGGAAGACAGTTTTCTCCCACTTCTAATTAATGCTGAATATCCCCTGGAGAAGGGAATAGCTACCCACTCCAGTATTCTGGCCTGGGAAATTCCATGAACAGAGGAGCCTGGAAGGCTACAGTTCATAGGGTCACAGAGTTGGATACAACTGAGCAATTAACACTTTAACTATGGGAGAATTAGGGAAGTTGATCCAACATGAGATTTTAAAATCCTTACTCTACATTATCCCTTGGTGCTCTTCCTTCAGCAATTCAGGTGATAAAGAGGTATTTAAAAATGACAGAGAGCCTCTTTATCATGCAAACAGAATATAAAATGTGAATAAAAATTCAATCGTAACTTATAAATTAGAGAAAAATAAAAAACATTAAAATTGTTCTGAAAACTCTACTTTTCTCAGAGGAAATTAACCTTGCAAAAACATTCCCTTTTCCTTTCAGAAAAGAATTTATTTTTTGAAGGAACAGATGGGAAATCAGAAAATACTTTAAAATGAATTTTGATTCTAAGCATATATATCTTCTTGTTTACCATAGATATTCTGTGAGTTTGAAGAGGAGTATAAATAAGGTCTCAGTGAAGATCCCACAAACATACAAAGCAGAAAGACTTGGCAAAAATAATTTTTTATTTAAAGAGAATGTTGTTTTTAGATGATCATCACTGTTACTTGTGTGCTTGCTAATTATTCATTATCTAAATACAAAGATATTACATTTGTTAAAAATCTCAGATCAGGACTGATACTGTGTTCTCTCTTGACTAGGTTCATGAAATAAAATAATAAGCAAAACAATATTAGGGCTCCAACCACACTTTTAACAGCTAATTTGGAACTCAATATCTACCTGACATTTGCCAGCATTTATAGAAACCAATCTCTGTTTAACTGCCTCTGGCCTTATCTGTGAGTTGAAGCCCACTAATTCATCCTCCAAGTTCAAAAATATGTATACCCATGGCAGATTCATGTCAATGTAGGGCAAAACCAACACAATAAAGTAAAGAAAATTAAAAAAAAAATTACTATTTTTTTAATGAAAGACTGACAGATAAACAGAAAGACACAAATACTTACAACTAACCATTATATTTTGTTATTTGTTAATAATTTTTTAAGTTGATATATTGTATTTTCATTTTTGTTCAGTTCAAGAAATTTTCTTTCTTTTTTTCGGCTGCATGGCATGAGGGATCTTAGTTCTCCCACCAGGGATAAAATCCATGCCCCCTGCAGTGGAAGCAAGGTGTCCTAACCACTGGATCCCCAGGGAAATCCCACTTACAACTAATTATAATAAAAGGTCACTTATCATAAGTGTTATAAACAAAGCATACATACTCTGTAGTTACAGGGCCCTTCATTATCTCTCCTTTAACCTGGGCTCAGACATTTGATGAAATTATGACCCTGACTAACAGAAGCTTTCAGAGGTGGGGTCTGCCTGGGGCCTCTGTGGGAATCTCATGACTCAGCACCAGACTGGGTTTTCTTGTGGGGCTGGGACCAGCCAGGTAATGCGCCGCTGTGTTTGCTTTCCTGCCTTTTCAAAAAATTTTAAAGCTCTTTACTGAATTTGTTCCCATATTGCTTCTGTTTTATGTTTTGGCTTTTTGGCTGAGATGCTTGTGGGATGTTAGCTCCCCGACCTGGGGTCAAACCTGCACCTCCTGCGCTGGAAGGCGAAGTCTTGGACACTGGACCATCAGGGAAGTCCCTTGCCTTTCCTACTTCACGCCTAGTTTTCTCTTATACTTCCCGCCCTACTACGGTGCCCCACACCCTCCAACAGAGTGGGGTTTGGCTTCAGCTTTGCTTCTTGGGGACCTGGGCTAGGACATGGGACTATCTTTCTTCTCCCCAGGGCCCCTGCTGGGTCTTTTGTCTTGTCACCACTTCCCTTCTACCAGGCAGACATCTGCTATGTGAGAAAGCATCTTTTATGTACAAAATGATAAGATGTAATCTGATGACTCCCGGATCTCCACCTCCAGGGAGCCAGTTCTAACGGGACCTCGGTCCTTGGAAAATTTACAGGTATTTCCAACTCAACATGCCCCATGCTTATCCATGCACCAAACGCAAACTGCCCTCCCTTGGCATTTCCTTTCCCAGTGAATGATATCACCATGCATCCAGATGCCTTCATCAGAAAGCTGGAATCCTCATTCCATCCCTCTCTCTTACAGTTCACTGTTAACACCAGGTCTCCCATCAGGACTCGACAGTTCTATTTTCTAAATGCACTTTCACCTCCTCTGCGTGATCCCACCTCCACTGCCACAAATTCTCCAAGCCATCTTTCTGCTGCTCCAATCCTCCAGCCTATTCTTAAGAAGGCAATCCCTGTAAAACCCATCTCTCAAAGGCTTTTTGTCGTCCTTATATAAACATCTTTTAATGTTATGGAGTCTGCATTTACCTTCTACCTACATTTTCAGGCTCATTTCTCATCTCTCAACAGTCTAAGGATCTGGGTTCCATCTCTGCTGAACTTTTATTTCTTTGGGATCTCATGCTCTTTCTCGCCTCTGAATCTTCACATAAGCTATTTCCTCTGCTTAAAACAGTCTCTCTCATCTTCACATTGCTAACTTCTACTCATCCTTCAGGTCTCAGCCTGGATATCACTTCCTCCAGGAAGTCCTCCTGGGATCTCCACCTTTCCCCCCAGTTTAGGTCAAGTGTTACTGCTCTGGGGCCCAGGACTCTGGCACTTAGTCCCTCCCACCCAAGGGTGGTAGTGGCTTCCTGCTCTTTCTGGGTAGCTAATTTCTGGGTTCCTTCCCTCTCATTTTGTTGACCAGACTCTGTTATTCCTTAAATAACTCTTTCTATGTGATGGATTTCCTCTGTTGCAAATACTCTCATTGTTTTCTACTTCATGGCTAGTTCTAAGTACTTAGTTTCTAATATGTGACTCACACAGTAAAGAATCTGGCTGCAATGCAGGAGACCTGGGTTTGATCCCTGGATCTGGAAGATCCCCTGGAGAAGGGAATGGCTACCCACTCCAGTATTCTTGCCTGGAAAATTCCATGAACAAAGGAGCCTGGTAGGCTACAGTCCATGGGGTTGCGAAGAGTTGGACAAGACTTAGTGACTGAACAACAACAGAGTACTAAAGTCTACTTTCCAGGGTGATTTCTGAGGAACATATAACTCTGCACCTGTACATATGCATTCATTGCCCTGGAGCTCTTCATCAGAGGGTAGGTTTAACTGTCCTGCCCCTTCTGTAGAGGGGTGGGGCTTGGTCTACCTTGATCATAACTGCTTTCCCCAAAACCTGATACAGTGATTGGCTTAAAAATATGTCTAACATAAAACATATTTGTAAATGTTTTTGTCTTCTCACATTTGTCCAAGTCTAGAACATCCAGCTTTCTTTCACTAGAATTTCAGGAAACTTGTATGTGCTATCTTGCCTTTGCAGATTGTTTTAACAGCTTTCCCTACAGAATTACGTGAGATAGCATTATAATGACTTTTCACACAATTAGTTTTTTTAGCTAGATTATATCATCAAATACTAAGAAATATTGTCAGATAGATGTGAATGAAGATGTTATTACATGTTTCAAGCTTTGTTTGCTTTCTGTCTTACATTCTGGTTCTGTTGAAACATAAAACCTAAAACCTACAGTCTTCAAGAATTTATTTCACTGCAAATGGGTAAATGAGACACTCATCTTTATTGTCTGCCAGGGCTTATCATGTGTGCACAGTGAGCCCAGCTTAATTTTAGTCAATTAAAATTAGCAACAAGATAAACATGAGAGATTCATTATTTATAACTTTAAAGATAAGCTTATTGAAAGGCTATAGATTATGATGTACTTGAGTATTCTTGATAAATCCAGTGAAAAATGAAATTGAATTTATTTTTTTTCCCAGAAACTTTAAACAGAGCAGAGAGTAAATAAAATTAGAATGAAACATTTGTGAATGTGCTTTGGGAAACAGTTTTGGTTGAATATATAATTTTGTTATTACCCACTGGCAAAATTTAACATTATAGATATTAAGAAGCAGCACACTATAGTCATAAACCATTCATTCATAAATTATTTGGCCTTTTAATTTCTGGCTTGAAAGTTTACTTAAGCATTCAACACTTTCTAATGTTTTCAATTTTTTTTTTTATCAAGACCTTGTATTCAAATTATTTTGTCACTATAATAACGGCCACATCAGACTGAAAAGAAATGATTTTAAAACTGCTTTATGCAAGTCATGAAAGATACAAAAATGTTGTCACCTCTCAACAGTATGAGAATAAGAACTATAATTATGTGGCTGAAAGAGTTTTATCAGATATAAATGTCATTTAGGAATTTCTGAGAGTGGCGCTAAACTAGGTGGCATGGATTAAAAAAAGCATTAAAATGACACTAAAGTAAGAATCATTTAATAATTACTAAATTTATTATTTAGTAGATAGTCATACCTAATAATGAGCAAATATTTAGAGCATTTTAAAAGGCATATTTATAGAACACTATTAATACTCACGTAAATAAATATTAATTGTGAAGAACAAACCTATATAGTCAAGAGCCAAGATACTTTCAAAATGTGATTTTACTAGTGAATTTTAGGACAAGTGGTGTTTTTATTCTACCCTCTTCTAGAAGAAATACTGGTAATTATAAACAATCATGTGGAATTATTATTAGACAGAAATTGTAAATGCAGGGATGATGCAGGTTATTTATGACATTACAATTTAAATACACATCTTGGGTTTAAAAACACCTGACAATATTTTCTCCAGAATTTTTATTAAGGCCAATCTGTTTAAAATGTTACTTTTTAATTTAACTTTTAGTAAGTTCAACTGCTTTATCTTCTCAGTGATGGACCATGAGTATCTAATCAGAAACAGACAACAATATTTCTCACTCTCATCACTGTTTCAAAATCCTTTTCTTCCAGAAAAAAACAATTTCTAGAGAATAATGTATGAACATATATGTGTGTGTATATATATATATATGACATTACTGTATATGTATAACATTACTATAACAAGAATACAGTCTAACATTCTTCATGACTCCTGCCAAAGCCTCAGTTTACAGTCATCTCTATGAAAGATTTCTACTGTGGAATGTTCACCTAGAAAGACTCAATCACTGGGACCCACTCCAGTGCTCTCCTCGGAGATGTAGCAGTCCATTCTCAGCGCCGTGTTTGACACTTGTTCTTTCATGGGTGTCCACGGATTTTTTAAGTTTGTTTTGGGTCTTTATTCTTGTTCACTTTGCTTGTTTCCTTTAGTAGATTCTCAGGTAAATCAGGTTGATATCTGTGTACATAACCATACGGATGGAGATGATAAGCAAGTTGCAGCTTCAGCATAGGGAAATGAGACTGCAAAGTCAGAACAGCAGCCCCAACCCTTCACAGCGGGGTGGTATAGCCACATCTTCAGCACCAAGGGGTTCTGGGTAGAGAATCTTGGATCAAGTGGTGGGTTTATTTTGGCAGAAAGGGGATTGAAGGTCTCTTTTGTGTTGGGATGTCTGGAATCTTTTGCTTCTACAGTTAGTTTCCAGGCATCTTCTCAGCACTAAGACTTCAGGCGTAAAAGACTGCAGATATACATTTTAACCACATCCCAAAACCTGGAGGCTTCCACAACCTAGATGTTTATCGACAAATGAATGTGTAAAGAAGATGTGGTATATACATATATATATATGTAATGTTCAGTTCAGTTCGGTTGCTCAGTCATGTCCGACTCTTTGCGACCCCATGAATCACAGCACGCCAGGCCTCCCTGTCCATCATCAACTCCCAGAGTCCACCCAAACCCATGTCCATCAAGTCGGTGATGCCATCCAGCCACCTCATCCTCTGTTGTCCCCTTCTCCTCCTGCCCCAATCCTTCCCAGCATTAGGGTCTTTTCCAATAAGTCAACTCTTCACATCAGGTGGCCAAAGTTTTGGAGTTTCAGCTTTAGCATCAGTCCTTCCAGTGAACACCCAGGACTGATCTCCTTTAGGATGGACTGGTTGGACCTCCTTGCAGTCCAAGGGACTCTTAAGAGTCTTCTCCAACACCACAGTTCAAAAGCATCAATTCTTCGGTGCTCAGCTTTCTTCACCGTCCAACTCTCACATCCATACATGACTACTGGAAAAACCATAGCCTTGACTAGACAGACCTTTGTTGACAAAATTATGTCTCTGCTTTTTAATATGCTGTCTAGGTTGGTCATAACTTTCCTTCCAAGGAGTAAGCATCTTTTAGTTTCATGGCTGCAATCACCATCTGCAGTGATTTTGGAGCCCAGAAAAATAAAGTCTGATGCTGTTTCCACTGTTTCCTCATCTATTTGCCATGAAGTGATGGGACTGGATGCCTTGATCTTAGTTTTCTGAATGTTGAGCTTTAAGCCAACTTTTTCACTCTCCTCTTTCACTTTCATCAAGAGGCCCTTAGTTCTTCTTCACTTTCTGCCATAAAGGTGGTATCATCTGCACATCTGAGGTTGTTGATATTTCTCCCTGCAATCTTGATTCCAGTTTGTGCTTCCTCCAGCCCAGCGTTTCTCATGATGTACTCTGCATATAAGCTAAATAAATAGGGTAACAATTATACAGCCTTGACGTACTCCTTCTCCTATTTGGAACCAGTCTGTTGTTCCATGTCCAGTTCTAACTGTTGCTTCCTGACCTGTATACAGGTTTCTCAAGAGGTAGGTCAGGTGTTCGGGTATTCCCATCTCTTGAAGAATTTTCCACAGTGTGTTGTGATTCACACAGTCATATGCTTTGACACAGTCAATAAAGCAGAAATAGATGTTTTTCTGGAACTCTTTTGCTTTTTTGATGATCCATTGGATGTTAGCAATTTGATCTCTGGTTTCTCTTTCTTTTCTAAAACCAGTTTGAACACCTGGAAATTCATGGTTCACTTATTGCTGAAGCCTGGCTTGGAGAATTGTTGTTGTTGTTTTTTTTCTAATTTTCTTTACTTTATTGTGTTGGTTTTCCCATACATTGACATGAATCCGCCATGGGTATACATATGTTCCCCCCCCAGAACCCCCCTCCCTCCTTCCTCCTGATTCCCTCTCCCTGGGTCATCCCAGTGCACCAGCCCCGAGCATCAGACCTGGGCTGGCGATTGATTTCACATATAATAATTAACATGTTTCAATGACATTCTCCCATAAAATCCCATCCTTGCCCACTTCCAGAGTCCACGAGACTGTTCTATACATCTGCGTTTCTTTTGCTGTCTCACATGCAGGGTTCTCGTTACCATCTTTCTAAATTCCATATATATATGCATTAGAATACTGTACTTTTGTTTTTACTTCTGGCTTACTTCACTCTGGATAATAGGCTCCAGTTCCGTCCACCTGAGTAGAACTGATTCAAATTAATTTTTTTAAAGGCTGAGTAATATTCCATTGTGTATATGTACCACAGCTTTCTTATCCATTCGTCAGTTGATGGGCATCTAGATTGCTTCCATGTCCTGGCTATTGTGAACAATGCGGCAATGAACACTGGGGTACACATGTCTCTTTCAATTCTGGTTTCCTCGATGTATATGCCCAGCAGTGGGATTGCTGGGTCATATGGCAGTTCTATTTTCAGTTTTTTAAGGAATCTGGCTTGGAGAATTTTGAGCATCACTTTGCTAGCGTGTGAGATGAGTGCAATTGTGCGGTAGTCTGAGCATTCTTTGGTATTGCCTTTCTTTGGGATTGGAATGAAAACTGACCTTTTCCAGTCCAGTGGCCACTCGTGAGTTTTCCAAATTTGCTGGCCTATCGAGTGCAGCACTTTCACACATAATCGTTTAGGATTTGAAATAGCTCAACTGGAATTCCATCCTCCACTAGCTTTGTTCATAGTGATGCTTCCTAAGGCCCACTTGACTTCACATTTCAAGATGTCTGGCTCTAGGTGAGTGATCACACCATCGTGATCAACTGGGTCATGAAGATCTTTTTGTACAGTATTTCTGTGTATTCTTGCCACGTCTTCTTAATATCTTCTGCTTCTGTTAGGTCACTACCATTTCTGTCCTTTATTGAGCCCATCTTTGCATGAAATATTCCCTTGGTGTCTCTAAATTTCTTGAAAAGATATCTAGTCTTTCTCATTCTATTGTTTTCCTCTATTTCTTTGCACTGATCCCCTAGGAAGGCTTTCTTATCTCTCCTTGCTATTCTTTGGAACTCTGCATTCAAATGGGTATATCTTTACTTTTCTCCTTTGCTCTTCACTTTTCTTCTTTTTCACAGCTATTTGTAAGGCCTCCTCAGACAGTCATTTTGCTTTTTTGCATTTCTTTTTCTTGGGGATGGTCTTGATCTTTGTCTCCTGTACAATGTCACAAACCTCTGTCCATAGTTCATCAGGCACTCTATCAGATCTAGTCCCTTAAATCTATTTCTCACTTCTTCTGTATAGTCATAAGGGATTTGGTTTAGGTCATATCTGAATGGTCTAGTAGTTTTCCCCACTTTCTTCAATTTCAGTCTGACTTTGGCAATAAGGAGTTCATGATGTGCGCCACAGTCAGCTCCCATTCTTATTTTTGCTGATCGTATAGAGCTTCTCCATCTTTGGCTGCAAAGAAAATAATCAGTCTTATTTCGGTGTTGACCATCTGGTGATGTCCATGTGTACAGTCTTCTCTTGTGTTGTTGGAAGAGGGTGTTTGCTATGACCAGTGAGTTCTCTTGGCAGAACTCTATTCGCCTTTGCCCTTACTCAGCCATGAAAGAGGAGTGAGTTTGAGTCAGTTGTAGTGATGTGGATGAACCTAGAGCCTGTTATACAGACTGAAGTAAGCCAAAAAGAGGAAAACAGATATTATATACTAATGTGTGTGTGTGTGTGTGTGTGTGTGTGTGTGTGTGTGTGTGTATGGAATGTAGAAAAATCGAACTGATGAACCTATTTAAAGAGACAAAATGGAGACACAGATTTAGAGAATGGACTTATGGACATATCAGGGGAAGGAGAGAGTGGGACAAATTGAGAAAGTAGCATTGACATATGTACACTGTCATGTATAAAATAGATAACTGGCAGGAAGCTGCTGTATAGCACAAGGAACCGCTTGAAGCCCTGTGGTGACCTAGAGGTGTGGGATGGAGCTAGGGAGGCTCAAGAGGAAGGGGATATATATATATAATTATGACTGGTTCACACTGTTGTATGTCAGAGACCAGCACAGCATAGTAGAGCAATTATCCTTGAATAAAAATTAGTAAATAAATAAAGGATAATGATAATAATAAATATTCACAGCTTCTGGGCTCAGTACCACCCTGTTCCTCTACCCACTAGACCTGTTTACATCATTCTTAAATCTTCTCCCAAGTAAACGGATCTTCAGGGTCATAGTTTACAAGCAGCCTTCTCAAGCTTTCTAGTGTGATTTATGTATCGTCATCTGCTTTTATAAACTGACCTGCACAGCACAGATAATTGTCATGAACATCCTGAGAGGATTTAACTGTTTTCAGTATAGTTGGTCTCTCCCTTCTTTGGTGTTTAATCCCACAGTAAGGAAGTCTTTATTTTCTTCTGAGCTCATAAACGTTGGCTTTGTTACAAGGTTGAGTTCATATTGTCCTGATGTATTTGGCCCTTTTCTCTATATTTTAAGGTCCTGTCATAACCCAGTAAGGAATTTTCACCTTCTTATAAAGACTTTCAACAACATTTGTGGTCTCATATTTATGATGACTAACACCCAGCTTTGACTTCATCTGCCCTTCTAGGTAATTCTGCTCAGTATTGTCTGAATGTCTAGAATGAAGATAATTATTCAGAATATTGGGGCTTTCCTGGTGGCTCAGATGGTAAAGAATCTACCTACAGTGTAGGAGACCTGGGTTCACTCCCTGCGTTGGGAAGATCCCCTGGAGAAGGGGAATTCAGAATATTAGGCTGGATGTCAGTCACCTTGTTCTTCCAAGAAAATACTAAATACTAAGAAAACACAAACACACACACACAAATCTGATCGCTGATCCAGAGAGGGAGGTTAAAGAATGCTGCCATTTTTGTAAGCATATTTCTGGTATCTCTGATGGGCCTCCCACTGCTAGGAAGGGAGGGCAGGAGTGAGGACGAGGAGGCTGGACTACCAGGCGCAGTAGTTCAGGGAGTTTCAGGGTCTCTGCCCTGTGGCATTATTTTTAAGGGTACTATTGTGTGTGGGCGCATGTATGTGGGGGTGTCTGTTACTTTATATGAGCATGTATATTATTTCCATTATACTTGTTGCTCTGTAACAACTCTGAAAGCTGTCAAGCTTATCATCTGTTGAATCCTAATTGATGATGACAATTTTTAGGATTATTAAATATCATATGGGCTCAGGTCATAAATGATAATTTAAAAAATTAAATTTCCAAAGTATTCAACTTAACAATACAGATAAGTCTGTTAAGACTGGATATCAATAATAGCCAATGAAGCAACAGACAAACAATTAATCTCAAAAATTTACAAACAACTCCTGCAGCTCCATTCTAGAAAAATAAACAACCCAATTAAAAAGTGGGCCAAAGAACTTAACAGACATTTCTCCAAGGAAGATATAAAAATGGCTAACAAACACATGAAAAGATGCTCAACATCACTCATTATCAGAGAAATGCAAATCAAAACTACAATGAGGTACCACTTTACACCAGTCAGAATGGCTGCCATCCAAAAGTCTACAAGCAATAAATGCTGGAGAGGATGTGGAGAAAAGGGAACCCTCTTACACTGTTGGTGGGAATGCAAACTAGTACAGCCACTATGGAAAACAGTGTGGAGGTTCCTTAAAAAGCTGCAAATAGACCTGCTCCAGTATTCTTGTCTGGAGAATTCCATAGACAGAGGAGCCTGGCGGGTTACAGCCCATGGGATTCCTCCACTGCAGCTCTGGCCTGCTTCTCCACTATATGGCTTTCACAGCCGCCTCTGCTTGCTCATTTTCTTTATCTCATCTCTTAAACAGTGTTGTCCCTAGGACTTTGTCTTCAAAGTCCTTATTTTGATTTCTCTTCCACTCTCAACTTGTGTGACATAATCCTTTCATAGAACTTTGATTATAAAGCAAAAAGTTTTCAAATCTGATTTGATCTCCATTTCTGACCTCTCTCTGCAGTGAGAATCCCCAGTGCAATCACATACTTCAGCTAAACAGCACAGACATTATTTCAACCCTCAACACTTTGTTTCCACTTAGATTTCACAAATCAATTGATGCATTATAATCACCTGGTCATTTGATTTAGAAAACATTTCAATATACATCAAAATGGATTTGTTACTAAGTCTTGTCAGATTGTCCTCCAAAATGCATTTCAAACCCTATTTCCTCTCTTGCTTTCCAGCGATGGTTGGCCTAGCTCAGGTTTTGGTTTCTTCACCCTGAGTTTATTCTAAAAGTTAAGGCATATGCTGATCTTGCTGACTCTTGCCTCTTCTCTTTCTTACCTGTCTTACATCCTGCTTCCAACATCATCTTAATGATACAATCCCTGAGACAGTGGCTCCCCAGACTCAGATTAAAGTCCAAATTTTTGGAGCAATGTGAAAAGTCCTTAACAATTTGAAACTAATATACACATCTAATCTTTATCTCTCCTATGGTAAAAGCAAAATACAGAAACTTAACCCATTTGACATTAAATCCTTTCTATAGAATCCATACAGTTCTCCAGTGCCTCCTAAAAAATAAACTATAAGACACTGACTGTAGTTTGGAGTTAATGCTTGGGACCTCACTAAGTTACCAGCACCTTTTTCTAAGGTTTTGGTCATTGCCTCAAGCTTGTGGCAACACTTGGGTTGTTTCTACCTTTGGCCACAATGCGTAGTGTTGTTCTGTAAATATTTGCATTTACAGAACAGGGTTCATGTGGATGTAGTTTCCATTTCTCTTGGACACATACCTAAGAATGGAATCACTGGATCAAATGGTAACTCTATGTTTACTCTTTTTGAAAAGTGAATGAACTTTTCTTAAATGACTGTCCCATTTTATATTTCTGCCAGCAATGTATAGTGCTTCCAGCTTTCTGCACCCTCACCAGCACTTGCTGTTATCTACTTGATTCTGGCCATCCTAGTGGGAGCCAAGTATCATCTTGCTGTGGGTTTGATTTGTACTTTCCTGAAGACTTATGACATGAGAAACTTTGCCTGTGTTTATTGGCCATTTTTAGACCTTCCTTGGAGGAATGTCTAATCTATGATCTTTTTGTTTTTCATTAGTATCATTTATTATTCTGGTCTTAGACTGCTCTTTCACTTACTACCTCTGATGTGATTTAATTTTTGCATAATATTCCTCAAAAAGACATATCATGTACACATATAGTGGAAACTATTCCTCCCCCAATCTTGTTTCCTGTACAGCAATTTTTCCTACAGGTCACAGGAGGATCTCAGATATAATAAGATTTTATGTCCACTAAAGCCAGATTTTTCTCCATTGTTTGTCATATTATGTCACACAGAAGCTACTGTGAAACATGGACTCTCTCCTTTTACCACATCTTCTTGTTAATGTTCATATTCTTTCAGTGTGGCACAGTCCATAATGCTGATATTTTATAGGGTTCTTCTTTAGATCTTTCTATTAATATGAAAAAGATTCATGTTTTTCCTTTTAGTTCATGAATGCTAGTTCATTTCCCTGGGTTGGATTCATGTTAGGCAACCAAAAGCTTTTCTTTGGTGTTTGCTCAATTCCTGATTTACTAGGGAGCTGGTGGTCTCTTTCCCAGTTTCCACACACCCACCATGTCTCATACTCCCCAGGTTTTGAACTACCCACAGTTGGTTTTATAGCTTCCCCGCTCTATATACATTGCATCAGCTGTCACAACTATTCTTGCTTCTTCTCGTAGTTCCTGTGTTCCATTCACTATCTCCAACTTCCCAGCACCTTCTGCTTCTCTGGGATGCTTCCTGGAACCTGTAAGAACATCTCCAAGCTGTCCTTCTGCAGCTCTCATGGTTGCCTATGAAGCCTACACCTCTCTCTGCAGGTAATGCTGTTTCCAATATCCTTAATACTAGAGATTCAGGAGTGTGCAAACAATAGCCTAAAATTATCATCTACATAGAAGTTGTTTCCTTGACTCACAGCCAGTATGTGAGCAACAGAAATCAGTCCAAATGCTGGAGCAGGATCTGGGCTCAGACTCCTCGCCTTCAGAGGTCATGAGCAGGAACATCATAGTACATGGTGGGGTGTGGCAGAAGAGAGGGCTCAGGGCAAATCCATCAGCGTCTAATTTATGGGAACCATGAAAACAGCACGTGGCTGCCCCATCCTTCAGGTGCTCCTGCGGTGATGGGCACAGATGGGTCAGCCAGTCCATTCACGTAGTTTACTGGTTCCTTCATGCCAGGGGAGCATGGGTGTGCTACTGGCCCTGTCCTTGTCAGAAAACCCTTAAAGGTGTGTGTCCATCTGTGCATGCATGCGTGTATGGATGTGTGTGAGTCTGTGAATCTCCACACATCCTTGCCCTCATTCCAGCCCTGGCAAGGAGCCTGCGCTTTTACCTGGCTCAGCCCTGTGTACTTCCTCATGTGATGGATACTCTAACCTTCTAACCAGCTGGTTCCCCCGACACCCCTCTGCAGGAACACTTCTCCCACTGATGTTTCCCTCTGCCCTGGAGATCTGTAACTTTTCTCTGATAGTTCTTGGACCTTTCCTATATTTCATCTCAATGAAGCTGCCTCTACATTTGCAGTCCAATCACATATCTTTCCATTCTAAAGTCACAGGTTATTCCCTCGCCTCTCGTTTCCTCCTTTATAGCTATATCAATTTAGTTTAAAGTCCCCACAACCCCTTTAGAATGACAGAGGAAAGCTGTATGTTATTTATGAAAGAGGTGAAAGGAGACAGAGACAAAGAGAGGAAAGTAACATATAAATTACCAAAAAGAAAAAATAGGGAAGTGTGAGAAGTACTTCATCTTTTTTTTTGAGATACATGGGAAACTTACACCTACTGTGAAAATGTGCACACCCATAACAAAGTTTACACAATAAAAACGCAGCAGTCATTCACTTCTTTCCCACAAGTCTTCAGATGTGCAAACTTCTCTGGCCTAAATCCCATCTGATACAAAAACTAATTCATTCTCTTGATGTTTTCTTATGTTTTCATACACATACTTCTTTTACAGGGGCCCAATATTCATATAAAATAAGTATCACTGAACTGGTTCTAAAACGTTAAGCCTTTTTATTTGATCTTGGAACAGTGAAATGCTTTAAGCTGATGCTAATGCAAATCTGATTGGCAAATTAATAACTGGAACCTATAATGATAATAATAATAAATGTTTATGGAGGGTTTGCCATGTGTCAGATGCATTTCCAAACACACAGCTTGTTTCATCATAGTCTCCTTTCAGTTTTGTATGTCTTATTGTGTGAGTACATACTTAGTTGCTCAGCCATGTCTGACTCTCCATGGACTGTAGCTCACCAGGCTCCTCTGTCCATGGGATTCTCCAGGTAAGAATACTGGAGTGGGTTGCTATTTCTTTCTTTAGGGCATCTTCCTAGTCCAGGGATCAAACAAGGGACTCCTGCATTGCAGGTGGATTCTTTACTCTCTGAGCCTCCAGGGAGGCCCATGTATTATTATCATTGAGCTGAATTAAGCCATGTCCAAAGTCCTCAGTAAGACACTAGACAGAACTGTGATTTGCCTGCAGGGATTCAAATCACAGAGCCAGTATTCATGACCACACCTTTATGCAACTCTCTAATAAACTACACCATCTACTGATAGAATTTAGCATGATATTTCTCTATTTGAATCAACCTGAGTTTGCCCAGGGAAAACAGGTAGTATAGCACTAGAAAGTGCCATTCACATCAGTACGAAGTGAACTGTGCTCCTAAGAGATGGGAGGCAGTATGGAGCTTCCCAGGTAGCACTAGTGGTAAAGAACTCACCTGCCAATGCAGGAGATGTAAGAGACAAGAGTTTGATCCCCTAGAGGAGGAAATGGCAGCCCACTCCAGTTTTCCTGCCTGGAGAATCCCATGGACAGAGGATCCGGGCAGGCTATATAGTCCATAGGGTCGCAAAGAGTTGGACATGACTGAAGTGACTTAGCACAGGGTCTTCAGCATGTCATGAAATTTCCGTGGTATTATTCTTGCCATCATGATATGTCTGAACATCTAGTTTAATAAACAAGTAAAAGGACATCAAATTTTGGCCAGAAGAGAAGAATTAAGATAGTGCTTCTCCAACTCTAGTCAAACATGCAGATTTCTGACTGCAACCTGCAGTGTTCATGGGAAAGTTAACAAGGTTTTATGGTTCTACTGACACAGACAGTCCCCTGAACAGACAAGAAATGCTGCAGCTTGTGGGTAGGAGACAAGAGAAGAACAGTGTTACTTCCCTATTTTTGTTGTGAATATTAAGGATGCTTCTGCTTTTCAATCTTGTTCCCCCACAATTGCTGGACGCTGCAGTAAATCAACAACTTCATCCCCAATACCTTAGCGCACCCAGTCAGGTGGGCTCCACAGATTACAGTTTCCTGATCTTTTAGCTTGGTTCACATCACAGGACTGGGCTGGGTGTTAATCCCCTCGGCCAACATTTTCTTTGTTTTTTTTAAAAGATTATTCTGCTCTTACTACTTTTGGGCTGTGGCTTGAATTCCAACCCACACGGTACCCTGACCACTGGCTGATGTAGCTGGGATTCTTATTTCCTGTTTCCTTCCTTCCTGTCTATTGTGGGAGGCCTCCCTGACCAAGGCAGTTCCCACTGATCCCCTTGCTTCTATTCTTCAGCCAATACATCAGACTCACTGACCCTTTCAACACCAACTCTTCCTCTGACCACTGCGCCTTGACTTGGTTTCTCTAGAAGGTGGCCATCCTCCGGAGTTAGCATTTGTGCCTGCTAACGTGCCTCAGTTCAGTTCAGTCCAGTCACTCAGTCATGTCTGACTCTCTGCAACCTCGTGAATCACAGCACGCCAGGCCTCCCTGTCCATCACCAACTTCTGGAGTCTACCCAAACCCATGTCCATCAAGTCGGTGATGCCATCCAGCCATCTCATCCTCTGTTGTCCCCTTCTCCTCCTACCCCCAATCCTTCCCAGAATTAGGGTCTTTTCTAATGAGTCAACTCTTCACATGAGGTGGCCAGAGTATTGGAGTTTCAGCTTCAACATCAGTCCTTCCAATGAACACCCAGGACTGATCTCCTTTAGGATGGACTTGTTGGATCTTCTTGCAGTCCAAGAGACTCTCAAGAGTCTTCTCCAACATCACAGTTCAAAAGCATCAATTCTTCGATGCTCAGCTTTTTTTATAGTCCAACTCTCACATCCATACATGACTACTGGAAAAACCATAGCCTTGACTAGACCGACCTTTGTTGGCAAAGTAATGTCTCTGCTTTTTAATATGCTGTCTAGGTTGGTCATAACTTTCCTTCCAAGGAGTAAGCATCTTTTGATTTCATGGCTGCAATCATCATCTGCAGTGATTTTGGAGCCCCAAAAAATAAAGTCTGATGCTGTTTTCACTGTTTCCTCATCTAGTTCCCATGAAGTGATGGGACCGTGACCTTAGTTTTCTGAATGTTCAGCTTTAAGCCAATTTTTTAACTCTCTGCTTTCACTTTCATCAAGAGGCTTTTTAGTTCCTCTTCACTTTCTGCCATAAGGGTAGTGTCATCTGCATATCTGAGGTTATATCAATATCAATTTCTCCTGGCAATGTTGATTCCAGCTTGTGCTTCTTCCAGCCCAGCGTTTCTCATGATGTACTCTGCATATAAGTTAAATAAGCAGGGTGACAGTATACAGCCTTGATGTACTCCTTCTCCTATTTGGAACCAGTCTGTTGTTTCATGTCCAGTTCTAACTGTTGCTTCCTGACCTGCATACAGGTTTCTCAAGAGGCAGGTCAGATGGCCTGGTATTCCCATCTCTTTAAGAATTTTCCACAGTTTGTTGCGATCCACACTGTCAAAGGCTTTGGCATAGTCAATAAAGGAGACATAGATGTTTTTCTGGAACTCTCTCACTTTTTCATGGTTCACATATTGCTGAAGCCTGGCTTGGAGAATTTTGAGCATCACTTTACTAGTGTGTGAGATGAGTGCAATTGTGTGGTAGTTCGAGCATTCTTTGGCATTGCCTTTCTTTGGGATTGGAATGAAAACTGACCTTTTCTAATGTGCCCAGTGGAGACTTAAATAAGACAGAAAAGTAACTATGATTTCATTTTAGCTTCTAATTTGTCTTATTTATTTCTATGTAAAATTGAGTTGGACTACCTATGAATGAAATTAAAAGACACTTGCTCCTTGGAAGAAAAGCTGTGACCAACAGAGACAGCATATTAAAAAGCAGAGATATTACTTTGCCAACAAAGGTCCACAGAGTCAAAGCTATGGGTTTTCCAGTAGTCATGTACAGATGTGAGAATTGGACTATAAAGAAAGCTGAGCACTGAAGAACTGATGCTTTTGAATTGTGGTGGTGGAGAAGACTTTTGAGAGTCCTTTGCACTACAAGGAGATCAAACCAGTCAATCCTAAAGGAAAGGATTGGAAGGACTTCATTGGAAGGATTGATGCTGAAGCTGAAACTCCAATACTTTGGCCACCTGATGTGAAGAACTGACTCACTGGAAAAGACCCTGACACTGGGAAAGATTGAAGGCAGGAGGAGAAGTGGACGACAGAGGGATGAGATGGCTGGATGGCATCACCGACTCTTTGGACTTGAGTTTGAGTAAGCTCTAGGAGTTGGTGATGGACAGGGAAGCCTGGCGTGCTGCAGTCTGTGGGGTCGCAGAGAGTCTGACATGACTGAGTGACTGACTGAACCTATGAACAGATGGAAAGTCCAAGGAAATATTAAAGACATTGTTCTGACTCTAGAGAGAAAGATGGGTTTTAGATCAACAGGGTTGTTTTCTTATTCATGAAAAATGAAACAGTGTGTTTCAAAGAGAAGATGAGAAGACATGATTTCTAGTCTCAAAATATGCTGATAAGACTACTTGAGGAAGTAACACTAAAGCTAGTTGAAAATAAGAGGTGACAAGAGACAAATACAGATGCTATGCATCAATCACAGGACTTCAAAGGAGTTTTAAAAACAATTGAGCAGTATAGGATAAAAATGATATGGAAAAAATCCAAAGGTATCCTGTTTAATTGTTACCTAATGTATATATAGGAAAATAGAAAATTGATCAGAGAAATCCACCTGCCAATTTCAAACACTGTTGAAATTCTTGACGGTCAGTATAAATATTAAAATAATGAACTTTGTTTTACTGTCAAAAGACAATAAGAAGGTTTTTTCAGTAAATTCTTCAGATTTGACTGCTTTGCAGGTAAAGTACCAATAAGAATAAATTTCAGGTTATACACCTGCCTTAGAGAAGTCTTCTTCAGATTTTATAGAGCTGTTTGCCGCAGTAAGATCCATTTTGGTTTTCTTTTTATCCAGCTAAAAGAATGATAACGATGCCACCATGAGGAATATGAAGCATAAAATTTTCTATTTCTATCAGATAGCTGAAAACCTAAATGGTGTAGAACTCGTACACGCTGAGCGAAAGCCATTTAAGCAACTTACTGCACTTCCAAAGGCAATTAGAAATCCTCTTTCACTCTCAGATGTTCAGACCCATCAGGAGCTAATTAACTGCTTTGGTGGCAGAGGGATGTTGGCAACACAATTCAGTTTCCGAATGGCTGCAAGGTATTTAATTTGAACAATAGAAGAATTAAAGGGCAGCAGTTAGCAAGAGTATCAGTAGATAGAGTATGCTGCCTAAATGTTTCTTATTCAATTTCAAACATGAATTGCCTGGAGGTTTATTTTGGGATGATTTTTCATATTAAGAGAGCCTTACATTGCAAATACCAGTGAGGAAAGCCATCACTCTGTAACTATGCCTTGTAGATGCTAATAGACTGTTTTTAGTCAATAGCAACACGAGAATGGGATGAGAATGGTGTTCATGGCATCAAGGCTTGAACCGCGGGGCTTCTGCTAAGCCTAAGTCACTAAAACAAAGGACAGTACCAGTCCACCTGGCAACAATTACCTCTAAAAATAGAAGAATATATTCAGGATCTATTAAGTACCCGCCTCTGTCCATGCACCTCTCCAGGCAAGAATACTGGAGTGAGTTGCCATTCCCATCTCTGGGGGATCTTCCCACCCCAGGGATCAAACCAGGTCTCCTGCATTGCAGGCGGATGCTTTACCATCTGATCCACCAGGGACGCCCATTAAGTACTTGCACTGCTACCTCTTACCTCTATATTCCACACTCACCCTCTGTCTCAGAAGGAGCAACTCACCTTGAGGTTTTCTCGAATCCTTTCTGTATTAAGCATTTTCTAGAGGAAGAAGAACAAAGAGATTCCTGTTCATAGCTTGATTCGTCCATAACTGTGTATGTATAACTACACGGAGAGAGATAAGCTTCCTTGGTGGTTCGGTGACAAAGAACCCATCTGCCAATGCAGGAGACTCGGGTTCAATCCCGGAGTCAGAAAGTTTCCCTGGAGCAGGAAATGGCAACCTGCTCCAATATTCTTGCCTGGAGAATCTCAAGGACCCAGGAGCCTTGCAGGGATCGCAAAGAGTCAGACATAACTGAGAGACTAATACTTTCACTTTTTTCACAGCTTCCTTCTGTGAAGGAAGGACTGCTGCCTATAATCAAGAGACAGCCTTCCAGGCAGAGGGAAGAAACCAAGAGCAAAGATCCTGGGGCAACAGAGAGTCTGGCATCCTTTGGAATGAACACTTCTGCCCTAGCCATAGCAGAGGGCAAGGAAAGGTGGTACAGTCAGAAGAGCTATGGAAGATGGTCTAGACCAAGGCTAGGAGTTTGCATTTTTGTGTAAATCTCTTGGGGAGCCGTGGCTGAGTTTTAAGTGGTAAAAGTGACTAAACCTGACTTATCTTTAAAAAAAAATCACATCCCTTTTAACTTTGAATTACTACTATTTTGGTAAATATTTCCTTGAAAACTAGCCAGTGAGCATTTTCAAGGTCTGGAACAGATTTTTTTCAATTGAAGTGCAATTTTATAATGGTTTTAAGTGCACAGCATAGTAATGCTATATTTTTATAGATTATACCTCCTTAAACAAGGGTGTTTGATAAGCCATTTGATAGCAATTATCAAAACTGAAGTTGCTCAGTCATGTCCAACTCTTTGTGACCCCATGGACTATAGCCTGCCAGGTTCTTCTGTCCATTGGATTTTCCAGGCAAGAATACTGAAGCAGGTTGCCATTTCCTTCTCCAGGGGATATTTCCAACCCAGGGATCGAACCCAGGTCTCCAGCATTGAAGACAGATTCTTTACTGGCTGAGCCACAAGGGAAGCCCAGCAATTATCAAAGATTGGGCCAAAAATATGTCCACAATTGATGAAGTGGGTTAACACAAATAACACAGCTGCTTTTGAGATCAAATAGAAAACTGGAAAAGCAAGCAAAAAAAGAGTCCTTTGTCGGTATGTGGTTATCTTGAACTGGTAGAATGGCAATCTCTGTACTCAGCAAACAAAAACACAATGGAGCAACTAAGAGAAAAGTAAGTGAAAAGCAAATGACAAGAACAGGTTTTGATTAATCGATTTCTCTTCCACTCATAACTACTTGTGGGAGTTAATTTCTGTGTCAACTTGATTTAGCTATAGGGTGCCCAGATATGTGGCTAAACATTATTTCTAGGTGTATTTGTGAGGGTGTTTCTGGATGAGATTAACATTTGAACTGGTGATGGGCTGAGGCCAATTTTCCTCTGCAGAGTAAGTGAGCCCATTCAATCCAGAAAGGCCAGAATGGACTAAAGCTCTCTGTCTTTGAGCTTTAGTGTCTTTGACACTAAATTTTCTCCCGCTTTGTACTTGGACTAGAATTGAAACGCTACCATTGACTTTCCTGGTGCTTACTTCTCAGCCATCAGAATCCCATGAGCCAGTAATATATACATACATACACACATATGCATATCCTATTGGTTCTGTTTCTCTGGAGAACCCTAATACATTATTCATAACGGAATTATGATCAGGAATGAATGTTTAGAATGTATAATATATGAAAAATGAATGCATTACTGAATAAATGACTGAATACCAGAAAAGAAGCATTCATGTGAATAGGATTAAAAACACATATTGGACAATTCTGGCCACCTCTAAAACCTGAATGGAAAGGAATAAGTCTTTCCATTAGCATGCATTTATGATTTATTGTTGGAGATGTAATTAGTCTCTGAAATTATCCTTTTCCAGAAGTTTGTTCATTCTCTATTTCTCGGTATTAATTTTCTTATTATGCTTAAGCAATCTCTTGCTGATTAGCATGAATTTAAATAGCCAGGGTAATTTATTAAATTACATTTTTATAGACAGGTTAAATTATTTTAATTACATATTTGAAACATACCATTAAATAAATATGATGATGTTAAATGTGTAATGATAAGATAGTGACAATTTAATAAGGCATTATAAATTTAGGATTTAAGTACTATTGATTTGAGCTCCAATGTTCTCAAAAATAAAAAAACTGAAGTCAGTCAGCTGTGTCTGACTCTTTGCAACCCCATGAACTATACACTCCATGAAATTCGTCAGGCCAGAACACTGGAGTGGGTAGCCTTTCCCTTCTCCAGGGGATCTCCCAACCCAGGGATCAAACCCAGGTCTCCCGCATTGCAGGTAGATTCTTTACCAGCTGAACAACAAAGGAAGCCCAAGAATACTGGAGTGGGTAGCCTATTCCTTCTCTAGCAGATCTTCCTGACCCATCAAACCAGGATGTCCTGCATTGCAGGTGGATTCCTTATCAACTGACCTATCAGCGAAGCCCAAGTATATAGTAATAATTTCTCACAGAACTCTTTGAATATACTGTATTTTGCATTTTTCAAGTGGGTGAGGAAAATGTTAATGGTACATTGTAGGAAGAGCTTGTAAGATGCAGAACTCATTGTAGCCTTACGGAAAATACAGTTGGTCATCTTATTAAAAATTACATGGAAAAGGACTAAGCATTTTGACTTAAGTATGGTTCCCCAGGAAATTTTACATAAAAATCAAATAGCATTTAATAAATGTTTGCTGTATTGGGGCATCGATTTACCCTTAGAGTTCATTGAGAGAGACAGAAAATAGAAGAAGGAATGGAATTTCTGGCCCTGGTCCAAGGCTGCCCCTTGTGAGTGGGGCCAACAGTGCACACTCAGCCCATGGGGGAGGCAATATGGTTTTCATCTACATTAACAAGGGTTGGGCTTTCTCTGCCCACTTTCGGGCAGCTGCATAAATCAAACTCCTATGTTTCAAGATGAAACTGTGAGAAGCCAACATTGCTGCTAACCCCAGTACCACCCCCACTGGCATTTCCTTATTTTATAATCTTTCTTGGAGAAGGAAATGGCAACCCACTCCAGTATTCTTCTCTGGAGAATCCCATAGACAGAGGAGCCTGGTGGGCTATAGTCCATGGGGTTGCAAGAGTCAGACATGACTGACTGACTAAACCAACCACCAAAATCATTCATTTCTATGATCGGTTTTTTTTTCATCATGAAGTTGGCCCTTCTTTATTCAAGAGGATTAGACTTTTTTCTATACACTTTGCATCTGGACACAAACATTACCTGAAGGGCAAGATTATTTTCTAGAAGAGTTTGAGTAGAATAGGTGTTAGCTCTTCTCTAAATTTTTGGTAGAATTCAGCTGTGAAGCCATCTGGTCCTGGGCTTTTGTTTTTTGGAAGATTTCTGATTACGGTTTCAATTTCCGTGCTTGTGATGGGTGTGTTAAGATTATTTACCTCTTCCTGGTTTAGTCTTGGAAAGTTTAGGCTATACTACAAATCCACAGTCATCAAGACAGTATGGTACTGGCACAAAGACAGAAATATAGATCAATGGAACAAAATAGAAAGCCCAGAGATAAATCCACGCATCTATGGACACCTTATCTTTGACAAAGGAGGCAAGAAGATACAAAGGAGAAAAGACAATCTCTTTAACAAGTGGTGCTGGGAAAACTGGACAGCCACTTGTAAAAGAATGAAACTAGATCACTTTCTAACACCATACACAAAAATAAACTCAAAATGGATCAAAGATCTAATCATAAGACCAGAAACTATAAAACTCCTAGAGGATAACATAGGCAAAACACTCTCCGACATAAACCAAAGCAGGCTCCTCTATGACCCACCTCCCAGAATATTGGAAATAAAAGCATGAATAAACAAATGGGACATAATTAAAATTAAAAGCTTCTGCACAACAAAGGAAAATAAAAGCAAGGTGAAAAGGCAGCCTTCAGAATGGGAGAAAATAATAGCCAATGAAGCAATGGACAAACAATTAATCTCAAAAATATACAAGCAATTCCTGCAGCTCCATTCTAGAAAAATAAATGACCCAATCAAAAAGTGGGCCAAAGAACTTAACAGACATTTCTCCAGAGAAGACATAAAAATGGCTAACAAACACATGAAAAGATGCTCAACATCACTCATTATCAGAGAAATGCAAATCAAAACCACAATGAGGTACCACTTTACACCAGTCAGAATGGCTGCAATCCAAAAATCTACAAGCAATAAATGCTGGAGAGGATGTGGAGAAAAGGGAACCCTCTTACACTGTTGGTGGGAATGCAAACTAGTACAGCCACTATGGAGGACAGTGTGGAGATTCCTTAAAAAACTGAAAATAGATCTGCCATATCTGCCATATGACCCAGCAATCCCACTGCTGGGCATACACACCGAGGAAACCAGAATTGAAAGAGCCACGTGTACCCCAGTGTTCATCGCTGCATTGTTTACAATAGCCAGGACATGGAAGCAACCTAGATGCCCATCAACTGACGAATGGATAAGAAAGCTGTGGTACATATACACAATGGAATATTACTCAGCATTAAAAAAAAATTCATTTGAATCAGTTCTACTCAGGTGGACGGAACTGGAGCCTATTATCCAGAGTGAAGTAAGCCAGAAGGAAAAACAACAATACAGTATACTAACGCATATATATGGAATTTAGAAAGATGGTAACGAGAACCCTGCATGCGAGAGAGCAAAAGAAACGCAGATGTATAGAACAGTCTCGTGGACTCTGTGGATGAGGGCAAGGGTGGGATGATATGGGAGAATGGCCTTGAAACATGTTAATTATCATATGTGAAATCAATTGCCAGCCCAGGATTGATGCTCGGGGCTGGTGCACCAGGATGACCCATGGAGAGGGAATCGGGAGAGAGGAGGGAGGGGGGTTCTGGAGGGGGAACATATGTATACCCATGGCGGATTCATGTCAATGTATGGCAAAACCAACACAATAAAGTAAAGAAAATTTAAAAATAAATAAATAAATAAAAAAGATTCTTTCCTGCATTAGGCTTGTCATTTGTTCTCTTTAATCATTATACTTAACCTTCAGTGGCAGTTCTCTTTAATAATTACACTTACTCTTCAGAGAGTTGTACTTTTCATGTCCTTGGAGAAAAGACCCGTGAAAGGTAAAGTGCTAGCATTACTTAAGTCACAAAGAGGCTTTATTAATTCACTTGTGCACATCTAATTTAATTTACACTTTCTTGGATATTAACTTTTAAAGGCCAGAACGTATAGCTCTTATAAATACTATAAAGCTGTTAATTTAATATTTAAATGGTAACATAATATACAAAGAGGACAAAAACAGAGGACACAATTCTTGGATTTTAGCCCAACACCTAGTAGTTAAGAGACTACAGGTCATAACATTTCCCAAAAATGCCAAACCCTTGTATATGTACAGTCCACATGTCAGAGCAAATAATTCCTAATGCTTGCATTTCTAATGACAAGTTATAGAACACTCTAGTTCTTTTAGTAATGTACCAATCAGTTTGAATTTTATGTGACTTGTTTAAAAAGACTTTAAAATATATACATAACTTTTTTCTATTTGCAAATAGATTTTCAATTTATGTGATTTTTCATGAGTGCCCATAAAAATAAAACTCTGTTCAGTTTAGCACAAATCTGATTGAACCATCCCTTATCAGGAATGTATTAATATACAAAGTGGTGTTCTGTGGGCTTAATCCAGGCTGTGTCCTTTTTTGTCAATAAAGATTTATTGGCACACAGACACACCTGTTCAGTTAATGTATTGTCCATGACACGCTCTTGCACTACAATGGTAGAGGTGAGTGGTTGAGACAGAATCATAGAGCTACATAGCCTCAAATATTTACTTTCTGGATTTTTACCAGAAAAACATTTGCATGTCCCTGTTCTAGAACAAAGGAAGTCAAATGCAGAAATGATAATGAAAATCTCATCCTTAACTTGAAATACCTTGAATTAAATCAAGGCACCTCAAGAGGTTTCTCAAATCCTTAAGCAGCTTTCAAAAGTAAATTTACATTAATAAGCATGAAAAAATATGTCATAGTAATGGGAAGGAATAGGGAGCCTTGGGGGAGCCCTAATTTTATTTATTTATTTGTTTTGTCCCTAACTTTAAATGGAACTTATAGCAACTTATTGAGGTTATATGACAATGTCTTTATCAAATCATTTTTCTTACATTACTAAATTAATTGTAATTAATAAATTATTAATAAATTATAAAAACTACCTAGGGCTTTTGATGCCTGCCAGTACCATCAATGGCTCAAATTAATCACAGTAACAACAACAAAAGGGCTCTCTTCAAACTGAGGACAGTAACGCCTAACAGTACAAAGCTTTCCAGGTTTCTGTGATTCATTAAGAAAGTGACCGTACAGATTAAATACAGATTAAATAGGATATTTAGGGTACAAATTACTCCATGATCCTAATATCATTTTATGGCTTTACTTTTTGATTTGAAAGACCGTAACAGTCTTTATGAATTTTACCAAATTGTACTTGTGGTGGCGGGGGGGGCGGGCCCTAGGGGAGGGAGGTGGTGGTGGTATTGTTGTTGTTGCTTAGTTGTTCAGTTGTATCTGACTCTTTTGTGACCCCATGGACTGTAGCTCACCAGGCTCCTCTGTCCATGAGATTTCTCAGGCAAGAATACTGGAGTGCAGGAGATCTTCCTGACCCAAGGGTCGAACCTATATTGGCAGATGGATTCCAGGCAGATGCTTCACCACTGAATCACCAGAGAAGACCAGTGGCAGTGATACATAACCACAAATGAAGGACTGAAAGACACGAACCCCTGAAGCAAGATGTAACTGCCACATGAAACGCCACATAGACAAAAACTCACCAGAAATATAAATGCAAAGAATATGGAAATTAAAATTACATTAACTTGGATCCCCTGGAGATTCTGCTTTAAGAGACTCTGACACCCATTCATTTCCTGTCCCAAATGCACTCAGCCTAGTCGTGTGACTGCAGTCCTGGTGTGGGGCAGGGCCAGCATACAAGGACAGTGATGATAATTTCCCTTGTGGTCCATGCAGAAAATAAGCGACCTTAATGTGGCTCTTTAGAAATCTGAATAAACACAAGTTTCGTTCACTCTGACCACACAGCAAGACACGACATCGTAAGAATTAAATAGGCTTGGAGGTGGGGGGTAATGTGAAGGTAAGTTTCTACTTCAAACTATAAATATATTTTTAGGTGTTTTTAATACTTAAAACTTTCTCCTGCAGAGAACATAATCTGCCACTATAAATCACTGGCGCATGACGTGAAGGATAGGAAACAGAAGGCACTTTAATATGTATCAAAGTTCATTGTTACTTTTATGATGTAACTAAATGATTATAAGCTGTAGCCACAGCTAACATCAATGGGTAATTCTGACCTAAAAGCCATAGCACAGGGCTGTGTGTGTGAGATAGCTCATTCTGACAGTCCTAAGTGCACCATAAGCTTTAAATATTTTATACCTTCCCTATCCGTGTCTGTTTCCAGTCAAACACAGACTTACATTGGAATATAGCTGGTTGACTGAAGCAATGGTTCAGAAAATCAGACCCGTATTTAATGGACTGTGGGTAAACCAAGCTTAGTTTCTACACTTGGTTTTTTTCCATATACTGAAAAATTTTTGATATCTTTATTGTTTTATTCAAAAGCTATCCTCATTATTGAAATATAAACTACATAGAGTAACTAGTAATTTCTTTTTTATTTCCTTAGAAACTACTCATTTCTCTCTGAAATTTAGTTCATTTAAAATTGAATGCATACTTGGATTTCTAATGACTATAAAAATGGCTATGACTTTTAAAAACTTATCCATTTGGTTTTAATTGTAATAGTGAGAGTTATGACCTCTTATGACCCTTTAAATACAACCATAAGTACTAGGGGTTTGACCCCCAACTCTTTTGATTGGAAAAAGCAAGGAAAGATAGAATATGCCATTTAGAGAGGAATTGGGGGGGGTCATCAAGGGGAGGAAAAATATATGTGTATATATTTAACCTGATAAATTGAAAAGTAGATATTTATTAGATTAAAATATATATGTAAAGACAATGTATATTGGAGAAGGAAATGGCAACCCACTCCAGTGCTCTTGCCTGGGAAATCCCATGCACAGAGGACTCTGGTGGGCTATAGTCCATGGGGTCACAAAAGAGTTGGACACCACTTAGCAACTAAACAACAACACAAAGTATATATATAAAGTATACATGCTCTAATCTGATATATAAAATATTTTGCATATATCACCTTATTTATATATTAATATACACTTTAATTTGATATATGAATATATATATGAAGTATATACTAATTTGTATATGAAAATTCAGAAACAGTGGAACAGTGTTTCTAGCACAATAAAGGGCAAATCCTTCCCTAACACAGATATAGTCCCTGATCTCAAGGACAAACACAAGTTGTTTCTCCATTGATTGCACTTCCTTTCCAGTGGCAATTGTTGTTCTATGCAAATTTACTGAGGAAACTGTGACAGGAAACTGATAAACATCTGTCTGAAAATGTTCTGAGCACTCAGCACTTGAATCGAAGTGGGTAAGGACAAGTGTGAACTCTAGGTTTTACTGAAGGAGCTTGGAGTCTAGTGTTGAGGGTGTAACAGTGTGACAGAGGAACAGCCCAACCCGTGGGCGAAGTACTTCTCCCCTCAAGCATGCAGACACCCTGGAGGGAAATGTTAGCCCTGCAGTGGTGTTTGAGCTTTAATCTGGACTGTTAATGTTATGCTCAGACACTGCGAGTCTAGTCTCACTGTGAAGTGAAGAGGAAGGCTGAATAGATCAAGACGGACCTCACCCTTGACTATAAAAAATACTTAGCATTAAAATATATAGAACTCATACAAAATGTGTTTCAGACCATGACAGAATTAAACTAGAAAGATGACTAGTCCCAAATATTTGGAAATTACACAACATACCTAAAATCCATGGGTCTAAGAAGTCTCAAGGGAAATTTTAAAGTATTTTGAGCAAAATAACAAGGAAAATACAACTTGTCAAAATTTGTGTGATACACTGAAAGCAATGCTTTGAAGAAAATGTATGATATTGAATGACTTTCAGGAAAGGAGAATGCTCTAAAATCAATAATTTATAGTTTCATCCTGTTAAACTGGAGAAAGAAAAATCATGTATGTCTAAAGCAAGCAGAAGAAAAGAAGTGATAAAAAATGGAGTAAAAATCAGTGAAAATATAAATAGGAAAGTGATATAGAAAAATCAATGAACCCAAAGCTAGTTCTTTGTAAAGATGAAAAAAAAAAAAGAATAATTAGTAAGTCTCTAGCTAGGTTACCAGGAGAAAAAAAGAGAATTCACAAGTGGCTAATACCAAAAATGTAAGAGGATATTAAAAGAATAATAAAATATTATTATTTCAGTAATGAATAATAAATATATTTAAATAATATTAAAATTATATTAAATGTTAAAATAATTATAAAACAATACTATAACTTAGATAAAATGAACCAATTGCATTAAAAACACAATCTACCAAAACTTATACAAGGAGAAATAAATATCTGAATAGGTTCATATCTGTTAAAGAAATTAAAGCAATAATTTAAAACCTTCCAAATAAAGAAAGCACCAAGCCTGGGTGGTTTTACTAATGTTTTCTAAAAAACATTTAAGGAAAAAATGATATCAGTTCTCTACAGTTTCATCCAGGAGATAGACACAAAGTGAATACTTCCTAATTCATTCTATTCAGAATCATTGTGATAATGATACTAGATGAAGACGCTATAAGAAAGAAAAAGAGCAAATCAATATTTCTCATGAATGTAAAAATCTTTAATAATCCCACAATATATGAAAATGATTGTCTATTACCACCAATTGGAATTTATTCTGGCTATGTGAGACTGATTCAACATTTGAAAATTAATCAGTAAAATCCACTTAACAACAGGCTCAAGAAAAAGCATGTGTTTATATCATTTGATACAGAAAAATATAACAAAATTTAACACCCAGAAAACTAGAGTTAGGAAATTCCTCTACTCGATAAGGAGTATTTAAGAAAACCTTCATCTAACATCATACTTAATGGAGAGAAATTGAACCACTGATCTACCCCACCCCACCCATTGATTATGAACAAAGCAAGGATCTTCCCTATCATTCTGATTCAATATTGTACTGGATGTCCAAGCTACTGCAGTAAAAGGAAACAGGAAAGAGAAACCAATTCAGACTGTGAACACAGAGAACTGTCCAGTGATGGTATGCTTTTTTGTTGATAAGATCCCAAAGATTTAACAAAAATAATTATGACTCTAATAATAAGGTTAAGCAATATCATTTCTTCAAATAACTTTTGGCTTTCTTTCATTTGGGGACTCTAATTAAACATATGCTGGACTGCTTTCTTTGCACTTTCCCACAGGTTGTCGAGGCTTTATTTAACTTTTAAAGTTGCTTTTCTCTTTTATCTATTGTCTATCTTTCTGTGAATCTACCTATGTATCTATGTATTTACCATCTATTTAATATTGCTTTGTCTTCAAGTTTACTGAATGCATTTATAAGTATCTAATAACCTATTAAACCTTGAAAATGTTTTCCAATTCCCATATTGTATTTTTCCTGTCTAGAAGTAATATCTGGTTCATTTTTATAAATTCTCCTCTGTGTTTAGGTTTACATTTTTTTAAAATAAAAATTACTCATTATATTTGTAATTGCTGTATTAGAGTCTTTTTCTGTGAATCCCATCAGCTCTGTCGATTTAGTTATTTCAATAGTCTTATTTTCTGTCTAGTTCTGGGTAAGATTTTCCTGCTTTTTCATATTCTAGTAAGTTTTAATTGGGTGCTAGTCATTTTGCTGCACTTTTGTTGGAGTGTTGTGTCTTTCTTTTTAAAAAAATGCTGAAGTTTGTTTTGACAGTCAAGCTATTTGTGGAATAGCTTGATCCTTTTGAAGCTTCTTTCTAAGGTGTGTTTTTGGGTGGGTCTGGGCTAGATTTGCTGTAGGTATAAATTAACCTATTGCTGAAATATAATCATCCTGATGTCTGTACTAAGCACCCGGATTGCTCACCAAGGTATCTCTTCTATGGCAGGTTGTAACTTGAACATCTTAAAGTTTTGAGTGATTTCTAGGAATTGTTTATATTATAAATTAACAGTCTATTAGCCTGACTTCAGGGTATTTATGCTGTATGTGTGTGTGTGATCTGTCACATCTGACTCTTTGTGACCCTCTGGCTAGAATGTAGTCTGCCAGGCTCCTCTGTTCATGGCATTTTCCAGGCAACAATACTGGGGTGGGTTGCCACATGTGAACAAATTAATGTTCAGCCACACATTCAAGTGGCTGAACTCTGTGCAGATTTTTAGGGCTCTTTCTCTGCATAGCTCCCTCTCTTCTCCGATCCTCTGTCCTTAAAATATTGGCTGCTAGGGCCTAATCAAAATGCAATGTCTGTCTCCTCAATTCAGCAAAATCTCCATGGTCTACTCTTATAAGCAGCTTTTGAAAGTGCCTCCATGAAAAACCTCAGGGCAACTTATAAGCTTCTCTGTTAATTTTAATTTTCCAAGAAGCAAAGCCCTGCACTGCCTGCCATCCAATGTACAAAGTCAATTGTTTCATATAATTGTGTCCAATTGTTCCAATTGTTTTCCTGGTTGTTTCTGCCGGGAGGCAAAATTGAATATTGGTGACTCCAACAAGGCTTAGTGTGATTTTACAGCTTCTTTGGCTTATTCTCATTATTACAATCAGAAAAGCAGTCTGGTGAGTGCTTTTTGCCTTCTAGCTAGATGTAGAAATCAGGACTACAATATTTGTTAAACTCTTACAAATATAAAAGCTTCTATGAAATTGTAAATTAAGTACTATTCCACATGGGATTGTACCACTCTGCTGTAAAAGTGGAGTGGTCTCTTGCATGTCTCTGAGAGAGATGGATTTAACTCCAAGTTCAAATGGGCCAAGTCATCAAATGAGATTTAAGGCATGAGGAGTGGTAAGTAGTGAGCTTTGGTCAACTAAGAAAGCATGGTGGGCAGATGATTGCTAAGGAAGTCTAAATGCATGTGTCCGACTCTTTGTGACCCCATGGACTGTTCAGTCCGTGGAATTCTCCAGGCCAGAATACTGGAGAGGGTAGCTGTTTCCTTCTCCAGGGGATCTTCCCAACCCAGGGATCAAACCCAGGTCTCCCACATTGCAGGTAGATTCTTTACCAGCTGAGCCACCAGGGAAGTCCTCAGTCTTGTAGATGGCAGTATTAAGAGACGTAATACTCATTATTTCTTGGGTTCATTTCTGCATGATAGTGGCTCAGACATCTGCAATGCAGAAGACCCCAGTTTGATCCCTGGGTCGGGAAGATCCCTTGGAGAATAAATAGGTACCCACTCCAGTATTCAAGGGCTTCCCTGGTGGCTCAGATGGTAAAGAATCTGCCTGCAATGTGGGGGACCTGGTTTCAACCCCTGGGTTGGGAAGATCCTCTGGAGGAGGGCATGGCTACCCACTCCAGTATTCTTGCCTGGAGAATCCCATGGAGAGAGGGACCTGGTGGGCTACAGTCCATGGGGTTGCAAAGAGTCAGACACAACTGAGTGACTAAGCATATTGAGACATAATCTTATCTAATCTTTGGTGATGATATAAACTCTGTATTCAAATTGCTTGGTTTAATTTTTAAAGTACAGTACACTTCTCTTTGGCTATTTCCCATGAAAAGATCAGAGACAATATGACAAAATATAACATCATAAGACGTAAAAAGTTTGCTAACGTACAGTATCTTTTCCATATTACTTTGACCATAGGCTCTTAATTCACATCGGTGTCACAGAGAGTATTTTGGGTGACAACTTTTTCTTCTTATATAGTAGCTCACTAAAACAATTCTATAGTTATTAGTAATTTAAAAAATTTTTATTAAAAACAACTTCTTTGTTTAAGGCTCTCACAATGATTGAAGAGGATCTTGGCTGAGTTCTTCTACCAGGAAGGTAAGGCTGAGTTGGGAAATTAAATAAGAGATAGAGAGGGATATGTATCTAGCAGTTTGTGAAGATTTCAGACTTGCAAATAACTTTCATAATGATTCTGTTTTCCCTGAACATCTTTGCAAAGTCAGAGACCTTTTCTGTGTATTCCTATGGATTATTTTGGGCCATTTGGCCATTTTCTAAGAAGGAATAATATAAGGGGAAAATAAAGAGAAATTATCCAACTAGAAGACATACTTTTTAAGGGAACCAGGTTAAGTAAGGTAACTGGTTCTAAAGTTCCTTTTTTAAAAAAATCACTTATTCTTACTCTTGTGTAAATTATCTATCATATACCAAACAAGGTGAGTTAACAATAATTTTATTTATACTTTAATTGGATGTATATAATCTTTAGGACAAGTTAATTAACTTTTGTTTTTATAAGTTCTCTTTCATTTGTTCTCAGAGGATCTCAAAAAGATAATTAACACAGCCTTTATTGCTATTGATCGCTAATAAGACAGCAGAAAATAACTCAATTTTTCAGGTTAATAGAATATTTTTTGAAAATCTGTTATTTTTGAGTATGACAAAGTCAATTACTACAACAATAATGCTTTCAGACACAAACTAGAGTTAGAGAAAACACAGATGCCAGTTACTTTAATTTGTTATATTTAATTCTATCAATCAGCTTTTATACATGAAATTGTGAGTGTTTCAGTGTAACAGAAGCAGAAGATACTAAGAAGAGGTGGCAAGAATACACAGAACTATACATAAAAGATCTTTTTTAAAAATTAATTTATTATTTTTTTCTTTACATTATCATACTGGTTTTGCCATACATTGACATGAATCCACCATGGGTATACATGTGTTCCCCTTCCACAACCCCCCTCCCATCTCCCTCCCGATTCCATCCCTAATGAGCCAGATAACCACTCACCTAGAGAAAGACATCTTGGGGTGCAAAGTCAAGTGGGCCTTAGGAAGCATCACCTCAAAGAAAGCTAGTGGAGGTGATGGACTTGCAGGTGAGCTATTTCAAACCCTAAAAGTTGACGCTGTTAAAGTGCTGTACTCTATATGCCAGCAAATTTGGAAAACTTAGCAGTGGCCACAGGACTGAAAAAACTGTTTTCATTCCAATCCCAAAGAAAGGCAATGCAAGAGAATATTCAGACTTCCACACAATTGCACTCATCTCACATGCTAGCAAAGTAATACTCAAAATTCTCCAAGCTAGGCTTTTAACAGTATGTAAACTAAGAAATTTCAGATGTTCAAACTGGATTTAGAAACTGGACAGGAACCAGAGATCAAATTGCCAACATCCACTGGATCATAGAAAAAGCAAGAGAATTCCAGAAAAACATCTACTTCTGCTTCATTGACTATGCCAAAGCCTTTGACTGTGTGGATCACAACAAATGTGGAAAATTCTTAAAAGAGATGGAAATATCAGACCACCTTACCTGCCTCCTGAGAAATCTATATGCAGGTCAAGAGCAACAGTTGTACTCAGACATGAAACAATGGACTGGTTCCAAATTGGGAAAGAAGTACATCAAGGCTGTATATTGTCACCTTGCTTATTTAACTTATATGCAGAGTACATCGTGAGAAATATGGACTGGATGAAGCACAAGCTGGAATCAAGATTGCAGGGAGAAATATCAACAACCTCAGATATGTAGATGACACCACCCTTATGGCAGAAAGCAAAGAGGAATTCAAGAGCCTTTTGATGAAAGTGAAAGAGGAGAGTGAAAAAACTGGCTTAAAACTCAACATCCAAAAAACTAAGATCATGGCATCTGGTCCCATCACTTCATGGCAAATAGATGGGGAAACAATGGAACAGTGACAGACTTTATTTTTGGGGGCTCCGAAATCATTGCAGATAGAGACTGCAGACATGAAATTAAAAGACGCTTGCTCCTTGGAAGAAAAGTTATGACAAACCTAAACAGTGTATTGAAAAGCAGAGACATTGCCAACAAAGATCCATCTAGTTAAAGCTATGGTTTTTCCAGTAGTTGTGTATGGATGTGAGAGTTGGACCATAAGAAAAGCTGAGCATCGAAGAATTGGTGCTTTTGAACTGTGGTGTTTGAGAAGACTCTCGAGAGTCCCTTGGACTGCAAGGAGATCCAAGCAGTCCATCCTAAAGGAAATCAATCCTGAATATTCATTGGAAGGACTGATGCTAAAGCTGAAGCTCCAATACTTTGGCCACCTGATTTGAAGAACTGACTCCTTGGAAAAGACCCTAATGCTGGGAAAGATTGAAGGCAGGAGGAGAAAGGAAAGACAGAGCATGAGATGGTTCGATGGCATCACCAACTTCATGGACATAAGATGGACATGTAGAAGCTCTGGGAGTTGGTGATGGACAGGGAAGCCTGGCATGCTGCCATCCATGGGGTCGCAAAGAGTGGGACACTATTACTGAGCAACTGATCTGAACTGAAGATTATCTCACTTACAAGTTCAAATGATACATTGGCTACTCTAAATTTTATGTCTCAATAAATTCAACACAGATTAGTTCAGCTTGAGCTCCAGGCATAGTAAGCAATACAGTTACCACAGAAAAACTTTTACTAATATTTTTGAGTTATATACAAACTGCATTTAACTTCAGGAATGGATTATTTGGGGCTTCCCAGGTGTCACTAGTGGTAAAGAACCCCCCTGCCAATGCAGGAGATATGAGATGTGGGTTCAATCCCAGAGTCAGGAAGTTCCTGGAGAAGGGCATGTCAACCCACTCCAGTATTCTTGCCTGGAGAATCCCATGGATAGAGGAGCCTGCCAGGCTACAGTTCATAGGGCTACACAGAGTCAGACACCACTGAAGCGACTTAGCATGCACACACATGGACTATTTGAGGCATTTATGTCAATTCATGATCTTGTCTCTAATGAGCATTCTAGCTGATCAAATTAAAATGTCAGCATATTTAGAAGAAATTTTTATAATTAGAAGCCATGAAAGCATTTAAAGAAAGTAGAAATGTCCCTTTAGCTGTCTCCAAACCAAATCAAGAGCAGACATTTTAATTCTCTAATTTTCTTCTTTCTTATTTAACCCAGAAATCCTTATACTTGAATGCAACCATTTACTCATTCAACAGACATGTGTCTAGAGTAATCTTTCCCTCCCTGGGAAATTTTGGTTTAAAAAAGTGACACATGTTGGAGGAAGCCTCTGCCCCACCCTTTAAAATCTAGGCACAGGAAGCAGAAGGTGTGCTTTCCAATCTGAAGAAGAGAAGTGAAGTCAGCAACTAGAGAACTACGCCCCACAATCAGTGTCCTGGCGTTGCTGTTTGTTGGGAGCACAAGCTGGTTCACACTTTCCTATGTTTGCCCACCAGCTCCTCTACTTGGAGGGGCTCTGTCAGTCTCTCCAGCACATCATCTCTGCCTTATAAGTACATTCACCTCTTAAGCTCACCTCTTACATGAAGTCCTCCCTGAACACCCCTCATTTCAGCCCATTCTGTTGTTTGACTGCATAGGATGAGCACAGCATTTACTTTTGACCAGTCAAATAAATTTATATATTTTCTATTTACATATAAATGCACAAGTCAGAGAGAAAGGTAAATTCCTACTCGTCACCACTTTGCTCCAGCTGTGTTACATATCAGTAAAGAGTGGACACTCTGGGTTGGAACAGCTCTATTTAAATCTGGTTCCTCATTTATTATTAAATTTATAATTTAGTTCACTTCGTTGTACCTCAGTTTTCTCTCTTTGAAATCAGGGAGAATAGTAGTCATTCTGAAAATCAGGGCTATGTAGTTACCGTATAATGTAATTGTAAAACATTAAAGTATATCAATAAATAGCACAGTGTAAGCATTCAGTGGGCTTCCTAGGTGGTGTGAGTGGTAAAGAACCCACCTGCCAGTGCAGGTAGATATAAGATTCACGAGTTTGATCCTTGGATCCAGAAGATCCCCTGGAGGAGGGCATGGCAACCCACCCCAGGATTCTTTCCTGGAGAATCCCATGGACAGAGGAGCCTGGAGGGCTGCAGTCCATAGGATCACCCGGAGTCAGACACGATTGAAGCGACTTAGCAGCAGCAGCAACAGCTATTATGTAAAGAATTTCAGCAGATCCATATCTACAGGCAATTTCAGAGAGAGGAAAAGGCACCCATGGAGAGAAAATCTCTTATGATTGCTCCAGAAAATTACCTCTGCCTTAGTGTAGGGGGCAGTGTTACCCAGGTACCTTTGCTTTTCCAAACAGCAAATCCATGGGCCCTCACTTTGTTTTATGGCATTTTGCATGAATCCTTTGGAGTAGGAGTCAAGGATTCTAAGAGAGCTAACTCTTTCAAGAGTTAACCTCTCTTTTCGTAAATAACGATCTGGGCTAGGAGGATGCCAGACGAGTTTCCATAGGTACAAACAGATTGACAGTGGCCTGCCTGGGACAAGGAAGCTGGTGGAAAAGGTCCCATTTAGAGGAAAGATGATTCTTGGCCACCTGGATCTGGGTTGTGACCTCTCTGTGGTAAGTTTTCTAGTCATACAGATAGCCAGGTTGTCTGAACATGCAAAGTGGGTCTTTTGCCATGCTTTAGTGATCTTGCCTACAGTCAAAAGTGAATTGTTTAAAAACAATATTTAACTCTGAGTATAAACTAAAGAAAATATCAACATTTTTTTTTTTGAGCTTCAGAACAAAGGGAAACTTAGTATTCTGAAAAGTTGTACATCTATAAAATTCTTCAGGTAAATAAGACCAAACATATTCATCTGATGAAGTGATAAAATTTGCCCTTTAATTTTTATGCTGTAATCTCTAATCTATATAGCACAAAAAAAGGTCACTGCACAAAATTAACACCATGGCAGATTTTTATTAAATACTTCGCAGTAAATTACAAAAATTATAAAAATACAAATGATGAATATAGTATTAACTATCATTTATTGCCTATCTACTTGTGTCAGGTGCTTTATATGATACACATTCATCCATCCTTCAGGTATATTCTGAGCATCCACTGAGGGGATGCTATTAACAATACAAAAGTGACCTCTGCTCTCATAACCAGCCTAATGAAGTGGAGTGACATTAAACACTCACCACCATTAACCAATTTTCATTGTGGTCAAAACCATAAAGGATAAATTCAAGTGGCATGGGAAGACTTTGCTAAAGGAGTAATATTAAAACTGTAAATGACAAGATGCCAAGTGAGGTAGTGATGAGAGACAGAGACACTTTCAGGTAAAGAATACTGTATTTGATGACCAAAGGTCAGGTTTTTGTCTCCATTTTACAGGAAGAAAAACAGAGCAATGTTAAAAATACTAATTTTGACAAAAATAAACTCCAGGAACTTGACTGCTAAATTACACTTTTATAGAAATATACTCATTTTGGAGATAGAAGTCCTAACTTTGGATGCAGTTAAAAACTAATATCCACACTGGGAACTGATGACACTTTTATAATTGTTTGTTGTGTAAGCACTGAATCTACAAATATTAAAGATTAAATTCTACTCATATGCAAAGTCTGTTCTCTGATTACAGTGTTCAGTTTTTCCAGCATTTGGAGAAAAGGGCTTATTGTTTCTAATATTCCTATTACCCAAACCTTTGCATTCCTTTCTATCTGTTATGCTAGGAAGGTTTTGAATCTCAGCATCTTTAATGGTAGACCATGCTCTGGGGGTCAACTCAGCAACTTGTTTAATCTTTTACATCCCTCCAGGAGATTCTGATTCTGCTAAAGTTTGGGAATCACTTCTTGAATTCTACCTTGAGCAACTTACATTTTTATTTCCTAAATTAGGGAAAAAAATCTTTAGCATCAGTTCAATTTTTTAAAAGTTATATAGGGCTCTTCTTCCTAAGAACTCACATAACATACACAGTTCATGTCTTACAGGTAAATGCCATCTTTAGTGAGCAGTATCATATTCTTTTATGTTATTAAAATACAAGTAATGAAGTTATCTATGTATTTGCCATAGCAAATCAACAAACATCTGTTGCATACTCTGTATGTATCCCACTCAAGTCTTAGGCACTAAGGGACAAAGTAAGGATAAATATATTTTTCCTAAAAAAGACATCAGAAAGACATTTTATTCATCATATGTGGTAATTAAGATAAACCTTCTTTATTTCTACTCTACTAAGTCCCATTGATTGAAGATCTCACAATCTTATTGAGGAAATGAGGCTTATAAAGTAAAAACAATTAGTAATTAGTACATAATAATTTCCTGTCAAGTGACATCTTGTATAGTATAAGTTATTAATGCTTCACTTGTTAGAATAGAAGAATTATTGTGAAATTAAAAAGAAAGAGGCCTTCGGTGGAAACAGTTGAAATGAGCCTTCAACATGAACAAAACTGTGTTTGGTAAAAAGGAGAAGATGAAGGGTTTTGGTAAGGAAAAGCATGTAAGAACAATGGGGAGAAGATGGAGATTACCCATTGTGCAAGACAAGAAGATGGATATTTAGAGTTGTTGAGGAAATACTTTAATTAAATCAGAGTTTAATCATATTAAATGTTAACATAAGTGTACAACATTTGTGATTTAAACTGTATTAACACTGTATAGCCCATAAATCATGGAGGACTTGAGAATGTGACCTGAAATGAATGCACATATGCTAATTTACTTGAGGCTGGTGAAGGGCAGGGAAGTCTGATAAGGAAAATGGAACAAAACAAGATAAAGGACTGGGATTACAGTGGACAAATGTATTGTCTGATCCTTGATTTGACCAGTAAGAGGTAAATCTAAAACATGAGAATGCTTTAGGAAAGAAGAAAATAGTGTGGCAAAATTATGTATTGTTGGTATCAGGTGAAATATACCAAAGTATCATCATCGCATGGATTTTGCCATTTGTCCATCAACAAATAGGCTAGCCTTCCTAGATCAGCTTTTTCCCTCTTCTCTACCATATTCAACAGTTTGAGTTTTACATTACAGATTGAAATAAGAAGGGAAAAGTAGAAAAAAAGAGATAGGTAAGATCAGACTAGGGAAGAAATTTAGGGAATGGTAAATATAAGTCATGAGGCTTAAGGGATTTATATGAGAAAAAAAATAAGGCAGAAAGCTAAGCAATGCCATGGACTGTGTACACGATTCACCACATGAGAAAAATACAAAAGACACGCGTTATTTTGTAATTGCAAATAATGGTTGTCTGTGTGTTCTTTGTTCTGAGACTGGACCACATGACTCATGATGTCAGTTTAGTTACAGTGAACATCAAGTTTATACTGTTATATTTACTATGAGAAAGAAAAATGTACCTCTTAAGTACATCATGAGTTAAGAGGCTAAGCCATGTCACTCCTCAGCTTGTTCCTATTTCTAATCTCTGAAAAGAATCCATATTCTCCATAGCTTGCAAAGAGCCACCCACTGCTTTCTCAATCACTGTGCCCAGGAAATGTCTCAGACTGAGAAGGGGGAGGAAAATGAGGGAGGTGGAAATATTTCTGAACCAGTAGAGAACAGTCTCTAGGATAAAGCCCCATACTGTGACTCATCTCATTCTGACTCTGAAATAAATCACCGTAATTTCAATCACTTCTTACATGACTATTATTTTGTAGGAAGCACAGATACATTTCTTTGAGAGAAAAAAAAATACTTTTTCTTTATGGAATTCTCCACAAGTTTTTTCTGAGTTGATGATTATAACAACAACAGCCAATATTTATTGAGTGCCTACTATGTGCCAGGACTCTACTTGGTACTCTGCAGGTTTTACATGTGAAACAAGCCCTCTGAGAAGGTTCTGTTGTTATCATCACAGGCACGGAGGGAGCAGTTGAGGATGGAGGGTAGAAAGGCACAGAAGAGTCATATAGAAATTTGTGAGTGTGGACTTTATCATGGGGGACTGGAGGGCTCTAGAGAATTTTAACTCAGTAAGTAATACCATCATATTACACAGTAATCAGAGCACAGAACCTAAATTATTCAAGGCTTCAACTAAAGCACATTTGCTTAAACACCCAGATCAGAATTTGGGTAAACAGAAGAGTTGGTGGTGAATGTTCCCGTTTATAATCCAACACTTGGGATTCATAGTAGGTGAATAACAAAATAGCTCAGTGCCAGGCAAGTCCTGACTCAAATGACACCCTCTCCTGCAACATATTAAACGTTTCACAAATTGCAGAAGATGTGTTTTTTGACTAGAGATAATTTCAGTTGTGAACTCTTTCAGAATGTTCCATTTTAAGTTAATAGATATAATTCTCTTCTTTCTATTCATATGCAGATCTGCTAAATTATGTTTCACAGAAAGTAAAGTGGTCAGATTTAATCAGATCACTCATTCTTACCAGCCAGGGCTCTCAGTAATTACTTTTTATCTCAGATAATTTTAATTTGCCTTACATTTACATAATGAAATTATTTTATATCAGCTTACAAGGTCTCAGGAGGAATATTTTAAAATATCAACATTCAGTGGCCATTAATTGTTTATTTCACTTGTTTAACAATATTTATATATACTCTACTATGTGTAAGGAGCTGTTGCTGTAGGCACATCAATTAGAAAGATAATCATGATTGTCTACAAAACACAAAGCTAAACAATAATTTGAATGTCTATGAAAAATAATCCAGATGTTACAGGGCTCAATGAGAATTTTAGTGGGATTCTGCAATCAGGTATGACCACCTTCACAAAAATATCAATCTATAATTTTATTCTTATTTTTAATTTGTAGACCAAAATTTATGAAAAATTTTTGTGTGTTTTAGAAAGTGATTTAAATTTAGTTCATGAATTCCTGTAGCTGTAATTGCTTTGTAATTAGAGACTAAATCTTACTTACCTTTGTAATCTCTGTATCTAGCACAGAGTTGGACACAAAGCAGATGAAAAATGTTTTTTGTTGAATGAAAAATGAGTAATAAAAATTGTCTTCTTTTCCCTGTTAATCATTTTGCTGTTAAATCTATGGGGCCATTTTTAAAATTGGCTATGAAATCTCCTATTGAAAATTGATTCTGTATTAATGATGTCATCACTTATTGGGTACTTATGAAATCAAGCTTACTCTCATTTTTCCCCTTGCATATATATCCTATTCAGTCATTTTTATCATATAAATACTGGTGGTTCCTCAGAATAGCTTTGTAAAAACCTGAATGATTTGTTTATACATGAATAATATAGACTGACATGTTTATCACCTATGAATTTTACTGAAATGTGGACACTTTAAGGTTTATCATTATTAACATTAAAATAATTTGAAACGAAGTAGTTTGTTTTGCATTAATGAAGCTCTTGGGCAAACTGTTCCTCCACTGTCAAATTAATGCAGAAATGTAAATATTCTCCAAGGAACCATGAACTTGAACACATGGTAATATCAGGATTTTAACAGCTGATTAAAAAAAAATAGTTTTGCTGAAACTATATACTGAAAAAATTTTAAACATTGAAGTAAGATTTAGATTTTAGATTAAGCAGATGTGAGACATAAATCAGTCATATTGAAAGAGAACAAATAAAGAAAAACTTTCTAAAATTCTAAATTCAACAAAATGCTTATGTATTTTCTTCATTTATTTCTCCAAATAACTGATTAACAAATAACTTATTAGAAGCTGTATTTAAAGAGTTATATCATGGGAATATTAAAAAGACAACAGCTATCAGTCAGTTCAGTTGAGTCGCTCAGTCGTGTCCGACTCTTTGAGACCCTATGAATCGCAGCACACCAGGCCTCCCTGTCCATCACCAATTCACAGAGTTTACCCAAACTCTTGTCCATCAAGTCGGTGATGCCATCCAACCATCTCATCCTCTGTTGTCCCCTTCTCCTCCTGCCCCCAATCTTTCCCAGCATCAGGGTTTTTTCCAATGAGTCAGCTCTTTGCATCAGGTGGCCAAAGTATTGGAGTTTCAGCTTCAGCATCAGTCCTTCCAATGAACACCCAGGACTGATCTCCTTTAGGATAGACTGATTGGATCTCCTTGCAGTCCAAGGACTCTCAAGAGTCTTCTCCAACACCATAGTTCAAAAGCATCAATTCTTCGGTGCTCAGCTTTCTTCACCGTCCAACTCTCACATCCATACATGACTACTGGAAAAACCATAGCCATGACTAGACGGACCTTTGTTGGCAAAGTAATGTCTCTGCTTTTCAATATGCTATCTAGGTTGGTCATAACTTTGCTTCCAAGGAGTAAGCATCTTTTAATTTCATGGCTGCAATCACCATCTGCAATGATTTTGGAGCCCCCCAAAATAAAGTCTGACACTGTTTCCACTGTTTCCCCATCTATTTCCCATGAAGTGATGGGACCAGATGCCATGATCTTAGTTTTCTGAATGTTGAGCTTTAAGCCAACTTTTTCACTCTCCTCTTTCACTTTCATCAAGAGGCTTTTAGTTCCTCTTCACTTTCTGCCATAAGGGTGGTGTCATCTGCATATCTGAGGTTATTGATATTTCTCCCAGCAATCTTGATTCCAGCTATAATACCTACTTAAAATTTATTGGATTTATTATGCTATAATACATCTAAAATAATTGTACATAATGTAGTATATTGTGTATTGTTCAGAATGGATGTTGTTGCATAAGGAGATTTACAAAAATAATGAATTGTCAAGTCTGATTTATCTTAGCACTCAAAGTTCATGCACAAAATAATATAAAGATACACAGAAGTAGTGACACCTCAAATTCTTAGATACTCTTCTAATTCAGCAGTTAAACATTAGATTCTTAAGAATATTCCAGCTGTATGTTTTAAATTTTCACTTATAAAGTGATATGGGGAACTAAAGTGAGGAACTATACCTCAAAGTGATCACTATCATTTCTTTTTAACACTATCATTTCTTTTTTAACACTAAATCCATGTCAATTTAGAAATATTACTTCTGCATGAATTTATCTTTCTTATCCAAAGGATTTCACAATTTTTCCTCTTACTTCATGCTCCATATTTCCTCTTCTTCCTTCATTATATTACAATAAATTTTCTTCACATTTAAATTCTTTCTTCCTATGTTTTTCTGTTATCATTTTCACCCATTTTCCAGTTCTAGGTACCACCTTAATTTTACCTTATTTCACAGCCTGGATTATATCCTTATTTTCATCACCAAGTTAGCAATTTCATTTAATTCCTTTCACAAGAACTATGTAGATGAAAGAAACTTTTGCCCATATACGTGTGTGTGCTCAGTCATGTCTGACTCTTTGTGACCCCATGGACTATAGCCCACCAGGCTCCTCTGTTCATGGAATTTCCCAGGCAAGAATACTGGAGTGGGTTGCCATTTCCTCCTCCAGGGGATCTTCCAGACCCAGGGGTCAAACTCACGTCTCCTGCATCTCCTGCATTGGCAGGCAGATGCTTTGCCATTGAGCCACCTGGGAAGACTGTCCACTAAAATCTTCACCTAATAAACCTTAAACACTCAAAGTATAGCAAATATCCAAATGGTCTCCCCATAGCATCCCAGGAAAGTTACCATGATGCCAGGTTCTCAGTGCCTTTCCTCGAGGTGGCAGCAGTGTCTCTCCTTGTCTGTCTCCTAAAGCAAGAGGTATACAGAACTGGGCAGATAACTATTGCTTCCAGATGTTTACCCTACAGGGGCTATAAAGGCAATTGCTCTTCTCAGATGGAGCTGAATATCCATTTTATTCATAGAAAAAGCATTGGAAAAATAACTAATTCTCTAAGATACTGCACGACTACATTACTTTAAGGGATCTCCAAGGGGTCTGAAAATTTAATTGGATTCTATGTAATTATGAAATTGTATAAGGAAGCAACTTAATAAGCAAGGTATTTTGTTCTTTGGAAGAGCAAAGACATTGAATAATTTTCTTCTGTTCTCCATGGCTATATCCATTCAAGGAACACGCATATAGAAAGGCATTTCTAAGTTCCCTTGTAATCAAAATGTTTAGTCATGAAATTTTAGGCAGAGGGATGGGTTAATGTTTCATCAACATTGAGCCCGTCCTGAATCCTAAAATGAATAATAATGTATGATGTCTCACGTGTACAGCAGAGACTGTTTAAATTGATGTGTTCTTCGAGAGTAAATTTGGAAACCGTATAGAAAGCCATTGCCTTGCTTTTTTCATTTTCTACCTCAACCTACAGAAGTTAGTTCCAGGCAGAGGAAACTTCCAGCTTTATTTTATATTCTTATGCCTTCTCACAGGATAGCTCAGTCTTAAACTTATAGGATAGCTCAGTCTTAATGTTAAGTTTAAAATAAAGCTCAAAGTTTTACCCACTCCAGTATTCTTGGGCTTCCCTTGTGGCTCAGCTGGTAAAGAATCTTCCTGCAATGTGGGAGACCTGGGTTCGATCCCTGGGTTGAGAAGATCCCTTGGAGAAGGGAAAGGCTACCCAGTCCACTATTCTGGCCTGGAGAATTCCATGGACTTTATAGTCATGGGGTTACAAAGAGTCGGACACAACTGTGCAACTTGCACTTTCACTTTCAAACTTATCATTAAGAATGGTGAGTGCATGCATTCTCTGGGTCCTATTTCTCGGCTGAGGGGGGTTAAGGCATGAAGGCACTGATCAGACAAGTTATGATGACGTTGCTCTGTCTCCCTGTGGCCCCAAACAGCTTCTGGTAACATTGGTTTGTGTTTACAATCTTTAAGGAGAAAGCCTTCTTCCTCCAGCTGGGATCCTCTCTTAGAGGACAGGTCAGAAGTGTCACAGCTTTTCCACCAGCATCAAACTAAGGAAATCCACTTCAGGCTTGTCTTAGAAGTTCTTGTGAGCTTAGCCTTTCAGTTGTGTCTGACTCTTTGTGACTCTGTAGGCTGCCAGGCTCCTCTGTCCATGGGATTTTTCAGGTAAGAATACTGGAGTGGGTTTCCATTTCCTCCTCCAGGGGATCATCCTGACCCGAGGATTGAACCCACTTTCCTTGTGTCTCCTGCATTGCAAGTGGATTCTTTACCCACTGAGCCATTGGGGAAGCCTTTCTCCTCGCTTTATTGAAGAGCCATGTACTTACTTGGCGGGTTTAGGAAATTTCTGTGGCCCATTAATTAACTGAGAAGCTGGCTTCTCGCTTGGCCACAGAGTTCTTTGCTAGTAAGTGACTGGACCACGTGAGTCCAACATAGTTGTATGGCAGATAAGATTTGTGTGCTTCAGATACAGGCAGAGCTGGGTTGAGTCTCAATTCAGAGATGACCTAACTGAGAAAATGAAAAGTTTATTTAAGTCTACTGAGTCCTGGGTTCTTAATTTTAAGTTAGGATAGCTTAACTGTACCAGTGTTTAAAGTTATAGGTAATAGAGTGTGAGATGCTTAGAATAACACTTAATGAGCAGTATATGGGCTTCCCAGGTGGCACTAGTGGTAAAGAACCCACCTGCCTAATCAGGAGACCAAAGAGACTTGGGCTCAATCCCTGGGTTGGGAAGATTCCCTGGAGGAGGGTATGGCAACCCACTCTAGTATTCTTGCCTGGAGTATCCCATGGACAGAGGAGCCTGGCAGGCTACAGTCCATAGGGTTGCAAAGAGTAGGACACGACTGAAGCAACTTAGCATGCATGTACGAGCAATAGATAGACTGAAGGTTTGTTAAGAGCAACTGATTAGGTGTAAATAAAAATTAGTCTTGTTTGGCTTGTTTGTGATCATTTACCATATTCATTAGGACTTGAATAGCCAGGGAAGAAGCCTTATGAACAAAAATTTACCTGGAAAAAAAATAAAGTTTCTAAATCATGAAATAAATCCTGGTTCCAAATGAAGTCTCCAACTATTAAAGATGAAGATAGGATAAAGGTTTAAAAAATTATAGCTTTTATATATCAAAGATAAAAAGATAAAAATTATCATTCTGAAAAGGCACTTACAATGTTCCAAAGTAACTCACTGGAAAAAAAAAATTAGCTTTCCATTTGGAAAAATTATTGTAGCAAATAGACATCACGTCTTTTTCCCCTAGTATTAAGCCAGTACAATGAGGGAAAGGGTGGGATGATATGGGAGAATGGCATTGAAACATGTTAATTATCATATGTCTAATCAATCACCAGCCCAGGATTGATTCTCGGGGCTGGTGCATCGAGATTTCCCGGGGGGAAGGGAGGAGGGAGGGGGGAGGGAGGGGTTTCTGGAGGGGGAGCATATGTAAACCCATGGTGATATCATGGCATTGTATGACAAAAACAATAAAAGGGAGGAAAAAAAATAAAGTATTACGACAATTATGATTTAAAAAAAAAAAAAACTTCTACATAGCTCTTGGAAAACACATAGGGAAAACTAATTAACATTTCAGAAATCTATGCTTACAGGTTATAATTTCCTCTTTTAAATAATAGAGTACAGAAGTTAAATATACCAATGATGAATAGTGTAGACTTTGGGAATATTTGTGAAAAGTGATTTTCACAAAAAGAGAAATTTTTCCGAGCAGCTATTTACCTAGGCAACAGAAACCCTAAGCAGAACAATTTACTTTTTCTTCACAAGAAACACTTTTAGCTGGCATGAAGGCACTGGTTAGGCAGGTCATGATGACATTGTTCTGTCTCCCTGTAGCCCCAACTGGCTTCTGGTTCCATGAGTCTGTAAGTATCCCTCACTGGTTTAGACTCACCTGGCATTCCAGGTGTGCTCAGCATCCCAGTGGATAGAGCCTTGAGATAGAAATGCTTTGTGAGACCACGTGGATGGTGTATGGGACTGAACCCATTAAATCCTCTCTATAAACTAGTTAAAACTAGTGGTTACCAGTGGAGAGAGGGGAGGGAGAAGGGGCTAGGGGCAAGGGTAAGGAGTTAAAAAGTTCCAAGTACTGTGTATAAAATAAATAAGATAAAAGGATATAGTGTAAATCAAAGGAATATTGTCAACGTAACTATAAAAGGAGTAAAACCTTTAAAAATTGTGAATCATCATGTTGTTCTCCTGTAACATTGTACATCGACTATGCTTCAAGTAAAAAAAAGATAACTCACATTTTTGAATACACTAGTTATATCCCCACCCTGTCTCTGTCTTTCCACACACTCACACACATCCAAATACCCAGTTTTGTTTTTAATATTTCATATTTCATAAATTCAGTTGTTTTGACTCTTTATTTCAATAAAGCATTTCAGTGAATTCCATGTGTAATAGGTAACTCATTGTCATCCTACTATTCTGTCTTTATCATAACCAATTATGATATCAGAAATGTTTTCTATTATCTCTCCAATAAAAACTAAAATAATTACAAATTTACCAGGAAATATTCCTTGATCCTCCTTTTATTTTCTTTCTAAGGAAGCAATAAGTGTGTTATGGGAATAGAACGATAAAAAATGTAGTAAACTGATGAAAATCACTAGGAGAAAATTATAGACATTATAAATAATACTATATTTATGTTACTTCTAGAGATTTTGTTCAGAGACTAGAATAAAGGCTCAAACTCTCTCCCAAGCTGAAGTTTTAATAGTGCTCCATCACATTATTCCTTTGAAACAATAAAATGTACTAATGAATGCAAACAACTCTCTTTTGTGTGGTAAAGAGAAAGAAAAGAAGTATAAGATTATACAATATTCTTTTTAAAGTTAATTTTACTTTTGTCTGTGCTGGGTCTTCTTTGCCGCATGGGCTTTCTCTGCTTGTGACGAATGGGGGCTACTCATTGCGGTCTTCTCACTGCAGTGACTTGTCTTGTTGTGGAGCACAGGCTCGAGGGCACGTGACCTCAGAGGTTGCAGCTCCTGGGCTCTAGAACACAGGCTCTAGGCTCAATACTGTGGTGCCTGGGCTTAGTGGCTCCGAGGCATATGAGGTCTTCTCGAATCAGGCATCGAACCCATGTCTCCTGCACTGGCAGGCAGATTCTTTACCCCTGAGACACCACAAAAGCCCTACAATACTTATTAAAGAAATTCTTCTGCTTCTAAGTTTTTTGTGCCACAAAATAAAAATACCTGTATGACTTATTTTTTCCTTTTGTCTATGGGTAGGGAAATCAGCTCTGCATTTCCCTGAGTAAGTGACCATTTTTCAACTCACTTCACTTTTGTTTTCAGTGTAACCTGTTGTGTGCAGTTAGCCCTCTGCAGGTTCTGAATCCCGCAGATTTGAACACTTCTGATCTACAGTTGGTTGAATCCAAAGATGCAGACTCTTTAGATATGGAGGGTCCACTGTATTGTGTCATTTTGTTTAGGGGACTTGAGGTCCTGGAGTTTCTGTATGAAGGGTTCCTGGAGTCAGTCTCTTGCAGATTCCCACAGGAGACTGTATCAAGATATACTACCTGCTCTCTCTCAAGGCTAAGCATCATATGGCAAAAATTTGGTTAGAAACAAAAAAATGTTTAGAGTTTTAGTAAAACTAGAGTACGTCTTCGGGGAATCAACAGTTTGAGACATTGTCACACTTATTCCTTCATATACTTTCTTCTTGGTTTTATCCATAGGCCTTACCACACTGGGCATAACCACTTTGATTACATTATCTTTGTTGGATCGATCAACACAGCACAGCTTCTTTTTGCCCTCCTCTAAGCAATAGTGTCATTAAAATTGTGTATGAGATACTAGATATAAATGTATAAAGCATAAAATGGGTAAATTTTGACAGTTTCTAATATGATCTAAAATTAGCTGATATACCCACGGTGGTCTGTTGGCCACATTCGAAGAGACACTGACCACAGTTACAGTGAGCTCTTCCTTTATTCTATTGTAATATTTTAGTGGTTTATTGGAGAAGGCAATGGCACCCCACTCCAGTACTCTTGCCTGGAAAATGCCAGGGACGGGGGAGCCTGGTGGGCTGCCATCTGTGGGGTCGCACAGAGTCGGACACGACTGAAGTGACTTAGCAGCAGCAGCAGCAGCCTTGTCCCCTACAGTTACTAAACTTTCTTCACATATTATACCAACGTGTTGAGAAATACTGCTATACAAAATCTCAGACTATTCAGAAAAGAATTTTGTGTGTGCTTAGTCATGTCTGATTCTATGATCCCATGGACTGTAGCCTGCCAGGCTCCTCTGTCCGTGGGATTGTGCAGGCAAGAACACTGGAGTGGATTTCCCTTTCCTTCTCCAGGGGTCTTTGAGACCCAGGGATGGAACTTTCATCTCCTGCATTGGACTCTTTACCACTGTGACACCAGGGAGGCCCCAAAGGAAAAAACCAGGTGGCTAGTTCTGCTTCACACTATCTGGAAAGCTTTGATTTCCTCACTGACCTCTTCAATAGATCCTGCTTTGCATAAATATGTTTAATAACTTTGTATACATACCACCAACAGTTTATCCTATGAAACATTGGGATTGAGACAAGGGTACCCACTCTCCCCACTTCTAATATCCCACTTACTATCTGCTCAGTGGACTCTGCCTGTGTGTGGAGAAAATGTTGACAGAGGGCTTAAATAATTCCAGGCTCATAACAATAAAAGAAGATAAGCATATGCAAATGCCATCAAGTAGCAAATTAAAAACGACTGATTAACAAATACTTTCATTTGGATGCTATTAAGAAACTCCTTTATTGACAAATGTTTTAGAATCAAATTTTTTTTGTAAGTAAAAGAAATGTATTTTTTAAGTTAAATGCTCAAGGTTTTAAGGGAGTAGAGAATGATATCTATTGACCATTTTCCAAAGCAAATAGATTGTTTTTTGCATATACTAATCTAAAACATCAATTTGTGTCCACCATACAGGAAGTTAGGTCATCCTGATACTATAATTTTTCTGATTATTCTTGTCTTTCTGATCATCATTCTATGAAGGTGAATCATGAGTATGCTGATATTTAGTAATAGAAATATATTAGTAAATACAAATTGTTATTGTTTGAGTCACCAAGTCATGTTTTGCGATCCCATGAGCCCCGCCAGGCTCCTCTGTCCAGCAAATACAAATAAAATGATGTAAATACTATGTCTCATTTTCAGTGTTGAGTATAGATGACTTAAACAAAAGTATAGTCCTGGAAAATAATGCAGTTCCTTAATTTTTATAATCTAACAATATTTTGTACGTCATAAAAGTTATATAAAAACATAGTATAAACCTTAAGAAAAAGTGTTATACTTTTCTAATATTAGTAATTCTTTATGAATTAATCATTGGCAATTTGGGTCTAATATTCTTATGTCATAAAAAGCACGTATATTTACATTTCATTAAAAATAACCTTCTAAATAAAAAAATTAAAAAATTCCTCATGTGTAAAGAATAATTAAAAAGGCCTTAGAACACTTTAACCAGACTTGCCAATTCCCATCATGTTGTAACATTTTCTCATAAAAAAATCATTTGTTTACTTTAGAATCCAGGTTGGTGCTTATTTTCCAAGCAAGCAGCCGTGATTGTTTACAGAGCAGATGTGGATTATAAATAAGCAGAGCAGAACATTTTGGGATAATTCCCTCTCAAGGTACATAAAAATGATATTTAAGCAATTCCTGATATTTCCCAAGAGATTCAGCTTAAAAGTTTAAAATTAATCAAATAATGTTGCAGCTCGAAAGCTGTTAAAGCATAGACATTTTTACTGTGCACAGTCTGCCTGCAGTTACTTTCCTCTGCTCCTTCCAGCTTTACTACATCTTACTATGCTGCATGTGGTAGTGACCAGTATCAACACTGGACAGCTGGATCCCAGGAAGGGGTTCCAAGCTGTGTCTTATATGTATTATTATTTTGAATCATTTCTTAGTTATGTTCACAGCCACATTTGAACATTTTTTCAAACCTCTGGTCTACTCACATCACTTTAAGCAAATTACAGAGAAAAAGATGAAGTGAATCTCCATATGAATTTTTCGCATCACCTGACGATCTCTTTGCCAAGTAGTATATTCAGGATGCAAATTCAGAGTTTTGACTACGAGTACCAACACAATTTTGGAAAGTTATCACCAAAACAGCTATCATCCCATCATCAGATGACAAAGAAGGACCTCTACACAATACTGGATCCTCTTGTCCTTCACCAGGAATCAGGAGACTAAATGCATGGAGTATAGCTGCTTCCAGTTCTCAAAGGATAATCAGTAAATTCCAGGTTGAAAAGAAAGACATTTCATCATCAATTGTTAGCCATGTTGAAGTTGTGAAAATGAAACAAAGCTGCAATATGTTTCTGTAAAGCAACACAGTGAGGAAAAATGTTCAAAAAGTGCGAAACATCCAAGTAGGTCATGCTAAGTAACATTGATCTGAGGACTTTGCTACACAGGGTGCATTAGCACAGACAACTGGAAATGTACTGTCACGCATCTGTTGATTGCCGCCCTGGGTGAGGAACTCCTGTGTAGTGGTAGTATTGCCTCAAGTCATTTGTGAAGTTCTCAGTGCATGTGAGGGCAGTTATGTGGTTAAGAGAACAGAGTCCAACATTTTTTAAAATGCTTTGAAAACTCTCTTTTGCATTCTGCTTCTTCCAGTCTCTTTGCTGATAGCTCATCAAGCCAGATAATGAGTGGCCCCCTTTCACTTTCTCTTTGGAAGCTGAGTGAAGAGAATGTCTTCTGTCACTGGACTTGGCACATTTAGCTTGTCTCAACTGTCTGAAATCAAGAAGGAAAAAGTGCTTGGGCTGCTGAGCCCCCTGACAGAGCATTACTGTGTTTCCCTTGCGTTTAACTTCACTTGACAGTGTGGAGCCTGTTCATGCTTCCCAAAGTCGTGTCTAATAAGCACCTTACTCAAACGTGGTTGCTCTTCATTTTGTCCTGGGGACCCTAGAGTTCTCAACTTGAACCACACCAGCTAGATTGGTTTGTTTTATTTGTTAGGGATCTAGATAACATCATGAGAAATGAAACTGGGAAACATTTCGATAAAAAGAGCATGGATACTATTTTGAGAAAAAGGGATGTTCTGGTTAAAAAACATTTTAGAGTGACTAATGTAGTAGTTAAAAGCTAGAATGAACTGGATTAGAATCATGGCTTTACTACTTTTCTTTTCAGCTTTTTTTTTTTTTAATGTGGACCATTTAAAAAATCTTCATTGAATTTTTTACAATATTGCTTATGTTTTATGTTTTGGTTTTTGGCCATGAAGCATGAGGGATCTTAGCTCCCGAATAGGGATTGAACCACATCCCCTGCATTGGAAGGGAGAGTCTTAACCACTGGACCACCAGTGAAATCCTTGTACCACTTTTTATTGGAGTGTACCTAATCCAACTCAGCTTCAAATTAGTCATCTAAAATAGGGACAAGGACTTCCCTAGAGCTACAGTGGTTAAGACTTGTGCTTCAATGCAGGGGGTATGGGTTCAATCTCTGTTTAGGGAACTAAGATCATACATGCTGTGTGGCCAAAAAAAAAAATTTTTTTTTTAAATTTTTAACTTAAAAAATTAAAACTAAGGTTAATGATATTTCATGGGCTTGTTATGAGAACAAAAATGGGTAATGAAATTAAAACTGTTATCCATTTCTATAATCCCACTCCACAAAATAATTTCATTAAAGTCAATTAAATTGTCTAGTCTAGGATATGACATCAAAGGCATAGTCCATGAAAAATAATTCAAAAGCTGTACTTCATTAAAATTAAAACTTCAGCTCTATTAAGGACACTGTAAAGAGAATGAAAAGACAAACCACAGACTAAAAGAAAATATTTGCAAGACACATCTGATAAAGGACTATTATCCAAATACACAAAGAACTCTTAAAACTCAACAATAAGAAAACTAACAATCCAATTTTAAAATGGACCAAAGACTTTAAGACACCTCACTAAAAAAGATATACAGATGGCAAATGAACATACAAAAAGAAGTGTCACATCACTTGTCATCAGGAAAATGCAAATTAAAATGAATTGCCATTGCACACTTATTAGAATGGCCAAAATCTGAAACAGAGATAGCACCAAATGCTGGTGACCATGGAGAGCAACAGGAACTCTCATTCACTGCTGGGAATGCAAAAGGAAACACTCACTTTCTAAGACTGTTAGACTGTTTCTTAAAACACTAAACATACTTTTGCCATATGATCTGGCAATTATGCCCTTTGGTATTTGCCCCAAACTTATGTACACACAAAAACATGAATATCTGAATAGCTTTATTCATTATAGAGAAAGCTTGGAAGCAACCAAGATGTTCTTCACTTGGTGAATAAACTGTGGTACATCCAGTCAATGGAATATTATTCAGCACTAAAGAGAAATGAGCTTCCAGGCCATGAAAACACATGAGGAAAGATTAAATGCATATTACTTAGTAAAAAAGTCAATCTGAACAGCCTACATGCTGTATGATTCAACCATCTGACCTTTCAGGGTTAGTCACTCAGTCATGTCTGACTCTTTGCAACCCCATGGACTGTAGCCTGCCAGGCTCCTCTGTCCATGGGATTCTCCAGGCAAGAACACTGGAGTGGACTGCCATTCCCTTCCCCAGGGTATCTTCCTGATCCAGGGATTGAACCCAGGTCTCCTGCATTGCAGGCAGACGCTTTACCATCTGAGCCACTGGGGAAATCCCTCTGACCTTTCTGAAAAAGACAAAATTGAACACAGTGAAAAGACAAGTGGTTTCCAGGGGTTGGTGGTGAGAGGGATGAGTAGGCACAACACAGAATTTTAGGAAAGTGAAAATACTCTGGGTGATACTATAATGATGGATACAAGACCTTATATCTCTTTCCAAAACCACTGAATGTACAACACCAAGAGTGAATCATAACGGTAAGCTACAGACCTTGGGTGATAATGATGTATCTATGTAGGTTCATCAGTTCTAATAAATTCTACAAATGTACCACTCTGGTGAACGCTGAGGTCCCAGTTCTCACTGACACCACCAGGATTTCCTACTCAGAGTCACAGTGGCCCAGCCAGGTGTGGGGGACCAAGTTCCCTACCCAAAGTCTGTGCAGGGACAGGACAGCCCAAGATCAAAATTGGGGGTGAGGGGTAAACTGTGCATGCTTGGGCAGCAAGTCTTCCAGGAAACCACCGGCCTCAGGATAGCAACTTGGGTTTCTTACATGGGACCCGTGAACCGCAATCCCACCTTTGCCAAGATCCAAAGTCAACAGCAACCTGAATGCACACTTCCATTCCAAAACCAGAGAATAAGCTGTGTCAGGCCAGCAGAGACCTGAATGGGAGCTCACCTGATAATATCCGGCGCTGTTAGCTCTGGCTGCCTTTCATCACCAGTCTCCTGCAGTCCTCCTCCTTCCCCTCTTCCTGCAGAGCTGAGCATCTCAGGCTCCAAACGCCGCTCTACACCAACGCAAACCACCCGTGGGTAGAGGCAGGCTGGGGCCTGGGGCCTGGTCTGCGTGGGTGGAGTATGGGGTTTTCCAGAAAGGCAAATGGCCCCCAGGGTGCTCTTTGTTGGGTGAGGAGGAGTAAATGTGGGTTCTGATGGAGGGGCAGAGAGGAGATAGGTTGGGAAACCCTGAGAATCTGGGGCAGCTCAGAGGATGGTGGAAGCAGGCCGAGGAAGCCTGATCTCGCGTGGTCTCTCGAGATTTCTGTAGAGACCAGCCCGAGAATTCGGGATGAGAAACAGCTGAATGCCCCAGGTACCCCCGGCCTCTCATCCCAGGCTCCTTTTTAAGGAGTGTGGCACTTGCCATTTATCAAACAAACCTCAGTCCTCATGGATGCCTCCAGGATACTCTAGTCAAGGTCACAGTGAGGTGCCGCCTCTCCCCAGGGACCCAGCCTGGGCAAAAACTTCAGCCCAGGCACAAAGGCTATGCAGGTGCAGGCCTGCCCCGGTCTCGCCGGAGTGAACTGCTCCCGCTTGAGCGGAAGTCTCTCACCTTCCAGGAAACCAAAGTCCCCAAGTTAGCAATTCAGGGTTCTGGCACCCAAACCTGGAACTCCGGTACTACCTCTGCCAAGATCCAAGGCCACAGGGATCTGAACTGCACAGTTTCGTTCTGAAATCAGAAAGTAAGGTTGCCCTGCCAGCAGAAGACCTGAACTGAACCAGAGTTTACTTGATACTGCCTGGTGCCGTCCGCTTTGGCTGACTTCCACTGCCAGTCTCCAGCCATCTTTCTCTTTCTCCTCTTTCTGCACACCTGAGTAGGCTGCCCTCCAAATACCACTTGCCTCAATGTCCATGCAAACCAAGGACTCACCTGCCTAATGCCTCCAATAGCTACCACAATATAAAAATATTAGAAATTAAAAGGATAAAAAAATACTGTGTAACCGAAAACCCATCATCCTATGTCCAAAAATCAATGGGTCAAAGGCTCAAATTATGAAATATAGATAAAAGATCATAAAAGTACTGCATATCATAATTTTGGAGGTAAATTGATATACATAGTCAAATTTATAGATGTAAAAGCAACTGAAAACAAGGATGATTGAAAGCAAATTAGTTGGGGCTTCAACTCAAAAATTAGAAAATCTAGAAAATGAGAAAAATTTGAAAATGAAATATTTTTTAAAACTATATAAGAAAGCAATAATTAACATATGAGGAACAATCAGTGAAATAGACAAAAAAGTAAAGCATTAACAAAACTCAATCTATTTTTAAAAGACAACTGATATAGACAATTCTCTAGTAAGATTTATCTAGAAAAAAAAATTAAATAAGTGGAATTCAAAATAAAAGAGAGAAACCCACCACTTATGGAGCAGCAATTCTTGTAACTGTAACTGAATCTTTTGTTTGCTAAAATTGGCCAGTAAGAAATAGATAACTGGAATAGTTCAATAACCATTAAAAATAATAAGATGATAGATGAAAACTTATTTCCAAAAGAAGGCACCACCCAGATAGTCTACTTAAGCAGTTTTAATCAATCATTCAAGGAACACATAATAACCTACTGCTTCTATAATTTGTCCTAGAAAACAGAAATAGAGATAAAGCTGCCTCTAATTTTTATAAGACTAATGTAACATTTATGAAAAAAATATACATTCAAGAAGTTAACATTATAAGTCATTCTCATTTGTGAATGTAGAATTTACAAAAATTTAATTTATGTAAAGGATTACCTAAATGAGCCCAAGGGTATTTTGTAGAAACATGTAAGTTGTATTGTTTTTGCAAATTGTATTAATTTTTCAAATTGAAAGAAGCAACAAAATTATATAATTTATTAAACTAACTACAGTAATTGATTAAAGGGGAAACAATATGTCATTTTAAATCATGTAAAAATAAAAGCAATCAATTAAAAAAAAAACTTACTCTAATGGCTGGTAAATGGTCTGCACCCAATGGCAATTTTTACTGTCATTATTAAGCTCCAATGCTTTGGCCACCTGATGCGAAAAGCTGACTCATGGGAAAAGACCCTGATACTGGGAAAGATTGAAGGCAGGAGGAGAAGGGGACAACAGAGGATGAGATGGTTGGATGGCATCACCACCTCAATGGACATGAGTTTGAGCAAGCTCCGGGAGATGGTGAAGGACAGGGAAGCCTGGTGTGCTGCAGTCCATGGGGTCACAGAGTCAGACGCAACTGAGCTACCGAACAACAAAAGATGGTGACAAAACCAAGCACATGAGGGAGGCTGATCATAGGGTAATAAATTAAGATAACGACAACAAAAATCAACGGTAAGGATTTTCCTTGATGTCCTCTCTGAGCATTTTCAGAGAGGCTGAAAGAATGAATTCTGCACATCACAGAAAAGCCCTAACAGTGCTTAGAGAAGAAAATGGAGTTTCTGCTCCAAGCAATGCTGCGTACTGTGAGTCCAACTGATAATCTGTAACGACTAACTGTTTGCCTCCAAATGCCCTGCATTAAAATATTTCTACCAATAAGTGTTATCTGAACCCTTTTCCTGAGACTCTGGTTGCCCTCAGGCAACCATATGGCGTCTCAGGAATGTGGTCAGATTCAATGGAAAGTGGGTACTGATCTCAGGGGAGGTCAGCCCTGTGTGAGCCGCACTTTGCAATCCCATTGTAGGGAGAAGGTCACCCAAAGAGTAGGTTTATGGGGAAGAATTTCAAAAAAAATTCAGGCAAACCATCCAAACTTTTTGTCAGAGAGAGAGCTAGACTGGGAAGACTAGGTTTGAGCATCCTCTTAGGAAAATGGATGAGAACAAACATATTCTGAGCAGAGGGTATTCAGAGAGCCTGGGGAACACCCCCAGCCTGAGAAAGGAGCTTATTATAGAGGAATCTGGGGCCTCAAGCAGCAGGGCAGGAAAAGGCATGGAGTCAACCTGGACCCAGAGCTTATTTCTTTGTGTATGAACTATGTCACCTGGACAGTTCTGACTTTTCCTCTTTGGCTTGTCTGACCTACGATTAACCCTTCAGGCACTGTATCATGAAGTGAAATAGATGAGATACTAGCATCTTTTACAAACCTTTTTTTTTTCCCCCCTTACTTCCCTTCCTGTCAAAGGAATGGAATATGTCTTAGGATAATCTAGCATTATTTCACATTTTAGGGTGATGATGTAAAACGTCCTAAGTGAGTCAGTGGTTCTGCCAGGAACCTTGACTTCACTAGTTCGCTGTTTTCTAGTCAGTTCAGCATTTCTGTTAACTAGCTCATTGTTTCTGTCAATGCTACCAGTCTGTAGTAGGCAGGCTTCTTTAAGGCAGGGGTTTCAAACCTCTAGGATCCAATGCCTAATGATCTGAGGTGGAGCTGATGTAATAATAATAGAAATAAAATGCGCAATAAATGTAAAAAAATAAAGGAAATAGAGCCTGCTGCACTTTCATGAGGGTGGTGACCCATTTGATGCCTTCTACTCAACTGCAAACCACCAGGGCTTTATCAGTAAAATCTCATAGCGTTTCAAATATCATGTCTTTGTGAAGATAAAAAGAGCTTAGGAAATGTGTTGTCAGTTGCCACAGAAGTACCCTATGTGGATTTTTTTTCAACATTAAACTCTGATTATAGTAATTTAAATAGCTTTCTGTTTCTACAACCCTGAATGCGTAAAGTTTTCTGGGCTTCTTTTTGTGATTTCTTGCAATATTTCCCTGAGGCAGATGAAGAACAAATACCTTCATTACAGATGCTCAAACACACTATTGTAATGAGTTACATTAAGAAGCACCGCTTTGTTTCTTGATTTCCTGCACTTGCTTATCCTGCTCTGATGTCAAGATGCTCATAAGTGGGTGCCCATCTCCTATGGAACAGTGACTGTGTTTTCCACAGCCTTTCAGAACATCTGCCAGTGCTACCCAAACAAATCCTGGCGTAATTAGGCAGCTCTAATGTAAATGTTTAATAGAGGCATGGGACTCTCCTCTGATTACTTCACTTTTGCAGAGAAATAGGACCCAATTTAACATTAAGCCTATAATTAGCAAATAGAGCTCTTTTGCTAGAGTAAACGAAATCCCTTGCATTTGGACAATAACCTGCATTCAAAAATTGAATTTAAATAACCGAAATAATCACAGCCCTAATTTGAACACACTAACCTGGTCAATCTCATTTAAGTTGCTTTCAAAGGGTAAATTCAAATCACTGTTTCCTTGAGTGGATTTAACCTGGAGCTATTTTTATGTGTGTTTATTTCGTTCTTTCTTTTTTTTTTTAAGTTTTTAGCATAGAAGTAACATCAGAGTCTTCTACTCCTTCATCACCCTTCTTTTTCTTTTCTTTTTTTCAGTGCTTACAAAGTATATTAGAACATTTATGGTTTTTATAGTTTAATATTATAATAGCACAGGTGTAAAGGGTACACATTCTTACTGGTACATGTCTTAATACAAATCTTTCTTTGATTCTCTGTCAAGAACAGGAGACAACCCGTGCTTCATCTTTTATGTTTCAACAGGGTGAGAAGATTGGGCCAGTCTGAATTCTCAGTGTCTCAGGACACAGAGCCCTATCTGTTGTTGAACAGGGCAGCTGATTGTCCTTATAGGTTAGGATTTGAGCAGAGGCTGCCATTTTGTTCTATTGTTGTTGGTAATGACAAGATTTTGGGTGTGGCCATGAGAGTGTCTGAGAAAAGTGGATACACGAAGTCACTGGAAAGGAGAGCAAGCAATGGAGAGGCCAGAGTATGGGAGAGATTAGTACAAGTATCCTGAAATAGTCAAGAATAAAAGCAGAAGAAAGCCCATGGTGGGAGCTAGGGTCTAGAATCAATAAAAATGAATGGGAATTTTAAAAAAACCCAAAATGTTATAAAATAATTATTTGATTTGTGAAATTCAAAGCTTTTAGAAAGAAGGAAGGGAGAATAGTTTGAAACTAAGAACTAAGAAGAGCAAGTCAACCCCTGCCACAGTTTCCAGCATGACATACAAGGCAGAAGGAAACACAGCCTCCGCTTGAGAGGGTTGAAGGAGGTAAGGTCCTCAGGGGAGAAGCAGGTTTTCTTACATCAGGAACCTGACAGGAGCATTTAGAAAAGAGGTTAAGAATGCAGGGAGATGTGCTGATGATGGAAGGTGAGATTCAGAGGGCACAGGAAGGTTTAGAGGTGGGCAAGAGGGAAAGAAAAGAGGCCATCAGAGACTGAGGGTGGCTGATGTTCCCAATCTGGAGGTTCTGAAGACAGCAGCTTCTGAAGACAGCAGAATCAAGCAGAACCAAGTTGGTTTCTGTCGTTTCAAAGTAGGTGGTGGTGGTGGAAAGGCCCAGGATAGGAGTAGTAGCTGGGGATGTCTTTACTCCCCTGATAAGAGTGTAGATCCTCTGGAGGTATCACACTGTCAGTTCCAGTATGCCTGTCAACTCGATTCCTCCTGGGAGAGGAGGACATGCTCTTGGAGGCTGTTGCTTTGCCTGCACCCTCAATGATGAAGCCGAGACTTCTGTAGACACCTACCAGTAAAGGAATGGGCTCAGTTTTTACTTCTGCTGACAAAGGTGTAGGTAGGCATGTTTTCAGTCCCAGAGCCCTGGTCCACTCCAGAAACTGCAACGCTATTCAATACTGTCTTAATTCTCTAGGACATGGGGGATTTTCAAAATCTTCAATTGTCTGTACTTCAAATACATTAACTGATGTGTAAGGGACCCAAGAAATATTCACGTTCAACTCTTTCATTCTACAAAGGAGAAGATTGAGGCTGAAAAGGATTAAATTACTTACCTTGGATAATGTCTTGCTGAAAGTTAATGAACAAATCAGAATGATAACTCAGATATCTTAATTCCTAAACTTCTGCTTTAAGGTTTGAGGAGTGCTTTGTTGGTTTCTAAATCATTATGGCTTTAATCACTTAAAAAATAGTTTTAGTCCAGAAAATATACAGATTATTTATCATATGAATTAAAACTTTTAAATTGATAGTGTTTTATGACTGAATATAGAATTTATCCATATTTTCAGCATTTTTTCACAAAATACTTCAGTTCAGTTCAGTTGCTCAGTCATGTCTGACTCTTTGTCACCCCATGGACTGCAGCACGCTAGGCTTCCCTGTCCATCACCAACTCCCAGAGCTTGCTCAAACTCATGTCCATCAGGTTGGTGATGTCATCCAACCATCTCATCCTCTGTCGTCACCTTCTTCTCTAGCCTTCAGTCTTTCCCAGCCTCAGAGTCTTTTCCAGTTAGTCAGTTCTTCACATCAGGTGGCCAGAGTACTGAAGCTTCAGCTTTAGCATCAGTCATTCCAATGAATATTCAGGACTGATTTCCTTTAGGATTGAGTGGCTTGATCTCCTTGCAGTCCAAGGGACTCTCAAGAGCCTTCTCCAACACCACAGTTCAAAAGTATCAATTATTTGGCATTCAGCTGTCTTTATGGGTCAACTCTCACATCCATGTATGACTACTGGAGAAACCAAAACACTAAATACATAACAGTATCATGTAAACAATATTAGCATGTGAGCAAGGTGTTATTTTGGTGGGATTTATAGGCTGAATGGGCTTCAGGCTTCTCTGGTGGCTCAGATGGTAAAGAATCTGTCTGCAATGCTGGAGACATGGGTTCAATCCCTGGGTCAGGAAGATCCCCTGGAGAAGGGAACCGCAATCAGCTTCAGTATTCTTGCCTGGAGAATTCATGGACAGAGGAGCCTGGTGGGCTATAGTCCATAGGTCACAAAGATTCAGAAATGAATGAACCACTGAACACAGAAGGTGTTATTTGGGGGAATCTAAAGGCTGAATAAGGAGTGTAAAATAGGGTTACTATAGGAACTGCACTTGAAGGAAGACTTCTGAATTCTCTCTTTCAGTCTTAGCAGTGAAATATACTTTAGAGACTCAGCTCTCCCACGTTGGAGACTGCATTTTTCTAGACAGTAGGTTTTGAACTTCCCTTATGAAGAAGTTTTCTCAGGGTGACATTGCACACTAATCCATATGTTTAAAATGATACACATAAAGCCCTGACTGCTATGTTATTACATGCCTGAGGCATCAAGGTAATTGCATTGCTAAAGTTCACCCTTTCTTGTGGTTCCCTTGTTTCAGAAATTCTATATTTTCTGCAATAGGGTATATTGCTTAAAATATTATATTTTATAGTGGCCTTTGTTTTCTGGCAAAATTCAAACATCAAGTGTAAACTGAGTATAATTTGGAAAAGAATTATGAATTTGAGAAAGCAATTTATGTTTATTACATCAATGACTTGTGATTTTTAGTTTTTCTACAGTAAAAAAAAAAGTACTCTTTAGGTTAAACTTTATCCCCAAATATATAATTTTTCAAGAAACATCAGTATGCACATTCAATCCAGATTACCTTTACAGATGATTAAAAACATGGATATACCAGTTTCTGAGAACCCTGGACTTTCTAAGTGAATTCTAAGCATTAAAAGTCAAGATAGCAATAAAAAAATAAATAAAAGATATCTGATTCACCAGGTTATTACATTCTAAACTTTCAGTATTAAAATACAATTTTTCCATGTTATTAATTTCCTGTAAAATAATTTCAGTTCCTAGAAAAGCTGTTTTCAGAAATCGTTACACTGGTCAGACTCAGTTGTTTGGTAACTTCATAGAAATATTTACCTGATCAATTAGGAATGATAAAATGTCCCTCTTTCTGTGTTCTGCCTCTTCGGTGTTTATATTCTCAATTCTCTATAAGCTTCAATAGGAAGAGAAAGATAAATTAAATATAAATAACTTGTGTACTGACTGCAATTCTTTTTTGCATTCTGAACACATTTTTTAATCTATAGAGAGATCCTGATTAATATTTCAAATACTGATGGAATTAATGTTTCATTGGACTCTGTCATTCAAATTCTTTTATCTTGTTTCAAAAGAAAGTACAGCGTGACATAGCAGACACTGTTTTTTTTTTAACAGCTTAGGAAAACAGTGCTTCCCCCGTGAAAATCACTGTCATTCAGGTATTGAGTTTCTCAGTCCAAAAGATCAACATATTTCTAGTGGCATCACAGTAATTACAAAGAAGTCGTTGGAAATCTGACTCCAAATCCGTGCCTAGAAGACCTGGTAGCACAGGGTCATCACAATGAAAATTAAACCTATATAACTGATCAGACATTCCTAGAGGCTTCTGAGCCATCCTGGACAGGAGAAAAATATTAAAAGCTAAATCATTTCAAATTTCAGGGAAATGAGATCCCAGTGTCATTATCCAGCTTTTTCTTACCAGCTCCTTTCAGCAACATTTGCTAGTTCATCCTTCTGCAGATCAATCAGTCAGGTCTCTGAACGATGTGGGGGCTTTCTTCATATTATTTACATGAAAATTATTTAATTGTAATTCAGGCTATATTTTCTTTGTGAATTATAGCCAGTTTGCTGTGTCTGGAAATACAAATTACGTCATAGCGAATGGGACAAAAATAAAAGTTTAGAGGAAAACGTAAACATTATATTTTAAAAATTTAAAATAATCACAGGAATATTTAAAAATTTCACAGGAAATTAAGGATGAGAAATTAAAGAAGGCACTCTATAAACTCCAATTTCTTTAAATAGTTCTCTTTATAGTTACCTTGCTTCATGGTCTTCATATTTCATAAGACAAAACTGAGAAAAAAAATACCTCTTCTCCATCTTTTCTCCAAATCATTTAAGATTTTCATCCCAACATAGTTATATATATATGAGATTTTGTTTTGTGTTAAGGCAGAATAAGTCTTTCAGACAACACTATATATAAAAAGAACTGCAGAAGATGTATATGTATGTGTATATATATAATCCTTTGAATAGTATGGAAGAGCTATGGAGAAAACAAACGAAAAACATTCCAAAGGTAATTCTGTCTTTTGGGAGGGTTCCTCCTTGATCCTGAAAGCCTAAGAGCTTGAAAACATCTTTAATCGGTTCACAGACTTCTGAGACAAAAGTTGAAATTCAAGGTCCATGAAGAGCTTGGCAAGTGCCAAGAGCTCTGAAAGTCTACACCTTAAAAGAAAAGCTACACTGAAAATAAGTCCAGCATTGTTCTGAGTTCCCAGGAATTAGCTCTGAGAGAGTGCCTGATAGCCCTTGAAACATTCAGTAAGTATTTCCATTCCGTTAAAGGCTTACTCTGGTAAATAGCTTTAGAACCCTTTGATTATGGTTAGGACCAATTTCACAAGGTATATATAAAGGCCATGTTGCAAGATTCGTTTTGAAGTCCCTCTTGCCTTCTTTTATTCATGTTGTCTGTGAACTATTTCAGGTCTGGGAATCAGGAGAGGACCAACTCTATTTGTTATAGTAGCTTAAGACAGACTTTTGTCCCAGAACTCAATTTTCATTTTGATTTCTGAGGTTCTTCCAGGAAATTCATGTTCAATTGACCGTAGCAACATTGTGAGTCAAATGGGTTTATTGTGCCAGTCCTGCTGCTTGTTATTATACCATGTTTGCCTCAGAGAGTGCTACGGCCTGACATTTGTTACCTTAGGGTCTAGAATATCTCTTATTCTGCATGGCAGAAGCTATGCAAATCCTTAGATTTTGGATGAGGTAGGTATTATTTACATATGTGTGTGTGTGCGCACGCACTAAGATGCTTCAGTTGTGTCTGACTCTTTGTGTCCCCATGGACTGTAACCCACCAGGTTCCTCTATCCAGGGGATTCTCCAGGCAAAAATATTGGAGTGGGTGGCCATGCCCTCCTCCAAGGGATTTTCCCAACCCAGGGATCAAACCCATGTCTCTTTTCTCTTATGTCTCTTGCATTGGCTGGTGGGTTCTTTACCATGAGTGCCACCTACATGTATTCATATTAATCTGATTTTGGCTAACCTAGCCATTTCATTCTATGGAGTGGTACATTCCCCTCTAGGTTTATGGATAGGAATTGTCATTGCTATGTGCCTTATTTTTCTGGAAGTTAATTCAGTTTTTGCTTGTTATCTGCCGTGTCACTGACCTGCTGATGCAAGCAACAGAAAGCAATGGTAAAAGTCAAGGGAGATTCATCAGAATAGTAGTGGAGGAGTTCACAGAATGGCTAGAGGGCCAAGCCTCATATTTGGAAAACAGGAATCAAGGAGCTCAGGAGGAGTCGGAAAAGGGACAGCAGCTAAGCTGATTCAGGGACATGGGTCCGTAATCATCACTGTTTACTTCTGAGAGTTAGTATTCATTCAAATAATATCTTTATCATGTATGTCGTTTCTTTAATCTTGGCAAACTTTCTAAACGCCGCAAACACTCAAACATACACTCAGCATTCATCACCGGCAAATGCTCTGTCAAAAATTTTGTGAAGTTTTATTGCAAATTTATTTTGACAGTATCCCCCAAAATGCTTTTTTATTTTTAAATTCAAATGTTCCCATCAGTACCCTAAGAGACAAGATAGTTATCACTTAAGACGATGAGAATTGTGTTAAGACCATTGATAATTAGACAACTGCTAAGCAAGACTTTCCTTAATCAACTCATAAATATTTCCAAAGTAAGAAACTGAGTGGTAACTAGAACACGAGCAACTCAAACTTCTGCTGAAAAATTAACTTAATAGGTTACATCTTGTCAAAATTATTTTAGAATACCCTGGTGATAATCTCCTGATTTAGGGAGCAAATGTCTTATTAGTTTGGAAATAGGGAACAACACTGAATAGTCCAACATCTAAAGCTAATCAGTTATCACTGGGAAACAATAAATTGACTGAATTCAGGATCAAAAGAAGTGGAAGATTCATAAATTAAGCAATGCAGGTTTAGGGGTATATAAGCTGGCTTCCCTGGTGACTAACAGGGTAAAGAATTTGCCTGCAGTGTAGGAAACCTAGGTTCGATCCCTGGGTCTGGAAGATCCCCTGGAGAAAGGAATGGCTACCCACTCCAGTATTCTTGCTTGGAGTATTCCATGGAGAGAGGAGCCTGATGGTCTACAGTCCATGGGATCACAAAGAGTCGGACATGACTTAGCAACTAACACACAATAGTATGTAACACAAAGGAGATGAGAAGAACTGGATTTTCAGATCTTAAGAAAAACAAGCAAGCAATACAATTCTCTTCTTTATCTGCCAAGAACATACCACCTGAAGTCATAGATGAAAGCTTTATAGGGCCTCTACTGTACAAAAAGATTTCCTGTTACCAGAGAGGAAAGTGAGCTGGTTGAAGCGAAGAGCTGTATTTGGGGATGTCTTGTAAATGTGTGGATAATTACTAAGATTGTCTCAGTTGACTGGAGAAAAGTCAGACAACTCTGAACTCAGAATGGAATTAGTAGAGAATAAATCTTTTCTCCGGCCCTTTCTGCTGTGCCCTTGGACTAGCTTGAACTTGCCCACCAACTTCCAAGCAGGCAAGGAGTGAGCGCACCTACATCTTAGCCATGACAGGGCCCACGGAGAGGTGATGGCTGGGATTAAAGGCCGTTAATTGTTTTCACATGGTTGTAAAACAGATTTATGGCCAGTGTGGGTGCAAAGATTGGAATGCAGCTCCATAAACTAATTTAGATTAATTCTGTGATCCTTAAAATGTCAGGCTCTGGTCTTTCTTCTATCAAATGGTGTTAATCTCCAAGCTTCTTCTGGGTTGATTCATCTGTGCTCAGTATTTACTCACTAAGGATGAATATTTTCATGATTAAAAAAAAACAACTGTTGGTATGTATTTCTTTGGAAACTTTTTTTTTGGTTTAATACAGTCAGAATCCACACTTATTTGCTGTTAACACTAGGGGTCAGGCTAAGAATAGTCCTGTTTTCTATGCTATTATGAGCCATATCGGATTTATAGATACCTAAGATATTGAGATTTCAGTTAGATTAGAATGGTCTTCTAAATTTCCATTACGTATCTTAGATTACTCATTCACACTTTTTCCACAATAAAGACAAACTAAATGAGAAAAATTTCCTACAAACTAAAAAAACTAAAGAAATAAAAATATACTTCTGAGCTTTCTAATGCCAATATGACAAATGAAAGTCTAATAATTTATTTTCAAAGTAAATCTTACAACCAAATGCATCACAGTTAACAGTCCACATTTGTTGCTGTTGCTCAGTCATTAAATTGTGGCCCACTCTGTGACCCCATGGACTGCAGCACTCCAGGCTCCTCTATCTACATTATCTTTTCCTAAATATATCATGGCTATGTACATTTTCCTAACCTTCCCTATTTTCTTTCTCCTTTTCTCTTGTCTGTCCTGTGGAATTATAAGTACTATGATAAAAGCAACAATTTTCCCAACACTCAAAGTAACATTGAAAATCAAACAAATGTAATCATAATGATGGGAAAGTAATAGCATCCACTTTAAGGCTATTTTAATGGATTTTGATATCATTTTGACATTTTGAAGGCTCTAGGTGTTATGCTTGTTTGTTAATTTGCTAAGAATATAGGTGCACTGTAAACATAACCAGTCTTACAACAAGTGTACACAGAAATAGATGCAATGTGACTTTATGTAAAATTGGTGAATTGTTTCACCTTACATAGAAAACCCAAATTAGAGCAAAGAAGGGAATGAAGATGAAGCTAGAGCTCAAAAGATAAGGTCAGCAAACATCAGCTAGTGCTATTGGCTGTAAAAGTAGAACTGGCCTCTAAGAAAATATAAACAGATAAATTTGCATTCCATGAAGAGAAACTGTACTTGGTAGAAAGAAAAAAAACATCATGTGTATATCACTTTCATTCATTTAACTCCTGCGTGTCTGGAAAGTAGCAACTGTCTCTCCGTTTTAGCCAGTATAAGATCATTCCTGTGAACCTAAAATAGGACGCATGCATGCACATTAAGTCACTTCAGTCATGTCTGACTCTTGGCAACCTCATGGACTGTATCCTACCAGGCTCCTCTGCCATGGGATTCTCCAGGCAAGAATACTGGAGTGGGTTGCCATGCCCTCCACAGAGGATCTTCCTGACCCAGGAATTGAACCTGTGTCTCTTATGTCTCCTGCATTGGCAGGTGGATTCTTTAGAACTAGTGATATGCTCCAAGAAACTATTCTTTCTTCAAGGAACCAATGTAATCAACCATCTCCATGTGACAGTTTTACCTGAAGAATGATTTGATTAAAAAGTGAAGACAGGACAGGGAAGATTTTCCTAAATGAGGGTGCTTGGTTGAGACAAATCCTTGTGCTCAAGGAAAAAGGACTGTTTTCCTGCCAGTCATTTCCAGCACTCTTTGTACTGGTCTCCCAGCATGGAGGGGAGGGCAAGCTCTGGCTGCCTGACTTTGGATCAATTGACCTTTTATGGTTTTTTTTATTGTTTCCGCTGCCCTTTAAATTCCACATCAATGTTTTGTTTTCTCCAGGGCATCTTTTCAGGCCTAGGTAAGCAGGATGCCTCTTCATGTACAAAAAAATGATGCCACCTCACAGATGGAGTTTAGAGGTGAAGGGCTAAGAACAGAGCGGATGTCCCCTCCTTCATTCTGATACTGCTGATAGAACAGGGAAAGCTTCTGCGTTCACTTGAATTTTTTGCCAGGAGACCTCTCCTTTGTCTCCTAATGGCAAGGTTACAATAATACCAGAATTAATTTTTTTCTAAGTCAAGAACACATTTCTCAAAACCACTGTCACTTGTATTCATCAACCGTACAATGACCAGCGGAGCACTTTTCTCTTATTCAGGGCCTCTTGATCCTGGGCAACTGCTCCAACAAGGCTTTCTGTCTTCTCACTAAATCTAGACAATTTGGTCCATTCAGCCCTCAGGGAGGACAATCACTGTGCCCTGGCACTTAGAGTGACCTGGAGGGAGAAGCAGATTCTAGCACAAAAAGGACTTTTTTTCTTTCTCTGTATTACACACTTGCATAACAGGATCAGTTTTGAGAAACTTTGGAAAGCTTAAAGTCAGCTTGTTGACATTAATATTTTTTAGCAATATGTACAAATATAAGGCAAGTAAGAAGGCAAGTTAAATATAGCGTTTGCCTGTTCTCTAGCTGATTATAATCTAGAATGAAGGCACTGCTGTGCATAATAAAGTGTAAAACTGCTTTAGCATTATTGAGGATGACTGACATTTTTATAAACGTGTTGTGTATATTTTTATGCATATAAATCTTAATTGTTTGGTTGTCTTTATATATATCTGTGTATGTGTGTGTGTTCATTTAAAATGTCTTGGGAATTACTTATTAACAAAAAGTAAATGTATTGCAGTAGTTTGTAATTTAGGAAGGTCTTACTGTGATCTGTTCAGTGAGGTGAATAATCCTTTCTTAATTATTTATTGTATACTTCTATCAGTATATGGGTTTTGATACCTTTATACAAAATGAGCTACATAAATCCATGGAGTATTTGATGTCAATAAGAGAGGTGAATTAAAAAAAAAGTATAGTTTATTGACTGTTCTCATGTAACAAGCATTCCATCTCATTAACTTTTTACAACAAAGCAAAATGAACGTTCTTTTATGATCCTCCCTACATAGCTAGTGGAACTGAATGAAGGTTGTAGAGGTGAAATCATTCACTCACAGTCACGTACTGATCACTGGGCAGAGCTGGGACTCAAAACAGTGTCCATCTGGCTCATGAAGCTCATGCTTGGAACCCCTGCTCTTCTCTCCTTTGAGGAAAGAGTTTTTCAAAATGCTGATACCAGTTGTTGTTATGCAGAGAAAGACTCTTACCCCTCACCTTCCCTGCCACCCTAGGTGCTCTTATTTAACCCAAAAATGATGCAGCAACCTCTCCACCAACAACATAAAAGGATGACGAAGGCATTTTTGAAAAATGTTTTCTAATTGAAAAAACAGAAATAGACACTTTCTAACACCATACACAAAAATAAACTCAAAATGGATCAAAGATCTAAGCATAAGACCAGAAACTATAAAACTCCTAGAGGGTAACATAGGCAAAACACTCTCCGACATAAACCAAAGCAGGCTCCTCTATGACCCACCTCCCAGAATATTGGAAATAAAAGCATGAATAAACAAATGGGACATAATTAAAATTAAAAGCTTCTGCACAACAAAGGAAACTATAAGCAAGGTGAAAAGACAGCCTTCAGAATGGGAGAAAATAATAGCCAATGAAGCAACGGACAAACAATTAATCTCAAAAATATACAAACAACTCCTGCAGCTCCATTCTAGAAAAATAAACGACCCAATCAAAAAGTGGGCCAAAGAACTTAACAGACATTTCTCCAAAGACGACATAAAAATGGCTAACAAACACATGAAAAGATGCTCAGCATCACTCATTATCAGAGAAATGCAAATCAAAACCACAATGAGGTACCACTTTACACCAGTCAGAATGGCTGCAACCCAAAAATCTACAAGCAATAAATGCTGGAGAGGATGTGGAGAAGGGGAACTCTCTTACACTGTTGGTGGGAATGCAAACTAGTACAGCCACTATGGAAAACAGTGTGGAGATTCCTTAAAAAGCTGCAAATAGACCTGCCATATGACCCAGCAATCCCACTGCTGGGCATACACACCGAGGAAACCAGAATTGAAAGAGACACGTGTACCCCAATGTTCATCGCCGCATTGTTTACAATAGCCAGGACATGGAAGCAACCTAGATGCCTATCAACTGACGAATGGATAAGAAAGCTGTGGTACATATACACAATGGAATATTACTCAGCATTATAAAAAAATTCATTTGAATCAGTTCTACTCAGGTGGATGGAACTGGAGCCTATTATCCAGAGTGAAGTAAGCCAGAAGGAAAAACAACAATACAGTATACTAACGCATATATATGGAATTTAGAAAGATGGTAATGAGAACCCTGCATGCGAGAGAGCAAAAGGAACGCAGATGTATAGAACAGTCTCGTGGACTCTGTGGAAGAGGGCAAGAGTGGGATGATATGGGAGAATGGCATTGAAACATGTTAATTATCATATGTGAAATCAATCGCCAGCCCAGGATTGATGCTCTGGGCTGGTGCACCGAGATGTCCCAGGGAGAGGGAATCGGGAGAGAGGAGGGAGGGGGGTTCTGGAGGGGGAGCATATGTAAACCCATGGTGGTTTCATGTCATTGTATGGCAAAACCAACACAATAAATTAAAAAAATATATAAATAATTGGAAAAAAAAGAAAAAACAGAAATAACTGGGGTAAGGAAAAAGGCAAAAAGTCACCAAAAATATTAGTCAACAGCTCTATTTTTCAGTCCTTGTTTCAAACCTAATTGACTTTTTTTTCCAATAAAAAAATTAATTCTATGTTCATGGATAGGAAGACCCAATATTGTCAAGAAGTTAGTTATTCCCAAGTTAATCTATAGATTCCATGCAACTCCAATCAAAACTCATCACCTTATGTCATGGATATTAAAAAACTTACCCAAAAATTTATATGAAGAAGCAAAGAACCAGAAGAGCCAGTTCAATATCTAAGGAGAAGAACAAAGTTGGAGAGCTGATGCTACTTGACTTCAAGACTTACTCTAAACCCACAGTAATCAAGACAGTGTGGTGTTGGTGAAAGAACTGACAAATAAATCAATGATACAGAAGAGAGAGCCTAGAAATAAAATCACATATATATACAGTCAAAGAACATACAATGGAGCAAAAATAGTCTTTTCACCAAATGGTTTTGGGACATACACATGCAGAAGAAAATGAATCTAGACACAGAACTTATATATGTCTTTTGCAAAAATTCACTCAAAATAAATCGAAGACCTAAATGTAAAACACAGAATTATAAAATACCTAGAAGATAACATAAGCAAAATCCTCCATGACCTTGGGCATGGTGATAACCTTTTAGTTACACCAAAGGCATAATCCATAAGACAAATAATAAGCAGAATTTCATTTAAAAATTTCTGCTTTGTTAAAGACAATGTCTAGAATATGGAAAGACAAGCCAGTTATGTCTGGATTGGCTCATCCTCTAGAAGATTCTCCAGGGAGATTTTGTGTGTGTTAGTCACTCAGTTGTTTCTGACTCTTAGTGAAACCCCATGGACTGTAGCCCCCAGGCTCCTCTGTCCATGGAATTCTCCAGGCTAGAATACTGGAGTGAGTTGCCATTTCCTTCTCTAGGGGATCTTCCTAACCCAGTGATTAAACCCATATCTCCTGCATTGTAGGCAAATTCTTTACCATCTGAGCCACCAGGGAAGATTGAACATTTTCCCACATCTCTTATGTCTCTTGCATTGGCAGGCAGGTTCTTTACCACTAGTGCCACCTGGGAAGCCCAGGAGATCTTGAGAGGGCACTATAACACGAGTTTAAAATGTTAAATTATTTTGCTACAAACTTGATAGTTGAATGACAGTTTTTCATAGTGCAAAATCTTTGAATCACATGTTTTTCATGAAATTGAAAATGGTTTCTATTGTTGTTTAGCTTTTTATGTTGCTTTTAAGAAATCTGACATCAGTCAATTCTGTTGCCCTTCTAAATTATTGATCTTTTTGCCTGTAAGTCCAAAGGCCTTGCCTGTACGTCGTAAAGATTTTTTTAAAAAATCATTAAAGTCTTATAGATTTATTAACGTACATCTTGAAGTTGACCACTGTTAGGGTCTAACCCAATCAGCTCTCTCTCCTTTAAAGGTTTCATATGTCAAAACACACCTCAGTACAGTGAGTGGGTGTTAGTCAATCCAGAGGTTCATTACTCTCTCAGGTAAATGAGAAGTAAGGTGAGTTGTGGGGCTTTGATCTCCAGGCCCAGAGAAATAGGCCAGAGGTCCTGGGCATACATGACAGGCGATTACTTGGGGATTTTGAATAAGACTGATGTGGACAGATTTCTAGCAGTATTCCTAGTGTGGGGGCAGGTATATCATGAAGCTCATGATCTGATGCTCATCCCGGTAGGTTAACAATTAAACCAAGTGTCTTATTTCCTATGAGTGACTTACGGCTTTCAACTTTTTCTCTATAGCAGTCTCAAGAAAAGTTCTCAGGTACCTGTTGGGTGTCTTTCCTTATTTAAAAAGTGTTCTTATTTTATTTCCAGGAATTTTTATATTAAAGAATTAAGTACCAGTTGCTTTATTATTTGTTTTTCATTATTAGACTACATACTATATGATGTTTTTGTATCTACCTCTTTCATTTTAAGCCAGCTACTTCTCATTTTTTTACTTCTTTTTAAAACTTGTTTTCATTCTCTTGTTTACTTGACTATTTTTCTCCAAAGTCTCTTATTAAGTGTTTAAACTTACTCTCCCTGAGCTACTTTATAAGTGAGTCATCGTTGCTGTTATAATTTCCCCCTTGTCTTCAAACTTTTCCTCCTCCTCTTTTTCTTCCTCTTCCTCCTTCTTCATTGAGTTCAATTTTTATTTCCTTTCTTCCTTAATATATATATGAAAGTGAAAGCGTTAGTCATTCAGTCATGTCCGATTCTTTGCAACCCCAGGGACTGTAGCCCACCAGGCTCCTTAGTCCATGGGATTCTCCAGGCAAGAATACAGGAGTGGTTTGCCAATCCCTTCTCCGGGGTTTTATATATATAAAGCAGAATGATATGTATATATGTATGTATCATTCTTCTTGTCCACAAATGTGTGTTTGGGGATATTTAATTCAGTTTCAAATGTTGTATTAGAGTTTTCTACTGTTTTTACCTCGTTTCCTGAGAGAGGATGTTCACCTGGGAGAGAAAATGTCTGATTCCCACTCCGTTTCCCTGCTGTAGCAGTGGAGGGTAGATGTAGATAGCTTAAATCTGCATGGTTTGTAGACAAGGTGCTAGTGAAATGGATTAAGTTTTCTGTTTCAAGAGAAGGAAATTTTTCTGGATTGTTCACTTGGATTGTTTATTTCTTTAATTTGAATTCAGATTGTATGCCCTTGATTTTATTTTTCTTTTTTTTTCTAGTATGATCACATTTCCCCGACCTACTTTTTTCCCCCCTTTACCTTCCAGTCTCCCCCAAGCATCACTCTCTTTCTTATAACCTCATCCTTCAGAAATAATGCCTCTCAATCATGTCACCATGAGCTCCACATACTATTATGTCCTTTCTCTGCTGTCAGTGCTCTGATTTATCAGAAGTGTTTTTCAGTATTTTCACACTTACGGTGGACTTTCTCTTGCTTGAATGGCAGGTATAGGGTCATTTCTTCTCCTTTTCCCTCTTCCTCAGCAGTTTTTCCAAGACTTCCTCAGCAGTTTTTCCAAGACCTCCTCTGCATCTACCTCATCTCTCATCTACAACATTGAGAGATGGCACTGCTGAAAACAGGCATTTCTTTCTGTACTTACAGGTAAGTTGAAGTTTGTAGGGTTGTATGAACTCCAGCAATGTCATTTTCCTGGTTTTATTTGCTATACTGAGCAAGAGATGCTACAAAGAAGTGGCCACTGGGAAGAATGTAGTGTCACAAAGCCAAAGGATAAAAATCCTTCAGGAACAATGATCAGTGTGGTAAGTGCTGCTGGGAGGTTGAGTAAGATGAAGACCGAAAACTAGCCATCAGTTTAGGGTCATCCTTGGTGCCACTGATAGGGAATGGGTACCAAAGACCAACCAGAATGCATTCTATGGAGAAAACTGTGAAAAAGTAGAAACAGTAACAAGTACAGAGCACTTACTGGAGAAGGCCTACTATATAAGATTATATGCATGTGTGGGAGCTGAGGGTGATATGGGGTCGAGTTTTCTTTTCTGTAACTTTTCATTTAAGCAGATACTTACAAAAAAATGCATGTATCTTAAAAATATCTCATGATAAACTTTCAGAAAGAGCAGCCTGCAGATCAAAGAATAGGCTACCACCCCTTCCAGAAACCCTCAGTGCTCCATGAAGTCACTAATTATCTCCCAAAGAATGACCCTTATGCTCATGTGTGACACCACAGTGCTGGCTTCTCTTTTGTGTCTGACTTCCTTTGCTGTGCTTCATGTTTGTGATTGCTATTCACTTTTTTATTAATACTTACTGGTGGTTGTAAGCATTTTCATTCTCATCACCATTTAATTTTCTCTCATCTGAATATACTACAACTTATTTATCATGGTATTGACAGGAATTGCACAATTTTGGACTTTTATACATAGTGCTGCCACGTACTAGTCATAATTTCCTAATCTCTAGTCAAGCATTTTCTTGTATGTGACTTTTGGTGAATATATGTATGTACCTAGGAATGAAATTCTTGGATTATAAAAAACACACATATGAACTAATTATAGCCAAGCAACCGTATACAGTTTTTTTGTTTGTTTGTTTGTTTTCTCAGCACTATATATGAGTTCACTTGCTGGATAATTTTTTCAGCCCTTACATACTTCTTAAAAACTTTCAATTTATAAATTGTGACACAGCTTTTAAATTGCCTTTCATTGAAGGCCAACCAATGAAGGCATGTGTTGGTAGGCAAATTGGATGCTGCCTTTGAGAAGTATCAGTTCAAACATTTTTTGCAGTTTTTCTCTTTGTTTAGCTCTCTTTTCCTCATTGATTTGTAGATACTGTTTCCATTTCTGGATATGAGTGTTTTACTGGTTAGAGGCTCTTTTATGGTATGAGAAATAGTAAAGTATGTTTGAATACCAATAAAAATAATTTAGTGATTCAGGATACAGAAGGAAATTGTGGGAGAGAAATCCTTGAGTGAGCCGTGGGGATAAGATCCACCCAGCAGGAGGAGCTGACCCTTGTGACTCCATGGGACTCAACTTAAACTTTTAGTTAAATGTTACTTTACTATTATAAATGTGATAAATATGTTAACTAAACAAAGTTATCTTTTTACACTGAATCATTTTCCTGGAGAAGGAAATGGCAACCCACTCCAGTATTTTTGCCTAGAAAATTCCATGGACAGAGGAGCCTGGCAGGCTACAGCCCATGGGGTCGCCAAGAGTCAGACATGACTGAGCCCATACACACAAACACACACATCATTTTAACTTTCCAAAAATGGGAAATCTTAATGAAAAACTTAGAACATAGAGTCTTTTTGCACATATATAAAAGAAAAGTATTCTGTGCTGTGTTCACTGGCCTTCTGTTATAAGGACATATGCCACAGTGTCATGGTAATAAATCTGAAATATTATTACTGAATCATTCAATTTTTTTTACCCTTTTTGCTTTTCTTATCTATCTAGTCTTTTGAATAATATTCATCTCACATTACTTTATCTGACTATATTGCCTTCTTCTAAGCTTTTACTTTCATTAAATGGTCTAATGGGTGTCTTCAATTACCCACTTGAAATTGTCTTGGGTTGTTTTTGTTTTGTTTTGTTGTTTTATTTTGCATTTTCTTTTTTTTTTTTTTGCTTGTGGAAGTTCTTTTTCTACATCCAAGGGTTTAATTTCACATAGTTACCCATGTACATATGAAAAAAATTTTCACAAGATAATACTTTATTTGTGATATATTACAGTATATTTTCCTTTTATTCTAGCCTGTTGTTTTCTATCTACTATATATTAAAATAATAGTTACAACCCACAAACTTGATTTTATGACCTTGTCCTTAGCCCTGACTTCTCATGTATTTCAGCAAGTTTTAAGTTCAGAATTTTTAAAATTTCTCTTTTACCTTGTTTATTTTTATTTTATTTTATGTTTTTAATAAAATTTTAATTTTTGCTAAATTTATTTTTAGCTTTTCTTAACTTGACAAGAAATATAAAATAGATAACAAATAAGGACCTACTGTATAGCACAGGGAACTTTATTCAATTCACTGTAATGTGTATACTCAGTCACTCAATTACTGTAACGGTTTATAAAGGAAAATAATCCCCCCAAAAAGTGAATGCATGTATATGTATAATTGATTCACTTTGTTGTAGAGTAGAAACTAATACAACATTGTAAATCAACTATACTCCCATAAATCTTTTTAAAAAGCTAAAAATAAAGAAAAATTATGTTATCAGCAGATATTTAAATAATTCAAACCCCAGTTTGAATATTTCTGTTCCTTCACTTAGTCTTCAATGGATTTCTGGTTCTTTGCAATCCTGTTAGTAGCAAAATACGCAATCAAAGCCTATGGCGTTTACTTGAGCATTCATGAGTCCTGTGACAGGTTGTGCAACGGGTGTTAGCTCAACAGAAGAGAGGAACAAGCTGATAATTCTATTCCAAAAAATTGCCTCCTTTGTGGATTAGTTTAATCAAACATTAAGTTCATGGGAGTTGGAGTTGGAGGTGAATTTCTCTGACACTGCTGCTGCTGCTGCTGCTGCTAAGACACTACTACTTCAGTCGTGTCCAACTCTGAGCGACCCCGCAGACGGCAGCCCACCAGGCTCCCCCGTCCCTGGGATTCTCCAGGCAAGAACACTGGAGTGGGCTGCCATTTCCTTCTCCAATGCGTGAAAGTGAAAAGTGAAAGTGAAGTCGCTCAGTCGTGCCTGACTCCACAACACCATGGATGCAGCCTACCAGGCTCCTAGGTCCATGGGATTTTCCAGGCAAGAGTACTGGAGTGGGGTGCCATTGCCTTCTCCCTGACATTGCTATATGCTATTAATAATTAAGGAGAGGCTAACTAGGGCCAAGAATTTTCATTATATAATTTTGGAATAAAGAGAGTCTCTTCTTTGTGGGCTCACCTAACAAACAAATATCCCCCTCCAAAAGTCAACATGACTTTGTTTCATATTTCAGAGCAAAAAGAATTCTTGCCTCATCTCTTATTTTAACCCTCAGCTGTCAAAAGAAAAGTAGAATTCTTAATAGATATGCTTGTGACTTCAGAAAGAACAATTTTTTTATAAGACTTTTCTGTCTTTGAAAAGTTAGGTGGAAAACTTGCAGCACAGAGGTCTCACTGACCTAGCATTGATAACATGATTTTATCATCTCAATCTGTGTCCTACTCTAAGAGGAATATCTTTCCTTCAGTCAGTTCTGCCCAGCTTCCTCCCTCATTACAGGATGATGTTTTCTACTCTCCCTCACACTGTAATTGTCCCTCCAAAAATCCCCTTTCTTCTGCAGGATTATGGGTCCTTACAATCATTTGTGGGCTTTCCTAGTGACTCAGATGGTGAAGAGTCTGGCTGCAATGAAGGACACCAGGATTTGAGCCCTGGGTCAGGAAGATCCCCTGGAGAAGGGAACAGCAATCCACTCCAGTATTCTTGCCATGGAAAATTCCATGGACAGAGGAGCCTGATGAATTACAGTCCATGGGATCATTTGTATTGTTCATTATAGATCAGGTTTAGTCATTCCAACTCTTGTGACCCAATGGACTGTATATAAATTTTCATTATAGTCATTTGTATTGTTCATTATCCACATTCCCTAAATGTGAGAGTTGTCTATAGTAATTCTTCTCAGCTAACTTCTCAGTTTACCACGAACCTCCACATAAAACCGAGTCTAGAGAACAAGATGGCAGAGGAGTAGGTGGACGTGGAGGACATCAGGAATACACCTTCAGACACAGAAGTGAATGCAGAACACCAGCTGAGAGTGGACAGTAGGACCTGATCAATGGAAAAGAATATATAGAATCATGCAAAATTCAGTAAGATGAAGGGACTAGGGGGAAAAACAGGAAAGTTAGTAGGACTGGACCTGCCCTCTGCCAGTGGGGGAACTGAAGCAGGGGTCTCATCCCCACATTGGGACAATTGTCTGAGTCAAGGAAAAACATCTAAGGCTGAGAGTGAAACAGCAGATCTGTGGCAGAATAAATAGAATGAGAATCAGACAGTCCTGGCCTCAGCCATACATACCCCGGACAGGGACACAAGTCCCCTGGAAAGTGCAGCGGCTGAGAGCTGGAGTTTAGGGACTGTGAAGCAATCTCAGGGCGAGGGCTGCTGTTGACTACGGAGAGACAGATCAAGGGGATGTGAGGGAGGAGACTGTGGTTGTAAATGCCTGTGGAGGAAAGCCCGGCAGCCATGGAAGCAAGGCGATACTGTTGCAGCCTCAGGAGCCTCAGGAGCAAACCCCAGTGGATGACCCACATGCAGAGGTGGAAATAAAACCACAAATGAAACCCAGGGGCAGTGTGGCTAAGGGAGAAGACCCAAAATCTTCCCACCAGCTGTAGAAACTGCAGATTAAATCCACGTGATCACCTAGGCAGACTGTGTCTATGGAATATATAAAAGATCATTGAGAGCTCCCACAAAACAAAACTAGTTCTGATAGCTGTGGACATTGGAGGCAAGAACAGAGGAGTAAGAGCAGATTAGAATCTGAGCTGCCCCCATAGCACGTCCAGAGATCAGCACAGTGTTGGAGGGCATCCTAGGAAGGTGAGGTGGACTGTGACTCCCAGCAAGGGAAAGGACTCTGACAGCAGTGACTCAAGAAGAACATTTATTACTCTTATGTTTTGACTTGTTCTGTAGATTCTTTTAGATTTTTTTCTTTTTCCTGTTCTTCCCCCTCTGTTGTAGTTGTTGATTTTATTGGCACTATGAAATCCAGTTAAGCTTTTGAGCTTTTATTTTTTTCTCAATCACAGTTTTTATACTTGTTATAAACCTCTGCCTCTACATTGGGCTTTTGCAGTTCTGTGAAGTTTTCCTCTGTTTTTTCTTTTCTCCTCTTTTAATTGTTAATTTTTAAACCTATTACTATTTTTTCTGCATTTATTCCTTTCTTTGCTTTTTCCTACTGTTCTTTTCTCCTTGCAGTCAATCTTTAATGAATATAATCTTCTTTACCTATCTCTATTTAACTTTGCATATCTATTCTTTCTTTCTTTTCATCTTAACATATTCTTTGGTTTTTATTTCCTTGCTTAATTCCCCAATTGGCACCTTGCTTTAGTTTTCTTTTCCAGTTTGTGCTTTAGTTAGTTTTGTTCTGGTAAATATCATTTTTGATTTCCTCTATTCACCAGCTCAATCTACTATATTTTATTTTTGTTGGACTGGTTTGAATTTGGTTATGGTGTATGTGTGTATATGTCTACTCAGTCACACTTTTTATTGTTGCTATAAACCTGTGCTTCTACATTAGGCTTTTGCAGTTCTGTGGAGTTTTCCTTTTATCTTTCTTCTTCCATTTTTTTTCTTTTCTCTTTATTATAATTTTAATTTTTAATTTTTTAAGCCTATTATATTTTTTCTACTTTCATTTCTTTGTTTGCCATTCCTACTGTTCTTTTTCCCTTGAAGTTAATCTTTAGTGTATATAAATCTTCTTCATCTACCTCCATTTAATCTTAAGTATCTATTCTTTCTTTCCTTTCCTCTCAACATTTTTGTTAGTTTTATTTTCATTGCTTTAGTCCCCAATTGGAACCTTATTTTAGTTTTCTTTTCTAGTTTGTGCTTTAGTTAGTTTTGTTCTGGTAGGTATAATTTTTGGTTTCCTTTATTTGCTGGGTCAATCTATTGTACTTTGTTTTTGCTGGACTGTTTTGATTTTGCTCCTGGCTATATATGTATATGTGTATATTCAGTCACACTTTTACTGTTGTTATAAACCTCTGCTTCTACATTGGGCTTTGCAGTTCTGTGGAATTTCCCTTTTTTTCTTTTTTCTTCCTTCTTCCATTTTTTTTCTTCTTTTCTCTTTTTCATAATTTTAATTTTTAAGTTTTTTGAACCTATTATTTTTTTTCAACATTCATTCCTTTCTTTGCCCCATTCCATTTCCCTTGCAGTTGATCTTTAATGTATATAAATCTTCTTCATCTACCTCTATTTAACACTGCATATCTATTCTTCCTTTCTTTTCCTCTCAATATATTTGTTAGTATTGTTTTCATTGCCTTATTCCCCACTTGGCACTGTGCTTTAGTTTTGTTTTCCACTTTGTGCTTTAGTTAGTTTTGTTCTTAACTGGTAAATATAATTTTTGATTTCCTTTGTTCACCAGCTCAATCTATTGCACTTTATTTTTGTTGGGCTGTTTTGACTTTGCTCATGGGTGTATATATATGTGTGTATATTCCATTATTTTAATTATTATTTGCCTGATTTTGTAATTGTCATTAGTTTGAGGATCATCTTTGGTTTCTCATTTTTGGATATTGGTTTTGATCTCACTTAATGTCATTAAAAATCATTTTTGGAATCTTCATTCCTGATCAGAGGTCAAAACCTGAGCCCTTGGGGTGGGGGCACTGATTCCAAGACCCTAGACTAAGAACTAGGCTCTGAGAACTCACACAAAGGAAACCACTTGAATACAAGATCCAGCATCACCCAATCACCAATAGGACCCTGTGCAGGATGCCTCATCTAAACAACTAAAAAACAAAACTACAGACCCAGCCATCAGCAGGCAGAATTGCCCCTCACTCAGTCTTGCCCATCAGAGGAAAAAAACAAATAAACAAGCAACAACTCAGCATAAATTTCACCCTATACAAAGCTTACACAAACCACTGGTCCAAACTTAGGAGGGCAGAAATCAAAAGGAAGAAACAATTCAACCTTGAAGCCTGAGGAAAGGAGATCTCAACACAGTAAGTTAAAGAAAAGAATGAAAGTCAGAGAAATGCTACACAAATGAAGGTACAAACTAGAAACAGAAGTTCATATAAATGAAGAAGAAATAGGCAAACTATCACTTAGAATAATGATAGAAAAGATGATTTTAAAAAAACCTTCAAAATAAAATGGAGCAAATGCAAGAATCAATTAACAAAGACGTAGAGATCTCTTCAAGAAAATTAGAGATACCAAAGGAACATTTCATGCAAAGATGGGCTCGATAAAGGAGAGAAATAGTATGGACCTAACAGAAGCAGAAGATATTAAGAAGAGGTGGCAAGAAAACACAGAAGAACTGTACAAAAAAGATCTTCATGACCCAGATAATCACAATAGTGTGATCACTCACCTATAGCCAGACATCCTGGAATGTGAAGTCAAGTGGGCTTTAGGAAGCATCACTATGAACAAGGCTAGTGGAGGTGATGGAATTCCAGTTGAACTATTTCAAATCCAAAAAGATGATGCTGTGAAAGTTCTGCATTTAATATGTCAGCGAATTTGGAAAACTCAGCAGTGGCCATGGGACAGGAAAAGGTCAGTTTTCATTCCAATCTTTAAGTAAGGAAATGCCAAAGAATGCTCAAACTACCGCACAATTGTACTCATCTCACACGCTAGTAAAGTGATGCTCAAAATTCTCCAAGCCAGCCTTCAGCAATATGTGAACTGTGAACGTCCACATGTTCAAGCTAGTTTTAGAAAAGCAGAGGGAGCAGAGATCAAATTGCCAACATCTGCTGGATCATCTAAAAAGCAAGAGAGTTCCAGAAAAAGCATCTATTTCTGCTTTATTGACTATGCCAAAGCCTTTGACAGTGTGGATCACAACAAACTGTAGAAAATTCTTCAAAAGATGTGAATACAAGATCACTTGACCTGCCTCTTGAGAAACCTGTATGCAGGTCAGGAAGCAACAGTTAGAACTGGACATGGAACAACAGACTGTCTCTAAATAGGAAAAGGAGTACTTCAAGGCTGTATATTGTCACCCTGCTTGTTTAACTTACATGCAGAGTACATCATGAGAAACGCTGGGCTGGAAGAAGCACATGCTGGAATCAAGATTGCCAGGAGAGATATAAATAACCTCAGGTATGCAGATGACACCACCCTTATGTTTGAAAGTGAAGAGGAACTTAAAAGCCTCTTGATGAAAGTGAAAGAGGAGAGTGAAAAAGTTGGCTTAAAGCTCAACATTCAGAAAACTAAGACCATGGCATCTGGTCCCCTTATATCATGGCAAATTGATGGGGGAAACAGTGGAAACAGTGGCTGACTTTATTTTGGGGGACTCCAAAATCACTGCAGATGGTGATTGCAGCCATGAAATTAAAATACACTCCTTGGAAGAAAAGTTATGACCAACCTAAGCAGAATACTGAAAAGCGGTGAGATTACTTTGTCAACAAAGGTCCATTGTAGTCAAGGCTATGGTTTTCCCAGTAGTCATGTATGTATGTGAGAGTTGGACGGTGAAGAAAGCTGAGTGCCGAAGAATTGATGCTTTTGAACTGTGGTGTTGGAGAAGACTCTTGAGAGTTCCTTGGACTGCAAAGAGATCCAACAAGTCCATCCTAAAGGAGATCAGTCCTGGGTGTTCATTGGAAGGACTGATGTTGAAGCTGAAACTCAAATACTTTGGCCACCATATGGGAAGAGCTGACTAATTTGAAAAGACCCTGATGTTGGGAAAGATTGAAGGAGGGAGGAAAAGGGGACGACAGAGGATGAGATGGTTGGATGGCAAATGGACATGAATTTGGGCAAACTCTGTGAGTTGGTGATGGACAGGGAGGCCTGGCATGCTGCAGTTCATGGGGTCGCAAAGATTCAGACATGACTGAGTGACTGAATTTAACTGAGAAGAATTAAAGAATAAAGATACAGAGACAAACATCACAATTACTGAAATTAAAAATATTCTAGAAGGAATCAATAGGAGAGTATTTGAAACAGGAGAATGAATCAGTGAGCTGGAAGATAAAATGTTGGAAATAACTTCTGAAGAGCAGAATAAAGTAAATGAAAAGAACTGAGAATAGTGTCAGAGACCTCTGGGACAATATCAAATGCACCAACATTCTAATCATATGGGTCCCAGAAGAAGAATAGAAAAAGAAAGGGTATGAGAAAATTTTTGAAGAGAGTATAGTTGAAAATTTCCCCAATATGGAAAAGAAAATGTCAACCAGGTCCAAGAGGCACAAGGAGTTCCATACAGGATAAACCCAAGGAGAAACACACCAAAACACATACTAATCAAACTAACAAAGACTAAACACAAATAAAGAATATTAAAAGCAGTGAGGGAGAAGCAACAAGTAACACACAAGGGAAACCCCATATGCTTATCAGCTAATCTTTAAGCAGAAACTCTGCAGGCCATAAGGGATTGGCAGGATATATTTAAAGTACTGAAAGGGAAAAATCTCCAACCAAGATTATTGTACCTGGCAAGTATCTCATTCAAAGCTGATGGAGAAATCAAAAGCTTTTCAGGCAAACAAAAGTTAAGGGAATTCAGTACCACCAAACCAGCTTTACAACAAATGTTAAAGGGACTTACATAGTCAAGAAATGAGAGGAAAAAACGATCTACAAAATCAACCCCAAACACTTAAGAAAATGGCAATAGGAACATATATATCAATAATTACTTTAAATGTTAATGGATTAAATGCTCCAACCAAAAAAAAAGACCCATTAATTTGCTGTCAACAAGAAACCCACTTCAACCCTAAAGACACATACCGACTGAAAGTGAGAGGATGGAAAAATATATTCCATGCAAATGGGAAACAAAAGAAAGCTGAAGTAACAATCCTCATATCAGAAAAAATGGATCTTCAAATAAAGAATATTATAAGAGATAAGGAAGGACACTACATAACGATGAAGGGATAATCCAAGAGGAAGACATAACAATTGTAAATATCTATGCACCCAGCATAGGAGCACCTCAATACATAAGACAAACATTACCAGACATAAAAGGAGAAATTAAAAGTAACACAATAATAGTAGGAGATTTTAACACTCTACTCACACAAATGAACCGGTCATCAAAACAGAAAATTAATAAGGAAACACGTCTTAAATGAAACATTCAATGACATGTTATACAAATGCAGAAGAACACACCTTCTTCTCAAGTACACATGGAACATTCTCCAGGATAGACCACATCTTCAGTTACAAATCAAACCTCAGTCAATTTAAGAAAATTGAAATCTTATCAAGCATCTTCTCTGACCACAACACTAAGAGACTAGATATCAATTACAAGAAAAAAACTGTAAGAAACACAAACACATGGAGATTAAACAACATGTTTCTAAATAACAAACAAGTTACTGAAGGAATCAAAAGGGAAGTCAAAAGATTCTTAGAAACAAATGACAATGAAAATGCAACTCAAAACCTATGGATGTAGCAAAAGCACTCCTAAGAGGGAAGTTTATAGCAATACAATCCTACCTCAAGAAACAAGAAAAACATCAAATATACAACCTAACTTTACACCAAAAACAACTGGAAAAGGAAAAACAAAAGAACCCAAAAATTAGTAGAAGGAAAGCAATCATTTATAAAGATCCAAGCAAAAATAAATGAAAAAGAAATGAAAGAAACAACAGTAAAAATTAATGAAACTAAAAGCTGTTTCTTTGAGAAGATAAAAAAATTGACAAATCTTTTGCCAGACACATCAAGAAAAAAAGAGAGAAGAATCAAATCAACAAAATTAGAAATGAAAAAAGAGAGCTTACAACAGACAATGCAGAAATACAAAGGATTATCAGGGATTATTTTGAACAACTGTATGGCAATAAAATGGATAACCTTGAAGAAATGGACAGATTCTTAGAAAAGTTCAATCTTCCAAGGCTGAACCAGGAAGAAATAGAAATTATGAACAACCCAGTTATGAGCACTGAAATTGAAGCTGTGATTTAAAAAAAATCTCCCCCCAAACAAAAGCCCAGGATTAGATGGCTTCAGAGGAGAATTCTATCAAACATTTAGAAAAGAGCTAATGCCTATCCTTCTAAAGCTTTTTCAAAATATTGCGGAGGAAGGAACACTTCCAAACTCATTCTACGGGGTCACCATCACCTTGATACCAAAATCAGACAAAGACAACACAAAAACAGAAAACTACAGGACAATATCACTGATGAACATAGATGCAAAAATCCTCAACAAAATTTTAGCAGACAGAATTCAGCAACACATCATAAAGCTCATACACTATGATCAAGCTGGGTTTATTCCAGCAACACAAGGATTCTCCAATATATGCAAATCAACCAATGTGCTACACCATATTAACAAACTGAAAGATAACAATCATATGATCATCTCAATAGATGCAGAAAAAGCCTTTGACAAAATTCAACACCTTTTTATGATTACAACTCTTCAAAAAATGGGCATAGAAGGAACCTACCTCAACTTAGTAGAGGCCATATATGATAAGCCTACAGCAGACATTATTCTCAATAGTGAAAAACTGAAAGCATTCCCCCTAAGATCAGGAAGAAGACAAGGGTGTCCATTTCCACTGCTGTTAATCAACATAGTTTTGGAAGTCTTAGCTAAAGCAATCAGAGAAGAAAAATAAATAAAAGGAATCCAGATCCAAAAAGAAGATGTAAAGCGATCACTGTTTGCAGATGACATGATACTGTACATAGAAAACTCTAAAGATAGTATCACAAAATTATTAGAGCTAATCCATGAATTTGGCAAAGTCACAGGATGCAAAATCAATGCACAGAAATCCCTTGTATTTCTATATGCTAACAATGAAAAATCAGAAAGAGAAATTAAGAAATCAATCCCATTCACCATTGCAACAAAAAGAATTAAATATCTACGAATAAACTTACCTAAGGAGACAAAAGAACTGTACACAGAAAATTATGAGACACAAAAGAAATCAAAGATGACAGATGGAGCGATATTCCATGTTCCTGGGTAGGAAGAATCAATATTGTGAAAATGACTATACTACCAAATGTAATCTATAGATTCAATGTGATCCCTATCAAAATACCAATGGCATTTTTCACAGAACTAGAACAAAAAATTTCACAATTCATATGGAAACACAAAAGACCCTGAATAGCCAAAGCCATGTTGAGAAGGAAGAATGGAGTTGGAGGAATCAACCTTCTGACTTTAGATTATACTACAAAACTACAGTCATCAAGACAATATGGTACTGGCACAAAAACAGAAATATAGACCAAATGGAACAAGATATAAAGCCCAGAAATAAACCCATGCACCCATGGATACCTTATTTTTGACAAAGGAAGCAACAATATACAATGGGGCAAAGACAGCTTCTTCAGTACATGGTTCTAGGAAAACTGGATGGCCACATGAAAAAGAATGAAATTAGAACACTTCCTAAGACCATACACAAAGATAAACTCAAAATGGATTAAAGATCTAAATGTAAGACCAGAAACTATATAAAAGCTCTTAAGGGGAAAGCGTAGGCAGAACACTTGACATAAACCAAAGCAAAAGTAAATAAGTGGGACCTGATTAAGCTTAAAAGCTTTTGCACAGCAAAGGAAACTATAAGCAAGGTGAAAAGACAGCCCTCAGAATAGGAGAAAATAATAGCAAATGAAACAACTGGCAAAGGATTCATTTCCAAAATATACTAGTGGCTCATACAACTCAATGCTAGAAAAACAAACAACCCAATCAAAATGTGGGAAAAATATCTAACCAGACATTTCTCCAAAGAAGACATCCAGTCTTCTACGACTAACAAACACATGAAAAGATGCTCACCATCGCTCATTATTAGAGCAATGCAAATTATTAGAGAAATGCAAATCAAAACTACTATAATGAGATATTACCTCATACCATTCAAAATAGCCATCATCAAAAATTAGAGAATTTTTGAGAAATGCAAATCAAAACTACAATGAGATATCACTTCACACCATTCAGAATAGCCATCATCAAAAATACTGCAAACAATAAATGCTGGAGAGGGTGTGGAGAAAAGGGAACACTTTTGCACTGTTGGTGGGAATGTAAACTGATACAGCCACTATGGAAGACAGTATGCAGATTTCTTTAAAAACAAGGAATAAAACCACCATATGACCCAGCAATCCCACTCCTAGGCATATACCCTGAGGAAACCAAAACTGAAAGAGACACATGTATGCTATTGTTTATTGCAGCACTATTTACAACAGGTAGAACATGGAAGCAACCTAGATGTCCATCAACAGATGAATGGATCAAGAAGTTGTGGTACATATACACAATGGAATATTACTCAACCATAAAAAGGAATGCATTTGAGTCAGGTCTGAAGAGGTGGATGAACATAGAACCTATTATACAGACTGAAGTGAGTCAGAAAGAGAAAGATAAATATCATATTCTAACACATATATATGGAATCTAGAAGAATGGTACTGAAGAGCTCATTTACACGGTAGCAATGGAGAAACAGACATAGAGAATAGACTTACGGACATGGGGAGAGGGGAGGAGAGAGTAAGATGTATGGAAAGAGTAACATGGGAACTTACATTACCATATGTAAAATAGATAGCCAATGGGAATTTGCTGTATGGGTCAGGAAACTCAAACAGGGGCTCTGTATCAACCTGGAGGGGTGGAGTGGGGAGGGAGATGGGCAGGAGGTTCAAAAGGGAGGGGATATATGTACAGCTATGGCTGATTCATGTTGAGTTTTGACAGAAAACAACAAAATTCTGTAATACAATTATCCTTCAATAGAAAGATAAATAAACAACAACAACAACAACAACAAAAAACTGAGTCCAGAAGCTGGAAGTCTTTTCCAGATCTGAAACTTAATACCAGATCTTATAGTTAGTTACTCGCTACTGTGGCCAGAAAGCAATTGATGTTTTTCCAGGGAAATTAAAATGTTTTGTTCTCATGAGGCTGAATTAAACCAATTAAAGAACTGGTTAAACATGAGACACATTAATCTGCTTCAGGCCAGCCATATCCAGTAAATGGTGATGTCTACTAAGTCACAGTTACATACTTTCACTCTCCAAATGTCTCTAAAGCACAGGATAGGTCATTTTTATACTAGAAAGACTCCCATACTATACTTTCTAGTGATTAATATGATAATTACAAGAGTTTATATCCTTCATCTTTCCTCTTTAATATCTTCTTTCCTTAGATGCTTAGATTTGAAAAACATAAATCCCCATTCTTTAGAATTTTTGGCTCTTCTAAGGAACAAAAGGTAGGGGTGTGGCAGATTATCACCTGCCTCACAGGCTCAGGTAAACATTTTATATTTTCCCCATTTTGATTCTGACACTCAGAAGGAGAGATGGCATTTTTTTCCTTTTGTAATCCTCCTGCCAAAATTGTCTAGTATCTTGATTTTACAAAGAAACCTCTGTCCGTGGTATCATCTTTATCCTGACAACTGGCATAATTATTTTCCAAGATGAGAGCACCGCACTTGGCAAGGGCATAATCAAAGACTTATTAGTGAGTCTAGACTTGGAAGGCTGCTTCCATGGGTTGCTCATTGTCTGATGGCTTGTGACTCCAGGGGAAACATAGGGAACAAAGATACTGCTTGAGTTTTAGCAATGATGTCAAAAAAAAAAAATCATCACTCAAAATCTAAAACAGAATAGTGAGCTTGTTGCTTATTAGACAAAGAAAAACTGCATTTGCAAAATGCAATCTCTAAATAAATCAACTGCTGATCTCATATAAGATTTGTAGAAGCTTGGGACTGAATCCTGGATTGATGATGTATAGAAGAGGACATTTTAGGGAGACATTGATCTCTAGCTGAGAAGGGTTGGTTATTGGAGCGTAGCTATGGCTAATATTTTCAGGAGTAGGGGGCTGTCAGAAAATGCCTGGCTTACAGAAGTGTGATTGCTGGTTCAGAGTCTTCACTGATCAACTGGGATTTTTTTTTCAATGCCAGGTATGAGTTACTTGTTACTATGGCCAAAGAAGAATCGGTCTGTTTCAAGGGAAATGAAAAGGTTCTTATCCTTGGTGAACATTTTTATACACTCTTTGTACTTACGTTATGCTTGCCAATGTTTAATCTACTTGACTCTATTTAGACTCATTGAGGGATCTTATAAAATTTTAACCCCATTTTCCATAGCACCCTGCATAGTTTTTGCTGGGTTGAGAGATACTCCATGACCAAAGTCTTCAGGAATGTAGTAGTAATGCCTCCAGAGAAATGAGGCAGAGCATCTTTTCAATGAGTTCAAAGACACATGAATGGAGAAATTTTTAAAAGTTCAAACAGAGATAGCTATAGTTGTATCAGTTCACAAGTTCCCTAGTATAAAAGGAAAGATAAACCTGTACTAGAAGCCAAACCTAAAGACGTTTTTTTATAGGCAACACTGCTTTTCTGGCTCTTCAAACTCCCTCCATCTATGTCTCACTTGCAAGTCCAAGTCTGGCTCGGCTTCTCCTGTTTCTCTGCCCCACCTCCTCAGCCCAGCCATGCTTCAGCACAGCTGAGATCTAAAACCTAGTTGAAATGTAATTTTTCTCCAGAACATAGAGTTCTCTTTTCCTTTCCACTGGTCACACAACGTTGAGCACTGTGCACTCATACTTGTGGCCCGTAAGTCACACACACCTTATCCATCCACTGATGCTAATTTAAAAGATCAGGAATATACAACATGAGACAGGATTAGGGCAGCACAATAGATACTCACCTTAAATGTGGGAATATTCTAGGCACATAGCTGATTCAAAGCCACTCTGCGACTGGACACTTAGGTGTTGCCAGTTTCTTGGTTATGGCTCTTTTCTAATTCCTGGAAAATTGTCTCACTGGTATTTGGATCCACTGTTCATGGGCCTTCCTGGTAACTCAAAAAGGAAAGAATGTGCCTGTAATGCAGGACATCTGGGTTTGATCCCTGGGTGGGGAAGATTCCCCTGGAGAAGGAAATGACAACCCATTCTGGTATTTTTGCCTGGGAAATCCCACGGACAGAGGAGACTGATGATATTGTCTATGGGGCCGCAAAGAGTCAGACACTTTCACATTTCACTTTTTCATGAATTTGAGTCATTGCTCCTTTTCCATAAAAAAAAAAAAATGCCAGGTTTGCAGCTGTGTTGTCATCTCAGCCAACTTCCTGTCCATAAACTATTAAGACACCAAATATCAAAGTTACCCTTTTTCTTTTTTTTTTTCATTTTTTACTGTCCGTGTCCATTTTAATTAACAGTCTTTAAGCCAGCACAAATCTCCTGAAGTTTTGTAGTTGTCTAATACATCGGAATTATATTTCACTTCACTAGATCAAAGCCATACTCATATTACTCCCTTAGGCAACCAATTACCTAACTTGGGCAATTTGTAAGTCTTAGAAAAAAATTTTTAATTCCTAAAATTCTTAAAAATACTATTTCCTAACAAAGAGGACCTATAAGGCATTCCCTTACATCTTTATAAAGTATTTAAAAAAAGGGTCATACAGCCTTATCCTGACTTCAACCTTCCCCAGAGACCTACTCTTACTCGCTGGGGTTTGACTTATGCCCTATGGCCATTTCTGACTTTGAGAATCTCTTCCTGGCTAGAAAGACTGTCCTGGGTACTTCATATGTTCCCTAAATTCTGCTTGAAAACTGATCAACTTCCACTTATCTTTTTAAATTTTATGATAGGCAAGACTATTTTATCATAGCTGGGATAGTTGATATTTCAGAGTTCTGCCTGGAAATCCCCTTAGTTCCTTAATTAGCTACACTTCTTATCTTCTTCATTCCTGCAGCTCTTAAGTGTTACTAAGCTTTCCGGTCCTAAGTAACTAGAATTCCCTTTTCTCATCACTGTGTCTCTTTTAGATTGTAAGATAAATGAAAACAGAACCTCATCTTTTCTATTGCTATTAATATCATATGCCAGTAGCTAGCACAGTGTCTGAAACATAATTGCTTAATAAATAAATAGAAACAAGAATGCCATCAAAGTTAAATGAAAATTAAGGGTTAACAACATACTTGTAAATAGGAAAAAAAAATGTCAAAAACATTAATGAAATTACAAATGATACTCATACTCATAGCAAGTACCAAAGACTTTAAAAATGCCCAGAAGTTCTTTGTAGTGTTTCTACATAAATGTCCTTCCATCTCCTTCAATTTGAATATCCAAGATGAAGAAATGGAATCAAAGCACCTATTTCCCATTCATTCATTTTTTATTGTTAATATTAAAGCAGCATAACCATAGGGGGCTAAATATATTTTGGAGGCTAAACAGGCAAACAAATATGTCGATGTTGTCCATCAAGAAAAATGCATTCTCATTTCCCAAAGCATAAAAATTTGAGGTGCAACCAAGCTAAATGGAGAACTACCTAAATAACCTATGAGTATAGAAAAATGAATAGGCTACATGCCATTTAAAAATGGCATGGTACAATTTTTGAGAGCCATTTATGTCTTTAGTTTCTTTTATAATATGAATGCCAGGACAGCATTTTGGAGGGTTTCTACCCTCTCTACTGTTTACTAAATGTAGACAGCAAATAAATATATTTTTGGAAGGGTTTCTCTATTCTCACTGCATGAGTTTTAAGGGTTACATTAAAAACTGTAGTTTTCCCTCCCAAGATTGTAGTAACACTGCCATATTTGCAATCAGTCAAACTCGGTAAATATCTTCTAAGTGCGCAGTGCTGGTTTAGTACACAGTAAGTGCTTATCACTGTCTCTAGAATACTTTATGTTTGCTTTCTTCCCATACTGATAAGATATAATTTTTCTCAACACAGATCATTGATTTTAAAGCATGAATTATAGAATGTCAGCCCTGTAAAGGACCTTGAGAAGTTATCTATTCCATATCCTTGCCTTCATATGGGTCCACCTTAGCCCACACTGGATAATGTTCATTGATTCCATATTTAAGGACCTTTGAAGGAAGAGGGTCTTTCAATTTTCTTCTGTAGCACATTTCAGTGTTTAATAACCCATAAGGCTCTCAGGAAATTATTCCTTATATCCATCCTAAATTACCAATGGCACATGGATTTAGAGTCCAGTCTTAAGTAACTGGAATAAATTACCTATGCTATGGAAACAGACATTCACTCTGAATTTGAAAAAGTGTTGTCTGTGTGAAATAAACTGAAAATATTACTTCTCAGGGATGGAGTAAGTGAATTTCAATCAGGTGCCCCCAACTCCACAAAGCACTCGTGCTGCAGGAAGCCGGGTGATTGTCATCAAGTAGTCTTGGCAAAGCCCTTCAGGACATTTCTGAGTAGTATAAGTCCCAAGGCCAGAACTGAACACAAAAGATGAACCATGACAAGGAGTCAGACAAATTGTGGTTAAGCTGTATGGGTGACAGGTTATGTACACAGACAGACTTTCCAAGCTGATCTCAGCAAACACACTGCATCTGAGCAGATGATGACAGGATGAGCTTAAGTTCCCGTGTGTGTCAGTGTCTTTTGGATAGAAAGAGTTGCCTAGATGGCAGGGACCCTGGAGAAACTGAGTTCATGTCAATTTCTAAGGCAGCAGACTGACCAGCCCAGTTCACACCACTGCAGTAACTGAGAAGTAGCAGCTTGTAGACAGGGCTTTCCCTGGAGGGAGGCATCCTTCCAGTAACAGTCAACGCTTGGAGAAGCTTAATCTCTGCTAGGAAATGTGCTGAATTTTTATTTTCATTAAATCTTTGAATTATTATAACAATATTATGGGACTTTCTTGTGGAAGTGGCTCAAATGGTAAAGAATCCACCTGCGGTGTGGAAGACCTGGGTTTGATCCCTGGGTTGGGAAGATTCCCCTGGAGGAGGGCATGCAACCTACTCTAGTATTCTTGGCTGGAGAATCCCCATGGACAGAGGAGCCCGGCAGGCTACAGTCAATGTGGTCGCAAAGAGTCGGACACAACTGAGTGACTATGAGCAGCACAGCACAACAATGTTATGAGAGGTGTGACTGTGTGCTCAGTCATTCGGTATATTTGTGTCTCCTGCAGGAGCAGGCAGATTCTTTACCACTGGTGCTACCTGGGAATGAGATAGGTGCAATTAGTTTCCTTATTTTACCAATAAGGAAATTGAAGAACAAAGAGATTAAGTAAACTTGCTCCAGCTATTAAGTGCCAGAATTGGAATTTAAAATTATGCAGTCATATTCCCTGGTGTCTCAGATGATAAAGAATCTGCCTGCAATGCAGGAGACCTGGGTTTGATCCTTGGATCAGGAAGTTCCCCTGGAGTAGGGCATGGCCACTCACTCTAATATTCTTGCCTGGAGAATTTCAAGGCCAGAGGAGCCTGGCAGACTACAGTCCACGGGTTCACAAAGAATTGGACATCACTGAGTGACTAACACACACACTGTCGTATTCCAGAACCCACTCTCTTAACTACTATATTTCACCGCCTCTCACACTAAATTAGAATAGGGAGCAATTTTTTGATGAAAGTCCTAATTAATATCCACTCACATCACTGACCTTGGGCCAGCTGGGCAGGGTGGGGACAAATCAGTTCATTTCATTTATAAGTATACCATCAGTGCTGATCAAATTCAATGGAAAATATATAACAACAGGAATCTCTGAGTCATTTTTTAATCTCATAAATATCAAGTAGTAATGTCTTGTATTAGCTTTGTACATATGACATCTCAATTTTCACAAACAGGCCGGCATCAAATAGGAATTAATATACTTGTTTTAAAGGTGAAAAATAAAAGCTAAGTTCTAGGGACATTATTTCTAAAAAGGAGAAGTTCATCATGTTCTCTTTCAATTATGCCATGTTGAAATTAACATGTTGAAAAAAACTGAGCGTATATGGAATTTCCTATGTCTGAGGTAAATCACCTTGAATATAACTACAAAAGCCAGTGATAAGGGACCACGTGGACACTCTTTCCAAGGGTCCCCCTTTCCCAGGCTCTCCTCTTGGGGCCTGTTGTCCTTCTTGGAGCAGTAGAGACTCAAGGTCACAGATAATTTCATTGATTTTCTACTTATCTAAGCCTCTGATCTATGGCATTTAAAAATGAAAGAAAGTGGAACTCCATCGTTCTCCCAACCTCTCCTCATTCTGTGAAAGTTCTGGAAGAAATTCACTGTTCTATGGTATCAGGAGTGATGTTCCAAACTGTGAACAAGTGATGTGGCTCAGTCACCCACCAACCGCTGAGACTCCGGTGGAGCCAGGAGTTCCCCCTTCAGTTGATGGGTTTCAGTAGGTGCAGGAAGGTACCAGGTCTAGGAAATGGGTGGGTTGGTGAGAAGAGTCCTTGAATGGCTTGGAACAATGGCCACTTAATAATTGGGAAAAGGAACTCTTCAATATATTAACTCCAGTATAAACCTACCAGTATGAACTAACTAAATATTAACTCTTGTTGGGTTCCTTGAGGGTAGAAACTGTGTTCTAGGCTTCAGTAAACACCACAGGTTGGCAGGCCTTCACAATTCTGAAACCCCCAAAGCTATAAAAGATAAAAATTGTCTCTATAACTCATTTGGCTGCAAAGCTTTATCTTTGTTGATGTGAGACCATTTATAAACTTTGTTATTCCTAAGTGAATAGTCATGATTTTCACCACTGACACATTAATGTTTTTGATTATAGGATACTGTTTAGGGTTCCCCTGGGAATATTTTGAAAGAGAAGACGCATGCACTGTTTTACCTTCTTAAAACTTGAAAATTCTGCATTCAGAAGCATATCTGGTCCTAAGAGCTTGAATAAACGGCTGTGTACAGATACCATCTAGCCTAGTATATGCTCTGGGACAGAGTAGCTTTCCACAGCAAATTCTATTTTGTTGAATGAATGTGCCTATGTGGCTTTCAAAATTTTGCTTCAATAAGAAAAATGGGTAAAGGGAGTAGAAAAGCCAGTTTCTGCTCAAACTTGTGTTTGTACACCTACTTTATCTAAAGTCAGAATGAAAATTATATCATAGGATTTATATTATACCATTGTTTTCTCCATAAAGGCCAGGAGAAAACTATCCCCTATGGACAGTTTACAAATGTAGCTAGTAAACAACAGGCCTATATAATTAAGTCAGCACTTACATAACTTGTCGTGGTCATATGCAGAACCCCATATATGTAAGATATCCACAGGCCTTTACATTAATAACAGCCTTGAAGGGAAGATCAATATCAGTTTAGGAAACCATGTGCTTCACTTTGCCCAGAAATATTTTCAGCGTTCAAGAATACTCTGATGATACATTGTGAATAGTCAAATTGCCTTTTCTATATTTAAAGTGATTAGAGATATATAAAATCTCAGCCCTTGAAAGTACCAGATATTGTCTCATTGGAATATTGTGAAAGAAATATCACTAAAGATGAGAGAGAGATGAGAAATTTCAGTGTTTTAGAACAGATTCATACAAACACTTCTGCAAGATGAATTGTCTTGAACCCACTGGAAACTTTCAAGTTTTCTCAATAAGAAGTTCTCATCAAAAAAGTCACAATGATATAATTTGGACAGGAAACAGCATAAATCTCAGAATAACAGGATGATGGAAAAGGCAAAACCCAGATGGACTTAAAAATCTAAGGAGATTGAAAACAGAATGGGGAACAGAGGATAGACCCTGTGGAGTAGAGAAAATCAACAACTGAGAATTCTTTGGAACCCTGGGCAGTGACAGAACACATTACAGATCTGAAGTACTCCTGGAGCATGTGAAGAATGGAATGAAACACAAGACATAAAAAATAAGCAAATCTAGAAGCACATTGCAATCAGTCGGCTTAGGCATGATAAGAAACTGAACCAGAGCTGTGATAGCAATGGAAAAGCATGAGAAGGAAATATAGAATACATTGAATTTTTTATGTTGCTCTTTCTACATAGATCTTAGAGTCATGCTAATGGATTAATAACTCTGGGCTGATGGGCTAAAGGCTGATAGACTTTGCCTCTTGCAACATATTTCTACCTTTTTTATAAAGGAGAAAAACCGAGGATGAATGAATATATGCTTGGAGATGGTTAGAAACGTTTTGTGAATGTTTCATGAGGAACCGAAGACATACTGCAGTCCTTGCACAATTGTCATAATCTGATGTATTTTACCATTTCTCTCTGTCATGTTTATGGGGAAAAGAGTAAGAGAAAGATGTGCTGGCTTGCCCTTGGTGAGGTCTAACTGCAGCAGTGGTGATGTTCCTTTTTTAATCAAAGCATCATTATTCTTCATGATAAACTCAGAGAGTAATAGAAACTACATTGTAGAGGGGAGACTACAATTATATGAAGTCCCTTTTGCTGAAAACAAATAAATAAAAGCGTTCCATAGAAATCACTTCCTCTATACCACCATCCATCAGGCTATTAAATTTTACTTTGAGGATAAAATTCTAAGGTTACTAATCTATATAGAACCAAGTTTTCCATGCTTGAGGAAAGCTGAGAAAATTTCCCAAGGGAATTTCTACTCTTCTCTAAGGTTAAAGAAAAGACTCAATTCAGATTTTTACCAATAAACTTAAAATAACACAATGCATATTATTTTTAAAATGAAACAAACCTTCAGTTAGGTTTTATTAATTTTTCCTTCTCTGCTGGGAAGCACTTGTGAGAGCTTTTGTGACTTGCATAATTTAATGGAATGTCAAGAACTGAATAAATAGCTGCCTATGCATCCTCCTAAAATTTCCCTTATTATCTGCTGTAATATATTGATATTGAGAGGTGCTGCTCCTTTACATTTTATAGTGAGTTTATAAATACATTAATATAGCTAAGTTGCTTACTATCATTGATGGTATAAAGATGAAAACTATTATTTCTTGATACATATTTTGTCAAAAATGAGTTTGAATATTTACTGGCTAAGTTTATGCTTACAGTAGTATGGAAGCTAGCTTCTTCTGTGACCTTGGTGCTTCTCTTTATAGCTAGGCATTAGTATTTTTTTTTTTTAATTGAAGTATTTTGGGCTTCCCAGGGGATGCAGTAGCAAAGAACATGCCTGACAATGCAGGAGACACAGAGATGTGGGTTGAATCCCTGGGTCAGGAAGATCCCCTGGAGGACAAAATGGCAACCCACCCGAGTTCAGAAAAACACCTCCATCTGTGTCTTCTCTTCTGCTCCAATCTCAAGCCAAATTTCACATTCTTGGCAATAATATTAATAACTGCACGACAGTGTATCTGTTACACAGTGTATCTGATACACAGTGTATCTCTGATGTCAGATTCAATAGTCTGCTCACAGTGGCCTGGTTCCCACACCCTGCACCAAATAGCTGCCCCCCCACTCTCTGCTCAGTCGTGTCCAACTCTGTGACCCCACAGACTGTCACCTGCCAGGCTCCTCCGCCATGGGATTTTCCAGGCAAAAATACTGGAGTGGGCTGCCGTTTCCTTCTCCAGGGGCTCGTCCCAACCCAGGGATCGAATCCAGGTCTCCACCTCCTGCATTGCAGGAGGGTTCTTTACCCACTGAGCCATCGGCTCCAAAGTCAGATGGCTGCCAACCGTGGCAAGAACTGGAGCAGCGACACCACAAGCTCCTGTGGTCCTTGAAGCCAAACACCATGTCCTTCCCAGCTTACCGATTTCACTTATGCAATTAGTGGGGACAACAGAGGATGAGATGGCTGGATGGCATCATGAACTCAATGGACATGAGTTTGAGCAAACTCTGGGAGCTGGCGTTGGACAGCGAGGCCTGGCTTGCTGCCAGTCCGTGGGGTAGCAAAGAATCGGACACGACTGAGCGACGGAACTGAACTGAATTGGCCTTAGTCTGTTCAGTAAACCACTCAGTGAATAAATTGCCTTGGAGAATGATTCCTCTTGCCCTTACCTCTTTGTGGTATGGCTTCTGCTAGAAAAGCGCTCATTGTCAGTATTTCTTTCACTTTGGGTAGTTTTATTTTCCAAATCCAGTGCAAGTAACATTCCCCTGACTCCAACAACCAATCTGTCTGACCTGTTACATTGAGTTGAGTCACAGAAATTATTATTTTATCTTGTTTCCCTGGATAGCAGCTTCTCTTCCCAATGCTCCCTGGAATCAGACTCTTTGAATATCGCACGCTGAGCTGCCTGCTGGTCTCTATGTGGATTAGTAAGTTTGATTTTGCTTTAACATAGGAAGGAAAAATTACCTTTCAAAGCTGAAATCAAGCCCACATGCATGTGAGCATGCTCGATCCTGTCTGAGTCTGTGTGATCCCATGGACTGTAGCCTACCAGACTCCTCTGCCCATGGAATTTTCCAGGCAAGAATACTGGCGTGGGTTGCCATTGTCTTCTCCAGGGGCCCTTCCTGACACAGGGATTGAACCCGCGTCTCCTGAGTCTCCTGCGTCTCCTGCACTGACAGGCAGATTCTTTACCCTGGGAAGCCCACCTGGAGCTAATTCCTGCAATGGTAATGTGAGGATGAGTTCCTTATCTTTTAAACACCATCTCTCTGCTCTCCCCACAAATGTCACCTTTTAATAACATCATCCTTTTTCCAGTCACCTAGACGTCAGACTTCAAAGTCATCTTTGGCTCATCTTATTCTTTCCTGTCATGTATCTACTTCATTTCCAAGATCTATTTTTCTATACTTGTCGTTTCCACTGCATAATTATTGTGTAGCTCACTTTATATGTCGTACACCATGTTTCCTGATACAATCCAGCCACTCTTTATTATGTTAATAATATCAATTTCTGTTCAGAAGTTTCCAATGGTTTCATTTTTCCTGATTTAAGATAAACCTAGTTTCAGATATTGTAACATTGCTGATCATGGCCTCACTCTGTTTCCTGTCTTATTTCTCACTTATTCAAGCTGTACCTTCTTATTCCAGTCAAGTGGGTTGTCTCACTTCCCAAGAACATGTTAGAATCTTTCTCCTGAGTCTTTAGTCACTGTGTTAACTTAAGGTCTCTGAATGAAATGGATGACAAATTAAAACTGGATGATTTGCAAGATTTTAATACAAGAATGCTTCCCAGGTGGTACAGTGGTAAAGAATCCACCTGCCAATACAGGAGATGCAGGACATGTGGGTTTAATTTTTGGGTTGGGAAGATCCCCTGGAGGAGGGAATGGTAACCCACTCCAGTATTTTTGCCTGGGAAATCCTATGGACAGAGGAGCCTGGATGGTTACAGTCCACGGAGTCTCAAAGAGTCGGACACAGCTGAACATGCAAACAATTAAAACATATGTGAAAAACTTAAATGATAAAGGTGAAATCCCACTCACTCCTGTGGGTTCAAAGCCAAGAGGGCTGGTTACAGTCCAGAGAGATCACAAAAGAGTCAGACACAACTTAGCAACTAAACAACAACAGTTAAGAGAAGATGGGTAACCCCATCACAACAATAGGCTAAATGGAAATCTGGCTAATTTACCAGAGAAATAAGGAAAAATTAAAACAAAAAGGCCTCCCTAGGTCAGAACAAAACTCAATGCTGACTTTGAAAAATATCCCTACAAAAGATATTGGACTATTGGTAAATTTATGCCCCAGGTCATCACTGAAAACAATAGAGCAATTTGTCTGCTATTAGCACAGACTCAAAGGTACATCTGATACAATAAGAGGTAGACAATGAAGAATTGATGCTTTTGAACTGTGGTGGAGAGTCTCTCAGACTGCAAGGAGATCAAACTAGTTAATCCCAATGGAAATCAACCCTGAATATTCATTGGAAGGACTGATGCTGAAGTTCCAGGACTTGGGCCATCTGAGGCAAAGAGACCCTCATGCTGGGAAAGGTTGAAGGCAGGAGGAGAAAGGAATGACAGAAGATGAGATGGTTGGTGGCATCACTGACTCAATGGACATGAGTCTGAGCAAACTCTGGGAGATAGTGAAGGACAGAGAAGCCTGGAGTGCTGCAGTCCATGGGGCCGCAAAGAGTTGGACACAGCTGAGCGACTGAACAACAACGAACAACAAGAGACGGAGACATTCAAAGAGAATCCTGGTGGCACAGCTGACAACCCCCATGACTGTGTGCATGCCCTAGGCTGCAGCCTCTGAGGACCTACATGTGTGGTGCAGTCGTTCAGTAGCTCAGTAACGTCTAACCCTTTGTGGCCCCGTGGACTGTAACCTGCCAGGCTCTTCTGTCCATGGGATTCTCCAGGCGAGAACACTGGACGGGGTTTCCTCCTCCAGGGAATCTTCCCAACCCAGGGATCAGGAGCCACAACTAGCGGTTAAATGTGAGCTAAGCAGTAGTCCTGGTGTGGGTGATGGTGATGAGGAAGAAACCTAGAGGAACTGAGACCCCGGCCCTGGAAGCACACTCTGTTGGAGCAAAGTCAGCAGGCACTGGTGTGTGGCCTTGCTGGTGTATGAGAAAGCTATAGCTCAACTTTAGTGTACTTTTATAAATCAGACTTCATGCAACTTACTGCTTTCCAAACATGGGGATTATGCAGAATTCTCTTTCCCAAGACTCCCTAGGACTCAGCCGGTGGGTCATGAGTGCTGGAGGGGAAGGTGAGAATGGAGGTTAGAAGTTGACAGAACTGGACTCTACTCTAGAACATTCTGATTCAGTGACTCTGAATGACATCCAGAAGCCTGCCTTTTTAATAAGCATCCCAGGAAGATTTTGAGAACATGTCATACAGATGTCAAACATTATGATAATTTATATCAATATAAATCTTTTCTTTTAAACTTTTTAGCTTTCATTAGATCTATCTAGGTTGAGAAAACAAGTTACTTTTCCTAGGATGTAGCTATGCCCAGAATTGCAGAAATTACATCTGTGTGAAAAGATCATTTAAAATTAGTTTAATTCATGTATTCATGTGGTTGGGGGACTGAGGGAGAATCGCATGGGCAGAGACTCCATGGACTATAGCCCACCAGGCTCCTCTGCCCATGGGAGTCTCCAGGCAAGAATACCAGACTGAATTGCGATGTCTTCCTCCTAGGGAATCTTCCGGACTCAGGGATCAAACCCATGTCTCCTGCATTGCCAGGTTATTTTTCCACTGAGCCACCTGGGAAGCCAATAGACCTGGATAGGGTCAGTGAAAGGACAGGAGGAACTGTATGGGCCCGGATGGCATCACTTATGCTAACAGTCATACAATTGTAACCATCGTTCAAAGAAAATTTTGTAATATAGAAAAAAATGAATCCTTTTTGCACATTCTGCAATGAGTACTCTAAATAGAAAGGTATTCAGTACAGCATAATAGAGGAATGGTGCCCTAATTTTGAGTTATTTGTTAACACACAGTAAGTTATCATTTCCACTCTCTGCTCCTACCTGTCAACCCACTCTTTCTGTCTGGCACCTCCACTTTTGTCTGTTTGAGATAAATAAGATTTAGTAAATATTCCTTTACTGTCTTCAACATTTGTTTGAAATCTCCAGCACCTCCATGGCCTGTTGAGTGCAACAAAACGTCCTTCATTCTCAAGAGTTTGAAGCCCAAACTTCCCATTCAAATAACTATTGATATCACTTGCTTCTGGAACACAGAAAGAAATAGCACATAGAAAAAAAAAATTCATTGGTGAAACATCAGTCTGAATTGAATTCATCAAACTTAAACAGCCAAAGGAGATAATTTGGAACTCAGAAACTACTGAATTCCAATTTTTGCATATTTGATTACTATTAAATGACCTATTTTAACCTGTTTTCCCCTATTTAGAATGATGAGGGTAATATCACATATTTCAAAGGATTGGCAACTCAGTAAATACTCTGGGACTGGCAACCACTAAGTGCTAAGTGTTATTTTAACCACAGTGCCTAGGAGAGTATCCATCGGCATTCCTTGCTGTTGAATGCAGGATCTGGGAGTTCAGAGGAGGTGAGCTATTCCACTTAGCGCCTTCACGACTCATTGATCTGAGCTCTTAGACAACTGCTTGAACTTCACGTTTCTTGGAGAGTGGTTAGATCTTGTAGCTGACTTCTCGCAGGGGACGGCTTGGAATGTCCCAAAGCAATATCAACGATAGCTTGAACTGTATGCATCAGGGAATTTGAAAGGTGAAAAATGATAGTCTTGGAACATATATTCCCTCCAATGCTTCCAATTTTGCTCTGGGGTAGATTTTCTCTAAAAATATGTTATCTGAACGACTTAAAAAAATTCCAGGAGCAATAACTCATCTGACTGTGATGGTGGATTTTCAGCATCTCCAAGTTTTAAGGTGAAGATTCTGCAACGCAATAGAAATTTGAAACCTGGCACAAACCCCAGACTCACACTGCTGTTGGGCTCTAAATAATAAACTTTCCTTTCCCAATATTCGATCCAGTTACATCTCCAGCCAGAGTGAGCAAGTTAGTCATAAAGCAGGAAATGTGAAGATTTTGGAGACATTTTGGGTTTTAGTTTGGTTTCCTCTAAACACAGAGCTTGAAAGGGGGTTTTAGTGCAGGTAATTTGCCTGACAGATGAACTCAGGAAGCAGAAGTAAGGAAGAGAGGGAGACAGAAAGACACTGAAGGAGGAAAGTCACTATATTGCAGTATTGTTGGGCTTCCTTGGTGGCTCCGCCAGTAAAGAATCCACTTGCAATGCAGGAGACTGACTCTGAACCCTGGTTGGAAGATCCCCTGGAGAAGGAAATTGCTACCCACTCCAGTATTCTTGCCTGGAAAATCCCATGGAGAGAGGGGCCCGATGGGCTACAATCCACGGGGTTGCAAGAGTCAGACAACGACTTAGAGACTAACCCACCAGCCACCACTGTTGACACTGCTAAAGGCATTTGGGCAATTCATTCAGAACCTCTGAGAAATGAAGAGAACATTTTCTAGAAATGTCTTTGTGAAAGTCAGGAAACAGCAGCCCGTATCCACTGAAATTCATCTTCCGTTGGTCAAAGGTCACTTCTAAAGGTGTGGCTTCAGACTGCGCCTATGACTGACCCAACGAGCTCTGTTGGCATCTCAGAAGACCCTGGGGCACATGCCCTGATTCAGCCTGGCATGTTTGGGGTACACCCAGGTGAGTCAGAGTTCAGGTGCCACTGTTGACTGCAGCAGAGGCTGACACTGAGGTAAGCCACCTGGCAATGTGCCTTTAGGTTGCATCATGTCCCTCACTAAGTCCAGTCTGTCACCACATTTTCAAGGTGGGATTGGCTACAATTTCTATCAAAGAGTTTTATACAGGCAGATTTAGTAGAACAAGCTATGGTCCTTTCTGATGCAACTGGTATCCAGACCACAATTAGGATTCACCATCTCCCTCTAGTCCATGTCCTAGATAGCGTATTAAAAAGCAGAGACATCACTTAGCTGACAAGGACCTATATAGTCAATGCTATGGTTTTTCCAGTAGTGAAAGTTGGACCATAAGGAAGGCAGAGAACCAAAGAATTAATGATTTCAAACTGTGGTGTTGGAGAAGATTCTTGAGAGTCCCTTGGACTGCAAGGAGATCAAACCAGTCAATCCTGAAGGAAAGCAACCCTGAGTATTCATTGGAAGGACTGATGCTGAACCTCATGCTCCAGTACTTTGGCCACCTGATTCGAAGAGCAGACTCACTGGAAAAGCCCCTGATGCTGGGAAAGATTGAGGGCAGGAGGAGAAGGGGACAACAGAGGATGAGATGGTTGGATGGCATCACTAACTCAGTGGACATAAGTTTGAGCAAACTCCAGGAGATAGTGAAGGACAGGGAAGCCTGTTGTGCTACAGTCCATGGGGTCACAAAGAGTCAGACCCGACTTAGTGACTGAAAAACAAAGCTGCATACGAGCACAGGCTGAAATGAGATCCCACAAAAGTTGGATGAGATTTTATTAGATGAGAGTAAGACATGCACGTGTGGGATGAGTTTGGATGCTGGCAGCACAAAAGCAGGCTAAGCTTCCGTGGAACTGTCCATCATGATTAAAAGTAAAATCAGAAGTGTGCCCAGTTGCTGGGAAGAGAGTATGTGACATGTGCTACAATGTGGCATAACGAGGGTGTGATCTCATCACCTACCCTATACCACACCCTCCCCAAGCCCAACCGTGTCCAGTGAGTGACTCTTTGTGTGATACCACCTAATCAACTAGGCATCTGTATTCTTGGCTGGAGAGCAGCCAGAGAGACCCAGAGCACAGGCTCCTGCACTTTCAAGTACTGCCCTGTAGATGACGCTGGCTGCATGTAAAAGTAGACCTGGAAGGTCTTTTTTGCAAATGGGCTTCCCATGTGGCGCAACGGTAAAGAATCTTTCTGCTAATGCAAGAGACACAGGAGATGAGAGTTTGATTCCTGAGTCAGGAAGATCCCCTGAAGTAGAAAATGGCAACCCACTCCATTATTCTTGCCTGGGAAATCCCATGGACAGAGGAGCCTGGCAGGCTACAGTCCAGGGGGTGGCACAGAGTCAGGCATGACTGAGGGACTGAGCAAAGCACACAATACAGACCTCGAACTGTTTAGAGAGGGACTCTTGCCTCCCACCATAGTGTATATCAGACTGCATATCAAAATCTGGTCACACTGAACTTGAACTCCTTCCCCAGAGACAGGAGGCAGGGTGTTGTAGTTAGCACAGGGCTTGGTGTTGTAGTTAGTACCATGATAGCCCTGGTTTATTTCTCAGCTCTTAACCAGTGGTGCTATAATCCATGGGGTCACAGAAGAGTCAGACATGACTGAGTGACTAAGCAACAACATGATACATAGCATATATTGTGTTTGATACACCGCCTGTGTGCATGCTAAGTCCCTTCAGACGTGTCCAGCTCTCTGTGAAACTGTATGGATGACAGGCTCCTCTGTCCGTGGGATTCTCCAGGCGAGAATACTGGAGTGGGTTGCCATGCCCTCCTCTAGGGATCGAACCAGCATTTCTATGTCTCCTGCATTAGCAGGCGTGTTCTTTACCACTGGGAAGCCCTGATACACTGCCTGGGGCATTGTGAATGTTCTGGAAGTGCCCTAGTGCATGGCAGTTGTTAGTCTGCTGAATCTTTTCTGTCTTTTCCATTTTCCCTGAGTGCACCCTACCATGTACCCCTCTCAGCTTCCCTCTAAAGTGTCCTTTTTTAAAAAAAATTATTTTGATGTGGACCATTTTTAAAGTCTGTATTCAATTTATTACAATATTGCTTCATATTTTATGTTTTGGCTTTGGGCCACAAGGCACATGATACCTTAGCTCCCTGACCAGGCACTGAACCCACATCGTTTGCATTAGAAGGCAAAGTCTTAACCACTGGACCACCAGGGGAGACCCCCTCTGAAGTGTCTGTGATGAGCTCAGGCAGGGTCAGTCACCACACGGCGCTTCTATACCCGAAACATCACCAGATGCCTTGTGAAAATACAAATGTCTCCTTCATTTCCCTCATGTGTCCCTGTAGTCACCCTGTTGAGAAAGAAAATCATGTAAATCTTACGCGACTACCAGCTATGAAACCCATGCTGTGTTTTCCTAGCACTAAACAAGCAACTTGGTAAACCACTCTCGTCTGTTTCGTGGCCAGAATCCAGCTAGTAGAATCAAATGCTGATGGCTGTCTATAGTTTGCAGATACTAGATTATACCAGGCCAGGCCCTCAGAGAAGCAGTTACCAGGCAGGGTTAGACAGGGTTAGACAATTAATTGAGGGAGTACCCTGCAGAGTAAAGAGGGGCGGGATAGGAGTAGGAGAAAGGAGCCTTTCCACTGTTCTGCAGGGCTGGCTCCTGTGAGTGCAGAAGAGAAAGGAGGGACTGCGAAGAAAGAGCCTCAGACCGCTGTGTGGTTCTGGGGTGGTGTCACCAAACTAATGCAAGTCCCCAAGCCAGGAAGGAGGAGCCCCGTACCTGGCATGAGTGCTCTGCTGAGAAATCCTGCCATCCTCAGTCACTGATGAGGGCAAGCAGGGCCTCGGCTTGGTAGCCAAGAGTACTCGAAAGTAGCAGCTGGGGGCTGTGAGCCCCATCAGGAAGTTCTCCTGCTGAGGGGTTTCAGCAAGGCATTGCCACCGTTCTCACAAACCTCCCTCTTGTCAAGCTCACTATCCTACTTTGAATCTTTGAGCATATATGATTTCTGGCCCCAATTCTCTCCATAACCTGGAGTAAACTTTGTCCAGAAAGAAGACTTGGACTCAGAACTACACATGTAAGCCAACACATCTAAACCCCACATAAAAGCCCAGACTCTTGGAACAGGGCTTAATCCGCAAGGACGTTTTGACTTTGGCAGGAAGAGATGCTTGATCTGCTCTTCAGCGCTCGTTCTCTCTCTCGTGGGTGATGTTTGGCTGAGGTTGGTCAGCCTTGCCCCGCCCCAGATGTGTTGGGTTTTAAATAAACAGCGACGTTTTAGGTGTACTGCATGTTGATCTTTTCTGAGCAGTTGACTGCAGATTTTTTTTTTTTTTTGCTGCATCATTGGGTGCTGGCATATAACCAACTCCAAGGGTTTCAGGGAGTGCTTTTGACTGATTTGGAGCTTTCTGTCTCACTCAGTGAATCGCTCCTTCATTTTCCCACCCCCTGCACATTTCCTGTTAAGAGATGTTCATGCTCCCTGCAGTTGGCAGGTGGAGTGGCGAGCCTCAGACTGCTCCTTAGCAGAGAGCTCTGTCACTGTCCTGTGGTTTATCAGACAGTTTCACTGCCACTATAATGAGTTTGCCAGGCTCATCTCTTGTCTATGATGATGAACATTTGGCTGCATTTTTATTTTCCAGGAGGGAGTCTCTCTGTCTACAGATCAATTTGGACTTGACACTTAAAGCTAAGACTTCCCTCTATTTCTGAGTAGTTTTGTTGATACCAGTTTCTATACTCTGTCAGTTCCAATGCTATTTAGTATCTTTTCTAATTTAACGTTAAGAGCATCACAGAAAATATAAACAACTTGGAGGTTTTGAGGCTTCTGACGCCCCTATATTGGTTGGCTGCAATTTATCTGATTTTTTTTCTTTTTGATAACCAAGGAACCAGACAAGTTTTATCTTTTCAATATCCTATAACGGTGGCTACAAATGGAATTACATGCATTTTTCTTTCCAGGTGGATTGACAGAGTTAACTCATTTTCAATTTTTTTTTTGGGTGAGGACATACAAATGACCCTTGGTTTTATCTCCTGAAAGAGAGCTGAGTGGCAGCTTTGATATGATGGGGAGATCAAGTATGCTGTGTCTGAGGCTTGCAGTGGATGACTCTTAGCTGCTTCCCAAGAGATGAGGTCCAGGTATCAGAAATCACCCCAGCCTGAGCACCAAAGTCTCAGAGATGATGTCACTTGGTGAAACCTATTCAGCTCTGCAAAGACTTCCTCCTTCGACCCTCATCTGCCTTCCTATTACAATCATTATTTAAAGATATAAGTGCTTCACAAACAGCAGTTCATTATTCCTCAAATCAATTTATGAGGTAGAAAAGGAAATGAGAGTTTCAAGGCTTTGTCTCTGTAAGATCTGAGATGGTGATTTAAAGCAGTCCCTGGTGCCCTTCTACTTCCACCAAAGCAGCTTGATCATTCTCCTTAATATTTGTTTTCCCCTTTCTTTTTATACACTATCTTACTTTTAATTGGGTAACAGTTGTCTGGCATACAGAGTCAAAGAGAAATGTATCACTGATGAAAATACATGAATAATGTTACACGTTACATAGCGTCTGCCATTGTGTGTACACCTTTTTTGCTAGCTACTTTATTCTATTTACTTATGGTAAGAGAAAAGAGCTTTTTTCCCTTGTCCTTTTGATACATTTATTATTTGCTCTAATGCCTGTTCTGTCTGCTTTTCCTGGGGACGGCGTCTGCTGTCTTGTATCTTCGTTTCTCACCTTCCATCAGTACAGACACTTAGCACATGGCCACGTTGCAGGACTAGAGGAAATGCAAAGGCAATCTCTCTCCTCTCTTTGACCTTGAGGTCCGATATCTAAGGGGGCTTTTGTACTGTGTCCCCACATGACGATAAGAATGCTATGAATGCCTTGGAACCACTTTCAGTTCAATTCCATTAAGTGAAAATTTATGGAAAGTATTTCTGTGCAGTTATAGGGACGCACTTTTTATGATTATTATTATTGATTGCAATAAGTTTCAGTCCCATTCTAATCCTGGTATCCGGGGTCTTTTCGAGGCTGGAGAAAATGTACCTGCAACCTTGGACCTGGCTGCATGTTTTCCCACCATTTGTCCTTGAAGGGTGAACTACAGGAAGTTTGTTCTATTTTATATATACCAAAATAGATTTTAATTTTTGTGTGGTGTTTACTTGGTAAAAGTTATAAATTTCAGAGTTAATTTTCTTTAGATTATAGTCTCAATGCACTTGACTTTAAACTGGGAACAGGTTTCAACAGCTCACACCAAATTCTGACATCACAGTTACTGGCTCAGACAAAGAGCCTCAACAAAATAATTTTCAGGCTGGAGGCTTTTATTAAAACATCCTAGAAGAGTGTAAGTAATAAGAATTGATTTATGGGCATTTATTCTTTAGTCTGCCTTCCAATCTGAGACAAAATAACTTTTTAAAGTAAAAAACAAAGAGTGCACTAATGTTTGGGGGAAGACAAACTTTCTATGATGTAATCCTTACAATAGATAAAACACTGAATTTTTGGTGAGTTGCTAAACTGTGTCTGACTCTTTGTAATCCCATGAATTGCAGCATGCTAGGCTTCCCTGTCCTTTACCATCTCCCGTAGTTTGCTCCACCTCATGTCCATTGAATCAGTGATGCCATCCAAACCACCTCATTCTCTGTCGCCCCTTCTCCTTTTGCCCTCAGTCTTTCCCAACATCAGGGCATTTTCTAAGGAGCTGGCTCTTCGCATCAGGTAGCCAAAGTATTGGAGCTTCAGCATCAGTATCAGTCCTTGCAGTGAATTTTCAGGGTTGATTTCCATTAGGATGGACTGGTTTGATCTCCTTGCGGTCTAGCACCATGGTTCAAAAGCATCAATTCTTTGGTGCTCAGTCTTCTTTAATAGTCCAAATCTCACATTTGTACCTGACTACTGGAAAAGCATACCTATGACTATATGGACATTGTATCAATCATGAAATAATAAATGATGTCCTACAATATCCCCGAAGAGAAAAGTCACTGAGAGGGGTCTCCTAGCTGACTCATTATGCCAATGAGAATACTTGTGTGTCGGGGCCACTTAGGGCCAGTCAGCAGTGGTTTCAAGCAGTGTAGGGGTGAAGCATGGTGGCAGTAGCACAGTAGAAAATCTGTGTGGGGCAGAGGGGAAGTGTGCCCAGACACAGAACAGAGCAGTCCAGGTCTGCACTTGCCTTGGGGGCAGTTGGCAGAACTGACAGATGCATGGAAACATCATTTTCAGCCGAGGTGACCTGTCAGAGTGGAGAGTCCTGGTGGAAAAGAGCATCCTAGTTGGGCTGGTGAGGCTCAGGAAGAAGTCAAAAATGGGGAAATTGCCTCTACTGGCTCCATTGTCAGTACTGCTGGAGGTCTGAGACCGGAAACTCCACCGTGATGCAAGGATGTGTGTGTTGGAGTATGCTTAGTCATTTAGTGGTGTCTGATTCTTTGCGATCCTGTGAACTGTAGCCCACCAGGCTCCGCTGTCCACGGGATTTCCCAGGCGAGAATACTGGAGTGGGTTGCTATTTCCTCCTTCAGGGGATCTTCTTGACTCAGGGATTGAACCTGCATCTTCTGCATTGGCAGGCAGATTCTTTAGCACTGAGCCACCTGGGAAGCCAATTCCAGAATGAAGTTGGTCCAGTCAACAGGACTCCATAAGTGACTTCTTTCGCAGTGGTACCAGAGGGAAAAGGAGCTGTGAAATGAACAAGTTGGAGAGAGAGCCTCACACTTCAAACCCCTCGTCTTTCTTCCATATAAGGTACCTGTGCCAGCTTGGCAAAACCGATAAATTCTCTGCTTCCTAGATGGCATGTCTCTGCCTCTTGCTGTTCTCATTAGTCTGCATAACACCTGTTGCAGGGATGGAGAGTAAGTGGGAGGCCACCCAGGAGGTTTCAGACTGGGGGAGGCCAGGAGCGATGGCAAAGTGAGAGACACAGCTGTGACCCTAAAAGTAACAACAGACCCGCATGAACCCTGCTTCCCGACCTGTGTGAGACTTGCCATGAGGATGTGAGGATTGTTTATATATTTAATTTTTTTTCCTATATATTATGATGTTCTGGCATCTTAAAAACTTTTCTGGCTGGTGAGAGGTTGCCCTTCCTGGAACTAAATGTCCCAATCCAAGGCAGGCCTTTGATAGGTAAACTAACCAACCCAGAGCCTGCCCTCCTCTGGGAGCCTCTGAACACTCTGCTCAGTCATTCAGCTGTGTCTGACCTTAGTCTTTGAGACCTCATGGACTGTAGCCCACCAGGCTCCTCTGTCCATGGGATTCTCTAAGCAAGGATACTGGAGTGGGCTGCCATGCCCTCCTCCAGGGGATCTTCCCGACCCAGGGATGGAACCTGTGTCTCTCATGTCTCCTGCACTGGCAGGGGGGTTCTTTACCACTGCACCATCTGGAAGGCTCCTAGGAGGCATGTCTCTGCCTCCATCACCCTGGAGCCAGTAGCCAGAAACTAGGGACTACCCATAAAGCTAGGATTCTGCTGAATATATTCAAGTGAGCCAGTCCTTAACTGTTCACCTGGACTCGCCTTGCCTTTCCCTGGGAACCCTCCCTAAAGTGTCTAGTCCAAGCTTGCCCCTCACTTCTGTTTTTTACTTCCTCACCACTGAGGCATCTCCACGTGGCCCATGGCATGTGGGACCTATGTGTATAATAAACCTCACTTTCCTGAAGCTCTCTTGTGGCCTCACTTGGCTGACCATCAGATAAAAAACAAAACACAGAGCAATATAGAATGCTTTAAAAGTGTTTTGGACTGTTTAGAAGTATCCAGAGATTCAATGGCAAGGGATATAAAAGTGGATTTATTTTAATAGGAAGATTCTTCAAGTATCCTTTTCATTTTATTAAACTCAGTTACCAGGCACTGACCTTGACCCTGGGAGATACAGGGATGGAGAGAGTCGTGACTCTGCTCCTCAAGAAGACAGTCAGCTAGATAAGAGGCAGATAAACAATAACTGCCTTTTGGATATTTGTTGCCTGGTGAGAGGTGGAGAACTTGGGGGAGTGAGGGCTAGAAGGGAGGATTTTCAGCTCCTTGAGCATCAGAGAAGGTTGTCTGGAGGAAGAGATCTTTATTTAGTCACCAAATATATTACTTTTTAAACCAGTGGTATTGATGTTATATTGACGGATGTCCAAGATAAGAGGCTATGTGTATGGATTTCCAGGAAAAGTCAAGCATTTTGAAGAAGTTTCTTGAAGAAACAATTTCTCAAACTAATGGATTTCAGAACGGATGGTGCTTGGGTAATAAACCTGGGAGCTGAATAAAAGGCTTTAAAAATCTGGTACAGTTGACCTGTGAACAATGTGGTTTTAAGCTGCATGGATCCACTTACATGAAATATTTTTCAATAGTAAATATTATAGTGTGAGACCTAAGTGCCTGACTAATCCCAGAGCACCACGACGTCTCACCCCACCTGTAGCCATTTTCCCTTTAAAAAGCCTTGTACCATGCGACTCAGGGCGCTGCCTTCACTCCGCTGAGTCGGTGTGTGTGTTGCGGTCCAGACCCGGGTCTGCAATAAACTTCCTCATGCGCTTGCAGCTTGCATCGATATTAGGCCTCCTGGTGATTTGTGGAGATTAGGATCTGGGCATAACAATAGCAGTAAAAGATCCCTTGCTAGTTGAATCTACAGATGTGGATATGTGGAACTGAAGATATGGAGGGACCTCAATATAGGAGGAGGCTGAAGACATGGAGAACTGACTAAAATTTATACTTGAAGTTTTGGATGATGTGGCGAGTTGGGCTCCTGGCCATCGTGGTGTTCAAGGGAGGGCTGTATTACTGTTGGACATAAAGTTAAGACATACCAAATCTTTAATATAAATTGTTTCTTTAGGTTTTACTCCTGTAGAAAATACTCAATTTAATGAAAAAAATTAATTATTATCCTCATATCTACATAGGGCTTCCTTGGTGGCTCAGAGGTAAAGAATCTGCCTGCCTAGGTGGGGATTCCCCTGGGTGGGGAAAATTCCCTGGAGGAGGTAATGGCAACCCACTCCAAGATTCTTGCCCAGGAAATCCCATGGACAGAGGATACTGGCAGGTTATAGTCCACAGCATGGCCAAAGAGTTCAGATATGACTTAGCCACTAAACAACATCTCTATACAATAATTTCATTCATTTTATAGTATAAGTTCTGATCGGTGTCTATTTGGTTAGAAAGAGAGAGAGAGAACTGGGAATTGCCAACCATGTTAAAATGAAAAGTATTAGCAAATACACTCTTGATCATGGAGTGCCAGGTGGTATCAAATGCAACTACGACTGATCTTGCAGTTTTTAGAACACAGAATACAGAATTTAGGGCATTTTATGTTGAAATCCATGAAAACGAAATCCGTGGCTTTATGAGCCCTTCACATAAGTAAATAGGGAGGTGGTTAGTCTTTTTTAAAGTGCATCTCTTAGAGAAAGTGCTTTGTGAACTGCACGGACCCTGTGAGGTGGAGCTTAGCCATGCTTAGTCATGTGGCCAAGAACACAGGGTGTGAGTGCCATCTGGGGCTGGAGATGGTGCACAGCCTGACTAACCAACTCCTTCTTTCAGTTCACTTCCCTTTTCATCTGTCTGTCACACAATAAAGGAAATTAAAATCAGTGATTGATTGTGCTTCACTGCCTTATCATCAAGGCAGAATACATAAACAAATGCACCAAATGAGAAGCTACTTAATCACATTCTCTTTTTTTCTGTGTCTCTAACTCAGTATATCATGGGCCAAGTAACTGACATTTCTTTTATTCAAAAGAGAAAGGAAATTTATTTATTCCAGTTGAATGTTTTTCCTGTGTGTTTTTTGTGTTTTTCCACAAAACTGGCACTTTCCTAACCATCTACCTAACAACTTGGTTTGAAAAGAAGGTCCTAATTATTAAGGTCTTACTGCACTTGCCAAGAACTCTAGAACAACAATAAATATAAACATATCAACAGCCATCTCTTTCCTTTTCTTAATTTTTATAGAAAATATTGATTTAAATATTAAATATGATAATGTTGATGGTTTTGCTATAGATAAAAATATTTCAGATTAAGAAAGCTGTCTTCTACTCCTATTCTTTTTTTTATTTTTTTATTAGTTTTACCATACAATGACATGATATCACCATGGGTTTACATATGCTCTACTCTTATTCTTCAGTTGTTAAGTTCATGTCTGACTCTTCTATTCCTAGGTTGGTAAAAAACTTTTAATATACATGAACACTGGATTTTAGCATATATATATATTTTTTCTCATATCTTGTGAAATAATCCTATGATTTCCCTCTTTCAATGCATTAATGTAGTAAAAGACATTAAAAGAATTTCTATTGTTCAAGCTTTCCTGCATGACCAGGTAAGAGAAATGCTATTATTCTATATTACTTGTTGGCTTATGTATACATATATGCCAACCTAGTTTTCTAACATTTTCAGGAGAATTTTGCATGCATACTCTTCAAGAAATTGGCATGTCGTTTCTATGTCATCTGCCTGTGGGAGGACTTGACTGGAAGTCACACAGCTGGAGGAGGGAAGAGGTGACTCTCCCTACTTCCTCTGAAGCGGTCCTGAGTGATAGCTGCAATGAGAATCATCCTGTAATGGCAGCAGCTCTGAAGTTGAGACAATATGGATTTTAGCAGCAGCAGCACCAAGGGGTCCCTGTGATAGAGGCCGCAGTGACAGCAATGGGAACAGTTCAGGAAGTAACGACAATATTAGATGCAGCTGGAGCAGTTGACACACGAGTCCTCAGGGTGGCAGTTTCAAAAACAGCAGTGATGACCCCGCCCCAGAAGGACCACTTGCTAGACTCCTGCTTAAGAAGCTGAGCTTGGACATCTGAAGATCTGACGTACCTGCCATTGACCTCTGGGCAGCATTTTCACTCCTCCAACTTAGAGGAAACAGAGATTCCTTGTAGTGACTGATTTTCAAACAACCCTACTTTTCCATCTTTGGCTCCATACATTCTCACAACTGATTTCTCAATGAAATGTGACAAATGTGAATCATTTGTTTTGTTTCCCATGCAATGTTTTAATTTCTTAATGAAGTGCAATTGTGGAAAACCTGGGGGTAAAATATAAAACTGCATTTTTCAGCCTCCTCTTGACAGTCTTTAGAATAGGCAATGTGGTTTCTGCTCCTTGCAAGGTAACAATTGGCTGGTTCTGAGTAATGGCTGCCCCTTTAAGCAAGTTCATCACATTTCCCATCCAGGCAGCCTCCGTTACCACACCTCCTTCCTAGCCCTGCGCACACGGATATTTGCCATCCCCACTGTAAATGGTAGACATGCACAGCAGAAATTCAGGAACATTTCTTTTCTTCACTTATTAAAGCAAGATGGATTTCAAAAGGTTCATAAATATAACTGACTTAAACTGCAGTAGCAACATTTAGAGCCACCCCAGGTGGCACTAATGGTAAATAATACATCTGCCAATGCAGGAGATGCAGAAGATGTGAGTTCGATCCCTGGGTCGGGAAGATCCCCTGGAGGGGGCCACGGAAACCCACTCCAGTAGTCTTGCCTGGAGAACCCCATGGACAGAGGAACTTGGTGGTCTATATAGTCCATGGGGTCACAAAGAGTTGGGTATGACTGAAGTGACTTAGCACAAGCACACAACATAGCTATTAAATGACAAATAAATAGACTAATCACATAAATACAGCTTTAAAATTAATTGTTTGGAAACAGTAAGGATTTGGTTTCTTTGGTTCTGTTTTTGTTTTGTTTGGTAATTTAAGCCTTAAGTAAAAGAAATGACATTATTTGCTCCACATTCTCAACTCTTTGTAGCTTTGGATTTTTTTTTCCATGCACATGAATCCTTTGAAGTCAAGCAGGGCTGACGGCAGAGGACTGTTTGTGCAATCCAATCAGGCTAATTTCAATTTCAAGTGCAGGAGACAGGCATGCTTTTCATCGCCTCCTTTGTGCAGCTATGATGGATTGACTACTGTTGAGTTAGTAAGATTTCCAGGAAAGGACAGTACAAATGCTGGCCTAAGCAGCCTGTTAATAAATAGACCTCCAGTCTTGAAATCTTCCACTTGCTGTTTTAAGAGTAGAGTAAAGCTCCACAAAGTGCAGAATACATTTCACTTTGCCGTTTCATCTGAAGAGCTACTGTTATTTACATTCCCACATGTTTTTAATAAGAAGTGCAGGGAAAAGAACCCTGTATAAAAGAACATACAGATTTGTAAGAGCAAGAACTGGTAACAAAAAGAAGTAAATGTTTCATGCTATCTAAATGTAATCTTATTTGCATTATCCATTTCAAAATACTTTATTGAAATCTCTTTTTCAATGGTTGTGGGCAGAATATGAGATAAACTCTTAAATAACCCAATGAAATTATTTCTAGATGACTATCGTGTGTTTGTATATGTGCCCTTAAGTATAAAAAAAATCAAATCATCATTTGAAAAGAAGCATGGGCTATATTGTGTGTGTTAGTCACTAAGTGGTGTCCAACTAGTTGTGACCTCATGGACTGTAGCCCACCAGGTTCCTCTGTCCATGGGATTTCCCAGGCAAGAATACTGAAGTGGGTTGCCATTTTCTCCAGGGAATCTTCCTGACCCAGGGATTGAACCAGGGTCTCCTGCATTGCAGGCAGATTCTTTACCATTTGAGCCACCAAGGAAGCCCTGAGCCATATTAAGCATAGAAAAAATTAAAGTGTTTCCTGATGATTTTCTTTATTTTCATTGCTTAAATTCTTCCAAAAAAAAAAGAGAAAAACAGAAGTATAAAATGATGAACAAAAACAAAGCAAAACCAAAATAAAATATGTAACTAAATCCAACATCAATTTTCAATTAAAATCAAGAGAATTTTAAAAATGGTACTAATCAAAATAATACCTAGCCCTTACCATCTATTCACCATGGGTCTGGAGCAGATCCAATGGCTTTGTGCTAATTTATTCATTTGATTCTCATAACACTTTCTGTTTAAAACCTTTATCAAGATTCTCATTTCACAGAGAAGGAAAGAGAAGTAACATAATGTTCTCAAGGCCATGGAGCTGGTTGAGCAAGATTCGAGTCCAGGCAATGGGCATCTGGAGGTTTTACCAGATGTTACTAGCTCTTGTTTCCCAGATACATATGTTTATATGCTGATTTAGAGTCAAATGTTGTTAATGCTGCCTCCATGAGATATGAACATTAACCATGTCTTCAGGGGTCTCTGGTCTCATGTCTATCCACTGCTGCTGCTGCTAAGTGGCTTCAGTCGTGTCTGACTCTGTGTGACCCCATAGACGGCAGCCCACCAGGCTCCCCCGAACGCTGGGATTCTCCAGGCAAGAACACTGGAGTGGGTTGCCATTTCCTTCTCCAATGCATGAAAGTAAAAAGTGAAAGTGAAGTCGCTCAGTCGTGTCTGACTCTTCGTGACCCCATGGACTGCAGCCTACCAGGCTCCTCTGTCCGTGGGATTTTCCAGGCAAGAGTACTGGATTGGGGTGCCATCACCTTCTCTGCTCATGTCTATCTAATTTCATCCAATTCTTCCCCTTTGGGTGACTCTTACTTTGGTTGAAGACCTGAAGGAGGGGTTGGCAAAGTTGGGTAGAAGAGGTGTAGGTAGATAAGACTTCACAGAGACAGAGCAGTGGACATGGAGTTGATGCTTGAATTTGATGATGAATTCCCTGGGGAGAGGTGTTGTGCCCTTGTGGAGCTTGGTAGTGGACGGAGAAACCTTGTTGGACATTGTTGGACTCCTTGTTGGAGTCTCGTGCTAGGGAGAAACAGTAGGAAATGAAGACAGATGATAAAGAGCCTTGTAAACCATCTTAGGACCTCACTGCACACCTGGACCACAGCTCAGCAAGCCAGGGAGAAAGAAAGAGTAGTGTTAGCCACTCAGTTATGTTTGACTTTTTGCAACCTCATAGACTGTGGCTCCCCAGGCTCTTCTGTCCATGGGATTTCCCAGACAAGAATACTAGAGATGGTTGCCATTTCTTCCTCCAGGGGATCTTCCTAACCCAGAGATTGAACCCACATTTCCTGCATCTCCTGAATTGGCAGGGGAATTCTTTACCACTGAGCCAACTGGAAGGCCCTATCTTCCTATAGGGAAGGTAAAATTCAACCTGGTCTGCTCTCCTGAAACTTGCATCCCTGGGCTGAGAAATATCTGACAAGTAGACCAGGGTGAAGAACCCAGGCCCTTTTTAGCTAAACACTTTAGAAATAAGAGTGTTTTCTGGGCAGAGCTGCTGCACATCGCTAGATAGGCTTTTGCTCCAGGCATTAAAAAAAAATGCATGCTAAATTGCTTCAGTCATGTCCAACTCTTTGCAAACCCTATGGACTGTTGCGTGCAGGCTCCTCTGTCCATGAGATTCTTCAGGTAAAAATGCTGGAGTGGATTGCCACACCATCCTCCAGGGGATCTTTTCAACCCAGGGATCGAACCTGTGTCTCTTATGTCTCTTGCACTGGCAGGTGGATTCTTTACCACTAGTGCCACCAGGGAGGACCATTTAAAAAAGTAAGGAATCTTACGATTGAGGCCAGACTTATGGGTACAATACTGCTTGGAGTGCCCTGAGCTTTCCTTTCTCATTCAAGGCCAAGGTTAGCATTATCATTAGCTTTTTAACATGAAGACTAAGCCATCTGCATTTCCTTTTTTAAACTAATGATGTTTACAGGTGTTTCCCTGGTGGCTCAGATGGTAAAGAGTCTGCCTGCAAAACGGGGGACCCAGGTTCGATCCCTGGGTCAGGAAGTTCCCCTGGAGAAAGAAATGGCAACATACTTCGTATTCTTGCCTGGGAAATCCCATGGATAAAGGAGCCTGGCAGACTATGTCCATGGGGTTGCAAAGAGTTGGACACAACTGCAAGACTTCACTTAATTAATGATGTTTATGCTTAAGATGACAAATGATGGTGGAGTGTTACAGGGTATTTGTTGTATTTACCTTTATCACCACCGTATGACTTAGACTGCATAATAATGACAGGAAATTTTGCCTGAATCCCTATGACTTAGACCAAGTAATAATGAGAAAAAAAATGGCCTGTCTTCTTCAAGTTAAGCTCAGAGGATCCACTCCTACTTTCTGCAAAGTAAGTTAAATTTACATAGATTAATAGGAGGTTCATATGCTGGTTATGATAAAACGGCTGTGCTTTTTCAACTGCACTGTGCTTCTGCAGAGCATTTAGATAAAACTCTTCATCTCAGTTTGCTTACAAATACTTAGTAACTTAGTCATTTTACATAAACTGCTTCCATTTCAATGAAGGATGCTATTTCCTAGCATGCGATATAAGCATACATGAATTTAAAATGAGATCATCTTTATGTCTGTTTCTTCAAGGATGTATTGAAAATAGGATTTGCTAGAAACACCAACGATACTATAAAATATTCAATGGCATTCATACAAAAGGAAACAGCAGACAGAAATCTTCTGAAGCGCTTGTATCAGAAATAGGGTCCGCCAGCACTTGAGGAAGTGGCAGGCTGATCTAGAAGATGTATTTTCATGGGCATCTCAAGAAGCCTCAGGCAGAGGGTGTGAACATGAGACCCTCCTTGGACAGGGATAAAGGGCAAAAGTTTTTGGTAGCAAATGTTTGTGCATAACCTTTTGGATTAGCATCCTTATCATCCCTACCTGTGTTCAGCAGAAACGTCTCCCCACCACTGTCCACTTGCCCACCCATTCATTCCAAAAATATTTATTTGTCCGTGTTGGATCTTCATTGCATCATGTGTTTGAAGTGAAGGTTACTGTCAACTCCTGTTTTGTTTTTATTTTTTTTTAATTTTAAGTTTTCTAATCTCCCTACCTATTGTGATTCATGGATGTGACATATTTCTTAGTGTTCTTATGATTATCTCCTCTTCTTTTTCTACCATGATAGAAGGAAATAAGACATAGTATTTAAACAGTTAAATATGTCAATATTTCTTCTCCCTACACTTTCCCTACTCTGCTAAAGGAATAGCAAAAGTCAAAATCCTTTATCACTTACCTAGCAATAGTCTATAGAACAGCTTTCATGGGATCATGCTGATGGCAAGTGGTGGCTACTAGGCAGGAAAAGAGATTAGCAGTCACTGACTAGCTGTGTTAGTTGCTTATTCTAGATACCTCTGTGTCTATTTTGAGAAGCACGTATATTAAAAGGTAGAACAACTCCTTAGCACTATAAATCTGGGCAAAGCATTAATATTGACATATAATGATGCCCAGTTGAAGGGGTGGTTCATACAATGGAGACTGTCTACCCAGAGCAGTCATTTATAGAAAGCATTTATGGAAGATGAACCATGACACTGTGTTCTTCTGGTAGCTTTTTTATTTCTAATGGGCATTGACATGCATTTCCAAAGGTTCAAGCTTAAATGTCTCTGAGATGGGCCTCTTTCTCCATCTTTCAACCATGGTAATGCCTTTTATCCAATGAGACTGAAGAAAGAAAACCCAAGTCATTCATCAGTATGTCATCACATGACTGGAATTAAATAGCAAAGCAGTCCAACCTCTGCCCCAAAGAGTTAGCAAGTATCACAGGTGTATCAGTCTTCTGCTTCCATTTCAGGATTCAACAGCATCCAGAAGTTGTGCTTTTTACCAAAAGGAGTAGGGACATAAAGGCTCATCTTTGCTCTTCAAAATGAGGGCTCACAGAGAACCAAGTTCTGCCAAACAGAAAAAGAAGCCCCAAGAGGTGTAAGGGACAAGTGAGAGGCAAGCAGAAGGTAACCCTTGTCAGAAGGATCTTTTTCTGAATATAAGAGATGGTAACTTAGTACTGAAAGTAGATTTTGAGCTACACACAAGCAGAGACTGAGCTTATTGGCATATAATTAGAATAAGAGTTTTGATGCAAGGGCAAGTTGACCTCATTGGAGATCATTACACAGCATGTCTAGAAGTAGACTTGGAAGAACACATCAATGCTGGAAGAGAAATACAGACATGATCAAACTGTCCATTCCTGCAGTCACCTCTTGCTAAGAGTGTTCCTAATCCATAGTGAGGAGGAAATACAACACTCATGTCAGCATCTCAGTGTGAAATTTCTATTATGTAGTATATCATGATGGCCCATAGTACACTGTGAAGTTTCGGCTAGTGACCATGAGCTGCCTGTTGTTCTGATCCTATGTTGTTGGTTAACTCATTATCTGCTCATCTTTTTGTTACTTTTATGACATCAATCTAAAGAATCGCTAAGTTTCATGTATAAAAAATTGGGTTGAATCTTACCAGCTCTGTATTCAAGATACCAGTGCCAAGAATGGAACACCAGGTGAATGTAAGTGTGTCTTAGTTTGGACTTTTATGGAAATAGATCTTCATTGAATAAAAATTCAAATGCAAGCAGTTTGTTTGGGAGATGGTTCCTGGAAACTGCAGAAGGAAGGGAGGACATGAAACCAAGAAGGGGAAGGGCCAATAAAAGGTAGATTATGAAACAAATTGGGCTTCCAGAATATACCTGCCAAGCAGGAGATGAAGGTTCAATACCTGGGTCGGGAAAATCCCCTGGAGAAGGGAATGGCAACCCACTCTAGTATTCTGGCCTGGAGAATCCAAATAGACAGAGGAGCCTGGGAGACTACAGTTCATGGGGTAGCAAAGAGTCAGACATAACTGAGCGACTAACACACATCTATACTTATGCACACTGGTATATCTTGGGGGGATCATAAATGCATATTATAATACCATGGACAAATAACAAATCCATTGCTTATATATTACTAAAAAATAGTTTGCCCCATGTAAGCCTAAGCTAACCTACTTTATATTAGGTTTTACATTTCAGATGGACTACTGTTCAGTATTACTTATGCCTGCTGTTGCATGTGTAGCATGTTTTATATGATTGTTTCTTACTTTTAACTATTTTAAAGTAATATTCGGCTACAAGAAAAGTAAATTACAGAGATCCTATATGTTTTTCTTAGTGTTAACATCTTAGAGAAATGTTACATAATAAAATGCGACATTGTATGATAATACATGACATTATATAATAATATAGGACTGGTACTGGAACCAGATAAATGTGAGAAGATCTGCTGCAAAAGTTCATCATCGTATAGAGATATGTTTTCCACGTATGATGCTGAATGGATAAAAAAATTTACCATCCTAGATCTAAAAATAGCAGAAAAAAATTGCTTTCTTTTGGAACACAATGTAATCCAATAGATAGGCAGATAGATGGATAATGCATACATACAAAGAACAAGTTGGGCAGGGTTCACTGGCTTTGTATTAATGTTATCTTTTTGCTTTCAGTCATGCCACCTTCTCTCTTTCTTTTTTGGGGGTCTAGCTAAGCTGCCATGCAGAGAAGTCTAATCTGATCTTCTGGAATCTTCAGAAAAGCAGAGTGCAGGAGAGCAGATTTTAATAGTAGGAAGGAAGTGTTCGAGTCTCTGATATGAGGGCTCTGACACAGTATGCATGCGTTTGTTGCATAAAAATCCCCAGTGGTTGCCAATGTTTGGCAATAAACTACTAAGTGAGACACGCTTGAGCTCCTGGTGTCAGTAGGGGCATCTCGGTGCATAATACTAGAAACATTCTATATGTATATCACTGCAATAGTAGTTATGATAATAGTAAGCACAGAATCAGTGTCGTTAGACCACTAAAGCATGTGATAGGTAAATATTAATTGAGGCTTAGTTTTTAACCCAAATCATCCCTTTCAAATTTTAGCACTTATTACTAACAGTTCTTGAAGGAAAATACTTCAAAGAAATTTTCTTATTCTTTCTCCTTTTGTAATTCTCGCATCCTCAAGCCTTTCTGGTGTTCTTAAAAACACTCCCACATACCCTATCCATCTGCCACTTCTTTCTCACCTTACTTCCTTATAAAACAGCCCCTTGAGGGTGGGTCTCTTCTAAAGCTATGATGTAAAGTGCTTATAGCAAGAAGGATCTCTCTTCTTAGGGAGCAAGGAACTATTGAAATTATAACTGCCATCTCTCTGGTGTCCCCAGCACACTGGGGTATTCCTTGCTATGCATAACAAGTGAATCAATTCTAAACAGAATTGATTGTGGCCTCAGCCGGCATTGGACAACACACTAACGTACCACCGTCTTCACGATCGTGCTTCGCAAGTTCCAAATGTAGGTCTCCAATTTCACTGCCGTACGAACCTTATCTTTGCTCCCACCAAGCAGCCATACTGTCCTTTCAATATCTGTCAGATATCCATGAAGTTAAGCCAGTGCATGATATTAGATATTAGCGGCACAGGAGGTGTGGAGGATTTTAATTTTCTTGTGCCACGGAGGGCCCCACCCCCACCCAAATCAAGCAGGAAGAGACACATATTTAGTGGCACGTTTAGGAACTTTTCTCAGTGGAGATAGGAAAACACTTATCAGTCTGAACACCATTTCGTGCAAACAAAAGTGCCAAACTTGAAGGCTTCAAAAAAACAAAAACAATTAGTGAAATAATTAAGGAGGAACTTTGAGTTCCAACAAGCTGGTTTTTCAAATCTTAGTATTTGAAAGACCTGTGGAATCTACTTTGCAGTCTGAAAATCTGCACTTTCGGGTCTGTTCTCTAGGGGTGCTCTCTTAACCCAGGTATGTTACTCTCCCCATGCGTAGATAATTTGCTTCACTCTCAACTTTAAGGGGAACAGCACTTGAGTTTCTCAAAAGGAATTTTACCAAGAAACTGAGAAATAGAAAAGATAGACTAAAGACAAAAATATAGATTCGAATGTCATTAGGGTATGTGTGCACGTTTATACGTATATGTTTAATACAGGTATTTACTGTGCTCTACACGTGTGTGTGTGTGTGTGTGTGTATTCTATACTATGTGAGAAATATTATGCTAAAAATGTGCACAGGTTATATTTCTCATTCAATAAATAATAAATTTAACTATTGTAAACACTGGAGAAATAGCATTGTTTTTGAATGGGGGAGATGGGAAATCATAAACAAATCACTATTTTGATAGAAAATACAATAGACCAGCTAGGGTGTTACACCAGACAGTGTGGTCAGCGAAAGCCTTGTGGGATGTGACATGAGGCTAAGATTTGCATGAAGCTAGGGAGCCAGACACAGGTAGGTGGAGGATGAAGAACAAATGTCAGGCTTAGTCCTATAGGGCAAGTCACATCATGCTGACTTTACACAGGAAAACAAGGAAGCAAAGTGACTTGTCTGAGATTCTGCAGTGAGGAAGTGGTATAGGCTGTTCCTTAGATCATAATTTCTTCCTCCATTAGCTTTTCCAAAATCCTTCCTAGGGCCCACCCTTTTCCATTGCTCAGTCACTCTCTACTCTCTTCACCTCTCCCCTTCCCAAGAGATCAGATCATTCCCTTAGCATCCCTCATTGAGGGAGAAAACTTGATGACAGCACTCAGTCCCAAGTGGGCTCAGCTTCCCTGACCCATCTGCTCTCCCTTTCCACCTCCAAGCCCTAGAGGGGAAGGGACAGAATGTATCACTTAGCTTTGCAAACCTGGCAGCTGGCATCGCTTTTGACATAAGCAACTGGCAAAAGAAACGAGAAAGAAATGCTTGAGGAGGGACTGAAACAAAGAAGGGAGTGAGGAAGATTTTTTGCTCATTATGCAATGCAATTTAGAAAATGAGAATGAGAGGCCAGAGTGACAAACAGGTAGTTTCACGCACTTTCTAGACTTATCCGTAGCACTCTGCTATCTCTGTTCTTCTCTCTTCCTCTTTTTCAAAGCCAAAAGCATTTTGTAACTGTCTTAAATTATTACAAGGAAGACTCTAATCTGGTTCCTTCCGTAAATGGGGCAGTGGGAAGGGGAAAGGTACAGGAGGACCCCCTGGTCCCTTGGAATCACACCAGGATAGTGCCACTGGCTCTGGAGGTGGGGCCAATGCAAATGACTATGTCTCCTTCCCAGCAAAGAGTTAGCTCCTCTGCAGGTGTCACTGGTGTCCTAAGATTCAAAGGCAGCGCAATGAATGTGTAAATCCAGGAGCTCTTGAGTCAGATGACCTGGCTTTTCCTTCCTCTTCATCCATTCGGTAACCACTGGATGCCTTGTTCCCAGGTTCACCTCTCTTTACTGGGGAGGCTCATAGCACCTACTTCATAGGTCCTGGTGAGGATGGAATAGATGAATATGCATAAAGCACTTAGCCTGGTGCCTGGCAAGGATCCAGTTCATCTTAGCTGCAAATCTGGTACTTCCTGAAAAATAAAGTGATTAAAAAAAAGGATATTGGGGGGCACAATGTAAATGTGGAGGGAAGGAAGGACCATAAAGTTTATTATCATCGTTCATCGAAATCCCTGATGGCAAAGCGGCTATGATAATTTCTGGAAGTTGCAGGTAGCTCATGCCCTTCCTCTTCGGCTGCCTCCTATAGTTTTAGAGGGTTCAGTGGTCTGGAATTTCTGCCCCATCATTTCCTGCATGCTAACTTACCTATCTGTCAGTGCCTATTCTTTCCTGTTGTTTCCATTCATCATGAAAGGTGATGGTTGTTTATTGTGCATAGAAGAAGCATGCCCTCATAATTCTTGAACTCTAATGTCTTAAATTTTTAAAAAAAGCTTCTGACTCTATTAACCCCCTTCTCCGAGACAATGGACAGAGGTACAACCTAACAACAAATGTGCTTTACTCTCTCCTTGACCCAAATCCTCAGGTTATTCGTGTGTCCCTACTACCATTTCAGAGACTCCATGCAGCGATTTTCCTGGGAACTGTGTTTTAAGTTAGGAACATCAGTCTTGAAGGAACGGTTCAGCAAGAGCCAGAAATTTCAAGACAAATAAAGCCACAACTCCCTGTAATGCCTGAAGGCATGGCTTGAGCAGTTTCTTTGCAAGGAGTGAATATTTTAAAACGCAGACATCTTTCTCCTCTTACTAACCTACCACTAAGGACCCACGAGGGCAGCACTGGGTTAGGACGGGATTTCTGTGCCAAGTTCCGCAGAGCCTCTTTGGAGACGATGGGCCAGGAGGCTTGTTCTTCTGCTCTTCCAGGTGCGCGAGCTCCGTGCGTTGTTTCACCAGGTAGCAAACGTGCGCCTGAAAACTGACATTGAGCCAGAAGAAACTGAATCCTCGGCAGAACTCCTCGGCTCTAACCTACTAGGGGAGAGAGAGCGAGCAACAGAGCCTCCTTGGGGTTCTTGGAGTTAGTCCTGGATCTTACCCATCCGGGATCAGGGCTTATTTCCAAGCTCCTTTCTAACAATTTAATTATCTCTGGGAAGAAATCATATTTATCTTCAAGCCGGAAACACTCTCATTCTTAGAAAAACCACACGTCCTCATCTTTCACGCCTGGTGACCATTTCTAACAGCCTTTTAGTTGAGAAACCTACGCCGGGTCTCCTCGCGGCGTCCGACTCTCCCCGCGCTCCGTACCAGCGCAACTCTTTGCCGCCGCATCGCCTGTGTCGGATCGAACTCCGTCAACTCGCCCCGGAGATTACAGCAGAGCCGGCCTCCGGGGTAGCCGATCGCAGCGGCCGGGGGCAACCCTGGCCCCGAGACCCCGGAGCCCCGTGCCCAGGGCCGGCCGAGTGGACGCGCCAGCGCCGGCAGCCCGCGTCTCGGAGGTCGGCCTGGCGCTGCGGTCGGCTTCTCGCCTCCGGGATCGTCTTTCACCAAGAGGTCTCAACTCCCACCCTCTCCACCTCCGGGCATCAAAGACAAACGCGGCCCCCTCCTTCGCACATCCCTGGACCACCTTCCCAACATCCAGCACAGCCCCGGGCCAGAAAGCCCCGCTCGGGTCTCCCCAGTTCTAACCGCGCCGAGGGTCTCCCTCACCAGCCTTCGCCCCAGTTGACGCTCATTCATATTCATTCTCTTTCTCTTTCTCTCTTCCTCTCTCCAGACTCCCAACTAGATAGGCCGATCCTCCCCCCGCCACTCCCTTTCATTCATCCCCTCCGACACACACACACACGAGAGCGCGCACAGACACACACACACAAGCACACACCGACATACACACGCGTGCACACACAGCCCACTCCACTTTTCAGACGCCCCCCCCCCACACATTCCCCTCCCCTAAACATACTTCCACCCACTCACCATCTGTAGCCTCCCTCCCTCCGGTCCGCCCCCTCCCCGCCCGCCCGGCTCCCCCTCCCCAAGAAGCAGACCTGCCCCGCGGGCCGCAGGGACCCCAGCCAGACGCTCGGGTCGTGCGCGCCGCACTGACCTCTGCCCGCCCGGGAAACTAACAAAGGCGGCGCGCGAGCCCGGCCCCGGGAGCGGAGAGCGGCAGCCGCCGGGCGCGCGAGCCCGGGCCGGGCGGGCGAGCGCCGCGAGGGGCAGCTCCGGAGTCGGGAGGCAGCGGCGCCGGACGACGCGGAGCTCGGGCGGCGCGCGCCGCTCGGTCGCCGCGAGCACCATGGGCTGCTGCACCGGGCGCTGCTCGCTCATCGGCCTCTGCGCGCTGCAGTTGGTGAGTTCCTGCCCCGGCTGCCTCTGTCGGCCCTCACCCTCCCCGCCCGCCGCGGGCACTCGCCGGGTGGCCCTGCCCGGCGCGAGGGCGCGGTCTCCCCGGGGCCCCGGGCGCCCGGCGTAGCCGTGCGGTCCAGGGGCTACTGCCCCGGGGCGCCGGGGAGGGAGCGACTCCCCCGCCCCTGGGCTGGCCAGCGGGCTCTAGCCCCTCCGCCTTTCCGCTGAAGTTTCACGGGGGCTTGAGGGCCCTTTCTTCTCGGGATGGTTTCCAGTAACGCGGTGTCATCAGAAGGTGCGTGGGAATGCCCAGTCTTGGGGAGACGGGGCCGGCCCCCCCAAGTCTTAGTGAAGAGTGAGGTGTTCGTACCTTAAACGCGGTTGAAAGCGGGTGTTTGAGGAGGCTTGGGTCTCCAGGAAGGATAGGAGGTCGCGCTGTGTGTGTTTTGAAACAGAAGGGTTCAGCCTCCAACCTTCCAATTTCTCTTTAGATTTTGTTGAAATGTGGCGTGTTCAGACAGCGACAGACTGACAGCTGTCTTGTGGGACAGAAGGCGTGGTGGCTTGCCAGGGAGTGCGTGGAGTGGAAGTTGGGGACCAGAGCAGAGAGTGAAAGGGCTCTCAGTGTCTGTACGAACACATCTCTTGACATATGTCCTGTTGGGACCTAGACTGGCCCTGTGGTCTATTGCACAGTCGCTTGAGGTCAAGGCCACAGACCGATGTGTGGGACTTCTAGGTATGAGAGTCATAGACATCTCCCTTTTATTTCACGTAACGACAGACTTTAGATGCTATGTCAAGCTTTCTTCCCGGTATTGTTTTTGAAAGTCACCAACATTAGCTAGCCTATTTTGACTATCAGAAGGAAAAAGGTTTTTGGTGAGCTTGACTGGGTAAGGTCAACCCTTGCAAGACTCCTTAACTGAGGGATAAAATAATGCTCTTTCTTTAATAGTTAGTCCTTGTCCCCATGAATGTTTAAAGAGGTTTCACTTCTCTCTTGCCTCAGTGTTTGTTTGCCTCACTTTTCTCTCTCTCATTAAACCCTCACTTGAGAGGTTCTCTTCATTGTTTACATAATGTGTGCGTAATTTATATATTTATGTATCTGAAATCAGTGACTCCTTTGCTTTAAATCTTTGGAACATTCCTTCTGTCCTGTTAAATAGGATGTATTTTATAGAGTTTTCCTGAAAAATAATTTTAAAATTTGCCGGAACATGAAGGCTTTCTTTCATTAAGGAAAGAAGGGCAGAGGATAATTTACACTTTGGTTGCTAGAAGTGGACCTGGCTTATAAGCTGGGAAAACAAGAAATATTTAGTCAGCCTTTGAGTATGCAAAATAGTAGATGGGAGCACAGGATTGTATAATCTATAGTGGCATCATTCTTTCTGTTTTACACGCAAATGATATGGAAGGGTTTTTGATACAGCAGATTTTTCAATGCAGTTATGATGTCCTTAGTTGATATTGTGTTTGTTTTGATGATAATGTGTTTGGTATTTCATGTATCAGCCTGGAATGCTTCCGTCTTCCACATACACCTTAATTGATAGAAATGCAACTTACTCCTCAAAGCTGATCTAAAAATTCCACCTTCTCTATGGAGTCTTCCTTGGTGCTCCAGGTAAAATCAATCACTTCTTTTCCTTTAATTGCACAATATATTGCTTTTTCCTCTGTGAGAATGCATGTCATCCTCTTACATTATTTTTAGTGACTTACACATTACTAGACTGTAAGCAGCCTGAGGATAAGGAGCAAACATTATTCATCTTTGCAAATCCTGCAGTTCTTTAGGAGTGCCTGTATTAGGAGCTGAAACATATGGCTGAATTGATGATTGTAAATTAACATTTGTGATCCATACTGGGTTTTTACATTAACGTTATTTTACCCTTAAAATTATCCTCTGAGGAGGGCACCCATTTCTCTAGTTTGCAGAAGAGGAAGGTGATGCTCATAGAGTTCAAGGACTTCTTCAAATTAATAGCTTTTAGACAGTAGAGACAGCGGACTGATGGTAAACATTTGATTAGGTCTTGGACAAACATAACATATACGTATATATTACATTATTACATAATATGTTATAAATATTATATATATTAAGGATGTATAGCAAATCAACCCTGAATATTCATTGGAAGGACTGATGTTGAAGCTGAAGCTCCAGTACTCTGGCCACCTGATGTGAAGAACTGATTCACTGGAAAAGACCCTAATGCTGGGAAAGATTGAAAGCAAAAGGAGAAGGGGGCAACAGAGGATGAGATGGTTGGATTAGCATCACTCACTCCATGGACATGAATTTGAGCAAACTCTGGGAGATAGTGAAGGACAGGGATGCCTGGTGTGCTGCAGTCCGTGGGGGTCACAGAGTTGGACATGACTTAGCGACTGAACACATATCACTCAGTTTGACAAATAATAATAATAATAATAAAATAGGGCTTCTCAGGTGGCACGAGTGGTAAAGAATCTACCTGCAAATGCAGGAGACACAAGAGACACAGGTTCGATCCTTGGGTTAGTAAGATACCATGGAGTTGGAAATGGCAACCCACTCCAGTATTCTTGCCTGGAGAATCCCATGGATGAGAAGCCTGGCAGGCTACAATCCATAGGGTTGCAAAGAGTTGGACGCGAATGAGCACACGCGCGCGCACACACATACACACACACACACACACACACACACACTAATAAAATATGCAGTACCCTTGATTGTAAGTTCTACATAGCCGATTAATTCTGGCAGAATCTCTTTTGTTCCATGAATCTGATGAACCCTTTTCTGGATTCAGTGATGTCTTCTTTCCGGATGGTCTCAATAGCACACTACTGTCAAGGCCACATCCTTGAAATGGTTTCAGCCTCTATGGAGGGAGTGGTAGGCAGGAATTGCATTCCAAGGACTGGGAGACTGGAAGGAGCCTCCCATTGCCTGGAGTCTCTCTTGAGAGTCACCTGGAGGTCAGGTTTGCTCCAAGACCTCTTCCAGCATATGCAGATTCTTTGCTGAATTGGGTAATAGTTTTCAAGTACTAGAAAATTATTTTCTTCATTTCTTTTTTTAAAAAAATTAACCAGAGTTGATTTATAATATTGTATCAGTTTCAGGGGTACAGCTTCAGATTCTTTTCCATTATACATTATTACAAGGCATTGAATATAGTTCCCTGTGCTATCAAGTAAGTCCTTGTTGTTTATCTGTTTCATATATAGTACTGTGTATCTGTTAATCCCATATTCCTAATTTATCCCCCCACCCTTTTGCCCCTCTTGTAACCTTAAGTTTATTTTCTATGTCTGTGAGTCTGTTTCTATTTTGTAAATAAGTTTAATTATGTTATTTTTTATAAGATTCCATATATAAATGATATCATATTTGTCTTTGTTTGACTTACTTCATTTAGTATGGTAATATCTAGTTGCAACCATGTTACTGCAAATGGCATTATTTCATTCTTTTTAATGCCTGAGTAATATCCCATTGTGTGTGTGTGTGTGTGTATATACCACATCTTCTTTATCCATTTATCTGTTGATGGATACTTAAGTTGTTTCTATGTCTTGGCAGTTGTAAACAGTGCTCCTGTGAACGTTGGGGTGTATGTATCTTTCTGAAGTAGAGTTTTCATTTTTTTTTTCTGGATATGTCCAAGAATGGGATTCCTGGATCATATGGTTATTCTATTTTTATTTTTTTTGAGGAACTTCTATACTGTTCTTTATTGGCTGTACCAATTTACATTCCTATCAACAGTGTAGGAAGGTTCCCTTTTTTCCACATCTTCTCCAGCATTTATTATCTGTAGACATTTTGTTGATGGCCATTCTGACCCATGTGAAGCAATACTTCATTGTGGGTTTGATTTGCATTTCTCTAATGATTAACAGTGCAGAACAGCTTTTCGTGTGTCTGTTGGCCATCTGTGTATCTTCTTTGCAAAAATGTCTATTTAGGTCTTCTGCCCATTTTTTGATTGGGTTGCTTCAGTTCTTTTGTGCTATTGGGAATATAATGACCTGACACATTTTGAGTTTAATACACATTGCTAGAAAAAAGTTCTCTATTATTTTCTTAGGTCTAGACAATCAACAAAACAATGTTACACCCTGATTTTTAGCATTTGCCCATTTCTTTGGCATAAATACTCCCGCATTGGCCAATTTGAAGTAGACGATTATAAGGTCCTTCAGATAAAATAAGATAAATACAGATAAAATAAGCATGTGAAAAGTGCAAAGTGTTAGTCACTCAGTTGTGTCTGACTCTTTACCACCCCATGGACTCCTTTGTCCATGGAATTCTCCAGGCAAGCATACTGACTTGGGTAGCCATTCCCTTCTCCAAGGCATCTTCCTGACCCAGGGATTGAACCTGGGTCTCCTGCATTGCAAGCAAATTCTTTACCATCTGAGTCACCAAGGAAGCCCCAAATAAGCATAAATAACCTCAACAGCATAAAGAAAGTAAAACACAGTATAATAAGGAGGAAAGGATGTGCTTAAGATATTTTAGTCCCTCTGTTTTTTAATGCAATTGACTTAAAGTTTTTATTATTTATTTTAAAATAATGGTTATGTTAACAACTGGCTCATTAAATTCCAAGTTTAACTCGATGAGCTGGTGTGAACCTCCTCCAGCCTACCACCGGGTAGGACTCCCAGATCTAGTGTTCTTTCCACTGAATCCAGCTGTCTTTTTTCCCCTTTCATGTTTTTTTCTGCTCCCACCAACTGTTGGAAGATGGGGGTTATGAAGCAACTAAAATAAGTGTGGGTGTTGAGGGGGAATGGCATTCAGAGGACACATTTGCTGAAGAGAAGCTGAGTGCTGATGACTAAGTCACTATGTGGACCGTTAAAAGATGGTCCATTAACTCTTTCTAAAAGTTAAAGAAACAAATAAAAGGTTTTTATCATCTCATTCACACTGCTTCTGACCTCCCTCCTCCCCAGAATTAGAGAGAATTTACCATTTTAAGGCTAGTGTATTTGAATGAGCTTTGGTTTGTAAAACCTGTCTCCATCCTGCTTCCTTTACTGCACTGCTCTGGCCACCTCCCATCCTTGCTATGCTTCTAACCTCGAGCACATTTGAGTGTTTGCCTCACATTTCACATTCATGTTCCTAGTTTTGCTAGATAGGCTTGGAGAGAATGTGAAAAGCATGCCCAAGGAAAACTGTGCAAAGTAAATGTTTTCTGAAAAAGCAGTTCCAGGTAACAGATTCATGAAGTCATCCAAGAACTTTAGACACATTTTTGAAGCCTGCTTTTAATTTTGCTTGTTTTAGAATAATGTTTATATACATGTGAAACATTTGACTGTGTGCTTTTAGTCAGTTGTTTTATTTGTTGCATTTAAAGGAGTCTTAATGGAATGCTTCCAAATCCAGAATTTCCTCCACATGCATTTCCAAGCCATTTTCTTTTCTTTTTAAAAAAATTTATTTATTTATTTTAATTGGAGGCTAGTTACTTTACAGTATTGTGTTGGTTTTTGCCATACATTGACATGAATCAGCCATGGGTGTACATGTGTCCCCCATCCTGAACCTCCCCGCACCTCCCTCCCCATCCCATCCCTCTGGGTCATCCCAGTGCACCAGCCCTGAGCACCCTGTCTCATGCATCGAACCTGGACTGGCGATCTACTTCACAAAAGATAATATACATGTTTCAGTGCTATTCTCTCAAATCATCCTACTCTTGCCTTCTCCCACGGAGTCCAAAAGACTGTTCTTTACATCTGTGTCTCTTTTGCTGTCTCCCATATAGGGTCATCGTTACCATTTTTCTAAATTCCATATATATACATTAGTGTACTGTATTGGTCTTTTTCTTTCTGACTTACTTCACTCTGTCTGATAGGCTCCAGTTTCATCCACCTCATTAGAACTGATTCAAATGCATTTTTAATGGCTGACTAATATTCCATTATGTACCACAGTTTTCTTATCCAATCATCTGCTGATGGACAACTAGGTTGCTTCCATGTCCTGGCTATTGTAAACAGTGCTGCAGCTTAGAGTTGTCTCGGTAAAGTGTTGAGCTTAACTTGGGATTGTACCCATAGAACTTTCAACATCTTCTCCACATTTCAGGGGCAGCTTTGTCCCTGGAGGTGGACATTACCAGGAGAGATTGATTGCATCTTGCATTGCATCACTTTATGGATAGGTGATTGCCATATTTTTATGAAGACTGAAAATTCCCAACTCTTACTTTCCATATCCACAGTAACAGAAATCTTCAGAGGATTTATAACAATAAAAGCATCTTTTAACACCATGATGGTCTCTATGTTTTTATTTTAGAGAACATCCTGTCAAATGAAATCAAGCTAGTGATTTTTCTTTCTCATTGTGAAAAATCAGTTAACTTTCTCTCCACTCCACCTTCAGACCATCTGTGACCACATGTGTCACTGTGATGCTGAGACAAAAGGTGTCGAGAGGTGTCCTGGTGGCGTAGTTGTGGTGACACGTTTTTCAACCAAGTTTTATGAAATGAACCACTCAGTTATCATAGATATCTGGCAGTAAATGCAGAAATATATTTCTTTCACTATGTAGATAAACTGATACTTTTGTCTTAGGATGTTTTTTAACAGCTTTTTCTCTTCTTCTGAACAATATAATTTGTGATCATTTAGTTTTTACTCTTTTTCTACATTTAAATACTCTGGTTCATCTTACAAAACTTAGAAATGGTTAGGGAAATTGAACGTTTGTCTAATGAAGAGACTTCATGAAGAGACTTCCGTTAAAATGTGATAGGTGTTAAAATCATTACAATATTCTGCATTAGCTGCTTTTCTACAAACAATCCCTTTACAGCTCTTTTGTTATTTATGTGTACAGATTATCAAACTTGCTTAAGAAATGTATTCTTATGGGCTTCTGGGATGAATTGTTTTCCCCACAAATTCTTATGTCCAAGTGACCCCCATGGACTTTTGCTCACCGGGCTCCTGTGTCTGTGGGGTTCTGCAGGCAGAAGTAGTGGAGAGCTTGCCATGCCTTCCTCCAGGGGATCTTCCCAACCAGGGATCGAACCCTCATCTCCTGTGTCTCCTGCATTACAGATGGATTCTCAACTGCTGAGGCATCAGGGAAGCACATATCAAGTGCTATTTTTTTTTTTAATTGTCCCTAGTTTTAACAAAGTCATTTCCATTCTGATTATTTCCAAGAGGATAATCCTAATCATAAGATGTTGAAAATAAATTGCTTTCTTTCCCTGGAACTTTAGTGGTACTTTCTTCTTTTAAAAAAGGAGCTGCTTTGTCTATGTATTTTTTTCTTTTTTCTCTCATGAATTTTACAATTCCCATTTTGGGTCTCAAGGAAGCATTTGAACAATTATCCAGATTATATTAAAAAAAAGAATTTCAAATGTAAGCATAAGAAATTTTGAGTTAATATTACTTAAGATTTTGGGATTAGGTACATATTAATATAACTGTGTGGTTTCTTTGCAAAAGTAGCAAAAGTAGAAAATAAAGTAGGTTTATTTATGTATCTTTTGAAAGTTTTCTTAAGCATTTGTTTTCATCAATGAAGTGTATCTTGCTTCAAAAACCAGGATTCAAATGCTTAATAAAAAGTACTCTTTAAAGATAAAAATCAGAAGGGAAAACACAAAATTTGAGGGCTTTCACAACAAGATGACAAATCATAGAAGCATCTACCTTCCATTCTTCCCAAGGTCCCAAAGAATGAAGTGATAATTGTGATGGAAAGAAAAGTGGAATAGACAGATGACCAGCAAAATTGAGGAATCCAGGAAGAAGCAGCATATTTTATCAGAGCCTTAATAGGGAGATGTGCGTGTTGTGTGAGCACAGGTGTTATGTGTTGGGCAGAAATCCAACTCTATCCACCTGCCATGAGGAGCACCCTGGCATGGGGCTGAAGAACTGGGTGCTGTGTTGCATTTTGAAAGTTAGCTGATGAATATCGTCGGTGAGATGACATGAAATAGGAGAATAAATGTATTAGTCATTCTAAAAGTAAAGCTCATTCTTAGGTAAACTAGGATTTATAGTAATTTAGGCAAAAAAATAAGAAAGTTAAGAAGAAAACCACAAATGGTAATCTTTTTAATTGCTTATTTTGGTTTTTCTTGTAATACTTTTTATGTTACACTTCAAAATAACTTTAACATTAATTTTGAGAAGAGATTTTTCACACAGTTTTGAAGATATTTTGAGTGTCAATTTTGGGAAACTATTTGACAAATATTTGATGAGGCTAAAGTGGACCTTCTTTGTTAGGTGCATCAAAAATTCATGCTTTCGATGCACATTAACACTAATTGATGTTAATGTGTGTAAATCTTCATGCATTTATAACAGAATGCAACATTAGACTAAAAGATAGCACTTCATCAAAGATTCGTATTCAAAATGCCAGTTAAATAGTGGAACAAACAAATGACGCATAGCACAAACCATATAATTTACATTTTTATTTGATATATTTGGCAGATACTAAAATAAAACAGGAGATAAGCCCTAAATGTCCTTTAATGAAACATTCTTTTTTTGAATTAACTTTTGTCTGTATATAGTTGATTTACAATTCTGTGTCACTTTCTACTCTATGGCAAAATATATCAGTTATACATATACATAAATCTACTCTTTGTTAAATTCTTTGTAGGTGTAGGTAGAGTATTGGAGAACAGATATCTTAAGGTGGCCATAGTGAAAAAAACAATCAGATGAAAACCTTGAGTTTTACTGGATCACGGAATTAGGGAAGGTGAAATCCTTGAACTGTTTGTTCTGTTTGAACTGATTGTTCTGTTTAGCTTTTGTAAGAGCATCCCCAGTTCCTCAATTTGGAGAATTATCTGAATTAGAGTTTCCTAGGTGGAGCAATGGTAAAGAAACTGTCTGCCAATGCAGGAGACAGAAGAGATGGGTTTGACCCCTGGGTCAGGAAGATCCCCTGGAGGAGGGCATGGCAACCCACTCCAGTATTCTTGCCTGGAGAATACTGAGGAGCCTTGACAGAGGAGCCTGGTGGGCTACAGACCAGGGGGTCACAAAGAGTTGGACATAAATGAAGACATAGCACACACACAGCTGTTTATTGGGAAACAGAGATGACGGTGAAGGCCATGAGCAAGCAGGAATGGTGGTACTAACAAGGGCTCTGATTGCAAAAATTAAAGGGTCTTTTGTTAAATGAAGGAGGGGCAAGATCATGGCAATGTTGATGAACTTGTTCTGTTTTTCTAGATTTTTTTTTTTCCCTGTGTAGAGGACCACTACTTAGAATGGTTTTCCTGATTAATTTCATTAAGTAGAATTAAATGTTTGAATTTCTTCACTCCATCTACAGGTACTTGCTCTAAGAATGGCTTCATATAGAGGCCCGGTTCCTTTATTCAGAGGTATTGGAATAAGATTGTAGCTATCACATTCTTGTGAGAGATAGGACCTCAATGGGTGTTACGATAAGTTTTAAATTTATTTCTGACAGTTTCTCTCTACTGCAGTCATTAGAGGCATGGTTGGACTTTGGTATTGATTATTATATGGTATAATAAGTGCTTGCATGTGGGAAACCCCAGGCAACAGAGGTTGACTGGTTAATTGGTTAATTAAGGTACAGAGTGGAATGCTCTGTACTCAAGTTGCGTTTCCTGTCCTGATAACTTGCTGTGACTGATCATAATTAAGAAACTGGGAAATATAAAATTCTCATTAGTGGTAATTTGCTATCAATTTGTACTTAAAATATAAATTCTTGATGAGGGAGCTCTTTCAAATTGTAATTTATGAAAGGTATCATATCTTAGCTTTGAGGGGTCCTTAAATGGCAACCCACTGGAGTATTCTTGCCTGGGAAATCCCATGGACAGAGGAACTTGGTAGGCTACAGGCCATAGGGTCGCAAAGAGTTGGACATGATTGAACAGTTCTCATTGTTTTCTAAGAAATGGTCTATATGTGTCTTTATCACTATAGCAAGTCATTGTCTGAATCTTCAATACTGAAGACCCTGATGTTGATTTTTTAACTTTCTCTGAGAATGGAAAATTTTATAAGTAGCCAAATCCTCCTTATATTTAAATGGAACTTCTCATGCTTGATTTCTACTCTGTCTTCTATGCATTTGCTTTTTATCTGGATGATCAGTAGCAGCTAGAGGCAGTACCGTACTAGGGCCAGCTCGTACCAATCGGGGAAAATTTATGTTATGTTTCCAGAAATTCTGTGAGCCAGTTGTTAAGTGCAGCCCTTATTAAACATTAATTATATAAATTTTAAATTATATTAAAAGCAGAAGTAATAAGTATCTCAAATTCAATCCTTCATAATTATTTTACTGCATTGCTCTGTTTGTACTTTAGGGGTGATTTTACATCTATGATGGCATGGTAGAAATTCTATGTAATGCTGTACTGCTCAGCATCACTTTCCAGTTCTACAACCAGTGACATCATATTGGTAGCTCCAAATTTATTATGGTGTAAGTATTCACATCATAGAAATACACAAACTCCAATCAGGGCCCTCCTCTCACCCCCTCCACCTCCTCACCCAGAACCAGTTACTAATGATTTACCAACTGCCACTGGGATGGGGCATTCATAGAAGAAAGCCTATTTTCTTTCCTTGGACATGTAGGGAACTGATTTATAAGCTCTTAATGGAACTAATTAATGCTTGAGTAAATATATATATTTCCTAACCTAAATGTTTTCTTTAATGCTTGCAGTGCCTATGCAAAATTGTATACACAATGGAGAGGTTTTTATTTTCAAAAATTCCACTATGAACTCCTTTTATTATAATAGCTTTCAGACCTCCCGAAATATTGGAGTTGATAACTGATTTGTGACTAAATGATCCAGAGTTGATCACAGTTTCACTTCTAGGTGACTCCAGTGGTCCCCTACCTTTTTGGCACCAGGGAATGGTTTCTTGGAAGACAGTTTTTCCACAGACTGGGTGTTGGGGGTGGCTTGGGGATGGTTTAAGGACATTACATTTATTGTGCGCTATATTTCTATTGTGGTTATATCAGCTCCACTTCAGATCATCAGGCATTAGATCTCAGACGTTGGGGACCTCTGGACTAGACTCTAGAATCTCCCACTGAGAGGAAGGTAGTTTCTGCCTGGTCAGTGATGCTGGATTCCTGGGGCAGAAGGAGGACTTTCTTCCATGCCCAGCTGCCCCACCTGTCTACTTGTTGTTCCTCACATCTGCCCCACGGCTGTCAAGTCCTGCAGTCAGTGACAAAAAGAGCAAAATGCCCTCTTCCACCAGGGTTGGGATGAGCTTCCAGGCTTAAGATCAGCTTCAATTTTCTATTGTCTCCACATTGAAATACTAAATATTTGATCTTTCAGGAGATTGTGAAAAGGTGATTTACTTGTGTGTGTGTGTGTGTGTGTGTGTGTGTGTGTGTGTGTGTGTGTGAGCCGCTCAGTCCTGTCAGACTCTTTGCAACCCCATGGACTTCCATGTCTTCTCTGTCTGTGGAATTCTTCAGGCAAGAATACTTGAGAGCACATTAAAATACGTTTAGCTCATAAAATTTATTTTCTGAATTTTAAAAAGTAATCATTGTTAAAATTTGGAATAAAACCCTGTTGCCCCCTCAGTTCACTTGTTTCTTTCTTACAGCACCTCCATAAGGCCGATGTTGATATTTTTTTCCCATTTACTGATGAGAAAACTAAAACATGGAGACATTCTGCTATATACTGAAATCAGATATTAGGATATGGCTTAAGTCATCCAAAAAAAGCATAATTAAAAAGCAAAGATGTCACTTTGCTGATAAAGGTCTGTATAGTCAAAGCTATATTTTTCCCAGTAGTCATGTATGGATGTGAGAGTTGGACCATAAAGAAGGCTGAGTGCTAAAGAACTGATGCTTTTGAATTGTGGTTTTGGAGAAGACTCTTGAGAGTTTCTTGAACAGCAAGATCAAACCAGTCCATCCTAAAGGAAATCAGTCCTGAACATTCATTGGAAGGACTGATGTTGAAGCTCCAATACTTTGGCCACCTGATAAGAAGAGCTGACTCATGGGAAAAGACCTTGATGCTGGGAAAGATTGAGGGCAAGAGGAGAACGGGAGACAGATGGTTGCATGGCATCATCAACACAATGGACATGAGTCTGAGCAAACTCCAGGAGATAGTGAGGACATGGAAGCCTGGCATGCTGCAGTCCATGGGGTCATAAAGAGTCAGACACGATTTAGTGATTGAACAACAACAACTAAGCCATAAAAAATATAGAATTGAGGATACCAATTTTTTGTGTGTGTTACCTTAAGACTGAATTTAAAAAGAGAATTGTTTCTATGGGCTCAGGCCAAGCCTGCTGGAAAAAGTAATTTAAGCAGGCTGTTTCTTTACATAAAATGTGATTTTTAAACTATGATCAAAGTGACTTAAGTAACTGAAGCAGCATTGCAGACTTCTTTTCTCTTCCATTTCTGTTAGTAGAGGTGGTTCTCTTCATGATGGATATATATTTTTAGAGTCTCTCAGGAGGCACCCCAATTTATCCTGAAACAAAGGAATGAAATACAAGGTTTATATACGCCAGATATTCTACAGTTTTTGCATGCTCTACTTTCTTCAACAGATGAACCACTTCTGACAATGCTTGCACTGTCCAGATAGAATCTTCTAATACCATTGGGACCTCTACTAACAACTATCCTCTCTCTCTCTCTAAGACTTGAAGCCACGAATCCTTTTTGCCTTCTAATGAGAAACTCTTTCCTGGCCTGAGAGGGTATGATTGTCAAAGATCTAAATATTGCAGCCACATCATTAACTGAATGTCTTAAATATAGGGCCAATTAGGGGAAAGCGTTAGATAAAGCCACTGACCCATTAGGAAGCCTGAAAAGGTTCCTCACAGCCTTTTCATCTAAAAGAGAGCTGTGGTTGGAAATATAGATGGAGTCATCCTCAGGGATCTGTCTGTTGAAGCATTTCACAAGTGGGAGACTTCACGTTTTGTAACATTTCACGGACTACACCATACAGAAGAGCATCGGTCATCTATTATTAATATGTTAGTTTGACTAGTCCTAGAGTGTCTTTGTACACAGTTTTTAACTCCTTCACTACTGATGATACTTTTACTGGAAGGTAGGGATTTGGGGGTATTAAGATATAAATAATGGATCAATTTTCTTTCAAGACAACAAAAGTACAAAGTATTGTTTTTCTTGGTATACTTTTCTTCATTAATAATAAACTAGCTCTTGGTAGTTTAAAATGTGGATGGATTCTAATTCATGATGCTTTGTTTTTGTTCCATTGTATTGAAGAGATTATACTATTTGCATATTTTAGATGACTATACTAAAGCCGAAGAGATAATTATACTTAAATGTATTTCAGACATCTAAGTTTTATATTTTTTATATTTTTAGCCATCATAAAATTTAGTTTGATTTTGAAATGTTGATTTAAAAAAACCAATGAAAGGTTTAAAATGTTCTTTAGGAGAATGATAGTTCAAGCTCTTTTTTTATGAATAGAAATACACTTCTTTATTTAATATATATTTTGCAGTATGTTTAATTAAGAGGTCATCTGAAGTTTAGATTTGGGTTCAGTTTCACCTGCATTGCCTTTGTGCTTTCCATGACCTTTAGTGAAAGGAAAAACAGCAGAGAACCATTACTCTGCAGGCATCAGAATTATACTGATGGACAAGTAGCCACAATTTTCTCCAAGGTGCTCAAGTGAGTACTGGAGGCTGACCTTATAGAGGGGAATTCACAGCTGCATGATGGAATTAGTGCTGTAAGGCCAGCGTTTAATGCGATGTAACTTAACCCAAGATAGCAGTAGAAAGTCAGATGATATTAGGAAGAGATTGTCTGGATTGCAGTAAATATGAGTGAAAAAATAATGCAGTATCATGGCAGATTTCATAAGCTTCATCTGTAACCCAGAGGAATCAAATCCTTGGACATTTCTGGGAGCTCTTGGTAATTGGACTTATTTTTTTCCATCACATTCAAATATAGGGGGAATGATGTTTTTGACAGGGTTAAACTACATATCCATGTATAAACTCCATTGCGTGCAGCAGTAACAATTTGCAAGAAAGTCCTGGAGATAAGGATTTGAACAGTAATAAACAACAGACAAAAGCCAAATCAGCAGTGTAATATTCTATAAGCAGCAAATATTGCATTGTGTAAATGTAAGCATGATATGTAGGCAGCGTTGATCAGATATATTTAAACAAAGAAAAGGTGATAGTTTCATATTTCTTAGAGTAAATCATTTTGAGAAGTGTACAGTTTGACTTCAAGGGAATGCTAATTCAGAAATTGTTCAGAAGGAAAAATGAAGATATTTAGATTGTCTAGCTTAATGGTGGATTATTAGCATCACAAGGAACTGTTGCAGAATGCTGAAAAGAAAATACCCTCCTCCCCACCCTACCTTGTGCTGCTTCCATCTCTGTTTCCTTCACCCCTAGAATCATTGTGCTGCTCCGTCTATTGTGATCCACCCCAGTTACTGAGCCAATATTGACAGAATAGTATGTCATCTTCAACCCTTCAGTTGGTTACATTTAAGACTTTTAAGTCGTATGTGTGAAACTTTATTTCTTAAAAAATTAATTAATTGACAATTAATTAATTTTCATTTTTTACTTCACTGGGTCTTTGTTGCTGGCATTGGGCTTTCTCCAGTTACGATGCTCTGGCTTCTCATGGCAGTGGCTTCTCTTATTGTGGCGCACGCACGCTGTAGGCGTGCAGGCTTCAGTAGCTGTGGCGCATGGGCTTAGGTGCTCCACAGCATGTGAGATCTTCCTGGACCAGGGATCGAATCCATATCCCACGCATTGTCAGGTGGATTCTTAACCACTAGACCACCAGGGGAGTCCACATAAAACTCTGTTTCTTAGAAGCAGAAAGAATGAAAGATAATGATATAGCAAGATGCTAATAATACAGCGAAAGAAACTTGGACACCTTATAAGATGATCCCTTATTCCTCCTTGCCCACTTGGTTCCTAAGCTTTCTTGGTGCTTCCCAAGATCTGACAACTGCTAGCTCGTGCTTCTAACCTATATTATTGCACTGGGCCTGTTCATATAATAAGATGTAATTGATGCTAACTTAGCACCATATTTAGTTACATCTGTTGCTTGTGCTTTCCGCATCCATCTCTTCCTGCAGACAAAGATGCAGACACTGAGGTTGACATGCTGACGTTCAGCCTGGAGACCCTCCCTCTGCCGACCGCAGCTGCAGCTTTATCTGTTCAGCTGTCCATTATGATGGTAAAATTACAACCTAATGGTGTCTGTGCTGCTGCTCCTGTGACCACCATCTGCCTGTGTCACGTCGTGAATTCTCTCCTCAGTTGTATTTTTGTGAGCGTGACACTCTTATGGAGGCTCTCAGAGGCCACCTGGAGCAGTGTTTTATGATCTGGACTTTCCCACCCATGTAGCTGAGGATGGAGCTGTGTGAAATTTCCAAAACAGCCACTTCCTTGACATAAGAGAAAAGTGGTATCAGAAACTCACACCTTATGGCAGTGCACGGTGGTTAAAACAGGTGCATAAAAGGTGCCATTACAGAAAACCAGTTAATTTAGGCGCACAGGTGATCAATCCTTAACTGTCTACTTCCCAAATCACAGTTTAAAATGACTACCTGGAGCTTGAGAGTAGATGCGTGTTTTTTTCTACCACTCCATTTGCTTTTCACTCCAGTGTAAAGCCACGGTGGTGACTACTCTATAATTATACTCTTCTACCAAATGGCTGGCATGATCAAACTCAGTATCCACGTTTATCTGAATAAGATGTGAAGTTTACTGGAAGAAGATTTTGGAAACTGTTTCTGTGATGATTTGAATAGAATAGGTTGAGGCTACTTTGGTCTGAAAGGATTGATTCAGCCTGTATTAGTGTTCTCCAGGGGACTAGAACCATCATAATATGTATTTGTATATCTTTATATATATATATATATACATGTATTATGTATGTATATAAGGAAATTTACTACAGGAATTGATTTATGTGATTATGGAGGCTGAGAAGGGCCCACCTGATGTTGGCAAGCTGGAGAACCAGGAAGACTGATGTCCAAAGACAGAAGAAGATAGATGTTCTAGCTCAGGCAGAGAGAGCAAATTCTCTCTTCCTTAGCCCTTTTGTGGGGCTTCCCTGGTGGCTCAGATGGTAAAGAATCACCTGGGTTTGATTCCTGAATTGAGAAGATCCCAGGGAGAAGGGAATAGCAACCCACTCCAGTATTCTTGCTGGGAGAATTCCATGGACAGAGGAGCATGTTGGGCTGCAGTCCATGGAGTCACAGTGAGTTGGACATGACTTCAGTGACTGAGCATAGATGAGCAAAGCAGGGGAGAGGATCAAGCTCTGCATCATGAATGTCTACACTCATGTTCTTTCCACTCTGCTGACAAAGCCTATTTGCATTTACTGTCTGTTGTGTTTAGATGTTGTCGAAATCTGGGAAAGTCTGACCCAGGGAGACTGACTTGAGTGATGCCTTCTTTCAAATAGGTAATGTGAACTACCTTAACATATCTATGCCCAGGTAATTTGATTTCTGGAATGTGGACCTATACTTGTTTTCTTATCTGGTCACTAAAACATGAACCCTCTTTATTGCTCTCTGAAAAGCATCCCCTATATAACATCTGTCACTGTCATTACTGCCCTGGGGGTCAAAGGTCACCTCTACTATCACAGGGTTGGGTGTAATATGTAGACAGATGTATTCCCTTTAATTCTGCAACCTAGAAGACCATTGTTCAATAAGCCCCCTGTCCATGGTGGATAAGTATAGCTTGAAACCTTCCTAACATGGCAATACTATCGTATAGATCAGCTTACCTAGGCTTTCAAAAACTATTTTCAATCCCAAAGAGGGCCATGCAACCACATTCAAACACTTCTTTGCAACAGAGCTCTTTGGTAAACTGAAAATTGCCCAGTTTATGGAATTTTCTCTCTATCTTATAGTTTCTTATATTCCAATACCCTAGAAAATTGCTTTGAGAAAAATGAGACAATATATCTCTGGTGTGGTCCATTTTTTTTTTTCATTCTGCTGTGAAGCTGGGTATATAATGCTAATTATCTTTGACCATGTTCCTTTTTGAAGGAGATATTCTCTTCTAGTTTATGCATGCATCATAGCAAAGTGTACAAAGCTCTAAAAACAAGCTTTGGGACATTCATCTTTAATACCCAAATATGTAGACTTTATTATCACATTTCTGAAGATTTCAGCACTTACAAGCTATGTTGGTCCACACGCAGATATGTTTTTTTCTATCACAGCCTTATAATGTCAATTATACTCAATTGTAAGTTAATTCAGGTCAACGACTTTGACTCGTGTGGCATTTGATAATCTCATTAACATTGCTGACTGCCTCTGGATGAAAGACCCCAGCATGTACATAATTAAACATTCTCATCAGATTCACTATTTCATGAGAAGTCATAAAAAAGAAAACTTGAAGCAAAATTAACCCATCTATCTTCTAAAATTTTCTGTGTACTTTAAGTAAAACAAAAAGTAATACTTAACATTGAAGTACAAATCGCAGAGTCAGACATGACTGAGCGGCTAAACACAGCATAGCACAAATAATCCAAAACAGTTTAATTTTATTTTGCTTCATGTGGAGGACTTCATGCTTTTCTCTGTTGTTTGGTAACCCAGATATCAAGTTTTTATTTTGAGAACATAATGTTATATTAGTAGTATAGTACTGAAATTTAGAGTGCCTTGTGAAACCACTTATTCTTACTGTTCTTTTGAAAATTTGTGAAAAGCTTAAAAATTGATCTTAAAAACCTAATTAATATTTTTAGATATCACTCTTAAAATCATACATATTTTTCCTATTTTCTTAGCATCAAACATGAAACATATTCAGAGTATTCTCTCTAAAATTGTTTCCAAAGTATTTACAAGCTGTTTTCATTTTAGTTAGAAACAATACAGAGACAAAGGTCAAATGATAAATCTCAGCAGATATGCTTCTGCCAGGGTTGGAATGCAGCATGAATAAGATTTACTGTGACCCAAACTTTCAACAGAATAGCTCATAACATCAAGAGAGGGCCACAAATGAGGTGTTTTCCTTTTTATTGCACTCAACTCTTTGACTTATTTGTTCTTACTGTTGTCTTTAAGCCCAAGGTTTGTGGCAGACCCAGAGACTGGGAATTTCAGAAAGAAAGCTTTACATGGGACTGACTCAAGGGGCAAATGGAAAACAGCTTGGTTTGGTTGTCTGGGATCCAGTAGCAGGGTGTGCCTAAGAGCTGAGACATTAAACAAACACCAGCTCTGGTCTGGTAGAATTAGGAGGTATGCAAGTTACCATGAGATAAGAATTTCAATACGATTTTATCCAGGTCAAGAATGTAATGCTTGCATAATGCTCTGTTTTCCATGTAGTAAAGAACTACCAAGGGTTGTATTTTATTTATTTATTTTTAAGAAAATGGTAGATTTTAATTCAACCACACCAATGACTCTAGTGAATGTTGTTGGTGTAAACATAGGGACTGTAAAATTGTATGAAGTAACAAGAACCAAATATATACTCTTTACAGGAAACTGCAAGAAGGGCTTCCATGATTGCTCAGTTGGTAAGGAATACACCTGCAATGCAGGAGACCTCGATTTGATTCCTGGGTTGGGAAGATCCTTTGAAGAAGGGATAGGCTAGCCCAGTATTCTTGGGCTTCACTTGTGGCTCATCTGGTAAAGAATCCACCTGCAAAGCAGGAGACCTGGGATCATTCCCTGGGTTTGGAAGATCCCCTGGAGAAAGGAAAGGATACCCATTCCAGTATTCTGGCCTAGAAAATTCAGTCCATGGGGTTGCAAAGACTGAGCGACTTTCACTTTCATAAGAAACTAAGCTGTTGTTCAGTTGCTAAGTTGTATCCAACTCTTTTCGACCCCATGGACTGAAGCACACCAGGTTTCTCTGTCCTACACTATCTCTGGCTGTTTACTCAAACTCTGTCCACTGAGTCAGTGATGCCATCCAACCATTTCATTCTCTGTTGCCCCCTTCTCTTGCCCTCAATCTTTCCCAGCATTAGGATCTTTCCCAATGAGTCAGCTCTTTGCATTAGGTGGCCAAAGTATTGGAGCTTCAGCTTCAGTATCAGTGAGTATCTCTCCAATGACTATTTAGGGTTGATTTCCTTTAGGACTGACTGACTTGATCTACTTGCTGTCCAAGGGACTCTCAAGAGTCAAAAATACAATAGATTAAAAATAAAGAATAAATAAAGTTATATGATGCAAGACCAAGGGTTGTATCTTAATATTTTCAGGATACTAAAGGGTCCATTGGTATAATAGCACTAGAAAGGACATAGAGTCTTTTTCCTTTTTTAAAAATGATGTTTTAGAGGTCATCTACCACAAGCCCTTTCTTCTGAGAAGAGAGAATTAATTTCCACTCTCCTGTTTCTTCAGAGGGTGAGTTGTGATGCTGAACTCCTGTGGTTGTCAACTTTCTGCTCCACCACACTTAGGGAAAGTCCACAAGGATCTGTGGTGAGCCCCAGGCAGCTTGCCTCCTGGCTGTGGTTGAAGGCTGGGTTACTCTGCTTGCAGAGCTCAGCCGAGCAATTCATAAAAATGTGTGGCTAATAGCACAGGCAGTGACAGGTGGTTAAACGGTAGAAAAAAGTCTGCCATCCAGCCAGCTTCATATGAAACAATGGGATCCTAGTGCTCTGATGTAAGAACTGCTCTCTGAGTGTTTGTGGTACAAGGGAATAAAGGAGGGAATGAACGGATGGTCTTTTGGAGTGGAAGTGGATCCTAAGTTCAGTAGGTCACTCTCTTTCCTTTGGAATTCCCACGTCTCATCTCCCCCTTGTTCTTCACCCTTCTGCTCACTTGGGGCATTGGGATTTGTGTGGTGACATTTTGGTTGCCCCGGTGATGGGAGTGGGGGAGGGATGAGGTGCTACTGGCATTTCGGTTCCCATAGGGCAGAGATGATCCTTCAGTAAATAGGAAGTGTTGCACAATGAGAAAGTCTTCCCTAAAATGATAACTGTCATCCCACCGAGAAGCACCGAATCTCCGTGTGAGTTCTCTGATAGGAAGGTCAAAGACAAGAAGTCATCACTTCCTCAATAGCCAAATATCTTGTTGGACATGTTGTTGTTCAGTTGCTCAGTCATGTCCAACTCTTTTCGACTCCGTAGACTGCAGCACGCCAGACTTCTCTGTCCTTCACTATCTCTTGTAGCTTGCTCAAACTCATTTCCATTGTATCCCTCAGTGGTGATGCCATCCAACCATCTCATCCTCTGTCATCCTCCGCTCCTCATGCCTTCAGTCTTTCCCAGCATCAGGGTATTTTCTAATAAGTCAGCTATTTGCAGGTGGCCAAAGTATTGGAGCTTTTGCTTCAGCATCAATCCTTCCAATAAATATTCAGGATTTATTTCCTTTAGAATTGACTGGTTTGATCTCTTTGCAGTCAAGGACTCTCAAGAGTCTTCTCCAGCACACAGATTCAAAAATATCAATTCGTCAACACTCAGCTGACATGTAACAGTCAGAAAAAGATTTTCTGATGCTTAGCTAAAGGACATCTGCTCTGTCCTCCAAAGGAGCGGAGAGTCCCATCAGCTTCCACTAATGTTATTCGTACAACTCATTTACTGACCATCCCCATTCTGATCACTTTCCTCAGGGTTGGACAGGTTTTCTTTTGTCCTTGTTATGGTGGGACATAGAGCCAGTCCTTTGACTATGGCCTGACCACACAGCATAAAGGGCACCTGGAGCCTTGGTGATTGAGGCTAACTTCTGACCTAGTCACAGCTGTTACTGTTATTTCTATGAATATCACCGAAGACTGTGTTTATCATTCTTGATTTTTATCAGCTGACTATTAAAAATTCCAATCTTATTCACATTAACCATTGACAATCAGAATTTCCATCATCAGGGGTGGTCAAACTTTTTCAGTAAAGAACCAGACAATAAATACTTGAGGGTTCTCAGGCCGGCTGGCCTCTGTGACAGCTACTTCACTCTGCCTTTGTAGCCAGAAAGCAACTGTGGACATGACATAAATCCTTGAGTGTGGTTGTATTTCAGTTTTATGTTCTTTACAAAAATTGGTGGTAGGCTAGATTTGGCTCCTGGGCCACAGTTTGCCAACCCCTGTTCTGTACTTAAAGATTTATTAGATTAAAATCCAAATGTGGTACTTTATTTATTATGTCTGTTTATATTATTGTATTGATTTCAGCCAAATCATACAAAACATCTGAGCACCTCTTGAATTCTAATTACTCAAGTTCTGTTATTCAGTAAGAATTAGGTTCTTTTTCACTTTGTATCACCTAATATGTCACTTTTGTGCTTTAATCTAGTCATTCTTCATACCCAGAACAAAGACACCTTGCACAGAATAGAGCCAAAAATAGACCCTAACTATGTAGCAAGTTTTAGCTTACGATGACTTGCCGTCTAAGTGATAAATATTTGATATTAGTTTCATCATCAATTAATTCATGAATTCACACCAAAATTCCATTATGCACCACAATTATTTTTTTTTCTTTATAAGAATCATGAGGTGGGTGTGTGTATTTTCTTCCTGAAATGAAGATGTATGTCTATTACAAGTTCTTGCCATTCCACTCCATTAATGCCAACAAAACTCTATTTCTCATATAAAACTGGCTTGTAATAAATTAACTGTTTACTCATATATTCTTTTTTTAAAATTTATTTATTTATTTACATTATCGTGTTGGTTTTTCCATACATTGACATGAGTCTGCCATGGGTATACATGGGTTCCCCTTCCAGAACCCCCCCTCCCACCTCCCTCCCAATTCCATCCCTCTGGGTCATTCCAGTTCACCAGCTCTGAGCACCCTGTATCATGCATCAAACCTGAGCTGGCGATTCATTTCACATATGATAATTTACATGTTTCCTTGCCGTTCTCCCATATCATCCCACCCTTGCCCTCTCCCAGAGTCCAAAAGACTGTTCTGTACATCTGTGTCTCTTTTGCTGTCTCACATACAGGGTTATTGTTACCATCTTTCTAAATTCCATATATATGTGTTAGTATATTGTGTTGTTGTTTTTCCTTCTGGCTTACTTCACTCTGTACAATAGGCTCCAGTTTCGTCCACCTCAGTAGAACTGCTTCAAATGTATTCTTTTTTATGGCTGAGTGAAAGTAGATGAAGTCTCATGAGTCCTACCCCTGTACCTGCTCCTTTTGAGATATTTGCCCAAATGGGGTTTTCATGCCATTGTAGCATGACTGCATAAACTTCTGACTGTGCTTCTGAGGTTACACTTATGGGTCTCTTAAAACCCTCTGTAGAGGAGAAAGAGTTAACAGGGTCTTAGCATCCTTCTTCCTTCTTAAGGACTCCCTGGATCACTCCTGATCTCCATCAGACATCCTGCAGACATTCCAAGTAACAGAAAGGTAAACTAAGAAGCTCATATCTAAGTTTGTCTTTATTTAATAGAGTATTCTCTGTATTAGTTACCTGTTATAAATAAAGGAACCTGAAATTTGTGTGGTACAGGTGGCCAGAGAGTGGAAGTTAGTCATATTAGTTTTTTATCTGCATGAGGAATGAAATATGCAAACTAAGAGGGCCGTCAACTTATTTTCCCTGAGGTAGCTTGCACTAGACATGTGCTTGGCACTCTACCTGTTCCTCTCACACCAAATTGCATCCCTTTTGGGAAAAAGGATTTTCTGAAGCTGTGCTAGGTCAGGGTTTTTCATTGCTCTAAGTGTGCCTGTTGTTTCTTGTGCTGTTAAAGAGTAAAGCAGTGATGTGGTATTACAATAGGGAATGGGTCCAGGGGACTGAGCTTCACTGGGATTTGTACAGAGGCAAAGTGGCATTTTAAAGGGAGAACGAGAATCCAGGGAGCGGGTGAGAGGGATGCTCTGTAGAGTTGGGGAAGTGAAACATTATAAAAACTGGGAAGGGATAGTTGGTCGATGGGAAGGGTTTGCTGACTGCTCTGTATGATTGAATCCTGCTTTCTTTTCAGGTGTTGGCTGGAACAGACACTGAACTCTTCCAGGAACCTTGAGTTTTCTCAGGCAGGCACTTTAAGGGAAACTAGGGTCATCCTTGGGACGCAGCCTTGAGCTGTTAGAAACTGTGTTAGTGTTTGTTCAGGTCCTTGTAGGCCAAAGTTGACTAGGCTATTCAAGAAGCAGGCTCAGAGGGGTCTGGCTAGAGTTTTCAAAGAGCATCTTTGTCAGTATCCTTCACGAATCATGAATGAAGTTGGGTGTTGTGTATGATCTCTGATCGCCCCGAGTCAGCTGTGATGATACTAAACTCTAGGGTTCTGTACTGTGATACTATTCAGTTGGGCCTGAGACCTGTACTGTAAAGACCACTACTTTTTAGATGGATGCTCTGAGGCAATGTGTGTGTGTGTGTGTGTGTGTGTGTGTGTGTGTGTTGAGGGGGCGGTCGGGGAGGAAGTGGTGCAGGGGAGTCTCTGGTTGCTTTTTTACATATTTTGTGAGCTCAATTTCCTTTTAAAGTATTTGGAATATTATTTCATATTCCATCTTTGTTTAAGTAGAACTGAGTATGTAAATCTGAATTTTTTCCTGCTGTTTTCTTCAAGTTGTAAGCCGTTTACTTCCACAGTCATAGACTGACTTCTTTTTTTTTAATTATATAAATCCTGCCATTTCCAATTTAAAGACCAGTTTTGGTGAAGAACAGAGTAAGTGCTGTAAAAGGGGTCAAATATTATTTGTGCTAAAGGAGTAGGAAAATCTTTTATAATTTATATTTAAAAAGTTTTTTATATAATTTTATGAATCACAAGGTACAAATTTTTGTAGTACAATTTCTAATATAATTCCATTATTAGTAAACTGTTCCTATGAATATTTTAATTATTTTAAATTAAATCAAATTAATTTAAATTTTAGTTTAAATTTATTTTAGTGTTGACTATATATTGAATGATGTACATTGAACAATGTTCACTCTTCTGAATTTGAAGCTTATTGTTCATTTTCTTCTTAGGTTTTCTAGGTGCTGAAAAATGATAAACTATTTGAGGCTGAAACTTAGCTGTGTAGAAAATCAGTGTGTCTTTTTCTTGAGTTTAAATAAGACCCAATACATTAGAAATGTAGGAAAAAAATTCATATTTGAGAGAATGACATGTAACTAGTATAGGTCTGTTATGTCAGTTCTGATTTTTTTTAAAATTAGTAATTAAAGATAAGTAGTTTTGAGTGATGACAAGGCTCTACATTGCTAGGCAACATTCCTAGATTTACGAAGAAAAACTAGAAATGAAGCAATAATTGTATTTCTGATTACCTCAAGCTCTATCCTAATGACCAGTTATAAAAATGAGAGATAGTATGCTATAAAGTATATATATGCTTCATATTAATTTTATATTTACCTTCATATTCAGTTTTGTCTATTAAAATCACTTTTTTTGTGTTAGGTTGGCAAATTTTCCAATTTATTAGTTCATGTATTTCTTTCAGAAAATATTCAACAGAGTGCTAAGAAAGGTTAAAATTAAAAGGCCAGCAATTTATAATTACTAGCAGTCATGCATAAATTATTGAGGATGGTAATTTTGAATGCTTTATTCATTAGAATAGTTTCAATTTGTTCAAGTCAGTCATCACAATAAAATTTTGACTCTGTCTTTGGAATTCAGCTAATATGTCTATGCTTTAGAATTCACTTAGTATTTCTATGCAAAGGTGAATAAAATGGATATTTTTTCATCACTTTCCTGAATTTTATTTTTTCTAATATTCCATACTTCACCACAATAGATTCTATTCCTTTGATCTTTGACTTGCTTATTTTTTCTCTTGATTTGTATAATTTATTTGCAAGTAATAGCTAAATTTTATTGATCAGTGAATTTCAATTTTGAAATGCCACTAAACCAACTACTTTTGAAATCAAGGATAAAACAACTTATTTTTTTAAATTAAAAAGCAGATGTGTTTTAGCTAAGTTTTTAATAAATCTGTCAACAATAATTGGATAGAATATTATATAAACAAGATACCTTTCTCTTCAGGTATCTTCTGGGTCTGTGTAGTAGTTCCTAATTTGTAATGGACAGAAAGAGGCTTGTATTTTTGAAAGCTTCTGGTTTACTGCAGAATTAAACTTAGATCTGGGCAGATCTGGTGATGTATAGGTATATTGGTAAAGAATATGCCTACGAATACAGGAGATGCAGGAGGCAAGGATTCAATCCCCAGGTTGGGGAGATCTCCTGGGATAGGAAATGGCAACCCACTCCAGTATTCTTGCCTGGAGACTCCCATGGACAGAGGAACCTGGCAGGCTTTAGTCCATGGAGTCACAAAGAGTCGGACACAACCGAAGTGACTGATCACAGTACAGCGTGGATTTGGGATGTATACTTTAATACAATTCACTTTATTTATTTTTAAAATCCTTCTTTAATTATCTGTAAGCTTCTGCTTCTGGCAGATGTAGTAACTGGTACTGATTTTCTCTTTAACATAAACAACTGTAACACTGGACAGAAGAGCCAGGACAGACAGTGGTTCTCGGGCACCAGGCAACAGGTGGTGCAGGGCTATGACCTTGACAAAGGGAAGACTCTACACAGAACTTTCTGAATGAGGAGCAGGGTCTAGAGCCCACTCAGACAGCAGAGGTGCTGCTGATGTGAAGAGGCAGGTGGTGGAGGCCAGAGCTGAAATTTGTGGAGCAGGTGAGAAAGGAGGAGCTGATGAAGTTACGTCTCAAGATGTTGGTTGGAGCTGGGTCACAAATAGCAAAGAATAGCATCAGAAATTATAAATAGTTGGACAAGTGTTTTTTCCTTATCTCTTTAAAAGGCAGTAAAAATAATGGCATTGTATTATGGGTATTAAATCACATGTAGATATAAAATATATGAAAAGGGAGAGGGAGTGGACGCACTCAGGAATTGTAGAAGGACGAGGCTCAGCTCTTGCCAGGCCTACTTGAGACATGTCTGACACAAGCGAGAGTGGTACGGGTCCAACCCGCTTCCAGGCTGAAACTTCAGAAGAGGACCCTGGCTTGAAGATGCAGACTGTACTGACAGTGACCCAGAACTTGGAGGCCTCAGAGATACCGAAGGCCTCAAAGACACCAGAGGTCTCAAAGGCCATGAAGGTCTCAAATGCTGCAGGAGTCTCAAAGGCCACTGAGGCTCAGGAGGTATCTGCCACTCGGGCTTCACCTACCACTAAGCTGACCGATACCCAGTTTCTAGCAGCCAAAAAGAAGAGTATGGCAGCTGACACCAAAATGCAGCATGCTGACCCTCGGGCTGTGATAGTGCCTGCTACTGAGACCAAAAAGGTCAGCTATGTGGCTGATACAAAGGTCAATACAAAGACCCTGGAGACTGAGTCTACTGCCTCTCAGGCTCTGGCAGATGAACCTGAGCCTGAGGGTGCAGCTGGTCAGGCTCAGGAGAATCAGGATACCCGGCCCAAGATCAAGGCCAAGAAAGCCCCAAAGGTAAAGCATCTGAATGGGGAAGAGGATGGCAGCAGTGATCAGAGTCAGGCTTCTGGAACCACAGGTGGCCGAAGGATCTCAAAGGCCCTAATGGCTTCAGTGGCCCGCAGGGCTTCAAGGGGCCCCATAGCATTTTGGGCCCGCAGGGCATCAAGGACTCGGTTGGCTGCTTGGGCGCGGAGAGCTTTGCTTTCTCTGAGATCACCCAAGGCCCGTAGGGGCAAGGCTCGCCGCAGAGCTGCCAAGCTTCAGTCATCCCAAGAGCCTGAAGCACCACCACCCCGGGATGTGGCCCTTTTGCAAGGGAGGGCAAACGATTTGGTGAAGTACCTGTTGGTTAAAGACCAGACGAAAATTCCCATCAAACGCTCAGACATGCTGAAGGACATCATCAAAGAATACACTGATGTGTATCCTGAAATCATTGAACGAGCAGGCTATTCCTTGGAGAAGGTTTTTGGGATCCAGTTAAAGGAGATTGATAAGAATGACCACTTGTACATTCTTCTCAGCACCTTAGAGCCCACTGATGCAGGCATACTGGTAATGACCAAGGACTCACCAAAGCTCGGTCTCCTCATGGTGCTTCTTAGTATCATCTTCATGAATGGAAATCGGTCCAGTGAGGCTGTCATCTGGGAGGTGCTGCGCAAGTTGGGGCTGCGCCCTGGGATACATCACTCGCTTTTTGGAGATGTGAAGAAGCTCATTACTGATGAGTTTGTGAAGCAGAAGTACCTGGACTATGTCAGAGTCCCTAATAGCAATCCCCCTGAATATGAGTTCTTCTGGGGCCTGCGCTCTTATTATGAAACCAGCAAAATGAAAGTCCTCAAGTTTGCCTGCAAGGTACAAAAGAAGGACCCTAAGGAATGGGCAGCTCAGTACCGAGAGGCAATGGAAGCAGATATGAAAGCTGCAGCTGAGGCTGCAGCTGAAGCCAAGGCAAGGGCTGAGATTAGAGCTCAGATGGGCATTGGGCTCGGCTCTGAGAATGCTGCTGGGCCCTGCAACTGGGACGAAGCTGATATTGGACCCTGGGCCAAAGCCCGTATCCAGACGGGAGCTGAAGCTAAAGCCAAAGTCCAGGAGAGTGGTGGTGCCAGTGCTGGTGCCAGTGCTGGTGGCAACTTTGGTGCCAGCACCAGCCTGACAGCCACTCTCACATTTGGGCTCTTCGCAGGCCTTGGTGGAGCTGGTGCCAGCACCAGTGGCAATTCTGGTGCCTGTGGGTTCTCCTACAAGTGAGATTTCAGATATTCCTAATCCCAGCAGTCTTTCTCTTCGAGCCAGGGTGCGTCCTCAGAAACCTATTCAACACAGCACTCTAAGCAGCCGCTATCAATCAATTGAAGTTGACACTCTACATTAAATCTGTTTGCCATTTCTGAAATAAAATAAAATAAAATAAAATAAAATATATGAAAAGGGTGGCTCAAATAGATGGAATTATACTGCTGTAAAATTCTTATATTTTACTAAAAACATTATGATACTAATTAGGGTAAAGGATGTGCAACAGACCTGCATGCAATTGGTCTATTAACTTTTGACAAAGGCACCAAGACAATTCAAGGGAGTAAAGAAAATCTTTTCAACAGATGGTGCTGGAATATTGGATAGACATATGAAAAAAATATGAATTTTGACCCCTATTTAATTCCATTCACAAAAATTAATTTGAGATGGATCATAAAAACATAAAGGCTGAGTTTCTAACTTTCTGAAAGTAAACTTGAGAGAATAGCATTGTAACCTTTGAACAGGCAGAGACAGCATACAAAAAAAAAAAAGGAAAAAATGATAAATTGTACTTCATTAAATAAGAAACTTCTGTTCATCCAAAGACAAACTTTGTAAATGAAAATACAAGACATGGGTAGAAAATGTTTGCATTAAACCTTCCTAACCAGGGACTTGCATTTAGAATATTTTAAGAACTAATACAAACCAATAATTAAAAGATAAAAGCTGAATTTAAAAATAGACAAAGGAGTTGAAGAGATTAAACACTCAAGGATATGTACAAATGGCAGAAAGCATATGAGAAAATTCTCACAGTTATTGCTCATCAGGAAAGTCAAGTTAAAATTACAATGAAATGCTATTTCTTATCTGTTAAAAGACTGACAACACAGATGGTGGTGAGGGTGTGGAGCAACTGGAAGGCTCATATATGGTTGGAAGACTGTGAAAATGGAAACTTAAGAAATGTGAAGTTTCTCAGAAATTTAAACATATTCTTACTCAATTCCAGAATTCCATTCCTATGTGTTCACACAGAAAAAATAAACATCAAGGCAAAACCTTTTACACAATTGTTATAGTAGCTTTATTCAAAATATTCACAAACTACAAACAACCTGAATATCCCCAAATTTCTGATTGAACTGCTGATGCACTCAATAACATGAACGTGAGTTTCAAAACTACTATAATGAAGGAAAGAAGACAGCCATAATCTTCTAGAAAAAGATGTGGAAGTTCTTACTGTATATTTAAGTTCAAGAACTTTTATAGGAATAGAAATAGTAATGGTGGTTCCTTATGGGTGGCGGGGGAGGAAGAAGCTATGGCAAGTGGCAAGTGGGAATGGAGAAAGGCCTATCTCTGTGGGGTTGTTGGTTAAAGGGGTGTAGACATTTGTCAAAATTCATTTCATGTAATTGTAAAAATAAGATCTTTGCATTTCTCTTGTGTGTTTCTTCATTCAAACGTGTAAGTGTTCAGTGTAGATTCCCTCTTAATACTTTAAAGCTCTGAATTTTGTGTTTTTCTCATTTGATAAAAATTATCTTCATGTGTTTCAGTTACCTGCTAATTAGCTTTTCTAGTACCTCATTTTGATGACTGCAAACATTTCACTGTCAGCAGCCTTTAAGCTGGGTTCGATCACTGGATTAGGAGGATCCCATGGAGAAGGGAAAGTCTACCCACTCCAATATTCTGGCCTGGAGAATTCCATGGACTATATGTCCATGGGATCTCAAAGAGTCAGACATAACTGAGTGACTTTCACTTTTCACTTTCAGCCTTTAAGGCAGCTTCCCTGGTGGCTCAGATGGTAAAGAATCTGCCTGCGATGTGGGAGACCTGGGTTTGATCCCTGGGTCGGGAAGATCCCCTGGAGAAGGGCATGGCAACCCACTCCAGTATTCCTGCCTGGAGAATCTCTGTGGACAGAGGAACCTGGTGGGCTACAGTACGTGGGGTCACAGAGTAGGAAACGACTGAGCGGCTAAGCACACCTTTAAGTCAGCTCTGCATTTTGTCCTTTCAGTAGAAAGCATGTTAGTGCAGAGACCATTTCTTCCATCTTGTTAACTGTAATGTCCATTCTCTGTAATGACCAATTGACAGCTAATAAACTTCTCATGGACTCCTGAAAAACAGGTAATTAGATGATTTTCCTTTCAAGGTCTGCCTTTGCTTTTCGTTTGTCCTGAGGATCTCAGGCTATAGGGAATATACACACGTAATCCCCCTTACAGTTTCAAATACTTTGTTTATTAGGCAAATGGTTTGACAGAATATATATACACGGACACAGACCTGTTTAGGAAGATGCCTGTGCTGCCTTAATGGCTCTTCAGATCAAAAGAGAAGAGAACTATGATAGTGCTCAAACCAGAGCTGCTGAAACCACCCCAAATATGATGGAAGCTCATTACATACCTTTCTGAAACCAATATTCTGGAATGCTTTTGTTTCCTGAATTTTCAAATAAAGTGATGCTATTTATGCTTACACTTGCCAAAACTTAAATATTGAAAAGTGCTTAATTTCAAGCCATGACTTAAAATAGTCTGCATTTTTGGTGATATGTAGGCAAACATTTTGCTTTTTAAAATTTTGTGTTTTATGTACTCTGGGAATAAGTATAAGATGCCCATGAAATTCTTTGATGTCTTTGGAGATATATTTATCTATTTTTTTAATAATGTGTGGATTTAAAGAGAAGTCATACAGCAAGCAGCACAAAAGTAGCAAGAATTATTTAGAGTTGGGAGATATTTTTCTTATACTTAGAGAGGCTACAATTCCTCCCTAACTGTCCACTATGGATTCCTTATTCTACTTTTCCTTTCTTAGATCTTGAGACCACAGTCCAGAGTGCTACCTGCTTCCTCTACTTCAAGACGACTTTCAAACCAGAAAGGGTGGTCCCTGAAAGAGTGTAGAAAGGAGGTCTCTTCTTAACATAGCGTTGGTGCTTACTGGCTCAGAAAATTGTGTTTGTGGGACTCTGGGACGATGTCTAGTTTTTGGTCATTATAACCCTTGTGAAGAGGACTTAGGGGGAAGAAGGTGATGTTTCTGAAGGACATTCAGTTCAGTTCAGTTCAGTCGCTCAGTCACGTCCAACTCTTTGTGACCCCAGGGACTGCACCACAGCAGGCTTCCTTGTCCATCACCAACTTCTGGAGCTTGCTAAGACTCATGTCCATTAAGTTGGTGATGCCATCCAACCATCTCATCCTCTGTCGTCCCCTTCTCCTCCTGCCTTCAATCTTTCCCAACATCAGGGTCTTTTCTAGTGAGTCAACTCTTCGCATCAGGTGGCCAAAGTATTGGTGCTTCAGCTTCACCATCAGTCCTTCCAAAGAATATTCAGGACTGATTTCCTTTAGGGTTGACTGATTTGATCTTCTTGCAGTCCAAGGGACTCTCAAGAGTCTTCTCCAACACTGCAGTTCAAAAGCATTGATTCTTCAGTGCTCTGCTTTCTTTATGCTCCAACTTTCTTATGCTTACATGACTACTGGAAAAACCAGGGCTTTGACTAGATGGACCTTTGTCAGTAAAGTAGCGTCTCTGCTTTTTAATATGCTGTCTAGGTTGGTCATAGCTTTTCTTCCAAGGAGCGGGTGTCTTTTAATTTCATGGCTTCAGTCACCATCTGCAGTGATTAGGAGCCCAAGAAAATAAAGTTAGTCACTGTTTCCATTGTTTTCACATCTATTTGCCATTAGATGATGGGACCAGATGCCATAATCTTCAGTTTTTAAATGTTGAGTTTTAAGCCAGCTTTTCGCTTTCCTCTTTCACTTTCATCAAGAGGCTCTTTGGTTCCCCTTCACTTTCTGCCATAAGGATGGTATCATCTGTATATCTGAGGGTACTGATATTTCTCCCTGCAAACTTGATTCCAGCTTGTGCTTCATCCAGCCTGGCATTTCACATGATGTACTCTGAATATAAGTTAAATAAGCAAGGTGACAATATACAGCTTTGACGTATGCCTTTCCCAATTTGGAACCAGTCCATTGTTCCATGTGCGGTTCTAACTGTTGCTTCTTGGCCTACATTACAGATTTCTCAAGAGGCAAATAAGGTGGTCTGATACTCCCATCTCTTTAAGAATTTTCCACCGTTTCTTGTGATCCATACAGTCAAAGGCTTTAGCATATTCAATGAAGTAGAAGTAGATGTTTTTTGAAATTCTCTTGCTTTTTCTATGATACAACAGATGTTGGCAATATGATCTCTTGTTCCTTTGCCTTTTCTAAATCCAGCTTAAACATCTGGAAGTTCTTTGTTTATGTAATGTTGAAGCCTAGCTTGGAGAATTTTGGGTATTACTTTGCTAGCATGTGAAATGAGTGCAACTGTAAAATAGTTTGAACATTCTTTAGCATTGAAGTGAAAACTGACCTTTTCCAGTCCTGTGGCCACTGTTTAGCTTTCCAAATTTGCTGGCATGTTGAGGGCAGCACTTAACAACATCATCTTTTAGGTTTGAAATAGCTCAACTGGAATTCTGTCACCTCTTCTAGCTTTGTTCATAGTGATGTTTCCTAAGGCCCACTTGACTTCACATTCCAGGATGTCTGGCTATAGGTGAGTGATCTCATTATCATGGTTATCTGGGTCAATAAGATCTCTTTCTATATTTCTTCTGTGATTTCTTACCACCTCTTCTTAATATCTTTTGCTTCTGTTATATCCATACCATTTCTGTCCTCTGTTGTGCCCATCTTTGCATGAAATGTTCTCTTGGTATCTCTGATTTTCTAGTCTTTCCCATTCTATTGTTTTCCTCTGTTTCTTTGCATTGCTCACTTAGAAAGGCTTTCTTATCACTCCTTGGTATTCTTTGAAACTACATTCAGATGAGTGTATATTTCCTTTTCTTTTTTGACTTTAGCTTCTCTTGTTCTCTCAGCAATTTATAAGGCCTCTTCAGCCAACCATTTTGCCTTTTTTCATGGGAATGATTTTGATCACTGCCTCCTGTACAATGTTATGAATCTCCATCTGTAGTTTTTCAGGCACTCTGTCTATCAGATCTAATCCCTTGAATCTATTTTCACTTCCATTGTATAATAGTAAGGGATTTGATTTAGGTCATACCTGAATAGTCTAGTGGTTTTCCACTAGAGGGATGTTTAGTCTTTTTATATTTTCTTTAGTGTTGTCCTTGCTGTTCTGGTTAAGATGGTGGATGTATGGTGCTTAGTTTCAGAGAGTATGGTTCATTCAAGACCCAGCAGCAGTGATGCACATTCGGTAGGATTTTACCAAGAGGAAAAGAGTAAAATATGAATGAGATGCAAAAATAAACTCCCCAAATGGGAAAATACCGTATATGTAATTATTTAAATAGAAGTCAATCAAAATTCCTAGATAAATTTGGTACAAATTTACAAATTCAGTGGTTTAGACATGCATCTGTGAACAAGCTGGCAGAGAAACTGACCTTTTAGTTTTCATATTTTTTAGTGAAAAGTAGCAACACAGTGATTTAAAGCATTGGTCCAGGACTGCGCTAGAATGACTCTATAATTTCAAGTATACTACCATTGCTAGAAAATAGAGAGACACTGTCCAGCACTCTTCAATATGCATCATAAAACTTCTTTAATCTTTCTCCTGATATAGCCCAGGCTTCACAAATGCTAAAGCCACCAAAATATAGATATTCACGGGAGAAGACAAAATCACTGTAAAATCGAGAATGGATGTCTTCTAAGCCATTGATCTGAAGTTGCTGGCTGTGAAATCTTGGCAAAATAATGCTTCTGCTGAGTTGTATATTTTAGGATATGAAGGAAAGTTGAGAGACTACACAAATGTATCTTGTGCTCAGTTACAAACATAATCATCTGCTTTCTCTTGGAAATACTAGCTTTGGGATATCCCATTATTAGTAACTATTACTAATAGATTCTCTTAAGGTGTCCCTGGAAGTAGAATTAGAGTTTAAGAGGCTAAGCCTAAACCAGCAGAGGCTGGAGTAGATTTGGGGGAGCAGTTCATCAGAGGTTCCCTGACCTTCATCCTGGTCTCTCTCTCCTGTCCCCATTTGGGCTCTGCAGGATTTAGAGTTCCCCTTCTAGTGCCTTTTAGAGCTCTCTGTGGCACCACTGTTATTCACCCCACTGCCCGTTTTTGATGCCATCTCCTGAATTGTGAGTGAAACTTGACACCTGAGGGGCCTCAGAATGCATCCCCATGCAGTCCCTTTTCCTCTGGAGTTGATGTGTTGTTTAGCCGTTCAGTCATGTCTGACTCTTTGCAACCCCTAGCCCGGAACAGGGCTCCTCTGTCCATGGGATTCTCCAGGCAAGAATACTGGAGTGGGTTGCCATTCCCTTCTCCAGAGAATTTTCCAGACCCAGGGATTGAATCTGGGTCTCTTGCATTGCAGGAAGATTATTTACCATCTGAGCTACCAGGGAAGCCCCTATCTGGACTTGATAGATGAGGGTAATACACACCTCATGGGAATATCTGTACCAGAAAGCTTGAAAGCAATTGCAGTTTTCTTCACTTAGGGTTTTACATGATTTATCAACTCAATTTTCTATACTTACATTTTGGAAAGAAAGACTAAATTAGACACAACTTTTCTCCTAGAAAATTGAATCTGTGTATTCTGCATGTGGGCGTATTTATGGTGTACACCCTTCCATTCCAAGACTTGTGGTAGCTTACATATTTTTTTAATGCAAGATAAGGTACTTATTTATATATGCATCCGAAATGTCTAGCCAAATTCTTGTATCCTGCTTATAATTAATGTTTATGGAATAAAATTGAGCCTAAAGTAGAGCAAAGATTTTTTAAAATATGTTTTAAATTTCTTCAAATTTTATACTGGAGTATAGTTGACTTACAATGTTGTGTTAGTTTCAGGAGTATAGCAACATGGTTTAGTTATATGTATACATATATTATTGTTTTTCAGATTCTTTTCCCATGTAGGTTATTACAGAATATTTAGTAGAGTTTCCTGGGCTATACAATAAGTTCTTGTTGATTATTTTTTATATAGTAATTTGTATAAATTAATCCCCAACTCTTAATTTATTTTCTTGCCTCTACTGAGCAAAGATGGTTTAAAGAAAGGAAATGATCATACCAGATGTCTGCAACAGAATGTTGTCATTGGACCATTATTTGCCTCTGAGCTTCCTAAATTCTGCACACTATTCCCTTTGTGATAAATTGTTCATGATTTAGTTTCTGACAAAGCAGCATATAACTCTTACCTTGAAAAAATATAAGAAAAATATAAAATCTATTTAAGCATGTTTCATGTAAAGAAGTGAAGAAATGTAATGGTCAGTATCCTTGATTATGTTTTCTTTCTATTTGTATGAAAGAAGATGGAGAAATATTTTTAAATGAACAGTTCTCATGTACCCACGCTCAAATGTAGAAGGCACAATACGATACCATCCCATTTCAGTGCAGGAATTCTCTGTGGACCAGAGATAATACTCTTCAGGAATCCTCTATTTATATTACAATTTACTGTGACAGAACTTGTATAATTTAAATGAATGAATCTCTATTAAACTATCATTTTCAAATATTACTGTTCTTGGCAAGTTCCCAGCACGGATCAGTTCGTGCATCTCTAACAAGTACCTATAGCCCAGCTAGTCAGTGATTTTGACTAAAGAATCCTGACATGATGAGGCAAGGTTGACCTTTAGTGGTGGGTGGGTTAGGAGCCTGGTCTGTATTCTTAACTGGATAGAAACCAGTTCATTTCAGTGCACAATTGAGGCACTTGGGTTCTTTCATGTAGGAACTCATGGAAATAAGTCAATGATGTTTATCTGCACTTGGACTGTATGTGTACGTGTGTGTGTGCGCCCATGCACACGTGTGTGTATGTACTCAGTCATGTCTGATTCTTTGCAACCCCACGGACTGTGTAGCCCACCAGGCTTCTCTGTCCATGGGATTCTCTAAGCAAGAATACTGGAGTGGGTAGCCATTCCTTTCTACAGGGTATCTACCCAACCCAGGGATTGAAACTGGGTCTCCTGCATTGCAGGCAGATTCTTTGCCATCTGAGCCACTGGGGAAGCTCTGGGTTTATTGATGCTACTATAAATTATCACTAATTTCGAGAGGGTCTTCAACTTTCCCTGACTTTCCAAACTGCAGTGACTTTCATACATTTCTCCACCTTTTTCAGACCTTCCAGGCTGTTATACCTCATTCTCTGCCCCACTTCTTACTCTCACCCATCCTGAAATATGACCATCAACTAGGCCTTCCATCATCTCTAGGCCATCCATCACTGATTGGTCTCTCTTTTCCACCCACTGGTCCACCTTTCTATGACTGCTTCACCTACTATTTAAAAAAAAAATTATTGATGTACAGTTGATTTACAGTGTTATGTTTTGGGTGTACAGCAAAGTGAATCAGTATATATAAATACTCACACACACACACACACACACACACACACACACACACACATATACACTCTTTTTTAGATTCTTTTCCCATGTAGGTCATTACAGAATACTGAGTAGAGTTTCCTGTGCTATACAGTAGGTCCTTATTAGTTATCCATTAATATTTTATATTTGAAGTGCAGTCCCTCTGAACATTTCCCCCTTCAGGGAAGAGTTTAACATAAATGAATTTTATCATTACACATTTTCATGTACGCATAGGATCTGTAGTCAAGATAATTTGAGAAAAACAAAAGCTATGTGAATTTAGAAGTTAGTAGTCAGTTGCTTCATTGGCTATTATTTTCTCCCATTCTGAAGGCTGTCTTTTCACCTTGCTTTTAGTTTCCTTTATTGTGCAGAAGCTTTTAATTTTAATTAGGTCCCATTTTTTTATTCGTGCTTTTATTTCCAATATTCTTGGAGGTGGGTCATAGAGGATCCTGCTTTGGTTTATGTCAGAGACTGTTTTCCCTAAGTTATCCTCTAGGAGTTTTATAGTTTCTGGTCTTATGCTTAGATCTTTGATCCATTTTGAGTTTATTTTTGTGTATGGTGTTAGAAAGTGTTCTAGTTTCATTCTTTACAAGTGGCTGTCCAGTTTTCCCAGCACCACTTGTTAAAGAGGTTGTCTTTTCTCCATTGTATATTCTTGCCTCCTTTGTCAAAGGTAAGGTGTCCATAGATGTGTGGATTTATCTCTGGGCTTTCTATTTTGTTCCATTGATCTATATTTCTGTCTTTGTGCCAGTACCATACTGTCTTAATGACTGTGGATTTGTAGTATAGCCTAAAGTCAGGTAGGTTGATTCCTCCAGTTCCATTCTTCTTTCTCAAGATTGCTTTGGCTATACGAGGTTTTTTGTATTTCCATACAAATTGTGAAATTATTTATTCTAATTCTCTGAAAAAGACCTCTGGTAGCTTGATAGGAATTGCATTGAATCTATAGATTGCTTTGGGTAGTATACTCATTTTCACTATATTGATTCTTCCAATCCACGAACACGGCACATTTCTCCATCTATTTGTGTCCTCTTTGATTTCTTTCATCAGTGTTTTATAGTTTTCTATATACAAGTCTTTTGATTCTTTAGGTAGAAATACTCCTAAGTATTTTATTCTTTTTGTTTCGATGGTGAATGGAATTGTTTCCTTAATTTCTCTTTCTGTTTTCTCATTGTTAGTGTATAGGAATGCCAGGGATTTCTGTGTGTTGATTTTGTATCCTGAAACTTTGCTATATTCACTGATTAGCTCTAATAATTTTCTGATAGAGTCTTTAGGGCTTTCAATGTAGAGGATCATGTCATCTGCAAACAGAGAGAGTTTTACTTCTTCTTTTCCAATATGGATTCCTTTAATTTCTTTATATGCCCTGATTGCTGTGGCCAAGACTTCCAAAACTATGTTGAATAGTAGTGGTGAGAGTGGGCACCCTCCTGCAGCTCCATTCTAGAAAAATAAACGACCCAATCAAAAAGTGGGCCAAAGAACGCAACAGACATTTCTCCAAAGAAGACATAAAAATGGCTAACAAACACATGAAAAGATGCTCAACATCACTCATTATCAGAGAAATGCAAATCAAAACCACAATGAGGTACCACTTTACACCAGTCAGAATGGCTGCCATCCAAAAATCTACAAGCAATAAATGCTGGAGAGGATGTGGAGAAAAGGGAACCCTCTTACACTGTTGGTGGGAATGCAAACTAGTACAACCACTATGGAAAACAGTGTGTAGATTCCTTAAAAAACTGCAAATAGACCTGCCATATGACCCAGCAATCCCACTGCTGGGCATATACACCGAGGAAACCAGAAGTGAAAGAGCCACGTGTACCCCAATGTTCATCGCTGCATTGTTTACAATAGCCAGGACATGGAAGCAACCTAGATGCCCATCAACTGATGAATGGATAAGAAAGCTGTGGTACGTATACACAATGGAATATTACTCAGCATTAAAAAAAAAATTCATTTGAAGCAGTTCTACTCAGGTAGACGGAACTGGAGCCTATTATCCAGAGTGAAGTAAGCCAGAAGGAAAAACAACAATACAGTATACTAACGCATATATATGGAATTTAGAAAGATGGTAATGAGAACCCAGCATGCAAGACAGCAAAAGGAACGCAGATGTATAGAACAGACTCGTGGACTCTGTGGAAGAGGGCAAGGGTGGAATGATTTGGGAGAATGGCATTGAAACATGTTAAGTATCATATGTGAAATCAATCGCCAGCCCAGGGTTGATGCTCAGGGCTGGTGCACCGAGATGTCCCAGGGGGAGGGAATTGGGAGGGAGGAGGGAGGGGGGTTCTGGAGGGGGAGCATATGTAAACCCATGGCGATTTCATGTCATTGTGTGGCAAAACCAATAAAAAAAAATAAAATTAAAAAAAAAAAGAAGTTAGTAGTCATTCAGAAAGAAAGTCTCCCTGCATATTACACCATGTCTTCTTGCTTCCTTTATTTAACAGACTTTACAGTAATTTCCACATTTAATATATCAAAAGAAGGTTTTTTTTAAAGTTACTCTTGGACATATGATGGGTTTCTCAGGTGGCTTAGCAGTAAAGAATCTGTTTGCTAATGCAGGAGATGTGCGTTCCATCCCTGTGTGGGGAATATCCGCTGGAGGAGGGCATGGCAACCCACTCCAGTATTCTTGCCTGGAGAATTCCATGGACAGAGGAGCCTGGTGGGCTACGGTCCATGGGGTCGCAGAGAGTCAGGCATGACTGAGCCACCGCACATGCACACACTGGCATGTGACACCAATTGTCCAATAGGTATGTGTAGAAAGGCATGATTTTATTGCCTTTTCTGCATTTCCACACTGTATTTCATTATCAATTTGTCATATATTTTTAGTTAAAAAATGTGTGACTTTGAACTTGAATGTTGATCAGGTAGTTCTAAATTAGAAATTTGAGGAATGGAAGTGCTATCTGTCAAGAATTATAATCAGAAGAAGAATTATTTCCCTGTCATTAATGGGATCTGAGTGGCAACAGAAGTTTTACTTCTTGTAGCAGCTGTGAAATGTTGTTTCTTGACCAGAGGCTTAGTTCGTATCATCCAGTTGAACCTGAATTTGCATGTGTGTTGGGGGGTTTGTGTTTGTATGTCAGTTGGCAGGGGTGGAGGGAATCCCTCCGGAGAGGTAACCTGCAATAAATTTGAAAAAGATGTTTATAGTAACATCAAACATAATTGTATTATTTTAATTCAAAATAGACAAGAAGAGCCCTTTTTGGAACAGATATATTATCAAAATTAAATTAAAGGAGAAGCAACAAATGAAATTATAACCTTACTGATATGTCACTTACCTCTGTCTGGGGAATGTAATTTGATAAAGGTAGGTATGGAGGGCAATGAGATTATCCATTCAAATGGAGAAGCAAGGACAGACTTCAGTCAAAAGTTTAATTTCTAATTAGAAAAAAATAAAAATCAAGTTCAATTTTAATTTCATTGCTACTGTTAAAATGTATAATTCTAGTAATTAAAAATAAATCAATCATGAAACAGAAATAGTACAGGTGGAATAAATAAAAGGAGCTTTAAAAGTATCCTATTCAGCCAAAATCATACAGCCAGTTGTCATGTATGGATGTGAGATGGAATTAAAAGAAAGCTGAGCACCAAAGATTTGATGCTTTTGAACAGTGGTGTTGGATAAGACTCTCTCAGACAGGAAAGAGATCAAACCAATCAGTTCTCAAGGAAATAAGACCTGATATTCATATATCATCGGAAGGACTGATGCTGAAGCTGAAGCACCAATACTTTGGCCACATAATGTGAAGAACTGACTCATTGGAAAAGACCCTGATGTTGGGAAAGATTGAAGGCAGGAGGAGAAGGGGACGACAGAAAATGAGATGGTTGAATGGCATCACTGACTTGATGGATGTGAACAAGCTCCAGGAGTTGGTGATGGACAGGGAAGCCTGGCGTGCTGCAGTCCACGGGGTCATAAAGAGTCAGACATGACTGAGTGACTTAACTGAACTGATTCAGCCAAAGTAAGTTTTATATTGTGATTTTTACAGTTTATCATAAATTTTAATTTTTAACATTGAATAGGAAAAATGACAAAACATATTTTTCACATAAATAATTTGAAAGGTTTAGAGAATTTATAGTCAATCACCAAGGGACATTTTTGGTGAAGCAAAGAGAGTGCATTGGGGTCAGAAAGCTGACATTTGGTTCATTGAATCATTATTATTCCTTAAATGTGTACTTTTCCTTCTTCTCACTTAGATTTTGAAGTTCTCTTAATATATTAACCATTATAAAGTACCAATTATAATGAGAAAGAGAGTATATTATAAGCAAATAAAATTTACATTCTGAAAGTAAACCTAGTAGCTGTTGTGTAGGCCTATGAACACAAAACCACTAAACCTTGTAAAGGATAAAAATTTCAGCATGCAAAAAGAATGGTCATGGCTTTATTTTAAAAAAATTCAGTATACAAAAGTATGGATTCTCTGCAATCTAATTCATTTAATGGTATTAAGTCAAAATCTAAAAAGGAAATTCTGTAAATTCAAAGAAATTATTCTAAAGTTCACTTGAAGAAAGACTTTCCTGGTGGCTCAGAAGGTAAAGCATCTGCCTACAATGCGGGAGACGTGGTTTCAATCCCTGGGGCGGGAAGATCTCCTGGAGAAGGAAATGGCCACCCACTCCAGTATTCTTGCCTAGAAAACCCCATGGATGGAGGAGCCTGGTAGGCTATAGTCCATGGGGTCGCAAAGACTCAGACACGACTGAAAGACTTCATTTTCATTTCACTTGAAGAAAACATTAGCAAAACTTTTTTAAATTTAAATGCTGTCTAAGAGGAACAGCTCCATAGCAAGCATAGATGTATTAAAAGGCAAATTAATCTATAGAGTTTTCTGGTTTAGGCACAAAAATAGACCTATGAAACAAGAATTTTCCCAGAAATTCTCTTCATATTTTAGAAGTTAGTGATTATTGAAGAAGGCATTACAAAACAAAGAAGGTAAAGTAGATTATTTAGTGAGTGGTATTGTAATAACTGATAAGAAATGTAGGGAACTGCTTCAAATGAAATTTTTTTTAATGCTGAGTAATATTCCATTGTGTATATGTATCACAGCTTTCTTATCCATTCGTCAGTTGATGGGCATCTAGGTTGCTTCCATGTCCTGGCTATTGTAAACAGTGCGGCGATGAACATTGGGGTACACGTGGCTCTTTCAATTCTGGTTTCCTCGGTGTGTATGCCCAGCAGTGGGATTGCTGGGTCATATGGCAGTTCTGTTTCCAGTTTTCTAAGGAATCTCCACACTGTTTTCCATAGTGGCTGTACTAGTTTGCATTCCCACCAACAGTGTAAGAGGGTTCCCTTTTCTCCACATCCTCTCCAGCATTTATTACTTGTAGATTTTTGGGTGGCAGCCATTCTGACTGGTGTAAAGTGGTACCTCACTGTGGTTTTGATTTGCATTTCTCTGATAATGAGTGATGTTGAGCATCTTTTCATGTGTTTGTTAGCCATTTTTATGTCTTCTTTGGAGAAATGTCTGTTAAGTTCTTTGGCCTACTTTTTGATTGGGTCGTTTATTTTTCTTGAATGGAGCTGCAGGAGTTGCTTGTATATTTGTGAGATTAACTGTTTGCCTGTTGATTCATTGGCTATTATTTTCTCCCATTCTGAAGCTGTCTTTTCACCTTGCGTATAGTTTCCTTTGTTGTGCAGAAGCTTTTAATTTTAATTAGGTCCCATTTGTTTATTCGTGCTTTTATTTCCAATATTCTGGGAGGTGGGTCATGGAGTATCCCGCTTTGGGTTATGGCAGAGAGTGTTTTGCCTATGTTATCCTCCAGGAGTTTTATAGTTTCTGGTGGGATGATATGGGAGAATGGTATTGAAACATGTTAATTATCATATGTGAAATCAATCGCCAGCCCAGGATTGATGCTTGGGGCTGGTGCACCGAGATGTCCCAGGGGGAGGGAATCGGGAGGGAGGAGGGAGGGGGGTTCTGGAGGGGGAGCATATGTAAACCCATGGTGGTTTCATGTCATTGTATGGGAAAACCAACACAATAAAGTCAAATTAAAAAAAAAAATAAAATAATGAATATTAAAAAAAAAAAAGAAATGTAGGGAAGGATGATCATGAAACCTTGTAGACTACATGGCTGCTTTACACTGCTGTGTCAGTTTCTGCTGAACAGCAAAATGTATCAGCCTTACACATACATATCAGTTCAGTTCAGTTGCTCAGTCATGTCCAACTCTTTGTGACCCCATGAACTGCAGCACACCAGGCCTCCCTGTCCATCACCAACTCCCAGAGTCTACCCAAACCCATGACCATCGAGTTGGTGATGCCATCCAGACATCTCATCCTCTGTTGTCCCCTTCTCCTCCTGTCCCCAATCCTTCCCAGCATCAGGGTCTTTTCCAGTGAGTCAACTCTTCACATGAGGTGGCCAAACTATTGGAGTTTCACCTTCAACATAGTCCTTCCAATGAACACCCAGGACTGATCTCCTTTAGGATGGACTGGTTGGATCTCCTTGCAGTCCAAGGGACTCTCAAGAGTCTTCTTCAACACCACAGTTCAAAAGCATCAGTTTTTCGATGCTCAGCTTTCTACACCATCCAACTCACACAACCATACATGACTACTGGAAAAACTGTAGCCTTGACTAGACAGACCTTTGTTGGTAATGTAATGTCTCTGCTTTTAAATATGCTGTCTAGGTTGGTCACAACCTTCCTTCCAAGGAGTAAGCGTCTTTTAATTTCATGGCTGCAATTGCCATCTGCAGTGATTTTGAAGCCCCCAAAAATAAAGTCAGCTACTGTTTCCACTCTTTCCCCATCTATTTGCCATCAAGTGATGGGACCCGATGCCATGATCTTAGTTTTCTGAATGTTGAGCTTTAAGCCAACTTTTTGACTCTCCTCTTTCACTTTCATCAAGAGGCTCTTTAGTTCCTCTTCACTTTCTGCCATAAGGGTGGTGTTGTCTGCATATCTGAGGTCATTGATATTTCTCATATTTCTCCCCTTTATTGGATTTCCTTCTCATTTAGATCACCAGAGAGCTTTAGGTAGAATTTCCTGTGCTGTACAGTAGGTTCCCATTAGTTATCTGTTTTATACATAATGTCAAGAGTGTATGTTTGTCAATCCCAATCTCCCAATTCATCCCACGCCATCCCCTCTCTTCTTTGTTGTAAGTACATTTGTTCTTTATGTCTTTGTCTGTTTCTGCTTTGCAAATAAGACCATTTTTGCCATTTTTCTAGATTTAGCATATATTTATATTTTTTTTCTCTCTCTGACTTTCTGCACTTTGTATGACAATCTATAGCAATGACAATTGACAACATTTCTGCAAATGACACAATTTCTTCCCTTTAAATGGCTGAGTAGTATTCCATTGTATGCATGTACTGCATCTTCATGATCCATTTATCTGTTGATGGACATTTAGGTTGTTTCCATGACCTTGGTATTATAAGTAGTACTGCAATGATATGTGCATGTGGTCAATGGCTTTCCCTTTCTAGAAAAACCTAAGGCAGCCCTGAAAATATATATTATGACTTCATGAATGGGAAAAAGACATGAATAATCATCTGGATCTTACAGTGCTTTGGGAACTGATATATGTTGGGAACCTATTTTCTGACAATGTTGAAAATATGAGAATGTACACATTTGTATATATATTATTCTGAATAGACCTTTTTGGTTGCTGACTTTCAAGGAATTGCTTTTGCATCTCTTTTGACAGACGTTTTCTGAAAAGAAGTGGCGTGTGTCAAAAGAACAGCATATTTTGCAATGAGAAATGCCAATCAAATAGGGAAGTCCATGGTGATTCTTGATACTTGGCCCTAATTACATCGGTGACCAGTGACATTACCCAAAAATAGAGGTTGAAAGGGAAAATTTGAAATCTCGATTTCACCCTGAAATGCTAGTTTAAAGAGGTGAACTGGATATTGAAATGGTTAAAAAAAATTGATGTTCCACATTACTTAGAATTTTGAGTCCTATGGAATAAGAAACCAGGACTGCTACTCTTCATTTTTGATGACTCAGCCATTAGAAATACTCCCGGGTGTACTTGAAGGATCCTGTAATTAAGAATTATGGCTTCTAAAAGTGCTGCCCACTTTGATAGGGTTCTCCTTGTCCCACTGCAGGTCCCTGTGAGTTAATCTGAGCTCTCTCTCTGGTCAAGATTTATGATTTTTCTTTTAAACGCATTAGGCTCTAGGCACTAACAATGATGACGCTGATGATGGTGATGATAACTTCAAGCAGATTTCTGGACAACTTAATTTTTCCAGTAGGGGGAGGGAGGAGGTCAGATGGCCAGAGGCTTGCACTTTGGTAAAGGGTGTCAATTGCATAAAAAATGATTTAGTATTGCTCTATACAGTTATAAAATTAGAGTTTGTCTGCTATGTCTTCCAGGAAGTAAAAGTCAGGATTACGGTTTAATTATAAAGATTATATTTTATGAAAAAATTTTTTACATTATCAAAATATTTTAATGGGAGATAATATACATTAGTGATAACCTAGTGCATCTTGTAACAATAAAAGCTTCTAATGTGCTTTAGGATTCATCTTATTGAGTTGATTCTCACAATTTGTGTGGCGTAGATCTGAAAGGCTTAACCATAATTTTATGTGAGGGAACCAAGGTGTAGGGAGTCTTAATGACTTCCTTGGAAGAAGGAATGATACAGGAAGATCTCCATGTAGGGGGAACTAAAGCTGGCACACTGAAATTGCAGTAAAAAATAAAACAAAGCAAAAAGCCAAGCAAAAAGAAAAGAAGAGTATCTGGCTTTGATGGTCCTCTACCAATTTCCCTTTTGTCTCACTAAGTCTTTAATAGTCTTACTATTTCGGAACTGCTATAAACAGAGTCAGACATAATTGAGTCTTCAGTTGGTGCAGTGGTGTAAGGGGAGAAGAGGTCAGAGGTGTGTGGCAGTGAAAGTCACAGGTGAACAGGTGTCAGCGCATCAGGGCTGGCTCCCCTGGTCCTCACAGTTCTCCTCATTGGAAACCCTGGGAGGTTTGAGTTCTTACTTCATGAAGGATGGCAAAGATTTCCTTCTCCAGGAACCTACTCCATTTCTGATAGTCATCCTGTGTCTTAATCACATCCAAGTGTCACTGGGAACTGTCCAGGCTGTAATGTCTAATATTCTGTTCCATTCCTTCAATGTCAACTCCTACCACCCCCGCTTCACAACCTCATCAAAATTCCATGTCAAATCCCCTGTCACCTTCCTTTTCTCCTAATTTATTTTCTCAGTTTGGAATACTTTCCATTTCTACATTTCCTGTGAATACAGAGTTCAGCTCTTCTTTCTTCCATCCTTTCAATGCTCTTTATCAGCCTGCTGCAGCTACCCTACAAGTCAATATCCCTGAATCAGTCTAGCTTTCCTTCTACTTGCACTCTGGTTTTGAATGTTAAGAAGAAAATAACACTGTTGTGTAGTTTGTTGCTGATACTTGGAGTCTACCATCTAGCTAGACCCATACAACTCTGCAAAGAGCTGATTCATTGGAAAAGACCCTGATGCTGGGAAAGACTGGAGGCAAAAGCAGAAGAGGGTGGCAGAGGATGAGGTGGTTAGATAGCATCACTGACTCGATGGACATAAATCTGAGCAAACCCTAGGAGATGGTGAAGGACAGGGGAGCCTGCTGTACTATTGCCCTTGGGGTCATAAAGAGTCGGACATGACTTACACAACATACAACGTTCAGGGAAATTATCTGTCTTGTTCTGAAGAGTGTGCATTGTCATTCCTCACAGTAGTTATTCTGATTCCTATGAGTCACTTGAAGTCCTTATGTCACTAATGGCTCCTCATATACTGAATAAAAGTCAGGGCTGAACTACCCTAACCACTCACTCTCAAACCTCCAGGTACATCCCATCCCATGGTCCTCCTCACCTCCTCTCCAGTAGGGTTATATTTCTACCTTATTGTGGCTTTCAACAGCTGCTACCACAGGCTATCCTAAAAACAGTCTGAATACCACTCCTTACTCAGTCTGAGTGTTCTCTCTTGCCTAATTACCCTACAAGGCTTCCAAGATGAATAAAAACATGTTCAAGAACTGCCCCCTTACCGTGCTCAGAATTCCCTAATGAGGCTATTCATGGTGGCCTGGCTTGGCGGTGTTTCTTTGTCAGGTTTGCCAAGTGGGTAGACCAGGGACATTCATGTGGGTCATCTATTCATTAGGAAGAAAGCACTTTCTATGCTTTGATTAGTCTCTTCTACTCCCCTAAACCACATGGATAAAAGGCACCTTTCTTCTTTCCTCAGCTGGGTTCCCAACTTCTTCTGCCGTCCTTTTTATCAAAGGGAAATCTACAGGTTGTATTTCAAAGACTAGGAATTATTTTTCGGTGCTAAGCCTAACAGTAATTAAAGTCCATTACACAAAATCTCGGTTTCTCTTTTGCTTCACTTTAGAAGCTGTATCAATAACAAGGAAAATAAAATCATGAATTTTAAAATATCATTTTAACCAACTGTATCCTCTGTCAGAGTTACAGAGTGGCCCATGTTTGAGACCCTCAGGGTTGTCAGTATCATCCACTGGAGGTTTGATAGCGATTCCTGGCTTTTGTCCTGGTGCCAGGTGCCCAGAAAGTGCTCAATGAATATTCTCCACCTAAAGATGTGAATCCTGTCCACTGCATTGTTTCAGAGGTGAGAAAAGCTAAGTGCATCTCCAGAGAGCATGTCACAGAGTTTATTTTCTTCCTAGTAAACAAATGCAGTAGAGGAAACTAATGATGGTTGGGTTTAATCTGATCACAAGAAAAAAGTATCTAGACATCTTTGTCAGAAGATTCGTGTTTTGTTTTGCTCATCATCCCTGGGGTTTCTTTTTTACAGTAGGGATAGTACATAGAGGTTTGGACTCCTCACCCCTCCCACTTGCCTCTGAAGAAGCCGTGGCACGGTAACAAGTTCATGTTTCACATCACTTGAGCTGCCTGCCTGCGCTGGAGTAGGCTGTGGGAGCATGCAATGAAGACGTTTTGTGCCCTGGTCATGATTTTGGACTGTTAAAAATAAGGAGTAAAATTCAAAGACAGCTGGGGAAATGTGTTCTCCGATGGTTGATTTACTGTTTCTTTTGAAAACAGTTGTGGTCTTTGGGTACAGATTCTGTGACAATTAAAATGAAATGTATGAAAATGTTGAATGATCCCTGGATAAGACTGATGACCTCAGAAGAATTCCACTGTAAGTTCGGCTTCCTATTCTAATTTGCTGAAGTGGTCACAAAACTCTTTAAAAACAGCCAGTGACTGATGATACAATTTTTGTCCACTCATTTTTTTTTATAAGAGTCTCCCCAAGAAACAGGTGTTTACTAACATCTAACTATGCTTCAAGGTACCCAGGTGAGCATTATCTGGGACCAGATCATGCTAATTGCAGAACCAATTGCCTTGAAATGAGGACCCTTTTGGAAGTTGTAGCTTAATGTGCTGAATGGATTTAAATGCATGATTTGGAAGCTATGAGAAAATAGTTGACTTCCTCACTGACTGGTACTCTCCTTGAGTGCCTTCTCTCAAATTGAATATAAAGCAACTTAGGTTGGAATCAACTTATTTTTCAAAAGTTTAAACTTGCAAAATAACTTCAAATTCTAAGCTACTGGGATTGCAGAATCTTGTAAAATACATATTGGAAATATTGATCGATTGATAAAAATAATACAACATCTAAAACACAAAATCTAATACTTTAGTTTCATATTACAGGATTATAAATGTATGGAATAAAAATAACCAACATAGAATCACAAAAGTTGTTGCAATTTTATAGGTTTAATTTTCAAGGGAGTGTCTAATAATTTTCTCTTTCTGATTTCATATTTTAAAATTAAGTGTAATTAGAGCTGCTGTTTTCAGAATTTGTAGGAAAATATAAAATGGAACAGACTTCATTTGTCCCCAGCTAGTTACGGGAACTTGGGCAAATCATTGATTTTATATTTAAAGTAGACTAGGGCAAGCATGGGCTTCCCTGGTGGCTCAGACGGTAAAGAATCCACCTGCAAGGCAGGAGACCCACGTTCAATTCCTGGGTCAACAACATCCTCTGGAGAAAGGAATGGCTACCCACTCCAGTACTCTTGCCTGGAGAATTCCATGGACAGAGGAGGCTGGCAGGCTACAGTCCATGTAGTTGCAAAGAGTTGGACACAACTGAGCAACTAACACACAGAAACATACGCACATACCCACAGGACAAGCATAGTCATCTACAGAAATACATCCCAGGGGATAGCATGCAAATGCGTTGCTGAGGAGTTGTGAACGTGTCCAAATCCATCTGCTTATGCATGTAATCCAGCAGAAAGGAAACCAATGCAGGAAGTTACGAGTGCTCTGCCATCTTCATCAGGGGACAGAGGAGGTCCAGTTCACTGTATCCTAAAACAGTGCCAGAGAAGCTAATTTCAAATGCATAGTTGAATCATCAAAGCTGATTTACCTCGCACAGGCAGACAGACACTTAACATGTATTTGCAGAAATGTAACTATGTAGTTAGAATGAAGGAGGCACAAGGCATTGAGAGCCAGCAGGTGTAAAAGGCTAGTCTTACTGTTACTAATTGAACTGGGCCCTGGGCTGATGACATAACCACTCTGCGACGAATAGTCTGGATGTAATTGTTTCACTTATGAGGTATTTAAGCACCACTGGATGCCTTAGGAAAGTATCTGCCTCCGTTCTAACTTGCCTAGAGTCACAGCATCCTGCTGTGATTGTGTCCTTGGTATATGGTTGTCCATGGTGAAGTTCATAGGTCAGTAGAAGCTACTTAATGAATCACAAGAACACCCATTCTTGGGTGACCCAGACTTTGCTTTGAGAAGTCTCAGTTATAGTTGCAAGAATGAGATATGGGAGGGAAATGTGGTTAAACCTCAGGTTCTAAGCTTCATTTGCCATGTGACTTTGGGTCAGTGACGTGAAATAGTTACGGGATATTTCAAGGACCAGAAGGAGCATCTTGAAAGGAAATAGCACATTGCCTGGCACAGAACAGTTTCTCTATAAACAGTGTATTCTTAGCATCACATTTACTATAGTACATCCTTCACCCTTTATTATACAAAATTTAAGGCATTTTTAAATCTCTCAACCCTCAGTTACAAATCCATTTTTATTGCTGGTAACTATTTTGAAAACATATTTCTATTAAATATGACTTTAAAGCTTTAATGGTTAGAGATCATTCAGCAGAAATTGGGAGAAATTAGAAATTTTAGGAGAAAATAGAACTAGAGTTAGGGCATTTCATAATATGTTGTGTGTGTTAATTGCTCAGTCATGTTTGACTCTTGTGACCTCATGAAGTGTAGCCCACCAGACTTCTCTGTCCATGGGGATTCTCCAGACAGGAATACTGCAGTGGGTTGCCATTCCCTTCTCCAGGGAATCTTCCTAACCCAGGGATAAAACCCACATCTCCTGCATCACAGGCAGATTCTTCACCACTGAGCCACCAGGAAGCCCAATTTCATAATATACATGGATATAATTTTGACAGGAGGATATTGCAAAAACTGCAGCTACCTTAAAAACTCATCTCAGTGCAGAATAAAGTTGTTAATTAGAATAAACATGTACCAGAACAGCTCATAGAGTGCTCACTGTCTTTCCTGTTTCTTATTGACAAATGCACTCCTAGACACCACTATTTTTTAAAATTTATTTTTAGTTGGAGGATAATTGCTTTACAGTGTTGTATTGGTTTCTGCCATACATCAACATGAATCAGTCATAGGTATACACATGTTTCTCCTCCCTCTTGAACCTCCCTCTCATCTGCTCCCCATCCAACCCCACTATGTCATCACAGCACCCGCTGAGCTTCCTGTACTATACAGCAACTTCCCACTAGCTATCTATTTACACATGGTAATGCATATGTTTAAATGCTACTTTCTCAATTAGTCCCACCCTCTCCTTCCCCTGCTGTGTTCACAAGTCTGTTCTCTATGTCTGAGTCTCTATTGCTGCCCTGCAAATAGGTTCATTAGTATCGTCTTTCTAGATTCCATATGTATATGCTGTACTATTTGATGTTTGCCTTTCTCTTTCTGACTTAGTTCATTCTGTATTCACAGACTCTAGGTTCATCTACCTCTCTAGAACTAACTCAAATTTTTTCCTTTTTATCTGTTCAGTTCAGTTGCTCACTTGTGTCTGGCTCTTTACGACCCCATGGACTGCAGCACACCAGGCTTCCCTGTCCATCACCAACTCCCTAGAGCTTACTCAAACTCATGTCCATCAAGTTAGTGATGCCATCCAACCATCTCATCTTCTGTTGTCCCCTTCTTCTCCCACCTTCAATCTTTCCCAGCATCAGGCTCTTTTCCTTTTAATGGCTGAGTAATATTCCATTGTGTGTGTATATATATATATCCCCTGTAGAAGGAAACGGCAACCCACTCCAGTACTCTTGCCTGGAAAATCCCATTGGAGGAGCCTGGTGGACTACAGTCCATGGGGTCACAAAGAGTCGGACATGACTGAGCGACTTCACACTTTCACTTTCACATATATATGTATATACACCACAATGTCTTTATCCATTAATCTGTTAAAGGACATCTAGGTTGCTTTCATGTCCTGTTGATGCCACAATTCTTTCAAAGGGCAAATTTTGACTTCTAGAGACAATGGAAGCCAATCGTCTCTCTCTGCATGTTCCCTAAAAATGCCTGCTTAACAGCCTGTAAAAATCTCTGCAGGATGTAAGCGTGATGGTGTCACTAGGTATATATTGTGAAAAGATCACCACGATAAGTCTAGTTAACATCCATCACCATAGAGCTACCCTTTTGTTTTGTCATGAGCACTTTAAAGATCTCTCACAGCAACTTTCAAATATGCAGTGCAGTACTGTTCACTTCAATCACCATGCTGTATGTTACATTATCAGGACATTTATTTGGTAAGTGCAAGTTTATACCTTTTGATGACCTTCAAACTTCTTGAGCTTTTGAAAGGAGGACTTTTTTTTTTTTTTTTTTAACTTTGGCTGTATGTGGTAGTGGGTAGTAATTGGGTATCTCCCAAGAGCTTAGAATTAAGAGCAATAAAACAGCTCCATAAGTTGAACTATTAAAGCAAAATGCAATAAGAAAGAGCAAAAAAAAAAAAAAAAACCAACAACAACAAAGAAAGAGCAGAGCTACGAAAGCCTTAATGAAATATTTTTTTCCAGCCAAAGAAATACCTGACTGAAAATTTTCATAAGATAAAGACAGGCTTTATGCATGTCAATCATCAGAAGGCAGTGTGTGTGTATGGGGGAAAGGGGTGGAGAAAGGTATTGATTGGCCATAGAACATAGACAAAGAAGCATCAGAGTGTCAAAATTTTGACACTGATCATTCAATAACTGATAGTTTTAGTGGAGTGGTATGTTTGGCCAAAGAGCCAGATAATAGAATTCCATGTTCAGGATGAATGACCTCTTGAGCAGATAGACACCTCAAATGATCCTAGACTCTTGATATTACCTTTTCAGATCCTATGACAAACATGCCTGGTTCTAATCCCAGCATTCACCAAGAAATATTCACTTTAATGTTGGCCAGCCCATGCAGGCGTGTCCAAAGAAGTGTGTGTGGGTCATGGCTTCGTCAGTTCTGCCACAGTTTTTTTATTTTTTTCTTTTTTCTGAGTGTACATCAGAAGAGTCATGTTGCATCCTAAGTCTACCACTTTGACTTTTGTGAGCTTAGTATTTTGAATACCCTCCTGAGACACTGGAGAAGGAAATGGCAACCCACTCCAGTATTCTTGCCTGGAGAATTCCATTGGCAGGGAACCCTGGCAGCTACAGTCCATCGGAAACAACTGAGCAGTTATCAGTTTCACTTTATACTGAGCTAGACTCTAAATTTAGGGGCTTCCCTGGTAGCTCAGATGGTAAAGAATTTGCCTGCAATGCAGGAGACCCAGGTTCAGTTCCTGGGTCAGGAAGAACCCCGGGAGAAGGGAACGGCAAAAGGAACGGCAAACCACTCCAGTATTCTTGCCTAGAGATTTCCATGGACAGACCATGGAGTCACAAAGAGTAGGACACGACTGAGTGACTCACACACACACACACACACACACACACACACACACACACACACGCACACCCCACACCTGAGACACAGTTCACATGGCCGAGCCTCTGGAGTTGAGGGCCCATCCAGGTCAATTGGCTGGTCACCACCTCCTCCCCCCAAGACCTTGGGTAGCCGAGCAACTGTTTCCTGGTGACACACTGACCACCTGCATGGGATTCCCTTTTTTTTTTTTTTTTGATGTGGATGATTTTTAAAGTCTTTATTTAATTTGTTACAATATTGCTTCTACTTTTATGTTTTTTTTGTTTTTTGCTTGCAAGGCATTTGGGATCTTAGTTCCCTGACCAGAGATTGAATCTGCGCCCCCTGCATTGGAAGGCAAAATCCTAACCACTGGACTATTAGAGAAGTCCCTGGAGTTCCATTTTAAATGCTATCTTACCTAATCATTTTAAAAGAAACAAACAGCTTTTCCCCATTATGTTTTAATTCACTCTGTTCCATTAAAACGTTAGCACAAATGGCTTTACTATTCTGAAATTCATTGAGACCAACAAGCCAAAATTTCATGTATAAACATATTCACTTTATTTCCTCTTCATTTTATTTCCACTTCATTTCCTCTTCCTTTTCTCTTTCTTCTTTCTTTTCTGTCCTTTTTTGTTGCCTCCCTCCCTCCTGCCTTCCTTTTCTGTCTCTTTATATGTCTTTCTTTGCTTCTTTATATCTTTTCTCTCCTCCCTACTCTCATGTGCCTGACACTATAAATACTAGCAGGAAAAAATCCTAATAATCTTGTAGGAAAAAGAGGTACATAATCAAATATGCAATAAAAGGTTAAATATATTTTTCATTTGTGACTTGAATTCTGTTTAACTTCACAAATATGCATTAGGCTTCGCTTGCATGCAAGCACTGTTTTGGGTTTTGTGGAAGATGCCAAAAGTGTAAGCTTGGCCTCAAGTTGTTGTGCTATTAAACATGTAGAGAAAAGAAAAAACAACTTTAGGCAGAATGTGGGAAATCTCATGTGAATTATGCAAAATGTTCTTATAGGCAAAGAAAAAGAATACTTCTGGCTAGAATGTTCTGGGGTAAGATGTGTGGGTTGGGTTGTATAGTAGAACTGTGCTGACTGAATTTAAATTGGGTGGAGAGGGACATCAGGGCACTGGGGTTAAGGCAGGGTCATGGGAAGATAGAATGAGGCAAATAGAGCTGGTTAGAACTTATGGTGGTGCTCAGGCTTAGAGATAAGTTTAACAGGTCGGGAGACCATATCATAGAGTTGGAAGCTGTGGTCTTAGATGAACAGATAGGGCAGGTTTGGCTGGATAATTATGTTGACACCAGAGCCAAAGGTTGTCTTCTCAGATAGATGTGGGAGCAGCTAGTTGTTCTGAAAATTATTTAAAGAAAAGTATACCTTTTTGATGGGCTTCCTGGGTGGCTCAGTGGTAAAGAATCTGCCTGCCAGTTCAGGAGATGCAAGAGACGTAGTTTGATCTCTGGGTTGGGAAGCTGCCCGGGAGGAGGAAATGGCCACCCACTCCAGTATTCTTGCCTTGAAAATCCCATAGGCAGAGGAGCCTGGCGGGCTACAGTCCGTAAGGTTGCAGGAGTCGAACATGACTTACTGACTGAGCACGCATGCACATAGCTTTTTGATTTTTTTCTTCTGGTGATAGCTCCGAGTGGTCTATTCAATTGTACCTCAAAGGCTTGTTCACCTGACAGACCTCTCAGCCACCCAGGTTTCCTCAGTCTCCATGTCTGAGGACAATATAGCAACTTCAAACTTGGTATTTGTGAGGAATAATTTAATACAAATCATGAATACAATGATTAATGTATTGTAATGTATTAATACAATACAAATATTAATACAATATTTCCTTCCAGCTGGGACACAGGGTAAGTGTGGTTGTTAAGAGAGCTGAGTCTGGGGCTAGGGAAAGCCTTAATTTTGAGTTAAGGAATTAAAAGTTAAATTCACACGGCTATGTGAAGAGTTTGATGGGTTGTCAGAAAAGGCCATGATCAAGAACTGTATTTTAGGAAGATTATTCTGCCAGCTGCACGTCTAGATATGGACATTTATGGGTACATGGCAGCATCTTTGGAAGAGATATGAGAATGGTCAACTAGAATAATTGTACTCTACATGAAAGGTCATCCTCATGGTTCATGGTGGAAATAAAATCAATAGGACTTGGCAATCAATTGACTACAGGCAACAAATGAGAAACAGGGATCTTGTAATTCAAAGAGCTTGAGTCTAGGTGATAAAGTCAGCTACTATAAAAAGATAGATCCCATCAGCCGAGGTAGGGAAATAAGCAAGTGCATGAGAAGATATAGAAACAGAACTTGCAGATCTGTTGAAAAGCCTTGCATTTCACAGCTGAAAGTCTACCTGTGTATGTGTGAGCCTATTAAGTACCGTGTCTCACTCTGTGTGACCATATAGACTGTAGCCCGCCAGGCTCCTCTGTTCATGGGATTGTCCAGAAAAGAATACTGGAGTGTGTTGCTAGATAGTCCACTAACAAATGGCAGGAGGTATTTGTTTACCTTCCTAATAAAATAGACATTATTTTGCCTCACTCTTGGGAAAAGTGAATCAATCATATAAATAATCATATATTGAAATTTAAAAGGCCATTATTATTTGCTCCAGGTTATCTCGAAAGTTACTATGACTCAGATGTGTTTGAAAATATTTTAATGTTTTATCTAAAGAAAAAATTGTATCATTTTAAAAATCAAAGTATCCACCATTATGGAGTTGTGCTCAATCCATATACCAAAAGTGGGTTTGTTTTATAAAAATGGTGTTCATTTAAATTTGGAGTTTGAATTTAAAAATAATAGTATTTGCACATCTGTTATATGTCCAAATTGAAACAAATCTGTTTAATCATGATTCAGAAGGTTATAAGGATGACACTGAAAAAAGATTTAAATTGCTGAAAACATTTTATTTCAGTTTCTAAAGTATATATGTTTGTAAAAAGCATCTTCTGTTAATTGAGAAGGAAAACTGCTATGCATAAATGCTTCCTATTTTGATAATGTAGATACAAGTCACATTCAGAAGGGTTTGAAAAACTGAAGTGCAAATATATTAAATTCTAATACATGGCAGAAGATAAAACCATCACTTACTGGGGTCAGGGCACATTTTATAAAGTTGGTAGTTAATAGGGTCTAAGTGATATTTCAAATGAAAAGTACTAAACTTGTTCATCATATGAATGTTAATCCTAGACCTATAATCTCCCAAATCCTTGAATCTGTTACCTCTGGAGACTCCAACCATGGAACTTTGTATCCTTCAAGTTGTGTGTTTGTATGATTTTCACTTAAATGTAGATAAATATGATCATTCAGATTCTTTGTATTGTCTGAAATATAAGCATGTTCTGTCTCATAATTTAGCAGGAAGTTCAAGAAATACTCTTCGTTCTTTGATGCAGCTTCAGTGAACAATAATGTGAATATAATGAACAATATTTGACATATTAGTAGATCTCTAAAAATTCCAAGCGATGCGTAAGCGATGAACTCTAAAAGAAACAGAATGGAATATCTCTGAAACTTGTCTAAACTCCACAATTCTGCTTGGAAATGTATGTCTTGCATATTACACCTCATTTATGAGTTATTTCCACAAACATTACTGTAAGAAAAATTCTAAAGGTGATATTTTATCAAATAGAAAGTGATTGTTCATACAGTGTCAACCTGGTGTCAACCTGGTGACCTAGCAGCATAACTTGTTTGTTGTGTTCATAAAATAAAATAGGCTATACTTTTTTTTTTTCAGATGACCCTCTTTATACTGTCTCATAAAATGCCTTTGTGTGAGAGACTATTACATGTTAAAAGGGGCAGGAAACTTTAAGTGAATGTTCAATTAACAGAAAATGTACTTAAAGAAGAAAGTAGATGGGGTTGGATTCAATTCCATATGACTAAAAGCAAAATATTGGCCATTTCTGCTAAGTATTTAAATTCCACATGGCCTTTTCAAAGCCAGTTGGTTAGGAAGCTGTTTCTATTAGGCTAAAGGACAGAGAAGACACCTGTGCATAAAACATCACAAAGCAAATTGTAGGTATTAATTCTACAATTGTGGAAAAGAGCAATTTTACATGAGGTTTAGTGTGTTTGGAAAGCATTTAGAAAGTATTTCCATTACATAGATATTTCTACTCTACAGTGGGTGCTGGAGTGCTTAGAGCTTGCTTATTATTTTTATTATTATTATTTTTTCTTTATTGGTTTGTAAGCCACTTAGTCCAAGATTGTTGTTGTTTTCAGTCACTAAGTCATGTTCGACTCTTTGTGACTCCCGTGGACTGCAGCATGCCAGCATTCTCTGTCCTTTACTGTCACCCGGAGTTTGCTCAATTTCATGTCTAACCATCTCATCCTGTGCTGCCCTCTTCTCCTTTTGCCTTCAATCTTTTCCAGCCTCAGGGTCTAAGATGCTGAGGGTCAAATAAAGTAGAAGTGGATAGTGCCATTACTTGGAGTATCTGATCAAACACTGGGTGAACAGAGAGGCTGGTTCTATTTGCCTGTTCTTAGGAGTTGTGTAATCAGGTCTGCACAGACCTCGAGTTAGCTTTCATCTGAAATGGATCTAAGCTGTATGTATGAGCCCCATCATCAACCATAAATGTCACCCCTCTGCTCCAGACCCTGTCAAGAAGCTGGGGGTGGGTGTGGACAGTGGTGGTACCCTAGAAACACTGTGAATATTGGGACTGTCCCTCTCCAGGCCCTGAGGACTTCAGTGATCAATCCGGGTCATAATCAAGTCCTCCCAACACCCAGACTGAGTCAGGAATAACCAATAGAGTACAGTTTCTGGGCAACAGAGAGCCTGTTTCTTGCCTTGAATTCATCTCACCACTGGGCTATACCTGCAATCTCATCCCTTGAAGAATTACTGCTTAGATGTAGGTTTTGATGACTGATTTTAAAAACTTAACCAAATCAAACAAGAACAGAACAGAACATGTAAACAGGCAGACAATGCAGTGTTTGTTTCCTGCCATTTTATATCCTAATTTAAAGATAGAACTAAGATATGTATATTTTGGGCAGGAGATGGGAGATGAGCAGAGTGGGTTGCTGGATAACCTATGGGGGAGGGTAGACAGGACAAAGCAAACAGTTGTATTGTGTGCACTGTGCTCCGTACTTCAAAAAGATATTGCCTCTAATCCTCATGAAAGTCAGGTGCTATTAGCTTCCTCTACAAGTTGAGGAAACTAGGTCCCGGAGATTTAATCAGTTTGATTTAGTTCTTTCTGATAACCCATGGCAGATCTGTGCTTCATCTCATGTCTGTGTGTGTGCTCATTTGCTCAGTCATATCTGACTCTGCAACCCCATGGACTGTAGCTGGCCAGGCTCCTCTATCTGTGGGATTCTCCAAGCAAGAATACTGGAGTGGATTGCCATTTCCTTCTCCAGGGAATCTTCCCTACCCAGGGATCCAACTGCATCTCTTGCATCTCCTGCATTGACAGGCAAATTCTTTACTACTGAGCCACTTGGGAAGCCCTCTCATGTCAGCAAGCAAGCAAGCTAAGTTGCTTCAGTCATGTCCGGACTCTTTGGTGACCCCATGGACTGTAGCCCACCAGGCTCCTCTGTCCATGGGATTCTCCAAGCAAGAATACTCCAGTGGGTTGCATTTCTTCCTTCAGGGGATATTCCCTACCCAGAGATGGAACCTGTGTCTCTTGCGTCTCCTGCATTGGCAGGCGGGTTCTTTACCACTAGCACCACCTGGGTCTGACTCCCAGTTCCTTGATCATTTCAGTGCCTGAGACCACATTTGAGTGGGAAGCCAAGAAGTGAACCCGGCATGTGAAGGCTCTCAGGAGGATCAGCTTACAGATCCTCGACTTCCATTCAGTCTTCCATAAAACTGATCTGCCTGAAATACACCTGTGTTTGGAATGGGGTCCTCTCCCCACATACTTTTTCTCAAAATCCATCCTCCAACTCTGCAAAATACAGACTGACCTTTTACCCATCTCTAATTTCACCATCATGTGTGGTTCCAAGAAGTAAAAAACAAGAAAAAACTAGTGAATAGTGAAGTCAAAAGAGAAAAATAAATATGTATTAATGCATATATGTGAAATATAGAAAAGTAGTACAGATAAACCAATTTGAAAAGCAGAAATAGAGACACAGACAGAGGTAGAGCACAAACATATAAACACCACGGAGGCAGAAGGGAGGTGGGATGGATTGGAAGTTTGGCATTGACATATAGACATTACTAAGTGTAAGATTAGCACAGGGGAAGAAAAAAGACAGTGTAATCTGTTTGTAGGACATATATTAAGTTAACCTTAAAAATACCTTTCAATATACAGTAGGTTCAGACAGATACTGTTTGATTCCACTTATGCGAGCTATCGAGAATAGTCAAATTCATAGAGTCAGAAAGTATGTTGGTAGATGTCAGGGGCCAGGGCGTAGGGGATTTAGGAGGGGGATTTGGGAATTAATGTTAAATGGGGACAGAGTTTCAGTTTAGAAGGTGAAAAATTCGGGAGCTGGATGATGGTGAGAGTTATATAACAATGTGAATGTACTTTGTGCCTCTGAACTGTACAGGTGAATATGGTTAAAGTAGTATGTCTTATATTACGTGCCTTTTACCAGAAAGGACCATTCTTTGGTTCTTCTTTGGAGGACCAAAGAAAGGAGCATTCAAAATATTGATGTGAGTATTGGCAGAAACAATGACAGATAGTGACAGAAAGTAAAAGTCTAAATTTTAGACAGATTTTTGCAAAGAAGTAAAGTAGTTTGGAAGTTTTAAGAAAAAAAATACCTATACATGAGAATCAAATATTCTGGGGGATGTGAAATGTCAATGTAAGTTCAAAGAGAGAAACTACACAAAATTTCTGACTTTTGAAGTCATGATAGTTCATGTCTGTTTTAGTAGCTGCTGGTGAATTCACTACTTTATTTAGATTAGATGGATATATTTGAAAGAGTAATGTGGCAGTTTTATTTAAAAAAAATTTTAAATTACATCTTTTGCAACTACTCCATATTTTTTGATGTCAGATACATATTTATGTGAAGGGTTGTAGGAAAAGAAATTAGGGTTATATAAACAAAAAAATTGATGATTGCTATCGATTCTGAGTGTCTGCTGATTAATAAGCCATCCTGCTGGGATATTCTTTATCATCTAGCTAGATAGAATCAACTTTGGAGATGAAAGAGGAGGTAAATATACAAGGATCCCACTCTCCCCACCCTCTTCCTCATGTTACTTTTAGGAATACTTGAAATACTTGAAAAGATGGGAGATGGGAAGTGTTCTGGGTTTATTATTGCAAGAATGATGATCTCCAAGAAACTACTGAAGAAGCATGAGGAGTTGAAGTCGAATATTTGAACCTTCTTCCAAACTAATTGCCAGACCTTTTTCTGCCTCCAGTTATTAGGAGGAGAGAATGGTTGCTAGTCATTTAATGAGGGGTATATGAAAGTGGATCTCTGGTGAGTAACGTACTGACTTGGGAACCTATTTTGTTTAAATTAGCTCCTACTGTCCATCTTCCTATGACCAACTATTTCCAGCAAAGACATGAGAACTGCTTAACTTTTTCTCTGTCTCTACACCAAGTGAATTATGGATGTGGAGCTTTAATCCATGATATTGTTGCAAATCACTCATGTGTAAGCTCTCTCAAGTTTTCCTTGTCATTGATTTAACAGTTAATGGAGACTGTCCTTCAGGAAGGGCTTCCCAGGTGGCACTGGTGGTAAAGAATCTGCCTGCCAATGCAGGAGACACAGGAGATGCGGGTTCGACCCTAGGTTGGGAAGATCACCTGAAGATGGTAATTGCAACCCACTCCAGTATTCTTCCCTGGGAAATTCCATGGACAGAGGATTCTGCCAGGCTGCAGTCCATGGGAGAGCAAAGAGTGGAACATGACTGAATGCGCGCGCACACACACACACACACACACACACACACACACACACACACATACACACATTCCTTCAGGAAATCACTTCGAAGGCTGAATGAAGTTAGTTCATGGCTCCAAGCATTTAAATAATGAAAGTTGTGTCTTTGAAATAACAAGACTTTTTTTTTGCAGAATTTCCTTTAGCATTTAGATTTTTCTTCCTTTTTTTTCTGGAAGCAGGAGGAAAATGATAGTGCAGGTGTTGATACATAACCAGCATATAAACCTCTCTGTGATGTAAGTCAGAATGTTTCTTTGGAAGTGCGAGTGCTCAGGGCATAAAATGTCAGCAGTTTCGAAAAAGCTGGTATTAATTATAAGGAGCTCAAGGGCAAAGAGTAGATGTTACTGACAGGAATGATAGACACAATGGACTTAATGCATGAAAAGGTTTTTCTATTTGGGCGAATATTTACCTGTTTTACTCAGATTCCAAAAAGCATGAAAGTCTGCCCTTTCAGACTGTGCTATAAGAATCCTATCACCTATCACATCTAGAAGGATGTAGACTTTAGCACAGCTGTTCACAGTGATGTAAGCTCACATGCACACCAAATACCATGCTACTAATGGTTCCAAACCTCCATACTCTTTTGTTCACTTATTTATTTGCAGAACACTTGTTGAGGATACTGTGAATAAAGCCCTAGAAAGTTGCTGCCAATAGGATTAAACCCTCTCTGTGGCATGGAAGAGAGATATAACTGTTTTCTATTAAAAAAAGACCTGCAATAAAATGTATGCATGCCTTTTTTTAAATCAAAATTGCTTCTGCTCCTTGTCTCTTGGTTTAAGAATGATTTTAAGTATCCTTTAGTGAGTACATTCGCCTTCTGAAAAACTCTCAGGTTCCTATACAGGCATTCAGAATAAGGCCATGAATGAAGGGAAAACTTAAAATATTCTGCATGTAATGCAATACTGAATCAAGTATCTAAGGCAAAATCAGACACATTTGTTAAAATTTCTCAAATACTAAGCAAATTTTAGATGTTTCAGTATTTAATAGCACCCCAGAAAATGCTCCTGCTGTATTAAATTATTCTGCTAACCTAGTCCAGAGTCACAGTCTTGTTTATGGGGCAGTCTGTGTTGCCATTTTCCAGGCCTTCAGTTGGGTCCTGTTGTTCCCATCGCACTAAATGAGTGAAAAGGCCTCCTTCTTGCTATACTGAAAACCTCAAGACTTGTGAAGAAGCCAAGCTCCTGCCCTTGACTTTAAATTAACAGGCCCCTGGAGACAGACTTAATTCTATTGACAGGAAGCCACTGCTTTCTTGTGAAAGGAATTCTCCATTCAGTGATCATGACCTGGATTTAACTGCAGTGCTAGCCTGTACCACATGCTTCTTCCTCCTTGGCAGAAGGAAGATCTAAGCATGAGCCCCCACCTCTAGCCCCCAATATTGGAATTTGGAACTTTCTTTGATAGGTAGTCTTCAGTTATAAAGAACCCTGTCCATTCAAAGTCCCCTGTGATGGTTATGTCTTGCCAAATAACATATCTGCAAATACTCAAAACATTGCTTCCTTTGCAGCAGATTTAAATTTTTTTTTAATTTAAACTTTTTTTTTTTTTAACACCAAAAGCATTTTGTATTGGGGCATAGCTGATTATACCTCAATACAAGCTAAGCTTCAACAGTACCTGAACCGAGAACTTCCAGATGTTCCAACTGGGTTTAGGAAAGGCAGAGGAACCAGACAACAAATTGACAGCATCCGTTGGATCATAGAAAAAGCAAGAGAATTCTAGAAAGACATTTACTTCTGGTTATTGACTATGCTGAAGCCTTTGACTCTGTTAAAGTCAAACAAACTGTGGAAAATTCTTAAAGAGATGGGAATACCAGACCATCTTACCTGCCTCCTGAGAAATCTGTATGCAGGTCAAGAAGCAACAGTTAGAACAGGACATGGAACAACAGACTGATTCCATCAGGAAAGGAGTACATCAAGGTTTTATGTTGTCACTCTGCTTATTTAACTTATATGCAGAGTACATCATGCAAAATGCTGGGCTGGGTGAAGCACAAGCTGGAATAAGGATTGCAGGGAGAAATATCAATAACCTCAGATATGCAGATGACACCACCCTTATGGCAGAAAGTGAAGAGGAACCAAAGAGTCTCTTGATGAAACAGGAGAGTTAAAAAGCTGGCTTAAAACTCAACATTCAATAAACAAAGGTCATGGCATCTGGTCCCATCAATTCATGGCAAGTAAATGGGGAAACTGTGGAAACGCTAACAGATTTTATTTTCTTGGGCTCCACAATCGCTGCTCACTGCAGATGGTAACTGCAGCCACAAAATTAAGACTCTGCTCCTTGGAAGAAAAGCTATGACAAATCTAGAGAGCATATTAAAAAGCAGAGACATTCCCTTGCCAACAAAGGTCTGACTAGTCAAAGTTACTGTTTTTCCAGTAGTCATATATGGATGTAAGAGTTGGAGCATAAAGAAGGCTGAATGCCAAAGAATTGATGCTTTTGAACTGTGGTGTTGGAGAAGACTCTTGAGAGTCACTTGGATAGCAAGGAGATCAAACCAGTCGGTACTAAAGGAAATCAACCCTGAATATTCATTAGAAGGACTGATGCTGAAACTGAAGCTCCAATACTTTGGCCACCTGATGCGAACAGCTGACTCATTAGAAAAAACCCTGATGCTGGGCAAGATTGACAGCAGGAGGAGAAGGGGGCAGCAGAGGATGAGATGGTTGGATGGCATGAGTTTGAGCAAGTTCCAGGAGATGATGAACGACAGGGAAGCTTGGAACGCTGCATTCCATGGGGTCACAAACAGTTGGACATGACTGAATGACTGAACAACAAAATATCCGATTAACAACGTTGTGGTAGTTTCAGGTGAACAGCAAAGTGACTCAGCCATACATATACATGTGTTCATTCTCCTCCAAACACCCCTTCCATCCTGGCTGGCACATGAGCAGAGTTCCATGTGCTATACCATAGGTCTTTTTTGGTTATCTGTTTAGACATCCCTTATGTGCGGAATCTAAAAAGAAATGATACAAATGAAATTACTTACAGAACAGAAAGAGATACACAGACTTAGAAAACATACTTATGGTTGCCAGGGGGAAGGGATAGTAAGGGACTTTGGAAAGGTTATGCAGCAGATATTTTTAATATGTGTTTTACACTGTATTAATGTTAGCAAACTCTTATGTGACAAGGATCTGTAGTCATGAACACTGAACCCAAAAATTCTCTTGTGAAGAAAAATGATCTTTATTTCAGGAGGTTAAATCTCAAGAGCTGTAGTTCATGTAAGTTGCAGGTGAGGTGATTTGCCCAGCTTGCTTGTTTTCTTTACCGTGCTCAGCTTGTAGGTCCTTGCTGGGGGCAGAAAAGCCTGGTGTCTAGTATAAATAGATCACAGAGGAAGACTTAATAGATTTTTAAGACACAGTCATCATATAGGACCTACTTCTTTTTTCTGACAGGAAGAGCAAATTTGTTTTAGCCCATGTTATCTAAGTAACAGCCCCTGCTTGATCATTGCAGTTGTTTAAAAAGGATGCTGGAAGGAAAACATTGTTGAAAATGGAATTCATAGGAAGCTCTTACATGTCAGTTTTCCAGAGTGCTACAAACAAATTGTAATCTAAACATAACGGCCTGAGTAGTATTATTTAGAGTTTTCTGTTACACTCATTCAGAAGACCTTCTGCATAGGACCTAGCTATTAAATGTCTTGACCTCAATTTCTAGGGTAGCCTCAGGGATTCTTCAGGATTTGTTGCAAATGCTAAGAGATGCGTGATCTTTCTTGGAGTCATCCAACTATCCTTACATCACTGGGGTTGATTTAGCAAGGGAAATATTTTTTTAAAGATCGTTTATCTTAGACAGTTGGAATGGAAGGACGACCTGCTTCTAACATCCAAAATGTAAGTGCATCTGGAAGAAGCATGCGTGATTCCTTTGGGGAGGGCAGAAATCAGCTATGCGGCCATATGTGTTGAGTGCAGCTGTGTAATGTTGTATATTTTTGCATTGGTGACTGGTGTCCAGTTAGAAAAAGAATCAGTCTTCTTACTTAAATGCAAGTAACTCTGTGAAACAGGCAGCAGTTTTGAAAGTGGACTGATTTATTTTTTATCAAGTTTCTGTTATAAGTACATTCAAATTTTGTCTTTAGAGGGTGAGTGGAAATATATCAGCAATTTATTCTCAATGATTCCTGTAGAATATTTGAAAATATACCTGCACAAAACAAATGTTTTCATGCAAATCCATGTTATTGATGGAAAGCACTTTAAATGGGCATATTCAAACACTTGCTGAATAAATACTAAATGACAGACCTTCTAAGTTTTGAAGATCATGTAAAGATAAATGAGAAAATTAGTTAAGCTATTAAAAACAGATGACAACATAGATGGGGAGAAAATGTTTGTGAAAGATATACCTGATAAGGGGACTTCCTTAGTGGCTCAGTGGTAAAGAATCCATCTGTCAGTGCAGGAGACTTGAGCTTGATTCCTGGGTTGGAAAGATCCCCTGGAAAAGGAAATGGCAACCTACTCCAGTATTTTTGCCTGGGCAATCCCATGGACAGAGGAGCCTGGTGGACTACAGTCAATGAAGCCTGAAAATCGGATATAACTGAGTGACTGAGCACATTCAGTGATTATGATGTTGAGCATGTTTTCATGTTCTTGTTGGTCTTTGTGTATCTTTTTAGGATGGATTTCTGGTCTAATCCTTTGCTCATTTTTGAATTGGTTGTTTGATTTTTGTTATTGAGTTTTGTACTCTATCTCCAGCATAAACACACACACACACACACACACACACACACACACACACACACACACCAGATTTTAATCCTTCATCATATATATGATTTGAATATCTCCTGTTCTGTGGTGATATCTCCTACTTGGTTGATTTTGTTGATAGTGATAGTGTCCTTTGATGCAAACAAGTTTTAAATTTTCGTTTTCAGTTTATCTTGTCTTCAGTTGCCTATGCCTTTGCTGTCATATCTAGGAAATCATTGCCAAATCTAATATCATAAATCTATTAACCTCTGTTCTCTTCTAAGCATATTGTAGTTTTAATTCTTGCATTAGGTTTTTGATCCTTTTTGAGTTAGTTTTTGTCTATGGTTTTCGACAAGGGCCCAATTTCATTCTTTTACAAGTGGGTATTAAGTTTTCCCAGCACTATTTGTTGAAAAGACTGTCATTTTCCCCATTGAACAAGTTTTGCATCCTTATTGAAAATCATTTGACCATGTATGTGAGAGTTTATTTCTGGAATGTCTATTCTGTTGGTTCATATGTCAATTTTGATTTCTGTGGCTTTTTATTAAGTTTTGAAATCATGAAATGTTAGTCTTCCAGTTCTGTTCTTTTTCAAGATTGTTTTGGCTTTTCAAGGTCACTTCAAATTTCATATAAATTTTAGTATAATTTTTTCTGTTCCTGAAAAAATGTTATGGGTAATTTTGTAGATTGCACTGACTCTGTAGAATGCTTTGGATATTTTAACAATATTAAGTCTTTTAATCCATGAATATGAGACATCTTTCCATTTATTTGTGTCTTCTTTAATTTCTTTCAACGGTAGTAGTTTTCCTTATAGAGCTTTTAAAAAGTAATAGTATTTTGAAACAATGATCTTAATAATGATTTTTTTCTTTTTGGTTCAGTCCTTAATACATTGGGCTTCCCTGATAGCTCAGTTGGTAAAAATCCACCTGCTATTCAGGAGACACCGTTTTGATTCCTGGGTCAGGAAGATCCGCTGGAGAAGGGATGGGCTCCCCACTCCAGTATACTTGGGCTTCTCTTGTGGCTCAGCTGGTAAAGAATCTGCTTGCAATACAGGAGACCTGGCTTCAATCTCCGAGTTGGGAAGATCCCTTGGAGAAGGGAAAGGCTACCCCTTCCAGTATTCTGGCCTAGTCCATGATGTGGCAAAGAGTGGACACAACTGAGTGACTTTCACTTTAGCACGTCACCAAGCATAATGCAATGTTGCATTTTGTGTTGATCCATCTATTATGCTGGCTTATTTTATTTACAGATAGAGAACTCTTTGGGCTTTCCAGGTGACACTAGTGGTAAAGATCCTTCCTGCAATTCAGGAGGCAGAGGACATAAATGCTGGTTAGATACCTGAGTCAGGAAGATCCCCTAGAGACGGGAATGGCACTCTACTCCAGCATTCTTGCCTGGAGAATCCTGTGGGCAGAGCATCCTAGCAGGCTACATACAGTCCATGGGGTCAAAAAGAGAAGAGCATGACTGAGACATGCCTAAGCACACACAAACATACGTACACATAGAGAACTGCTTGTCAGTTGTACCTGTGGCCTAAACCTTCATTAGAACAGTTAAATGACATTTAGTGCAGTACAGCTAGAAAATAGTGTCAGTCGACCAGTCCATTACTAAAATCATTTAGTTTTTGAATTACTTCTCACTAAGCTCAGCATTGCCTTCTACAGAATTCACAAGTTCAATGAAAAGCAAAATAGTTTAATATCCTTTGCCTTGTTTATGGTTCTCATTTTCTTGCTTAATGAACCTGTTATTTCAGACATTGTTTTCCTTTACCTTTTAATCAGCTTAAATGTATCAAAATACCCATAAGACAAGTCCTATTACAAGTAAAGCGTGAGAATCTATGGGTAGCAATATTTCTTTTTTTCCCTTTTCAATGTGTAAAGAGATGATGTGAATATTATCTCACAGAGCTTTCTTGTCTGCTCAGCTTTCTGGGGGAAAAATAACCATATCCCATTAAGCCAGTCCTCATTGTGCCAGGTATCTTATGCAAAAGAAGACCTTAACATCCCAGAGATCCATTTGCTCACTCTCCTACCCCCAACTTATCCCCCTCTCTCCCCGCCTTCCAAGCCCTCAGCATAGCCCTGTTAAAGTACTGGGGTGGTTTGTGCCCCTTCATACCTGCCCTCTCCTTGACTGACCCCCGCTCCAGCTAACTCCTACAGGTCCAAGACCCAGCTTATGTGTCACCTCTGCTTGGACAGATGCCCTAGGATCTCTGATTCCCACCTCTGCCAGGTCTCATCCCACTATATTATAATTTGTGAATCACATGATAGTCACTCCTGCTAGTAGGTGAATGGACTCCTTGAAGGCAGGAACCACCCCTCACGTGCCTTGTAGCATCAGCATGGGATCTGACATAAAATAGACAACACGTGTGCAGTGGCTACATGGCTAGAAGGAGCATTGCATTCAAACATCCCACTTTTTTTTCTGGAAAAAACTGTCCAAAGAAGAAAGCACAGAGTGTACTTTGTTCTGCTTTCAGAGTTGGGAAAGCTTAAATAATTCTTTCTTATCAGCTCTGGGAAGGAGTTTGATTTTTATCCTGGATGAGCTGCAAAGTGTGTTAATGAGCATTAGAAGTAAATATCTCCCAACTGGACTTTTAACAAGGAGTTTATAGCTCCAGAACCTGTAGGTGATTGTGTATCTTTGTCTTTGTTTGTGAAAGACCAATTAAACAGTGCTTGGGAAGAGTTCTTTTAGACTGATTAAAAAAAAAATCCTTTTTTTTTCGTTTTTAACTCTGTCTTCAGATAGGAGTCAGCTGATGTTTCTTCTCAGAGGAGATAGCTTTGAAGTCAGGGAATTCCCCAGCTGAATGACCTGGGCAGAAACATGCTCAGGCTGATCATGATATGAATTTGAAGGGAACAATTAAGGACTTGTTTCCATTTTGATTCTAATAGGAAGCCTTTTTACTTGTGTGCCTTTCAACCTGTCTACATTCCTTCTGAAACTTCAATGGAACCTCATGTCAGAGCTGTTAAAAAGACTTTGGAAAAGGAATGTGTGAAATCATAAATGCTTCAGAAATAAGGAAGTGTTTCCCAGTCCATTACATTCTTAACCGTTTGTTTCTGCCTAACAGACTCTGAAAGGTCAGTAAGAATGTTTTAGACTTTAGACCTCCAGGAGGATATAGTATTTCTCTTCTACATATCCATTGTTATTAAGTGACAGGCGTGGTATTTTCTGAGTTGATATTTTGAGTGAAAACAAAAACTCATCATCAGAATTGTGCTTGCTAAGTCGCCTAAGCTGTGTTCCTTTCTGAACCACTAGGCTTTCCTAGTGGCTCAGAAATCATTAAACATAAGCTAAATTGGAACCAAAATTTCAAAACCTTAAGTTAAAGAGAATATACCTGAATTTCCCCTAAGAAATTAATTTTTTTATTGTATTAATAAAGCTAGAGTTACCTGTCCCTAAAGGATATTTCCTTTAAGTACTCACTGGCATTTTTGAATCCGTGGTTCGTTTCACCTTTTATGACCCTAGATACTAAATGACTCTTGGCTGTACATCAGAAGATTATCTTGTAGTTATCATTTATTTTTATAGCTCAGGTGAGTCTGGTACTCACTCATTGCAGTGTATGTCCTGTTGGCCAAATGAATACAATCTGGAAATATGACATGAATTTTTAATGATAATAAGGCAGTAATTCTGTATTCTTCATAGGTGTAGCAGGGGCTACTTAAGGGAGATTTAATGTCATTTCAGAAATACTGTGGATGCCCTTACTGAAATCCTTACTGAAATAGTCACATTTATCGGATCTTTTCCTGAAGTTAGGTATAAACAGTCACTTTGGAAGAGGATTTATTCAGCATAAGCTTGATATATCATTTTTCCTAGCTATACCTATTATCATTCAGTTAAAATAAGCAGCATAAATTTTCTCCTATTTTTAGACTGATAGACATTCTGAAGTCTTGATAGAAATAAAAATGTACATCATTAAATGCTTCACCTATGACGTTAGGCTCAAGTCTCATTATTTGAAAATAGAATAAGTAACTAAAAGCCATAGAAAAATTTTCAAATCTGATTTTAGAGAATAATTACAGTTATTTATCACCAAACTGCTGGCAAGTAATGGCTTTGCCTCATTGGATTTTTATCCCTTTTTATGGTGCTGCCCCTTCCTTAGGGGTGAGGTCTATAAGCCATTCAGTGGATTTGAAAGGCTGGGAGAACTGGACACCTGGAGTCTCCCAGCCCTGTGATTTCAAGAACCAGTGAGATAAAGCATTGGTACAATGTGGAGAACCAGCCTAAATATTTGGAATTTGTGCATGCCACGCTGTACAGGCATGCGTGTGTGTGCTCAGTTGTGTCCAACTCTGTAAACCTCTGTGCTTGGGATTCTCTGGGCAGCAGTACTAGAGTGGGTTTGCCATTTCCTACTCCAGGGGATCTTCCTGACCCAGGGGTCAAAACTGTGGCTCCTGCATCTCCTGCATTGGTAGGCAGATTCTTTACCACTGAGCAATCGGGTAAGGCCAAAACAACACCCATTTGATTATATCTCAGGATTTTGTGGGCCAAAACTTGGGCAGAGTTTGGCTGGGCAGTTCTCTGTGTGGCCTCCATGGTGTTCTTCAGTGAGTGGCTCTGCTGGAGGGTCAAAGATGGCTTCATTCAAGTGAGAAGGCCATGGGGTCAGGACCTTTTCACATGCTTTCTTGAACAGGGTAATTGGAGGTCTTGTATGGTAGTTTGGGGCTACAAAAGTAGGTGACCCAAGAGACAGGAACAAGAAACGTTCAGTGTCATAAGAGCCAAACCCCCAAATTGGCACAGTATGGCTTCTACCATATTCCATTGCTCTTTGTAGTTACAGAGCATCCCCAGGTTTAAGGGAAGGTGGGGGCACTTTCTATGGAAGGACTGTTGTCCAGCTTCTGGCCACAGATTATTTATGAAACAAAGAAGCCTTTTTATCTAGTTGAAAGAGTTTATTAAACACATCATATGATTCATAGAGGCCTTCTTTCCTTGCAGAGAGGGGCTAAGATGGATAACGCTTAAGGGTATTAGGAGCCCTATTAGACTTGCCCTCAAATTTTTTGAAGTCTGAACAAAGAAACACCCATGAGCTTATTTACCCCATGGCAAGTTTTACAGGCAGTAGCCTGGATTTAACCTTTGTCCTGAGGTCACTTGTGGCTTTGTGAAGTCTACCACTGAGCCAGACTGGTATGAGAAACAGTTTTATTTTCATACCCAGGCAGCACTCAGTTCAGTTCAGTTGCTCAGTCGTGTCCGACTCTGCTACCAAAACCAGGCAGCTCTGGCTTCATTATATTTCCTGTAAATCTTGCTCACAAACTCAACAATTCCTCCTTTAGTTCATCTATATTCTCTTATTTTACCCTCAGTAGCTAGAAGCCAGCTGGCTCTTTCTCTGTTCCTCCTGTTAATCTTCTCTGCCAGGCTCACAAATTGATCCAGTTCCTTTTGTGTTTTCTTCATTATCACCCCAGACACTAATGCCAACCTTTCTGCCAATACAGTAAAAGTATCCCATATACTCTAGTCTCCGATAGCATATTTTCATTGTCCTTCAAGGCTTTACCAGGAGTCTTTTCAAGGCTTTTGCAGCTTTTACTAACACCATCTTTCAAAGTCTTTCTTTTCACTAACATTCTCCTGGAAACACTTCTAGCTTCTTTCTATTGCCTGATTCCAAAGCCATTGAACATGTCACAGGTTTTATACAATAAAATCACATTTCCAGGTTATGAATTATGTTTCAATTTTCAATTATTGTATTAAAAATTCACCCTAAAATAAGTGGTTTAAAACAACAGCCATTTTATTCTTTTCCATGGTCCGGAATGTACCCTGGAGAAGGAAATGGCTACCCACTCCAGTATTCTTGCCTGGAGAACTCCATGGACTGAGAAACCTGGCAAGCTACAGTCCATGAGGTTGCAAAGAGTCTGACACCTGAGTGACGAACACAACAACATGATTTTCGTAGATTAGAAATATAGGCAGAGCTTGGCTGAGAGATTCTTCTGCTCTGTGTGGTGTCATCTAGGATCGTTTGGAGGTGTGTGCCTTGGTCTGGAATAGGAGTGAAGAAACTTTTTTGTGAGGGGCCAGATAGTAAATATTATAGGCTTTGTGGGACACATTTTATATTACAGTTTCTCAACCCTGCTGCTGAAATGTAAAAGTAGCTACAGATACTATGAAAACATTTAATTTACAAAATCATGCATCTGTGCTGTGGGCCACATAGTTTGGCAGCACCTGACCTGTAATATCCAAGAAGGCTTCCTACACGTGCCTTTTATTTTCATGAAGATGGCTCAAAGGGACGGCTCAGCAGGACGTCTCCCATCCTCTAGATAGTTATAAGGCCTTTCTCTGTGATTTCCCCACCAAGGTAGTCCAACTTCTCACATGGAAGCTCAGCACCAAGAATGAGTGTTTCCAGAGACAGGAAGGGGGAGCTGCCAGGTTTGTGAGGTTTAGATCCAGAAAATTAGCACCACGTATGTCATCACTTCTGCCATTTTCACTGGTCACTGCAATTGCGTAGACCTCCCCTTCCAGGTTGAAGGGAAAGGGCACAACCCTTAAGGACAGTCTTAATGGAAAGAGTGTCAGACTTGTAGCCAGGTTTTTAAAATTGAATTGTAGTTGATATATAATATTGTGTTAGTTTCAGGTATACAGCAAAGTGATTTGCATATTTTATATATATTATATAATATATATAATTTTTAGATTCTTTTCAAGTATAGGTTATTAGAAGATACAGAATATAGTGCTATACAGTAAATCCTTGTTGTTTATCTAGTTTATATATGGTAGTGTGTGTCTGTTAATCCCAAACTCCTAATTTATCTTGCTCTTCTCCCTTTCCCATGGGTAACCACTAGTTTCTCTTCTATATCTGTGAGTCTGTTTCTGGTTTATAAATGTGCTCATATATGTAATTTTTAGATTTCACATATAAAAAATAAGATATGATATTTATCTTTCTATGCCTGGCTTATTTTACTTAGTATGATAAACTCCAGGTCTATCCATATTGCACCAAATGACATTGTTTCATTCTTTTTATGGCTGAGTAGTATTCATTATATATATATATATAATAGTACTATTCCATTATATATATGTAAAATTCCATTATATATATTATTTATACACATAAAATGTCTGTGTCTTAGCTATTATAAATTAGTACTGCTATGAATACTACAGTGCATGTATCTTTTAGAATTTGAGTTTTTGTCTTTTCTGGATTTATTCTCAGGAGCAGGAATGCTGGATCATATGGTAGCTCTATTTTTAGTTTTTTGAGGAACTTCCATACTGGCTCTACCAATTTACATTCTCTCGTGGCTGTCTTTAATCCAACACAATGCATGACCTTAATTCAGTTCACAAATGAAGAAGACATTTTCCTACCCTCAAGGCACTTACATAAGAGTTGGAAACAGATACGCAATTGATTCATTGTTCACTGAATGAATATCACAATTAATCCATTATCCACTGAATTAATTTCACAACTGCAGCTTGATTTCATAAAATGAAAAGCAACAGTCTAGAAGAGGCAGAAGACAGTCTTGTGGGTCACAGTTACACAATAATTTACTGTTAAAACTTGTTTTTTTTACAGATCTGGGAATTGATTTAACAGGGGAATATGAAAGAACACTTCACAGCAATTCTTTGCCTGGTGGCTTCTCTGACAAACATTGACCCAATATCTTTTGATATATGTTATTTGGTTCTCTGCCAATGATGGCTGTTAAAATTGAGCTATTCTAATATGACATTAGTTTGAAGGAGCTATAAATTCTTGCTAGCTTTGGTTGCTTGTGAATATACCATTGTGTCCTTGTGGAAGTCATTACATTTCATGATAAGAAAACTTTATAATTTTTTTCTAAATTGTGAAGAAATTATATACTCATGCTGAGGATTTGAAATGGGAAAAATATAGGGAAAACAAGGGTTTACTGAATGCTCGAAATGCAACAGCAAACAGAACACCACAACTCTGCCATCATAGAACTTACATTCTGCAAGGACAGAAGAAAACAAGTCAACAGACAAAACAGTTATGAGTTGGGATGGATGCTAAGACAGGAACAAACATGAGCTGAAATTGAGAATATTGGGATCAGCTCTTGACAAAGAGTGCCAGGGAGGGCCTTTCTGAGCAGGTGGCAATTGAGAGAGTAAAGGATGAGGAGATATTCCTGTGATGAGACCAGTGGGAAGTACATTCCAGAGAGTGAGTAGAGGCTTCAGCATCAAGATGTGGTTTTTGTGTTTGGGGAGTCAAAACTCCAGGGTGAGTGAAGCCTAGAGAATTAGGCTTGGGAGACGTAAGAGGTGAGATGGAGAGGGAGGTAGACAGGGACCTATTGCAGGTCCTAGGGCCACATTAGGGAGTGTGGAATTTTTTACCCCCTTAGCCCAATAGGAAGCTATTTAGATATTTCTGCAGGAAAAGGCAAGGTCCAATTTATGTTTTAAGGAGTCCTGTTTGACTGCTTTGTAAAGATTGACCTCGAGAGAAACAAAGTTGGACATGAGAACACTGACCTTATTCCTTTTGAACTATTTGCCCTCTATTCCTGGTGAATTTAAGGTTCTTGCCTCCTGGAGAAAGAATTTGGAGACAAGCAGGGAGGTTAAGAAAGTAATGCTTCAGCTGCGCACGTGCTCAGTTGTACCCGAGTCTTTGAGACCACATGGGCTGTACCCGACCAGGCTTCTCTTTACTGTCTGAGTCAAGTAAAGGGAGAACTTATTTAAGAAAGAATATGCTCTCAGAGAGGGCTTCGCTGGTGGCTCAGACAGTAGAGAATCTGCCTGAAATGCTGGAGACCCAGGTTGTTCCATCCTTGGGTCGGGAAGATCCTCTGGAGAAGGGAATGGCTACCCACTCCAATAATCTTGCCTGGAGAGTTCCACAGACAGAGGAGTCTGGTGGTCTACAGTTCATGGGGTTGCAAAGACCCAGACATGACTGACTGACACTTTCACTTTCTTTAAGAAAACTAACCATGAGTGATAATCAGGAGAGCCAAAGACCTTTAGAGAAGGGAATGAGTGGTTGATAGCATTCAGTCCTGAGGAACCAGCACAAAATCTGCTGCAGACAGACAGAGTTACATGTGATGCTTTACAATTCAAACTCAAAGTTGATTCTGGAGAGTATAATGGTGGAGGATTTTAATATGAAGATTTCTGCTGAAAATCCAGCTCACTGAAAGCAGAGCACTAGGCTTGTCTATGTTCTCCATAACTCAAAAGGAGCTTTGGTTGAATTACTTCTATCCAAAGAGGAAAGAGTTTTCCTAATAGCTCAGTTGGTAAAGAATCTGCCTGCAATGCAGGAGACCCCGGTTCGATTCCTGGATCAGGAAGATCTGCTGGAGAAGGGATAGGCTCCCCACTCTGGTATTCTTGGGCTTCTCTTGCAGCTCAGTTGGTAAAGTTTTCCTTGTGGCTCAGCAGGTAAAGAATCTGCTTACAATGCAGAAGACCTGGGTTTGATCCCTGGGCTGGGAAGATCCGCTGGAGAAGGGAACGGCTACCCACTCCAGTATTCTGGCCTGAAGAATTCCATGAACTGTTCATGGGGTCACTAAGAGCTGGACACGACTGAGCGACTTTCACTTTCCCTTTCAAAGAGGAACCCGTACTGGTACTCTAGATTTTGTGGGAACCTCAGGAGCCCATGATGCTATTAACTTAGAAGTCACAGTGAAGAGAAAAAGAAGTGTTGGGCATCTACAGGTCTGCATCCTACCTTTTCTAAAAAAGATATTAGAAAAAGTTTAGAAAAGGGGATTCATTTCCATGTTCAAAGATTCTTAAGGGAGAGATTTTTCTGGAAATGATGAGTCTTTCAAAATCCAAATCCTAACTCCACAATTATAAGTGACCCTAGGGAAGTTCAAAGAGTAAGAATTTCTGTGGGAATATAACTGGATCCCTTTTAAATCAATCTTTTGAAAGGAGATACACATAAAAATAAATCAAAGGAAAGATGCATAACTAATTACAGGTTCTGAAAAAAAAAAGAAATAAGCATGTAAATATAATGCCAGATAATATAAAGCCTACAATGGTGGGGTGTTAAAAATGTTCAGAAACTTAAGAAGTAGTTTTGCAAAGCTAGTTGGAACAAAATTATAAGAAGGATGTTATAGGTCCATTTCTGGGTAGGTAAATATGAGGGTAGAGAATGACAATGAGAAATCAAGAGCCACTTATGCTTCATTTCTTCCATATTGTCCAAGAGAATGAACTTTACATTAGACAAAGGAGACTCTTCCTCATATACTTAGGGGATCAGATGGTGAGAAAGCATCCGGTGGTTTAAGTCAAACCTCAAACAGAAGAATTATTAAGTCTTAAAAAGATTTTGAAAATATGATTTTAGATCACTGTCAGTGTTTTTTTTTTAATACATGTTGTCTAAAAACATACTAGGTTGCCAGAGATAAGCAATCTTGATCCTAATTTACAAAATTGAGAAAAGATAAATTGAAACAACTCTAGGTTAGTACACTGTTGATCTTCCCTAATATTAGGAAGCATAAGATGACTGCTTTTTTAAAAATGTCATAATACGTAGGACATCATTTGGGTTCACTAAGACCAAGTCATCCAACTTAAACTATTTTCTCTCTTTCGTAAAGCTGCTATTTCCAGAAAGTACACTTATCATATTTGAAGATGACACAGTCTTTTAGGCATTGCAGATAAATTTAGTGACATTACTAAAATTCAAAAATATTTCTGTTGGCTTGCATGATGGAAAGAAACAGACATGATAATATATATGTAAATCAAGCACCCAAGCACCAATGAGGGAATATATATTTAACAACATTTATGTCAGAGGTTTCAGTTGCTCAGTTTGTATGGGAACCAACTGTGTGTCTCTGGCTTTTACAAAAATAGGTAACACAATCTTCTATCACTGTACAGGTTTGCTGAGATTAGCAAAGCCTTCCACTGAACAGTTCTCATCTGATGGAGTCAGCTTTTAAGACAAACCCTAATAAACTAGAATTTCCTCACCCAAGGATACCAAAAACCATGTTGTATGATGAATTTTTGAAGTAGTTGGAGATACTAGTCTGGAAATGAAAGACATGATGATTGTTTCAGATTGATTTTTTTTTCACTTAATACTATGTATTTAAGATTCCTCCATGTGTTTTCATGGCTTGATAGCTCATTTCTTTTAGCACCGAATATGGTATTGTATTTTAATCATGGTAAAATATAAAAATATATTGCCTTTGAGAGTAGTAAGCTTTTTCACCACTGAAGGTGATCAGGTGGAGGCAGGATACAAAGAGTTATAAGGACAGAGACAGATTTAGAGACAGATAAATATTTTTTTGAGAAGTATCATACAGCTGGAGAGACTGGAGGTAGAACCCTAACTCAGTCACATACTAACTGTGTCACTTTTTAGAATCCTGACTAGCTGTGTCACTTTGAGCAAATTATGAGTTCTCTGTCCTCAGGTATCTGATTTATAGAATATAAATCATAGTTCTTAATTTGAAGTGATGTTAGAACAACCAAGTAATATGAAAAATATGAAATTGCTTGGAACAGTTTCTGTGGTTTACCAACTACCCATTACATGTTAATTTCTGTTGAAAAGTACCTTTCAACCCGTTAGAATTTATGATTCTAGGAAATACCATCACCTGAAAGTAATTTACTTTGTAGTAAATTTATATAAAGTGACTTGTGTGAAGATGTATTTATTTTGAGGTACTATGCAGAAGTCCTGGGCAACCATGGAAGAAACAAGGTTGCAGAAGTCACGACCCAGGATGGAGACGGAGAACTTCTTTCCAGGCTGGGCTAGTGAGAGTCCCGGATGAATCTATACAATGAAGGTGCTTGGTTGGTCAGAGCCCAGGCTTGAAGGCTGATAACACTTGCCAGGCCAGGAGATGAAGTGAAACCAAAGATGCAGGGAGAGTGGGAGGGAGAACATATTGGAAACAAAGAATTATGCCACTTGAGCAAGTAAGACTTCTAACAGAGCAGGGATTTTTAGAGAAGTCAGGTAAATGTGGGGCCATAGGCACTGAGATGCTTTTATTTCACCCCTCATGCTGCTGAGCTTCACCTTCTGTTTGTCATCTGCCTGCCTGGCCAGTGAGCATCCATTCTTCTCTCACTGCTCTCCTCAAGGTCTCCTCTAAAGCTTTGCCAGCAATGCTTGGTAGAAATGACAGCTTCTTTCTGTGCCCTGTACACATTCCTCCCATATCACATGGACCATTTTATTCACTCACACTGATTCCGACCTATTAAACTTCACGTGCTTTGTAGGGAGAGGCAGTGTCTCCTCTGCCTCCCTGAGAATTAATGGAGTAAATGGATGAAATACAAAGATGAGCAGAAAAGGAGGTTGAAAGATGGGTGAGACAGTCAGACTCTCTGGAGGAGTCTTTGAGGGAAAAGAGTTAGCATCATCCTCTTAAAAAGCCTCAGTTCTCCCAACATTAAAGATAACTGCCATTTGATCTAGATCTTGAATAAGCAGATAGAAGACATTCATGCTAACTAAGTCACTTCAGTCGTGTCTGACTCTTGATGACCCCATGGACTGTAGCCCGCCAGGCTCCTCTGTCCATGGGATTCTCCAACAAGAATACTGGAGTGGATTGCCACGCCCTCCTCCAGGGGAAGATCCTTGCTTTTTATTTAGTGAGATGACTTCGGCTGTCACACCCTCTGAGTCTCAACTGAATGTGCAGCCACCACCAGGACATAGCTTGTCACGTCCCTGCCTTTCTCACTTTCACACTGGAGATTCCTTGGGTCCAGAGATTCCTTGGGTCCATGAAGACACCATTCATCTCTGTAATTCTCCCACTACATTCCTTCCTAGCTACTGGCTCCCATAACATAGGCACTGCATTAGTAATTCTGGAGTGAATGAATTAATGATAAAAGTCTCAGATATTCAGCCTTTACCAACACCCACTGTATAGTAATAACTGTATTCCAGCCTCAGGAACCCAGACTTACCCTTAGTACAGACAGGTAGATTGATGACTCGGAGGTCTGTACCAATAGCAAGAATGAGTCCATCTGCCTGCTTATTACTTGATCAGCAGTCGAATCAGATCAACAGCCTAATCCCCAGATGTAGTATAGTCTGTGCCTTTCAGATTAGTCTCCAAAGCCTCAGTGTGTGGTCCAGCCCCAGGTAGCCCGTGACATCAGTGTAAGGGTTAATTGTGCCTCAGGTGAACCTTTGCCTGCTTCACAAAAAAAAAAAAAAAAAAGTCGACCCTTAGACAGGGTTTGTTTAAGTCTAGTTTAATTGTTTCTGTGTGGACTCTTAGGAAGAAATATTAGCCCAGGGATTTTAACGCAATTAGAATCTAAATTCTACTTTCTGCAAAGAAATGAGTTTTCATTAACACTACTAATCTGTAATGGTTTCAGAAATCCCCAGACTGCCAAAGCATGTATTTGATTCAAAGCCTGGATTATTCTCAGTGTGTATTTCTTCATTCTAGTACCCATATATTCATTCATTCAGCCATTATTCAAAAATTTTTAATGTATGAATGGTAAATTATCTGTTTTGTAAGGACATTGAGGCTGTAAGAGATAGCTGCTGTTGCTGTTCAGTCATTAAGTTGTGTCTGACTCTTTGTCACCCTATGGAATTTAGCCTTCCAGGTTCCTTTGTCCGTGGGATTCTCCAGGAAAGAATACTGGAGTGGTTGCCATGCCCTCCTCCAAGGGATCCCTAGGACTAGATAATTCATTTCCTCATAAGAGAATTGTAAACTCCTCTATTTTACTGGATGCTTTAGAATGACAAGGAGATCAAACCAGTCAAACCTAAAGTATACCAACCTAAAATATACCAACCCTGAATATTCATTGGAAGGACTGATGCTGAAGCTGAAACTCCAGTACTTTGGTCACCTGATGCAAAGAGCCAACTCATTGGAAAAGATCCTGATGCTAGGAAAGATTGAGGGTAGGGGGAGAAGGTGGGTGACAGAGGATGAGATGGTTAATAGCATCACTGACTCAAATGGACACAAATTTGAGTGAATTCCTGGAGATAGTGAAGGACAAGGAAGCCTGGTGTGCTGCAGTGCACAGGTCGCAAAGAGTTGGACACGACTTAGTGACTGAACAACAATACTCATATTTTGTTAATTTTTATATCAACATCTATTTCAGTTTCTGGCACATAGTAGGAACTCTATAAACATGTGTTAATATGTGGACAAATTTCCTAATCTTGTAGACAAATTTTTGTCAAACATGAATGAATACTTATCAAATGTGGAGAATAACATTATCTTGTGGCTAACATCACTGAAATTGAAACAGCCATAGATGCAAACTTTTGGTAAAAAATAGACCAGCTGGTTTAAGATGTCAGAGGTTATCATGCTGATAGACATTTTCAGCTGCTGGGAGAACCTTCAAAACTAAAGCTGTATTTGAATGGTGTCAGAAAGGAAGTGAGTGTGCCTGAGGTGTCTGAGAAAAGATTGATCACAGCTCAGTCTGAGATGTTTAAGAGGTGAAGTTTTAACTGATTAGATCAGATTGTGTTTTGAAAAGTAAATGGAAAGCATACAGGTCTCTGATTTTTGTTTATTTATTTTTAAGAAAAGTGGAAGCAAAACTCTGTTAGATGTGGCACTCTTTTGGAAAAACAACTTTTAAATTATTAAATAATAAAAACATAAAACAGAAGCATTGTTATTGCCAAATCTCCTTCTATTTTTAATATAAATCATATATACTTGATGAGCTGGAAAGAGAAGTGACGATTACTTAGCCCAAGCTGTTTTTATTCTAGACACGTAAAGAAAGGAATGTTCAGCATTTCAAGGACTGTGAAGGGTCTGAGATCTCACCCTACTCACACACCAGCCAGTTGGCGGTCACAGGGACATGGATGCTGGCAGCAGATTCCAGACTCCTGAGTCAGAGGGGGAAGACAGGTTGCTACTGAAGTGATTGTAGCCAGTGTGTTAGCATCTGTGCACTTGAATCCTAAGCCCCTGGTCCCACAGGGGAACAGTGCGAAGTCTACCCACACACAGGAGATCACATTCAAGGACAAGAGCCCAGAGCTTAGGGACTTTAAATCTTTGAAAGTGGTCCCAAAGCATGTTTGCCCTTGCCTCTGTAAGGAGATTGATCTTTATTACATGGGGAATAAACATGCTTGCCCTTTTCCCTGGAGGGAAGTACTGTCTCCATCTTCCAAGGCTATTTGCTACCCAGATATCTTTGTAAACATAGTCCAGAGAAAGGGTAGTCAGCGTCTCGCCATCAAGATCTGCAGAAATTCACGAGCTGCATGGAGATTTGTTTCCCAAAAGTAATGTCTCACCAGTAGGCAACCAGAAGGCTGTTTTCGAGCCTAGAGTTTTTTTTCACACCACCATAGTATTTCCCTCTACACATCCGGAGTCATAGCACATAGAGCTTTTCATTTTCTAGAAACCTAGTTTCTTCCAACTTGAGAAGCAACCTTTGAAACCTTTGTGACACAATTTAGAGTCAGTACCATCTGCGTCAGTCCTAACTACACATTACTTACTGCCTCTCTTGCTTCCAAGGTCAGCGTTGGTTTCCCAAATTTCAGCTTTGATAAGATCTAGTCAAGCACCTCTTGAGGCAATGAAACAGTGGTAGTAGTGAAGAGCAGAGAGGATCCAGACATCAAAGAAGCCTGATAAAGGCAACTCAGCATAAAATAGGACTCTCACACTTTCCCAATAAGAGGAACTAATATTTTTGTCCTGTCTAAATGTCTAAATCTTTAGAGACGTAGGTGAAAGTCCATGGCTTATTTATAATTCTTAATTTATAATTTTAATTATTCATATATACTTTAAGCCACATATGCAATTATATGGCATATTAGTAACGGTGCTTTCTCTCTCATTTTCTAAAACAATGTCATTCATATTTTTCATCTGTATTTCAATATTAGAAGCACTCTGAAAGTGAAAAGTGAAAGTATTAGTTTCTCAGTTGTGTCCAACTCTTTATGACCCCATAGACTGTAGCCATCAGGTTCTTCTGTCCATGGAATTCTCCAGGCAAGAATACTGGAGTGGATAGCCATTCTCTTCTCCAGGGATCTCCCCAACTCAGGGATCAAACCCAGGTCTCTTGCATTGTATGCAGATTCTTTTGCTGTCTGAACCACCAGGGAAGCCCATTTGGGCCACCAGGGAGCCACTTTGGGGTCATCTAATAAATACAGTATTTTATGACTATCATTTCTACATTCATATACATTGTAAGAAATTCAATAGATTTGTTTCTGTGTATGATGTTGCTATTACATATTTTATCTCATGCCACAAATATATTAGGAAAGTTCCTTCTACATCTATGTTGTAGCTATGTATGTAGTCTCTAAAATATAGCAATACCATATGATTTTTCAAAGTGATATTTTAAAACTTTGAACAAACTGCCAAAGGTGTGAAGACACAAATCTAAGTATTAGTCCTAAATCCAGGTTACATTTCTTGGCTTCCCCTTTCTATCAATTTATTCAGCTGACCACCAGAAACATCTCAACGAGAATTGGCTGAGAACATTTCAGGCTAATGCAGTTTCTTCAGAACACATATAGAGTCCTGAACCATCAGAGATTTAATATAGAAACATTTTCTCTTTTCTGTGCAATGATTTAAGGGGTGGAGGGTAATCTCACCTTGTTATGCACGTGGTTTTACCTTAGTTTAGTAGAGTAATTTGAAATTTTAATCTCGTTTTTCTCATCATTAAAATACACAAAACTGCATATACTGCTTAAGTTTTAGAGTTGGTATGGGTGTGAAAGAACTCTTTTTAAGTTTTATTTTGATGTGGACCATTTTTCAAGTCTTATTGAACTCTTTACAATATTACTTCTGTTTTAAGTTTTGTTTTTGGCTTTGAGGCATTTGGGATCTTAGTTCCCTGACCAGGGATCTAAGCTGTACTCCCTGCATTGGAAGGCAAGGTCTTAACCAGGAAGTCCCAGAAAGAATTTATAAATTACAGTTTCCATGTGCATGAGTATTTATTCACACTGTTCCTTCTCCTTTATGCTCCACCTAGATTTGTTGGCACTGTATCACCACAGCACCAAAACTTCAAATTTGGAAAGTATCTTTACTATACCCCTTTGTCAAGCTAATTACCAAGTCCTGCCGATTTTTTTCTCTTAGATGAATCCAAGTCTTTATGCTTCTCTCTTCCCAACTACTGCTGCCTTCATTCCAGCCTTGATCATCTTGTCTTGACAGCCTCCGTGATATCCTTGCAGCCTCTTTTTGCACAGCCGTCAGAGCAATCCATCTTTCATGCACATCAAACCATGTCACTCCCAGGATTAAAATCTTTAAATGTTTCCCATTTGTCTGAAGTCATACTTCAAGTGCGTTTTGTGATACTAGGTTTTACAAAGAAGTATTCTTTTAGAAAAGAATTCGATAGTAAAAAGAAAATTAGGAATTCTATAGGGTATATTTAAAATTCTTGTTGCTGAAAAATTCTCATTTGCATATAAAAGGCTCTTAGAAGTCCTGGGATAAAGACATCTTGAAGTCTTTCCCAAATAACAATATATATTCCCAAATTATTTGGTGATAAAATTCTTTTGTTTGGCAAAACTTCTGGTAAAGCTCTAAGAAAGGCAAGCCTGCAAAATAATGCCCAAACTCCTCAGCATGGTCCAGGGTCCCCTTTCTCCCTCTATCTTTACCTCTCTCTTCTCCTGGATGTTGCCTCCAAGTTCCAGGAACTGTCAGCAGAGTTGATAAGAAAAAGAGAGGGATGTGATTTCCTCAGAAATTAAGGGAGAGTCTACACTCTTAAAATGCCAGTAAGTTAAATTATTTGTTAGTTCTACTATATTTAAAATTGTTCTTAGATAACACTATATGACCCAGTCTTTTCCTTTGACACATAAAAATGTCATCAGGCTGTTTGTTCTTTGAAGATAGCACTGGTTTCTAATTTTGGCTGATATTTTAGGAGGACACACTGGGTTATATTACAGGTTCAGGAGGATTGTGTGTGTGTTTAGTTGCTAAGTCCGGTCTGACTGCTACCCTTTGGGCTATAGCCACCAGACTCCTCTGTCCATGGGATATCCCAGGCAAGCGTACTGGAGTGGGTTTCCATTTCCTTCTCCAGGGAATCTTCGTAACCCAGGATTGAATCTGTGTCTTCTGCATTGCAGGCGGATTCTTTACCTGCTGAGCCACTGGGGAAGCCACGCTATGGGGATAACAGGTGGAAAAGCCTATCTAACTTATCTAGCCTCAGTGTTGTTCAAGTCGCAGGCACACATAGAGGAAAGGCTGGAATCGAGTCACTGACAGTTTCACCAAGAAGTACAGAGTTTATAAGATTGAGAGTTGAAGCTCATTAATGTTCTTTGACTTTTTTTTTTAATACTCGAAAGACCTGAAGATAGTTTGATAATGAGACTGTTCTTCATTTCCAGACTGAAATGAGACATGATTAGGAATGCTGAAGTAGTGGGCAGGTCAGTTGTGCACCATTATTAGAGCCATTTAATGCATTTTAATGGTGGTTGATAAGGTACAAAATGCTATGTAAGCCAAAAGAAGAAGTTTTATTCCATTATATGTAAGCATAGATATGTATGAGCCCACATTTGCATTTTTTATGCATTAGTTCAAAAAATTAAACATATTCTTTGAGATATGAATGGTAGAATACGTAATTTCTGAGCAATGAGCATTGCTGAAGCCAGCATATCAAGCTTCTTAGACACGGATTGTCCTTTAATGGTGAATTCAAGAAAATGTGTCTTCAGCATTTGTGTTGCTAAAGAATCATGCTCTGAGTTATAAAGTCAATTGCTTGTGTGACTAGCCTATTCCACTTATTTTCTCAAATTTATTAATAAATACAAAATAATACCTTACATGTGATTGCATTATTTACATCAGGCTTACAAAGTTCATTGATTTATATAGGTAAACAAGCAAACAAAAAAGTTCAAAGACATTTTGTAGGGGAGATTCCATTTTTTTAGTTATGCTTTTAAAGTCTTTTACTAATTCCCATGTACTTTAGATAAGATTCCAAACTTTAAACATTATTTTTCAACTTCCCTGGTGGCTCAGACAGTAAAGAATCTGCCTGCAATGCAGGAGACCTGGATTTGATCCCTGGGTCAGGAAGATCCGCTGGAAAGGGAATGGCTACCTACCCTAGTATTCTTGCCTGGAGAATACCATGGACAGAGGAGCCTCATGGGCTACAGTCCATAGGGTTGCAAAGAGCTGGACACAACTGAGCAGCTAAAAACTTTCACTTTTTCTTAAAACAAACTAAGTGTTGGAATTGGACAAGATCAGTAAATATCATTATTTCTGTCCTTTGTGTTCATCTGGCTTGGAAATCATTGAGACACAGACAGAGATCATAATAGCTCTTTTTGCTTTTTACCTGATGAAGAGCTATTGAACTGCATAGTCTATGTCTGTCAGTAAGTAAAGTGGATGTATTAACCCTTCCTGATCCCCACACTAGCCTGGGGACCACTGTCCCAGAGGGGCGGTCTGGATCTGAAAAGCAGAGACATTTCCCCAGGGTTGCTGCCTGTGTTTGGTCCAGGGGAGGAGGACAGATGGAGACCAAATTCCCCAAGCTACAGCCAATCAAGAAGCCGGGTGGGTGGCTGTCAGCCGCTGACTGGTCTTCCCACGACTCTACGCTTTGGAGAGTGAGCAGGCTGAGGCCACAACAAGTCTTCTGTTAGAAATCAGCAAGCATCCTCCCACTTAGGAACTCTTCACTGATGTTCCTGCTGTGGATACCGCCTGTAGTTTATGGGGGGAGGACACTCCTGCACACTTTTCTCTGAAGGTGCCCCTGCCCTGTTTTGTCACTGGAGCAGCGATGGGAAAGCCTCATATGCCTCTATTCTGTTCCTTGTGTAAAAGCTATATGGAGCTTGGTGGTAGTGTTCCTGATTGAGGTCCTGATGTCAAGCTCCTCCGGCCTAGGAGTATCTCTGTGACAGGTCTGTGAGCCATGCTGTGGTTCCTCAGGGCCACCCACACCCAGAAACTCACCTGGACACAGTGCTGTTTTACTGCACTTGAGCTCTGTCCAGAGACCTGGGGGAGGGGGGGATACAGCCAGGCAGGAGGGAAGGAGTGATCTGTCCAGATTTTGGGGTCATGGGGTCACTGTTGCACTGAGCAGCTGGGTTCATTGTGTAAATGACTGAGCATCTGCCTATGGGATTAACATGTAGTTGGGCTGGTTACTGGTGGAGGTTCCCAAGCAGCTTGTGCTTAGCCCTTGATGAAAGTGTTGGAAGTGTTAGTCACTCAGTCGTGTCTGACTCTGAGACCCCATGAACTGTAGGCTCCTCTGTCCATGGGATTCTCCAGGCAAGAATATTGGGGTAAGCAGCCATTTCCTTCTCCAGGGCATCTTCCCAATCCAGGGATCAAATCCAGGCCTCCTGTATTGCAGGCAGATTTTTTACCATCTGAACCCCTGAGGATTTAATCTCAAAGGAAATGGCAATCAGGACATAACCAGGCAGGGTTTGCTGAAAAGAAAGCCGCTTTTGACCATTTGGAGTAGGAAAGAACCCTTTCGTGATAGCTGTTGAGAGCATAGGAAGGCAGAAATTGTTCATAAACCTCATGGTGGTTCTGAACAGCAGGGGTCTTTACTGTTAATGGATTAGAATGCAGCTAGCTCATGTGTTTAAAACAGGCAAGGCACATTTCTAAGAGCTTAGCATGAATTAACTCATTTAAGATGAATTAACTCGTGCAGTCTTAGAATAACCCAATGAGTTTGTACTAACATTATTATAATTTTTATCTTCATATTATTAAAAAATGGAATGAGAGTCATAAGTAACTCCTGAATTTCAAGTTAGAAGATGCCAGAATCAGGACTACAACTGGTCTTTAAATTAGCCGGAGCACAAAACCCCTACAAGCTGTCACTTCTCATCAGTCTACTATGATTGCTTGGAAGCCCTAATAAACTGAGTCCAAAGCTAGAAAGTGAGTCTGTGACCTGTGGTTGTTTAGAAAGTTGAAAAGGAAGTATAACAAATGCCATTTATTAGAAAGAATTTTTAGTGTTGGTTTGATTTCAGCAGCATTTTCAGTAAATGAAATTTTTTATGTGACTTGAGCTTACATTTATGGATCATTTGCTCTGCTTTGCCTTTAATGTTTCTATTTGAAGTGCTACATAATGTATTTAGATGTTTGCTGCTTTTTAAGTTGGTCTTTTCTTCCCTCTATTAGCATAGTAAGTGTCCTGAAAGAAGTACTTAGCAATAATAGTAACTCATTAAATATTTGTACAATGATTAAATGAAGTTAAAAAGTTATTTATTTAGTCTGAAGTGCCCCATTTTCTTTCTCACTATACTTTTAAACTGAGACTAGCCCTCACTAACTCGAAATTTTTAGGAAGGGGAGTTGAGACAAATGAATTATTGAAAATTCTTACAGGTCTATGATTTTATTAAATGTTGTACCTAATGATTCATATTCTTAATACAAATATGTGCTTAATGATTCATGTTCTGAACATTAGTATGTACTTATTTATTTTTAATTGATGTAATGTGAAGTGAACAGTGAAGAGTTAAGTGTTTAAAAAGATTTTCTGTACCATTCCCAGCAGGTACAGTAATGAGCAAACTTGTGAATGTTTTTTTCTACTTCTAGGCTTTGTACATGTGGTTTCCTCTGCCTTTTGTGCTTGCTTCCTCCTTTCCACCTTGAAAACTCTTGTTCTTTTGTTCTTAACTTTCCATGTGCCTTCTTCCAGGAGGCGTTACTCCAAGATGAGTCGAATACACATTCTATATTACCTGCTCATGTGCATGTGTTCAGTCGCTTCAGTCGTGTCCGACTCTGTATGACCCCGTGGACTGTAGCCCACCAGGCTCCTCTGTCCATGGGATTCTCCAGGCAAGAATACTGGAGTGGGTTGCCATGCCCTCCTCCAGGGGATCTTCCTGACCCAGAGATCAAACCCATGTCTCTTATGTCTCCTGCACTGCCAGGCAGGTTCTTTACCATTAGCATCACCCAAATCCCTTTTGTAATGCACTATAACTTGCTCATCTTTTGGTCTGTTTTTCCACAGGAGCCTGTAGTTCTTGATGACTGAGATTCTTTCCAGCACCTAGTACAAGATATGCTGCAGCAGAGCATTTCAATAAATACTGAATGAGTGAGTGAATAAATGAATGAATGAAGGAGCACCAGGGACAAGGCAAAGGAATATGCTATCGGAGTCACTCTTAAGCAATATAATGTAATTTAGAAAATGGAATAAGAGCAGGAGGCAGTTTTTAGAGGGACAAATTCAGAATGTTTGGTATAACACAAATGTTTATAATGGCTTCCAAAGAGCTGGATGTGTATGTAGCAATGTATCCCAAACAGTTCCCAGAGCTTTTGTGTCAATTCCAGAAGCAAGGCGGATGGAACATAGCACTGGGGAAAACAAGCAGAGACAACACTTGAGGAAACAGGAGCTGCAGAGAGAGGACTGTGTGTCAAACTGAGGGACAGTTTCTCTGTTGGGTAGAGAAACCCAGGAGGCATTGGAAGCTGCATGAGAAGCAGACAGGAGAAACTGCAGAACAAAAGCAAAAGCATACAGTTCCAGTAAAAACAGATGGACACCATTAGAGTAAGATAAAGTGTAGGAGGGCAGGAAATCAGAGTATGACTAACAATATATAGGTGGTGTAAATATATATTTACAATATATAATGGTAAAGAACCCACCTGCCAATGCAGGAGACATAAGAAGTAGCCTGTCAGGCTACAGTCCATTGGGTTGCAAAGAGTCGGACACGACTGGAGCGGCTCAGCATGCATGTAAAGCTCCAAAAGATGCTGTAGTAACTGAGTATCATTCTAAAGAACTTGTAAAGGCAAAGTGCCCTGGAGCACGTACTTGGGGATGATGTTCCCATTCATTTCCTGGGGCTGCCTCTGTGCCCTCCTAAGGTATCTTCAGACTTTTGATTCTCTTGACAATTCTCTTAACAAGAATTCTCAGTGAATCAGCGTGATGATGGCCAGGGTCTTATCGCTGGAGATCACTTTCTTGACTGTGTCTAGCTTTTTCACCTACAGTTCCAATTTCGTCCTGCCTCAGCCCTCACAGTAGGAACAGTGGATGCTACCTGTCTGGGACGGTGAACATTCAGTCTGTCTCCCCAACATACTGGTCTTCAGTGCTGTCCTTGGAACTGTTCTTCTCTTTGAAGATTTGTGCGAAGCAGCAATGCAGCCCCATTAAATGAGCATATCAGCTGTATGACAGTATATCCCAAAGTGCTACTCAAATGTTAGTGATTATTATTTGGGTAGCTAAAATATATTATTCAAAAATTGCAATGCCAAACTATATGTTTCAAGTTCCTTAAACTGTCAGAGAAAGGAGATAACCATTTCCACCTGGAGTCATGGAACAAAAATGCCAGAGATTAGAGAAAAATTGTTTGTGTCTAGTCCATCAGCAAACTTCTAGGAAAGCAAATATTTATAATAAAATCTGTTGGAAAATCTGCTACCTCAATGACTAAGGTAAGGTAAGTAAGTGAAGTCACTTAGTCTTCTCCGACTCTTTGCGACCCCGTGGACTGTAGCCTACCAGGCTCCCCCATCCATAGGATTTTCCAGACAAGAGTGCTGGAGTGGATTGCCATTTCCTTCTCCAAGGGACCTTGCCAACCCAGGGATCGAACCCGTGTTCCCCGCATTGCAGACAGACAAATGACTCAGTCAGTCAGTTCAGTTCAATTGCTCAGTCATGTCCGACTCTGTGCGGCCCCACAGACGGCAGCCCACCAGGCTTCCCCGAACCCTGGGATTCTCCAGGCAAGAACACTGGAGTAGGTTGCCATTTCCTTCTCCAATGGATGAAAGTGAAAAGGGAAAGTGAAGTCACTTAGTCGTGTCCGACTCTTAGCGACCCCGTGGACTGCAGCCTACTTGAAAGCAAGACATAGTTTCTTTTTCAAGCAGAAGAAATGAATTGCTAGTCTGAAATTAGAAAGGTGTTTAATTAGTTCTTATTGTCTTTCTGTTTTTCAATACTGGTTAGAAATTATGCAACTTATGTAGAATGATGCACTGTACCATAATAATGGGAAATGGTTACTCAGAGGATATTTCTCATTTGATTTTCCTTTGTAGAGGTTTGTGTGAGTTTAAAATTTTTCATGTATCATTTTCTTTAAAACCTATTGGAGAATAAGGAAAAGCCAATGTTTATTGAGCATGCTAATGAGTGAATGAATAGTTTTCTGTATGTGCTCTGTTGTATTCCTATTAAATGAAAGCACTGAAACAAATTAGGGCATTACCTAATGTGTATATTAATAGATCCAGGCTTTTTAATGTACAAAAAGTCAATTAGCAAATCGAGACTTAGAGCAATGCCTTAAAGGTAATTATAAAACTTCTGTGAAAGTCTTTTTTTTCCAAATCATTTAACTTCTGTAACTTGGAGATTTTAATAGGAGAGGGTTTATGAAGACAGTGTAGGAAGATCTCAAATTCACCTCTTGCCGTGGACAGAACAAATCTCTAATTACATATGGAATGATCCCCTCAGAAAGGGATTTGGAAACTGAATGAACAAATTCACAAATTCCATAACAGAGGGTAAAAGGATAGCATCAGGATATGTAGGAGAGACAGTGAGAGTCTCACCAAAGGAAAAAAAAAAAAAATCCCAGCATGGAAGCCACAAGTGGGAGAGATCACAGAGATACAGATATTTTCCCTGAAGAGTGAGAGATTCTGGCTCCACTGGGCACTACAACCCAGAAATCCTGCACAGGAGAGTCGAGCCCCCTAAATACCTGGCCTTGAAAACCAACAAGGCCCATGTTCAGGAAATCATAGGATTGCAGTGGATGGACAAACTCCCTCTTTAGGGGCCCACACCCAGACTGACTTGACCCAAAACCATCATAGGGAATCTGACTCTTCTAGTCTTCCCACACTAATTAGTTTTATTTCCTATGGGATATTTCAATTCTACAGCTCACTTTAAAGTTTTTCTTGCTTTGATTAATTAAAATATATGTGTTCTAAACCTTTTATTTGCAGATTCATTGTCCAGGCTGCCCTTCAAGACAAATAAGTAGAGCTTAGTGGTGATTTGTGGTTAAAAAACTGAGATCTAACAAAGAACTGCTGTGTAACTCTAAAGATATCAGAGGGTGAAGAATCAAAATAGGTGGCATCTAAAAATCAAAGTCTAGATACTTTGTTTTCAAATCATATTTCTTCATTTTTATAGTTGAGAGGATTGTTTAAATTAAAAAGCTTTGATCTTATTATGGGGTGTTTTAATTTTGATATTTTTTCAAACATGTAGAAAAATATAGAGGAAAAAACTGAAACACTTGTACATTTCTTGCTAAACCTATTCTCTCCCATTTCCCAAATGGCAGCATTTGGTGTTTATTTTTTCCAGTAATCTTTTAAAATTTTATTTTATGTTTGATTGGGTGATAATTGCTTTACAGTATTGTGATGGTTTCTACCATACATCCACATGGATCTGCCATGAGAATACATATGTTCCCTCCCTCTAAAAGCACCCTCCCACCTGCTTCCACATCCCACTCCTCTAGGTTGTCACAGAGCATCAGCTTTTCCCAGTAATTTCTTCATACTTTACTCTATATTTATGTACTCGTAAACAGTATGGTATTGTTTTGCATATTTAAGCTTTATTTAAATATTAGTGAATAAAATTTCAATACGGGCTGTAAAACACTACTATTGCCTTTTCTGCTGAACCTACTCTTTTTGAGATTTATTCATCAGTATGAAGCTCTAGTTTATTTTAATTTCTCTACAGTCTTCTATATAGAGGAATGGACATCTATGTTGTTTCTACTTTTTATTCTTACAAACTCAGTTGCTACAAGAATTTCTCTAAGCTTGTGTGTGTGTGTTAGTTACTCAGCTGTGTCTGACTCTTTGTGACCCTATGGACTGTAGCCCGCCAGGCTTCTCTGTCCGTTGAGTTCCCCAGGCAAGAAAACTGAAGCCATTCCCTTCTCCAGGTGCTCTTCCAACCCAGGGATCCAACCCAGGTCTCCAGCATTGCAGGCAGATTCTTTACCGTCTGAACAATCTGTAAAGTTATAGGAGGGAAATGGACAAATCACATAAGCACAAAACTTCAGGTTTACCAAGTTCTAATGTTATAATTTGCACTGCTCCCTACAGGATTGCAGAGTGCTCATCACTATAACATCACTCAGTACTTTCTGAGAATTAATTTGTATTTATCTTTTGAGTATGAAGTTGTATCTCAGTGTTGTTTTAATTTGCATTTATCTGAGTAGTTTGAGCTTTGCATCTGTGTATTTGCTCTCCATATTTTTAAAAGTATTCAATAAAAGTGTACTCATTAAAAAAGAGGATAAAGAAAACTCAGGAAGAAAAATATTGCCTGTAACTTTATGGTTTATGGAAGACAATTAGTATTTTACATATTAATGCATTTTCTTATTATCCTGTTTTTCTTTGAATATCATTATTCTGTATCTTTGAATGTCTTTATTTCTTTGAATATCATATTCAATAGAAAACTATATATCATATATTGATTTTAGATAGAATTAATTCAGGAAGATTAATTTTTTTAACATTCATATGTCTTGATTGAGTACAAAAGTATTTTTTACAGGGTGAATTTTTAGACTTCAGTGTAAAAGAAACATTGACATGTGTTTTTCAACATATCAGTTTTATATATATATGTATATACATACATTTGGATTAGTTATATATATATATATATATTTATATTCCTTGAGTGGGCTTTCCTGGTGGCTCAGTGGTAAAGAATCTGCCTGCAGTGCAGGTGCTGTGGAAGATGTGGATTTGAGCCCTGGGTCAGGAAGATCCCCACCCTGGAGGTGGGCATGGCAACCACTCCAGTATTCTGGTCTGGAGAATCCCATGGACAGAAGAGCCTGGGGGGCTACAGTCCGTGGGGTCGTAGAGAATCAGATACACAATGAAGCGACTCAGTACACATGCATGCAGTCATGCATTCCTTAATTGTGTTGATTTATTTAACAACTTGGCTCTTTTGAATGGAAAATAGAGCCTTTTTGACTAATAATTCTGCTAGTACCATGTTCGATATTGTTAGTTAAGGAATCTTACCAAGAATGAAACCAATACTACCTATTGTAATAAATAATCATGAAAATTACAGAACATTATATTTGAACTATAAGCAGGAGTGTGGTTTAAGAAACTTATTTTTGTGTGGCTGGTAGTGCAACAGATCCAGAAGAAAAGGTGCCAGAGTTTTGCAGAGTCCAGCTGCCCCAGGCTGCACAGAGCGCCTTGCAGTTATTTCCTCCGAGATTTAAACCCAGTTAAGGTAGAACTGCCAATCTGGTCTTATCTGAGGCCTGAGTTGTAGATTTGTTTCTTTTCAAGACTGCCTGTAGTAAATCTCAAAGAAAATTTGTAAACAGGAGCACATAAGTGCGATGTGTCCAGAGCCCTAGCATAACTTGGTTTATCATCCTTCTGTTGGTTTAATACAGCAGTAATAATGTGGCTGACATCTCACTAGGCCGTCTTATTCATGAGCCTCTGTCAACATTATGCTTCTGTCCTTCTGAATTTAAGGCCCCAGGGAAGCCAGATCCGGACAACATACTTTGTTATTTTCTGTTGTTGCTGTCATTGTTTTGAAGGCTGTTTTCCTAATTCTCCTTCTCCCTTCATCCCTCCTCTTCCCATTGTCTTTGTTTGTACTGTTATTTCATTTTATTTTATTTTTCTTTGTTCTTTTAAGATTCATCTACATTGAGGTTGCTGTCTGTTATTTTTTGGCTGGAGTGAAATTAGTGCTTGCATGCCTAGTGAGAACACTTTTGTTGATTTCCAGAATGATAGACTTAGTTCCATTTTCTTTTTTCATGACTGCTACATAAGTTATTGGTTCTTCCTCAGCAGCAACTTCAACCCATAGGTTAGGCTGCCATTTTCTGCCCTCTATACTTAACCGCAGTTTTCTTCTTTTACTATCTTTGACTTTTCTTCTGAATTCTGGGAGAGCTTTCTATGTGCTCCAGTCCTTGGTTTTATTTTCTGCAGTGTAAATTCTGAACTGTAAATTTCTACTCTCCAATGTGGATTTTAAATCAGCTTTTGTATTTTGTAGTAATTTTAATATTCTTGAATCCATTCCTTAGTTCACACAGCTCTTTTACATTGCATACTGTTGATTTTAATTTTTGCCTATTCTTTTTAGGCACTAGTGAGAATGCTGAAGGTTTCTAAACTTTCCTCCTGATTTCTATGGTAAATCATATTCAGTGATTTATCTACTCCCCTTTATTTCTTGCAGACTAGGCTCCCTTTTGCTTCTTTGACAGAAGTTTATCAAAATACTTTTGCTTCTTTTTTTCCTGTTCTTTAATATTTGATGTAGAAATGTGTATCAAAGATATAACTTAGTTCTGATTTTATCCAATCAACATAAACTGGCTTTCCACTCTGATTATATTTCCTGAGATTAAAAACAGTCACGTTGATTAGCTGAGTGGCCCAGTAGGTTAGAACAAAGAATTTACGAAGACTGTAGATCTGGGTGTGTATCTTTTCCCTGTATCTATCTAAGCTATTGCTTTAAAAGAAAAAGAAAAATGAGCTGTATTTATATTACACAGATGTATAAGCTTTAAATAATGTTTGGTTATATACAGAAGGTGCATTATTAATTTTTACTATTATTTCTCTAAAAGACAAAATATAATTCCTAGATGTATCTTGTTTTAATACTGTTTTTTAAATAGGTAGAGGATTAGTTATTATTTTCTCTGAACTTTGGTCCTATTGTATTTCCTTTTTGTGATTCTAACAAAATATGCTTCTATGCTTGAAGGGGGAGAAAGTTGTCAGCTGAATGAATATCTTTAGACATTTATCTGGTGGTAGATATTTACAACACACATTTTGTGTCAAAATTAAGTATTCTGAGCAATCAATCTTATTTAATCAGGGATGTGCTTTCTTGTGGACTTCCTTGATGGCCCAATGAGTAAAGAATCCGCCTGCAATGCAGGAGACACAGGAAACGTGGGTTCAATCCCCAGGTTGGAAAGATCCCTTGGAGGAGGAAATGGCAACCCACTCCAGTATTCTTGCCTGGGGAGTCCCCATGGACTGAGGAGCCTGGCAGAGTTTTGTTGGATAAATTTGAGTTGTATATGCTTGTTGGTATGCTGGCCTCATCCTAAAAAGATATTGTTGTTTGATTAATTATTATTTTATGTTTCCAGGTTGTCTTTGATAGCAACCAATTATACTCATAAAACCACAACTTCACGAAGTATTTACGGAAGAGCAGAACACACATAAAGACAGAGAGATCACTTTTTGTAACATTCTTTGTCAAGTACGGGCTATAGTTAATATTTCATTAAGTCCAATTTTGATGAAGATGTTTATTTTTAAAACAGTATCTAGTATTTATTTCCATCATGGCACACTAATAAAGTTATCAGTACTAAGGGGAGACTAAAAGGAGCTCTTGTTCCATTTTGAGAAACAAGTTGAATATGTTTAGCTAGATATACAGGTAGAATCAAACATATTCCATTACCAATGTCTCATTTTCTTTTTTTTTGCTTCTGCACTATTAGGGTCTAAACAGACTTTGTTACTATAAATGTGTGCACTAAATGAACAAAAATAGGTTTTGATGTGGAAGTGATGGTAACCTTTGAAAGAACTGATTTGTCTTAAAGTTTACAATAGCAAGAGAATAAAATGAAAGTGCTAACAGAAGATTAAAAAAAATCCAAAGTACAGACAAGTATAATCTCAAGGACAGAGGCTCAGAAAAGGAATGTAGCTTATGCGTGTGTCTGACTCTTTGCAATGCTGTGGACTGTAGCCGATCAGGCTCTTCTGTCCATGGGATTCTCCAGGCAAGAATACTAGAGTGTGTTTCCATTTCCTCCTCCAGGAGATCTTCCTGATCCAGGCCTCAAACCTATGTCTCCTGCTTTGTCAGGTGGATTCTTAACCCCAGAGCCACCTGGGAAGCCCATTCCGGATGGTAGAATAAGCAAATTCCAGAAAGCAGCTTAACAAGACATTTTCTTAAGATGTAGAATTTATATATTTCCTTTGACTCAGAAATCCTGTTTCTAGAAAATTGAAGGAAGATAACTGGATTATGTGAAAGTATCACTAGAAAGAGTCATGGTGGAGCTGATTATAAGAGTTAAACGCCAGAGTCTCTTTTCGTTCCAGATAAATAGTGGTTACTCTAAAGGGCTGTCAAACTTCAAATGAATTTTGAAAAACAAAAAAATTTTTAATTAATTAATTTTTTAATTGAAGGGTAATAGCTTTACAGAATTTTGTTGTTTTCTGTCAAACTGCAACATGAATCAGCCATAGGTATACATATATCTCTTCCCTTTTGAACCTCCCTTCCATCTCCCTCCGCATCCCACCCCTTTAGGTTGATACAGAGCCCCTGTTTGGGTTTCCTGAGCCATACAGTAAATTCCCATTGTCTATCTATTTTACATATGGTAATATAAGTTTCCATGTTACTCTTTCCATACATCTCACCCTCTCCTCCTCTCTCCTCATGTCTGTAAGTCTATTCTCTATGTCTATTTCTCCATTGTTGCCCTGTAAATAAATTCTTCAGTACCATTTTTCTAGACTCTGTATATATGTGTTAGAATATGATATTTATCTTTCTCTTTCTGACTTACTTCACTCTGATAATAGGTTCTGGATTCATCCATCTCATTAGAACTGACTCAAATGTGTTCTTTTTATGGCTGAGTAATATTCCATTGTATATGTACCACAACTCCTCTATTTATTCATCAGTTGATGGACATCTAGGTTGCTTCCACATTCTAGCTATTGTAAATAGCACTGCAGTGAACAATGGGATACGTGTGTCTGTTTCCATTTTGGTTTCCTCAGGGTATATGCCTAGGAGTGGGACTGCTGGGTCATATGGTGGTTTTATTACTAGTTTTTTTTAAGGAATCTCCATACTGTCTTCCATACTGACTGTATCAATGTACATTCCCGCCGAAAGTGCAAGAGTGTTCTCCACACCCTCTCCAGCATTTATTGTTGGTAGACCTTTTGAAGATGGCCATTCTGACCAGTGTGCGGTGATATCTCACTGTACTTTTGATTTGCATTTTCTCTAATAATGACTGATGTTGAGCATCTTTTCATGTGTTTGCTAGCCATCTGTATGTCTTCTTTGGAGAAATGTCAGTTTAGGTCCTTTTCCCATTTTTTGATTGGGTTGTTTGTTTTTCTGATATTGAGTTGTATGAGCTGCTTGTATATTTTGGAAATTAATCCTTTGTCAGTTGTGTCATTTGCTAATATTTTCTCCCATTCTTAGGGCTGTCTTTTCACCTTGCTTATAGTTTCTTTTGCTGTGCAAAGCTTTTAACTTTAATCTGGTCCCACATATTGACTTGTTTTTATTTCCCTTACTCTAGGAGGTGAGTCATAGAGGATCTTGCTTTCATTTATGTCATTGAGTGTTCTGCCTATGTTTCTCTCTAAGAGTTTTATAGTTTCTGGACTTACATTTAGGTCTTCAATCCATTTTGAGTTTATCTTTGTGTATGTTCTTAGGAAGTGTTCTGAGCACCATGTATTGAAGAGGCTGTCTTTGCACCATTGTATATTCTTGCCTCCTTTGTAAAAAATAAGGTACCTATAGGTGAATGGGTTTATTTCTGGGCTTTCTATCTTGTTCCATTAGTCTACATTTTTGTTTTTGTGTCAGTACCACACTGTCTTGATGACTGTAGCTTTGTATTATAATCTGAAGTCAGGAAGGCTGATTCCTCCAACTCCATTCTTCTTTCTCAAGATGGCTTTGGCTATTTGAGGTCTTTTGTGTTTCCATATGAATTGTGAAATTTTTTGTTCTAGTTCTGTGAAAAATGCCATTGGCAATTTGATAGTGATCACATTGAATCTGTAGATTATGTTTGCTGGTATAGTCATTTTCATACTATTAATTCTTCCTATTGCACTGTTTCCTCATCTTTCATCAGTTTCTTATAATTTTCTGTGTATTTCTTTAGTCTCCTTAGATGAATTTATTCCAAGGTACTTAATTCTTTTTGCTGCAATGGTAAATGGGATTGATTCCTTCATTTCTCTTTCTGATTTTTCATTGTTTTATATAGAAATGCAAGTGATTTCTTTCTTCTTTTTTTTTTGTAAGTGATTTCTGTGTATTGATTTTGTATCTTGCAACTTTGCTAAATTCACTGATTAGCTCTCCTAGTTTTCTGATACTATCTTTAGGGTTTTCTGTGTACAGTATCCTGTTATCTGCAAACAGTGAGAGCTTTACTTCTTCTTTTCTGATCTGGATTCCTTTTATTTCTTTTTCTTTTCTGATTGCTGTAGCTAAGACTTCCAAAACTATGTTGAGTAATAGTGGGAAAAGCGGACACTCTTGTCTTGTTCCTGATCTTAGGGGGAATGCTTTCAGTTTTTCACCATTGAGAATAATGTTTGCTGTAGGCTTATCATATATGGCCTTTACTATGTTGAGGTAGGTTCCTTCTGTTCCCATTTATTGAAGAGTTTTCATCATAAATGGGTGCCGAATTTTTTCAAAGGCTTTTTATGCACCTATTGAGATGCTCATTTGTTTTTTTATCTTTCAATTTGTTAATATGGTATATCACATTGATTGATTTGTGTGTGTTGAAGAATCCTTGCATCCCTGGAATAAACCCAGCTTGATCATAGTGTATGAGCTTTTTGATGTGCTGCTGAATTCTGTCTGCTAAAATTTTGTTGAGGATTTTTGCATCTATATTCATCAGTGATATTGGCCTGTAGTTTTCTTTTTTTTGTGTTGTCTTTGTCTGGTTTTGGTATCAGGGTGATAGTGGCCTCATAGAATGAGTTTGGAAGTATTCCTTCCTATGTAATTTTTTGAAAAAGTTTTAGAAGGCTAGGCATTAGCTCTTCTCTAAATGTTTGATAAAATTCTCCTATGGTCCTGGGCTTTTGTTTTTTGGGAAATTTTTGATCACAGCTTCAATTTCAGAGCTTGTAATTGGATTGTTCATAGTTTCTATTTATTTCTGGTTCAGTCTTGGAAGATAGAACTTTTCTAAGAATCTGTCAATTTCTTCCAGGTTATCCAATTTCTTGCCATATAGTTGTTAATAATAGTCTCTTATAATCCTTTCTATTTCTGCATTGTCTGTTGTAACCTCTCCTTTTTCATTTCTAATTTTGTTGATTTGATTCTTCTCTCTTTTTTTTCTTGATGAGTCTGGCTGAAGGCTTGCCAATTTGTTTATATTCTCAAAGAACCAGCTTTTAGTTTTATTAATCCTCACTAGTGTTTCTTTCCGGAGAAGACAATGGCAAGCCACTCCAGTACTCTTGCCTAGAAAATCCCATGGACAGAGGAGCCTGGTAGGCTGCAGTCCATGGGGTTGCGAAGAGTGGGACACGACTGAGCGGCTTCACTTTCACTTTTCACTTTCACACATTGGAGAAGGAAATGGCAACCCACTCCAGTGTTCTTGCCTGGAGAACCCCAGGGACGGGGGAGCCTAGTGGGCTGCCATCAGTGGGGTCGCACAGAGTCGGATACGACTGAAGCAACTTAGCAACAGCAGCAGAAGTGTTTCTTTCATTTCTTTATCATTTATTTCTGCTTGGATCTTTATGTTTTCTTCTGTTCTACTAAATTTGGGGATTTCTTGTTCTTCTTTTTCCAATTGTTTTATGTGTAAAGTTAGGTTGTCTATTCGATGTTTTTCTTGTTTCTTGAGGTAGGATTATATTGTTATAAACTTCCCTCTTAGAACTGCTTTTGCTGCAGCCCACAGGTTTTGAGTTGTCGTGTTTTCATGATCATTTGTTTCTAGAAATTTTTGATTTACCTTTCGATTTCTTCAGTAACCTGTTGGTTATTTAGAAACATGTTTAATCTCCATGTGTTTGTGTTTCTTACAGTTTTTTTTTCCTTGTAATTGATATCTAGTCTCATGGCGTGGTGGTCAGAGAAGATGGTTAATCTGATTTCAATTTCTTAAAATTTATTGAGGTTTGATTTGTGACCCAAGATGTGGGCTATCCTGGAGGATGTTCCATGTGCACTTGAGAAGAAGTGTTGTATTCTTTTGCATTTGGATGGAATGTCTTGAGAATACCAATGAGATCCATCTCATCTAATATATCATTTAAGATACATTACTTGCCTGGTGGCTCAGAGGGTAAAGCGTCTGCCTAAAGCGTCTGCCTACAATGCGGGAGACCCGGGTTCAATCACTGGGTTGGGAAGATCTCTTGGAGAAGGAAATGGCAACCCACTCCAGTATTCTTGCCTGGAAAATCCCATGGATGGAGGAGCCTTGTAGGCTATAGTCCATGGGGTCACAAAGAGTCAGACATGACTGAGCAACTTCATTTTCACTTTTTTCAAGATACATTAAGATATGAATGTATCATTTATAACAACAATAAAAAGTGTGATTGTAAAAAAAGGAAAAAACTCAAAGGCTTAATTAGATTTCATAGTGCCAATGAAATTGACAACAACAATGGGGAGCAGGGGGGAAAGAAAAAAGAGAAGAAAAGAAAAAAATAAAAAGAAACATACAAGAGAAACTGCAGAACAAGTCAAAACATAAGAATAATAAATGTTTTCCTTGAGTCACTGCTGTCAGGATCCTTTCCCTCTCTGGGAGTCATAGTAAATCTCACGCCCCTAGGATGCCCTCCAACACTGTGCTACTCTGGACCTGCTGTGAGGGCAGCTGAGATTCTAATCTGGTTCTACTCCTGGGTGTTCTTGCCTCCAATGTCCACAGCTATGAGAACTAGTGCATTTTCTTTTGTGGGAGCTCTCAATGTCCTTTTGTATAGTCTGTAGACCCAGAGGCTACCTAGTTGATCATGTGGATTTAATCTGCATCTTATACAACTGGCAGGAAGGTTTTAGGTCTTCTTCCTTAGCCACATTGCTCTTGGGTTTCAATTGTGGTTTTATTTCCAACTCTGCATGTGGGCCGTCCACTGGGGTTTCCTCCTGAGGCTGCCCTGGAGAACTTGGGTCTGCCCCAGTGAGGGTCAGGTGCAGAGGTGGTGCAGCTGCTTGGGTCGCAGGGGTTCTGGCAGCACCAGATACTCAGGGGAGTTGGCAGCTAGGGAAGCAGGATATATAGTACTCTTGAAGGGTATGGCAACCAGTATTGGCCAATACACTCCAGTATTCTTGCCTGGAGAAACCCCCTGACAGAGAAGCATGGCAGGCCACAGTCACAGGGTCACGAAGAGTTGGACACGACTGAAGTAACCTTGCATACATAGACACAGGATTTTTTGTCTTTTTTTTTGCCTGTGGCAGGTCCGCCCCAGTGAGGATTGAGCGTGAAGGTGGTGCAGCTGCTTGGGTCGCAGGCACCCTGGCAGCGTGGTGTGCAGGGACACAGACTGCCTTGATTATTGGAGTTATGGCCCTATCAGAGTCTTTTTTCGAGTAGTTGTCGATCAGAAGGCCTTTTTGGCTAGTCTTTCTCTGTAGCTCTGCCTGTTCAGGCACTTAGAAGGCTCCCTTGCCTGGGGTCCTTCTCTGTTGTTCCATGTTAGGCAAATATAGGAGTCCCCCTGGCTGGGGTCCTGCTCTAAAGATCGGTGCATCAGGCATTTAAAGGGGCACGCTGGGTAGGGTCCTACTCTTTAGATCCGGGCATCAGGCACTTAAAGGGGCACCCTGCGTGGAGTCCTACTCTGTAGTTCTGTGTACCAGGTGCTTGATGGGCCAGCCTCTCTATTGTTCAGCTGCCAATGCTGGCCTGTGGGGAGAGAGAGGCTATGGTGATAGCTCCACTCCCTACATGTGACTCAGAAGTATCGCCTTGCTTCCATGGCTGCCTGGCTTTCGCCTACAGGCATTTCTCACCATAATCTCCTCCCTCACGTCCCCTTGGTCCAATTCTCTGCAGTCAACAGCAGGCCTCACCTTCGGATTGCTCCACAATCCCTAAGCTCCAGTTCCCAGGTGCTGCGCCTTCTAGGGGACCTGTGTCCCTGTCCAGGGTATGTATGTCTACAGCAAGAACTTTCAGATTCTCATTCCGTTTAGGCTGCCATGGATCAGCTGTTTCATTCTCAGCCTTAAATGTTTCTCCTCTGACTTAGACACTTGCCTCTATATGGGGACCAGACCCCTGCTTTAGCTCTCCCACCCACCAAAGGCAGGTCCAGTCCTAGTAACACTCCTGTTTCTCCCCCTAGTTCCTTCATCCTACCAAGTTTTGTGTGGTTCTATATATTCTTTTCTGCTGGTCAGGTTCTCCTGTGTGCTCTCAGCTGGTGTTCTGCATGCACTCCAAAAATGTTTTAAGTTGCATGTTCTATTATCAAATAAGTAAAATATGGATTAGGAAATTTTCCTAGTTGGAAAATATGTTGATGCTGGGAAAGACTGAGGGCAAGAAGAGAAGAGGGTGAGAGAGGATGAGAAGGTTTGATGGCATTACTGACTCAATGGACATGCATTTGGGCAAACTCCAGGAGATAGTGAAGGACAGGAAAGCCTGGCATGCTGCAGTCCATGGGATAACAAATAGTCAGACACGACTTAGTGACTGAACAACAACAACAACAACAGCCTAATTCTCCTAACTTTGCTTTAAAAATCAATATGACTTCATAGTTAATAGAATTCTTAGAGTAAATGTTAGAAACCTTAGAGTAAATTTTAGAGTAAATGTCTACTTACCAATATTTTGAGGTACTCTTATTCTCATTGAGAGAGGAGAGATTACACACAGCTATTTTTTTCCTGTGTCTTATTGTAGTCTACCATTTTGGATCTTTAGAACCCTCCTAAGCCAAGGGTTTTGGATGAGTTTTTTCAGATGTATGGTTTAGTTCCAATGAAACACCTTTATAGTTGAGATAATGAATCATTTGATGTAAGGTTGCAATGAAAGTGAAGAAATAAAAAACTTCCTTCAAATGAAGATTTTTATATTTTATTGCACTGAGGAAATGAATCGTCATTAACTGAAGCTGTCCATCTACAAAGGTACTTGTAGATGGACACATCTACAAGTGTTACAGAGGTGTTCATTGTCACTTCAGTACATTGTAGGCTTAACTTCCAATATCCTTTACAGAAATTATACTTTTTGAACTCAGAAAGCCACCCTTCAAATACAGTTGTCAAAATGAAAAGTGTATTGATGGCTAGCTTTGGAATAAAATGACTTTGTGCTAGTGCTATTCACTTAAAATTCCTTAGAAAGTACATTGCTTGGCCACAGACCTTCTGCAGCATCTGAGAATGTAACTCATTAATGTTGGCAGTGGCACTCTAACTCTAATTTGCCTCAGTTTTCAGACAAAGTTAAAATTATGCTTTGGTTTCCCCAGGAGTGATGCAATCTCTCAGGTGTCTGAGATTTCAGTAGTATAGCCTAAAAAGGATTGTTGAGCGGCTTTAAGCAAAAAGAGGAGTTCTTTCCCTCCTGGGAAAATTACTGCTAGTTTTCAACTGTGAGCTTGAACCATGAAATGAGGGCTTCTTAGTGGCAAATTGCACACTGATGCAGTCAGTTTTTATGATTTTTTCTTTATAGCTTCACCATTCCAGCCGGTAAACAAAATCTTGGCAAATTAAGCAATCCTAAGGGCAGGAATGGGGGAGAAAGATTGGAGGTTTGAAAGGAATCTACAAAGCCCAAGTTGGTGGAACTTCAAGCAAATGGGTGTTAAAATCAGGCATTTTAACCTAACTTGAGTCAGCAGTGTTAAAACATGTTCCCCGCTTACTCCATTTACGTGGGATAAAGTGTATCATTTGAAAACAGGCTTCACTGACCCAAGGAAAGATAATCACAACTGAAGGTGCCCTGGAAGTGGAAATGGCAACCCACTCCAGTATTCTTGCCTGGGAAATCCCATGGACAGAGGAGCCTGGTGGGCTACAGTCCATGAGGCTGCAAGAGTCGAACATGAGTTGGAGACTAAACCACTACCACTGCCAAAACCTACATGCTCTTAAAGAGAGCTGCATGGTTTATTAGAAGCATTTTATAACTTTTGCTCCCCTTTTTCATGGGTTTATCCATCCTTTGAATAGTTCATTTTCATTGTTTCTGATGTGTAAATATTCTGTTCTTACCACCCTAAATAATCCATTGTCCTCTGTTGAGATGTATTATTTGAAATGAATGATTCTCAATGTTGCATTTCAAGTTAATCATGTACATTTTGAATTAGCCAGATCATTTTTTCACCCCTCAGCAAATTTGATCATAAGCAAGCCATTTTAGCTCAGAGATTTGAATCTGTCACCTTTAAAATAGGAGCAATGTGATCAGACCGATGTTGCTCACGGTGTGAAGATCAGTTATATCAGGTCTATGAACACTGTGAAGTGTGATACAAATACTGCATGTTGATATTTTTAAGCACTACAGATTTTTCCTTTGAAAACATATTTGACAACTGTCTTGCCCTCGAAATGAACAAATGTGAACCACACGTCATGCCCCTGATTTCAGGAAGCATGCTGTGGAAAGAACTTAAAGTTGGGGTCACAGTGGATCCAGATGTTAGCCAGGCTAGGGAGCCCCAAGTCCTTTATTCAGCTATTCTGAGCTTCCATGGGATTTTGATTCATAAGAGTAGATAAAACCTTAGGACTAGTGAATGTCAACCCTGTGCTGTGCTTAGTTGCTCTCATGTCCAACTCTTTGTGACTCAATGGACTGTAGCCCGCCAGGCTCCTCCATCCATGGAATTTTCCAGGCAAGAATACTGGAGTGGGTTGCCAATTTCTTCTCATATCTGTATCTGTAAAGCACAATATGATAACCCTGTACCAAGACCTACATTTTATGCAGATAAAGCTTTCTAAACTTCTTCCATGAAGTTCTCTCATTAGAATAGTTGAGTATATAAACAGAAGTTTTGATGAGAAGGTTAATGTAATGGAAAATTAACAATACAATAAAAACACATTTTGCTACCTAATTAGCATCTAATTAGGACTAAATTTTCATTTCTACTATGAAAAAATGTTGATTGCTGAGAATGTGCACAGTCTTCTTTTTTTAAAAAATTCTCCTCTGTCTCTTTGTCTCTTCCTCTGTCTCTCTCTCAAACAGACACACACCCACAAGAAAGCATAGTTTCATACACATAACACAACTTTTTCTGTCTCTTATTCTTCCCTCTCTCTTATTCTTCCCTGAAAACAAGCCTTCCAAATTCCTTATTTCGCGTTTTAAAAATTGTCAAAGACTTATTTCTCTTCTAAATGCTTTGTTTCTCAGAACTATTTTCAATCTAACATTCGTTTCTTTTAAAAATTTTGTTCAATTATGAAGAACACTGTAGTTGTTTTCAGTGGGCTCGACACACACACGTGCAACTTAGGAGTCAGAAAGGAGACTGCTGAAATGGTGACCGCTTTCCAGTGCATGATCAGTATTAATGTGCTGCTTATGGAGTAGAGAATATGCAGTGATGAACTCTAAATGTAACATGGATAGAAATAACCTGTATTTCCTCTGGCACAGATTCTCCACCAGGAACTCTTGCTGGTTATCTCCTCGAGCTCACATTCCTACAATGCAGTTGAGGGTAACGGAACCCAGGCAGGTCTCATTGGTTAATAGAACGAGGTCTTGAGTCTCTGAGTACCTCCAGCCATTATATCGCAGTGTCTGAGGCAGCTAACTATATTTAGGGAAAATTGTTGGCAGCAAAGATTATTAAATAGCAAAATTGTTTTGTGAAGAAGCTTGATAACTGGTATGTTAACATAGTTTAAAAACATGACTAAACATTTTTGAAATGGCTCAGGTAGACTTCTGACAGAATAAGGAAAAATAGACACTGTAGCCTTTAATCTGAGCCAGAATGTCATGAGAAGATTTTTAAATCATAAATCTTTTTTACTTTCAAAATATAAATGAAGTCACTTGCATGCCTCAATAGGATAAGCAAGATGATGACTTGGACTCCTTTTAAACTTGGACCACTTTTTGCCGTAAGTGAATTGCTCCTCTTAGTTGCCACTTTCATATTATGAGCTTTTCCATCTCTTTATCCAGCCAGATGACAATGTGGATATGGGCTAGAGCATTTTAGGGGTATCCACCTCTTCTGGCTTATCAAAAGATAAAACCCTCACAACCCAACTAATGAGGCAGGAATTCCACAATGGTGTCCCTGAACAGGGCTGATAGCTTCCTTGCTGGTCTCAGAAGAGCCTTGTTACAAGAAGCAAGTAGGAGTGACGTCTCAACTCTGGGAGACAAGCAGTCTTCCATTACCAACCCCCGAGTTCCCAAACTTGAGTAATTTCTGTTTAACATTCATGTGAGATAAAGTGAGGGCGAAACAAAGGAAAAGCTCCCTCAATTATTTTAAAACATTATAGTAAAAGCCTTGGTTTCAGCTGCTCCTAAACTGTAGGCACTGAAAGCTGATCACAACAGGTGAGCTCAATCAAACATTCATGTGTGAAATACAAGCTCAGTTGTAAGCCATTCTGAAGAACTATTATGCCAATAAAGAGCAAATGGTAATGGATTTTTTTTTTCCTGTAAGGCACAAATGGGGACTTCGTAATTTACTTCTTATGGGGCCTATTGAAAAAAAGTCCAATGTGATCTCCCTTCGAGGTTCTCTGTTTTTAAAAATATCAATTACTTGGTTTTGTAATTAAAACATAAATTATGTATGCTTTATTCCATGTTACATTCTCTAGAATCATAAAGGTGAATAAAGCATTATTTCCATACTTTACAAGACCCTTTATTGTTTCTGAATGTTTGGAATTTGAGTTTGCTTTTTCTTCCCCTTGGCATTGACAATTTTTCCTGTAGTTAATATTTTTACTTACTTTTTCTTTGTAGGAGAAACTTTAAGAATACTGAAATCCATTTTCTCCCCATTCACCAAGACATTTTTATCTTGCCAATCAAATTCAGGCTGAAATTTTCTTCCTTCTCTGCCTGAAACTTCAAGTATGTATACAACCACTTTATTGGAGGATGCCCTTCTATTGTTTCCTTCATTGCCCCCAGGAGTCAAACATCTAATCCTTAAGGTTTATAAAGTATTGTTTGACTAGGATGGTGCTTTATTTCTGGTAAAGGAAAAATACTTTATAAATTAAGTAGAACAAAGAAATGAGATGTTATTTAGTAATATAAAGGTACATTGTTTTTCCATGCCTGTCCTATGGTAAGTGACATGGCCATTTATATAAAGAGCTAAATTAAATGAACTCATTCTAGTCAAGGTCTCTGATGGGTGGAAGAGAGAGAATTTGATCCACAGCAAGGACTAGAACCCAGTCTCCTGGCTCCTGGCTCAGTGTTCTCGCAAAGCTATGATAGTTGGTTAGTATCAATGAATACGTATATGCTTATGCATTCTCCCTAGACATGAGTATTTTAATAATATTTTTACCAATCTGCATGTACAGACTGATCACTCCCTCTTCTAACTTCTGGTTAAACTCCGTCAATATTCAGCTGAGTTCCTTTTTTAAGGAAGACAGGGGAGCTGGAGACCTCTCCTGGTCCAAATGGTGAAGAGTAGTCCTTTATTTCTTGGGACTATCATGCATTTGGCCTTCCCCAGTAGCTCAGTGGTAAAAAATCCACCTGCCAAGGCAGGAGACATTGGTTCAATCTCTGGGTTGGGGAGATCCCCAGGAGAAGGAAATAGTGACTGACTCCAGTATTCTTACCTGAAGAATCCCATGGACAGAGGAGCCTGGAGGGCTACAGTCCACAGGGTCGCAAAAGACTTGGGACACAACTTAGCAGCTAAACAGAAACAATATACAAAACACTGTCATACACATGTTCTTTGTAGTAATTGCATTTATAATTTCCAGAAGGTCTCTTACAACAAACTACAATGATATTACATATCTATAGATCTTTGCTTGTCCTTTGGCATTCGTGCTTACGTTCAGAAAAAAACCTATTAAAAAAAAAAAAAGAAAAGACCCATTCTTTTATGGAGGTCTCAGATGAACAGAGACCACATTTTGCTCATCATCACCTTTGTCCCTCTTCAGAATGATCATACCTCCAATTTGGAGAGGGAAAATGCACAAACCTGCCTGCTGTGATTATATCCCCCAGTTTGGCACTTGTTTTGATGCTGCTATGGCACTCTGGGAAAGTCACTTAATCACATTCTGTATCTGGAAAGTGAAGGCATCAGGCTAGGTTAAATCTGCACTGATTTTCGTTCTAAAATGCCATATGACTATAGTAAGATTAAGCATACTGCTCCATGTAGTTTTCTGTCTTATCTTGAAAAAGGAGAAGCAATAACTCTGCTTATGATTTCTTGTTGCCTAGGTAAATATCTGGCAACAAAAAGATTTCTCTTTTATATAAATAAAAAAATTACTTTCCTAGTATTCTTCCATTGGGCTTGGTGTTTTTAGCCTAGATAAATTTAACCCATATTAAGGCCTGGCTATTTAATGATATCCTGGAGTATCAGGAAAAAATTGTTGTCTTATCATAGAACACTAATTCTTAAAAATATTTAATAATTTCTCCAAACATTTGCTTTTAAATTGTTATAGACCTTCATTTACTAATGTCAGACTAAAAGAATATGTAATGTCAGTTTCTGTGAATCAGCATTTACATTATAAATGTCATTGTGAAAGTTTTACACATTGAATAAGATGCCTTCATTTTTAGGACCCCTGAAAGTGTTTTTTCCCAGGTTAAATAATTTATATTGGTCATTTTTTATATATAAAACCTGCTAGATTGCTTTATCTTAATAATAATAATAGCCATCTTCAATTTAATAGTTGAACATTATATGTGGGGTATGCATTTATTTCATAATTTTGAAAAGAAAATCTAAGAAAAAATATTTATAATGTTTGATTATTGTGTATTCACATCCAACAAAGTAATATGTGGCTGCCAAAAAACTCTAAATATTTGAGGAAAAATCTTTGCATCTAAGTGGACTAATTGTGTGATTAGTTGCTCAGACATGTCTGACTCTTTGCAATCCCATGAATGGTAGCCTGTCAGGCTCCTGCATCCATGGGATTGTCCAGGCAAGAACACTAGAGTTGGCTGCCATTAATTGCAATTCACACCTAATTAGCTACTTTTATCAAATCCTGGCCATTATCTTGCACACCAAGTTCTACTTCAGGCACTTTACAATCATTATCTAAATTAATTTTTAAAACAGCCATCAAGGTTGCATTATCCTAATTTTAAAATAAAGACATCAGAGCTCAGTGAGTTTGCACAACTTCCCTAAGTATCTTGTCTCCAAATGGAGATTTAAACTGATCTGTCTGCTGTCTGTTATGCTAAGCATGCTGCAGGGCAGAAGACATGCCATCCCCTTTCCACTGTTTGGTCCTTCCAGTTGTAAGGAAATATCTAGTCAACCAAAAACTCTGTGGTCAAGGGAGCAGTTGAGTTATCATCTTTCTTAATGGGCAGGACTAGTGCCTTGTCCTCCTAAGCAGAGACTTCGCTGATGGAGCTGGAAACAGAGCTAGAGCAGGAATGTCCAACACTGGTCTCCTCTGCTTAGCTGCAGTAGGGAAACTACCAAGGAGAGATACTCTGCCTTAAAGGATTCTAGCCAGCGGGGATGGAGGTTGCTATGCAGAAACTGGACACTCAAAAACCCTCAACCAGAGGGTTGAGCACAGTTTCAGCCACAAGAGAATCATCTCCAGAATCTCACCACAGCCTAATTCCTGCACCTGAACTCCTTACCTCCACCCGATGGGCCCCCAGATTGCAGGCTGTCACCTGGAGTTTGATTCCTTTTCCTGTGCAGAAGAGCAGCATGGAGAAATAAAGGTGAAAATGTCCTTCCTGGTACTGCACTGAGAAGAGGTACTGGCAGAGATTATTTCCATTGCAAGAGGGCCTGGCGATGGAGAGCCTGTCTGGCTATTCCTGGGCAGCCACAGCTGTACTGAGCTGAGGGCTGCTCTGGGGTGCTCTCTTTTTAGTGTATAGAAAGAGCTTAATATCACTGGATGAGTATCTCATTCCTCTTCCTGACATCTTACAATAAAAGTATTGTCAGACAAGAGAAACTCAGAATAAATTTGTATAGCATACTTGCTTCTGAGGTGATGCATTGGTAAAGAATCTGCCTGCCAATACAGGAAACACAGGAGACCACCGTTCGATCCCAGGTCAGGGAGATCCCCTGGGGGCAGGCATGGCAACCCACTCCAGTATTCTTGCCTGGATAACCCCACGGACAGAGGAGCCTGGCAGGCCACAGTCCACGGGGCCACAAAGAGTTGAACACAGCTAAATGACTGAGCACTCAGCATATCTGGATATAGGAATACTGTATAGATGGAGATCAAGGAAAAGATATGCAAAAAAAAGCAGAATAACTTTGTTAAATGGTTCCAGATACAGTTTTGTGGTTGAGAAGAATTCAGTTAAGTTTCCAGGCTGCTTGAGTATCATTAATTGTAGAGTAGCAGTAATGGCTTATCTTACATAATGTTTTTGAGAATAATGGAATTCAGCTCAGTCTAAGGAAAGCCTGATTTGCCCCTGCAGGAATAGCCAGCCTGGAAGACACAATTGTCTCTGCCAGTGCATGCGTCTTTTTCTCTTGGCACCGTTGAAAGTTTCCTGGGCTGCCCTGGGGAGGCAGCATCTCTGTTAAAGCCTTAATGTTCAAAGGGGTGTCTTTGTTTAAAACATTCCTTAGAAGGAACTTAAAAGAAGTAACACTAACTTGGTTGATGGAAATAATGATCAAATTCAGGGTGTGGAATTAAAAAGTCAAAACCAGGCAACAGCATTAAATAAGGATGAGCACTAAGGTCATACCTAGAGATGAATAGATGAAAAATGAGAATTAAAGAAAAGGGAAGTCAGCCTTTAGTATGCAGAAAGGTAATTTGGACACAATGAAGTGAGAAAAGATACACTGAAATGGAACAAAGTAGGAAAATCAGGAAATCTTAAGGATAAGAAGTAAACTGTCTATAAATATGACTTTAAAATAGGTTTTAGTGAAAATAAATGATAAAAATAAGATCAAGTGCCAGTCTTCCAGATTTAATCTGAAGATTACAATAGGAAGTGTGGATAGAGGCGGTTTTGAATGTCACACATTGTTTAATGTTGTATGAAGATGAATGTGTGTGTGTGAAAAATTCAAGATTCACTTGGGAAAAATACATAGTGTCAACATATTACCAACATTTTCTCATGTTTTATAGAATGAAGTTGTTATCTGGCCCAACTGAGATAATTCCTTTTTGGCACATTAATCTCCGACCCTCTCTTACTAGCAATAGCAATCATTAAACAATCATTAGACAGCATGAGAAAGTTCTAATTAAAACCCCTAAAATATTTAGTAGAAAAAATTTAAGATGAATAAAATGTCAGAACTGTGAAAAATTCAACATTCTAATAAAAGAAGCCTATGAGGAAATTTGTAGGACAAGTCTATACTTTTGAAAATAGTTAGTACTGAATATTTTTACTCTGAACAGTAGTTAAGTTCATTGGCAGTTACCTGATCTCAGAGTACCTCAAAACTAAATAAACTTGTAGCACAGAGAAATAGTAAATTTTTATACAATCATAAAGAGCATTTTGCTAAGTACAACTTTTTAAAGATGTGTATAATTTGATGGTTCATTTTGTAGCCAAGTGAAGCTCACTTTTAGAGCTAGTTTTTAAGGATAGAATTTAGATAAGTTTTACAGTTATAATGCAAAGCTGAAATATTTGAATTGTTTAGAGCTTCATAACTTCAAAAAATTATCTTGCTTAGTTGGCCACTTCATTATGCAAATAAAAGCACAAATGTATTATATTCATTGAACCATTAAATGGGAGTCCAGCAAACCATTAAAATTAATAGGTCATTCAGGTAAAGGACAGATATAGCAGGGAAAAAAAGTCTATGTTGATTAGCTATCAAAGTGTTGCCTCTCTTTTCTAAGGCAAATAGAAAAGCAACTATCTTTGGTTATTTTCTTTCCATTCTCTTCATCATAATTCATGTGTTGCTTTTTAAAACCTGCAGACTAGACTGAAATAAAACTATTCTCACTACACTCTAAAAATGCAACAAATAAAATATCTGGTTTGGAGATAGGAAAACTTGATTTCATATTCAGCATTGTCAGCCTCTTCAACTGTAGCAGCAACATAAATTTTCGCATTGACCAGGTGCATAGATGTTGATTTTTTGGCAAAAAAATTAGTAAAAGGTTAAGAAAGGTTATTGCAGTGCAGAACCCTCTCTTCTGTTTCAATAGAATCTGAGTTCATATTTCATAGAGAGTAAAATATTAAGCATTATTGGCTAGGAAATGATACCAGAGTAATGCAAAGTCACCAAAAATACAAAAGGTTTTTTTGGTAATATCACATGATAGTCCATCTTTTTTTAAAATTAATTTTTATTGGAGTATGGTTGATATACAATTTTGTGTTTCTGCTCTACAGCAAAGTGAATCAGCTATACGTATACATATAGCCAGTCTCTTTTAGATTCTTTTTCCATACAGGTCATTACAGAGCACTGAGCAGAGGCCCCTGTGCTATGCAGTAGGCCCTTGCCGTTTTCTATTTTATCAATAGTAGTGTGTATGTGTCAATCCCAGTCTTTGGTGTTTGAGAAAATTCTTGCCACATTGGAAATTCTTTCAATATGATATCATTTGGTCGTATATGTATTTTGGGGGTGAGAAAAACATCCTTATAAAGTAGATATTACTATTTTTGGTAACTGTCCTTTCTATTTTTTAATAATGGCAAATAATTTAAGTATTCAAATTTTACTGGTATTATAGAGGCTTGTAAGAAAAAGATGTTATAAAAGTTACTAATTACGGAAGACCATAACAATATTAACAGTTACTGCACTGGTGCATATATGCCACAGTTGCAACTATTAATAGACTAGCAACATCAGTATTTGTGGGAGGGCACACACATGCCAACACATACACCTGTAGACACACACACACATCCTAGCAGCATAATGGACCAAAATGACCTTTAATTTCCTTCAGTGTTTACAATGCCATGTAAAACTATTAAAAGTACGTAGAAGTTAAGGAATGTTACTCTAGAAAAGTGGGAAATATCAACAAAATGAATTGGTAATACTCTACCAAAGCTGCCAAAATTAACTTCTTTTACCATGGATGAAGGAGGCTATTTCCTAGATCTTATAAAAATCATAGACAAATATGTGATAGGGTTGCTGCTGCTGCTAAGTCGCGTCAGTTGTGTCTGATTCTGTGTGATCCCACAGACAGCAGCCCACCAGGCTCCTCCATCTCTGGGATTCTCCAGGCAAGAATACTGGAGTGGGTTGCCATTTCCTTCTCCGATGTGATAGGGTAGGGATAAAAAATTCACAAACTAGAGATAAAGGCAATGCATATGAGGTAACCAGAGAATCAAGTGGCCAAGGAACACATTATTTTTGGTAAATCTTAAATTTCAGAATCCAAGTTCCTTCCCTTTGGAATCACTTCTGGAGAAGACTGGCAACTTTGGTAACTTTCGGTTAACCAGTTGTGTTCTCACCCCCTTTCCTACCTCCCCCTGTAGCCCCACTTCTCCCTCCACATGGCATCTAAATTCTAGTGTGGAGTTTGGAGGCCTAGGACTGTGTTTCAAGGCCTTTGGGGTGAGGGTCATCTGGACTGTGTTCATCTTTCACCCTTTTCTATAATTCACAATGATATTTTGGAGCTGCTGGACTTTGCTAAGCTATCCCTGTGTTTGTTGTATCCACTGCTGGAGAAGGTCATATAACCCAGACCATGCCTACACACCTGTTGGAGTCCCAGGCACTTCCCTAACTCCACTGGGGCTAGAAGTTCAGAAGATTAAGTCCTCTCTGTCTGGATATGTCTGGCCATATTTTATTTTAGACTGATGCTTCTCTAGTCTGCCTTTGAAGTCTTTCCCAGGAAGCTTACTGTTTTTAGTCTTTACCCAGAAATCCAGCATCGGTCTTGTCAACAATCAGTTACTTCTTCAAAGGAAAATCTATATAGGGCTTCTGTGATGCTCATTTGACCACACTAGGACTCTTTGTAGGGGAGTGGTAAGATAAGAGATGGCTTCTCAGAAACTTATTCCATTAGCTAAGTCTCTTGCCTGCTGATGCTCAACTGCCTGATTGTATCAGTTTTCTATTGCTATGTAACAAATCAGTGCAGATTAGTGTTGACATTAAACAACAACCATTTATTTGCCCATGATTCAGCAATCTGGACTGGTTTTCTGCTTGTCCTTCCTTGGGTCATTTCTGTGACTGTTGTCATCTGGAGTCTCAAGTCAGGCTGAGTGACCCAGTAAAATTGTATTCACATCTCTGCTGCCTCAGTTGGGGTGGCTGGAACAGCTGAAGCCTGGCTGGACCTCTGTCTCACACAGACTCCTCATTAATGATAAATGTGCCACATGATAAAGAAGCTAACCAAAAATATGTAAGTGGAGTAGCATGCCTTACATGACCACTTAGATATCCAACAGAATGACAACTGAAGCTTCCAGGCCAGCTTACAAAGCACTTGGAAACAATCCGTCATCTAAGCAAGCCATCAGACTAGTTTAGATTCAGGAGAAGGAAAAGTAGCATCCATCCTGAATGTGAGGAGGGGAATGAAACTCCCAGGGTGGGAAAAATTGGCATAGACTATCCATCCCACTTCTGGCAGAATTCACCTCCTCTGAAAGGTAAAGCATCAGCTTGAATTCTCACCTCCTCTGCGTCCATGTTAATACTTTGGAGATTCAAAAAATTTTAACCATCACAATTTAATGCATTAGCTTAATTTTTGTTTACACAGGTCTTGAGGCTTATTTTAAGTCAAAAGCTGATACAAATGCTCATTTGCATTCTCTCTCCAAAGAACTGCTCCTCCAGTTCAAGGTCTGTTTTGAATAGCAGAAGGACCATGTGAACGCATGGTGATGAGTTTTATAAACACATTTAAATAAGTTATCTTTAAAATACAACTAGGCATATATTTTTGATGAGCTTCTTCATGACATGACACATTTATCATCTTCCTATTGTTAGTAAAATGTTTACCTTTTAAAAAAGACATATTAGTTGACCATTGCTAGAATTTCACCTGTCACAGAGAGAATCACCATTGAAACCTCAGATTATAAAAGAAGTTGAGTCGGTAGTAACGCCCTCTTTAGAGAAGACTGCTGTATTATTCCAGAAAGGAAATGGCAGTCCACTCTAGTATTCATGCCTGGGAAGTCCCATGAACAGAGGAGCCTGGTAGGCTACAGTCCATGGGGTTGCAAAGAGTTGGACACAACTTAGCAACTAAACAACAGTAACAACTGTTATTCCAGGGGTGGATCTCTGGTTACCAGAAAGCCCACTCAGATCGGTTTGATCCTGCCTTCCCTGTGACTCCCATTGTGGGTTTTATTTGGGATGAGGAGCCTGAGGCACCCCGAGGCAGTAGGTGATGTATATAAATGAAATCACAGCGACTTTGGTTTCCTTGCACCCTCTATATTTAGAGCACAGTTGTTTTGAATTAGGTAACAAACACATACACTTACATGCATACTCTGAAACATCACTACAGATTAACCTATTCTGTCTGCTGTCTCCTTTCTTTCTGATGGAGGAGAATGATTGGAACTAAATCTGTATGCAACAGAGAACGAATAGTGTGATTTGATAGAGGAAATACGCTTTTTAAAAAGAGATAAGACTCCGTGCTGGGAAAGATTGAAGGCAGGAGGAGAAGAGGATGACAGAGGATGAGATGGTTGGATGGCACCACTGACTCAATGGACATGAGTTTGAGTGAGCTCTTGGATTTGATGTTAGACAGGGAAGCTTGGCATGCTGCAGTCCATGGGGTCACAAAGAGTTGGACACGACTGAGTGACTGAATTGACTGAAGACTCCATGGACAAAGTCTGTTAGCTTAGTCTGAACAGCTCACTATAGTAGCTGTTCACACATGGCTATTGAGCACTTGAAATATGACTAATAAGACTGAGGGAATGAAGGTTCCTCTGTCCATGGGATTTCCCAGGCGAGAATACTGCAGTGGGTTGCCGTTTCTTTCTCTGGAATAACACAGCATTCTTCTCTAAAGGGGGCATCACTACACACTCGACTTCTCCCATAATCTGAGGTTTCTATGGTGGGTTGCCATTTCCTTCCCCAAGGGAATCTTACCAGCCCAGGGACTGAGCCTGTATCTCCTGTGAGTCTTGCATTGCAGGCAGATTCTTTACCACCGAGCCACCTGGGAAGCCCTTTAATGTTACATATGTGGTTCATATTACATTTCTGTAGAATGGCACTGGAGTAGACTCTTCAAGTTAAAACTTCAGCATCATTTGTTTGTCCTGGATATAAACTATTCTTTAACAGTAGAAATCTCACCTTTTGTTTTATTCTCTTAAGGACATACATTATATACATATGTTATATTACATACATACATATGTATTAGATTTACAATATTAGCAACAATTTATTGGGACCCTACTTCATTTCATTTTAATTTTCAGAACATGCATTATATTAAGTCCTCTATGTTTAGTGGTACTTACTCTATCTGTTCTGCAAGAAACTAAATCAAATGAGTTTACACTTCACTCCGAGAACAAGTCCTTCATCTACTTTGCCCCCATGACCTTTCTTGTGTTGATTACTGTCAGGAAAATGTCCCCATGGACCACTCAGAGAAACTTCCTGATGTAACTTTGTTTCCTGGGCACCAAATTTGAATGCCTTCATTTGGCATTTTCTATGCTCATTGATGGTGATTCTGAAACCACTGTAATCTCAGCTTATCATTCAGGGAGAGAGGGTGGAGCCCTTGAGCAGGCAATAATGTGTATAGTTTCTAGCAATCTGATGGTGTGTACCACAGATGCCCATAATATAATATGTTGAGTATTGGAATATTTGGGGTATTTTTGGACGTGTTCTGGAGGATTCATCTTAAAACTCCCAGCCCAGAAATAGTATTTCCTTTGTCAGTGGTGTCCTTCACAATCTTTCCAATTTTAGTGTTTCCTGAAGATACCATTGCCTTTGTTGCTCTAAAGATACTGATTCTTGCTACCCTCCTGACATTTCATTAGAGGAGAAAATAAAATTCAGCACCCCGTCTAGGCCTTTAGTTACCTAGTTCCTTAAAAAAAAGAAAAAACTCCAAAGCTTCTAAAATTCACATTTGGCGGTTTTGCTGAGTGAGAGTATGATGGTATTGAGTTATTTTGTTTGAATGAAAGTGTTTCTGTCTTCAAGTATGTACTTCTTCTTGCTCAGGAGCACAACCTGCTTCACAGGCAGTAACTCATTTAGACCTCCAAATTCTGTGGAGGGTTGGAGGTGATGAGTAGTATATCCAATTTACAGGGACAACAATTGAAATAGAGTGATGTGGCGAATTGCTCCGAGTCACAGAGCACGGCTATCTTGGTCTCAGGGTGGAGCTAGGTCTCTTGACTCCCAATTAGCTCTCTATACACTCGATCACAGTGCCTGCCCCCTCCATCCTTGGAAAATGGATAAAGTTTATATAAAGCAAACTCTCAGCACCTATGGTTATAGTGGACAGAACCCAGTTTATTGTCACATCCTCAGTCTCTAGTCCATTATGGGGTATCTGCCAGCATCCTTCAGCTCAGCCGTTCTCGTTGATGCTACGGCAAAAGCAGAAGAAAGGCAGAAAGGAAGATAGCCATGGAAACAAAAGGATCCTGTGTGTGGGAAACACACAGCCTTGGAGGCATTGGGAAACAGTAATAGTTGTTGAGTTAGATGGTGGGGAGTTTACTGCCCTCTATTTGTGTAGATGGATGTAAATTGAAATGACATTCCAGCCTAATTACCTTTTCCCATATATAAACCTCCACATTAAGTAAACATAGGGCAGCTCTAAACTGCAATGTCAACATAAGTAAGCAATGTTTAAAGCCAGAGGTTTCTCAGTTCTGCAAGGTCACTGCCCTTCCAAACCACGGGCAGATTTCATGTGAGATATTGAATGTCTGATACCAATGGAATGACACGACTGAAGGTAGAAGATAGTAATTTAAAGATTTCCAGATAAGAAGGTTAACAATTAAAGCAAATATACCACAAGGTTCAATAGAAAGGTTATTTCAAAATTTTCAGTCTCATGTAAGTAGTAATTTGCTCCTGGCACCTTGGAGAAATAAGCTGAAGCATGTTCGCTATTAGCAGAAATAACTGTCACTGTGCTGTTTTATTTATCATTATCTTCATTTTAATTTCTCAACAGTTTCTAATGTATCTTCTTGAAGATCAGAATTAGTTGTGCTGTTTGATATAAGGAATTATAGTCACAGGAATTCCCTGGTGGTCCAGTGGTTAGGACTCCACTTTCTCACTGCTGAGGGCCCAGCTTCATTCCCTGGTCAGGGAGCTAAGATTATATGAGCCAGCTCTTTCCCAGCTGGAACCATGGAGGGTGCGGAAGAGAAGAAAAAGAAGGTTCCTGCTGTGCCAGAAACCCTTAAGAAAAAGCGAAAGAATTTCGCAGAGCTTAAGATCAAGCGCCTGAGAAAGAAGTTTGCCCAAAAGATGCTTCGAAAGGCAAGGAGGAAGCTTATCTATGAAAAAGCTAAGCATTACCACAAGGAATACAGGCAGATGTACAGAACTGAAATTCGAATGGCTAGGATGGCACGAAAAGCTGGCAACTTCTATGTACCCGCGGAACCCAAATTGGCATTTGTCATCGGAATCAGAGGTATCAACGGTGTGAGCCCGAAGGTTCGAAAGGTGCTGCAGCTCCTTCGCCTCCGGCAGATCTTCAATGGCACCTTTGTGAAGCTCAACAAGGCATCAATTAACATGCTGAGAATTGTGGAGCCGTACATTGCATGGGGGTACCCAAATCTGAAGTCTGTGAATGAATTGATCTACAAGCGTGGTTATGGCAAAATCAACAAGAAGCGAATTGCCCTGACAGACAATGCATTGATTGCTCGATCTCTTGGGAAATATGGAATCATCTGCATGGAGGATCTGATTCATGAGATCTATACCGTTGGAAAACGTTTCAAAGAAGCGAACAACTTCCTGTGGCCCTTTAAATTGTCTTCTCCACGAGGTGGAATGAAGAAAAAGACCACCCATTTTGTAGAAGGTGGAGATGCTGGCAACAGGGAAGACCAGATCAACAGGCTTATTAGAAGGATGAACTAAGGTATCTACCAGGATTATTTTTGTAATCTGGTCAATTAATAAACAATTGAAACAAATTGAAAAAAAAAGATTATATGAGCCAAATGGTGTAATTTTAAAAAAATTATAGACACAATTTATATGGGATAAAGCTGCTCCAGTTTTTGTTCCTATTGCTTGGAGGTGTTTAATTTTTTTCTGGAGATAAGATGACCTTACTACATGAAATTACAGGGCTTCCCTGGTGGTTCAGACAGTAGGGAATCTGCCTGTCATGCGGGAGACTGGGTTTAATCCCTGTGTCAGGAAGATCCCCTGGAGAAGGAAATGGCAACCCACTCTGGTATTCATGCCTGGGAAATCCCATGCACAGAAGAGCTTGGAGGGCTATGGAGTTCATGGGGTCACAGAGAGTTGGACACGACTGAGTGACTGAACACTTCCCACTTTTTTCACTTTTCATTACATGAAATATGTATTTATTTCTGAGATTTATTTAGTCAGGTGATAATTATATTAAAAAAAGAGAATGGAGAGTGTGCTAAACCTGAAAGAAAATGTGAATGACTTATGTAATCATTGAAAGGGGCTTCCTGTTAGAGTCTGGGGACTGAGAAATTGCCAGTGGATGATAGAAGAGAGAGAGGGATAATAAATAAGACGAGGTTCCTAAATAGCCAGGAGAGGATGGGACCCAAGCAGAAGTAGGGGGCAGACTCAGATGAGAAAGATTCCTTGTGCTCACGCAGAGTGAAGGGAAAAAGAACGGAGGTCACACTGAAGCCTAGTGAATTGAAAGCCTTCCTTTGTGATAGATGCTATATTTCTTATAAATTGGCTTCTCCATGGAGAATGACTAGAAGTATTTACTGTAGATACAGAGAAAGCATGGACCAGAGGCAGACAATAAAGAAGCCAGAGAATGACAGAGTCCCCATAAAGAGATGGAGCAGGACTCCATGAACAGCAGAGCTGTAGGCTTCCCATCAGGCAGGAGGAGGGCCAGAGATGGAGAATCTCTCTAGAGATGGCATGTGGAACCACCATGTCAAGTGGGCCATTTTGCAGTCCCTGGAATTACCCAGATTATGGCAACCCTTGGGTAGAATGGAAGGCTAGGGACCAATAGTAGTGTTGTCAGTAAATGACGGAAAAGACAGGCGGGGAGACATCAGAGATGAGAAGAGTGATACAGCCATGTGGCCTAAATTGCATGCGGATTCACACAAGTTAAGTATTCAAACAAGACCAGATAGTTAACCAACAAAAACATGGACCAAGCTAACAGCTGTAATAAACCTGGCTTTATGTTTTCTTGATTGAAAATATTTATCTTTTTAGTCTTCTTCCCCTTGTATAAGGTTAAGTGTATGAGAAAAAATATCACAGGAATATATCTCAGTGTATAACAGTTTTCTTATAATATAAGGTGGAAAGGGAATCTAAGCTTTCATTATTTGCACAGATCCAAAATTAAAATGTTGAAAAGTATAGATTAAGTAACGTAAGCACCAATAGTATTTCTGTTTATGCACCATTTATACAAATACATTATTTTACACATGCACCCTGAATGTTTTAGTGGAATCCACATTTTATTATTTATCTAAAGCCCTTTGTGAAATGCAAAAGCAAATATTAGTATTAAAAATTATGTGGATTACTCTCTTTTTAGTAACCCTATGATATTATCTTTGTAAATATAACATTACTTAGGTTATTTCTTTTCACTTATTTAGGGAAGTAAATAAAGAAAAAATTATGGACATTTCCTACATTTTCAATTGTGATTAATTAATTTTTACAGGTGCTAGACCAGAAATAGAATAACTTCAAGTTTACAAACCTGCAGGATCAGTATATTCAACAAAAGTTTCTGAACTTTGAAAAGGAGTTCCAGAAATACTTACATTCCAGTGAACTCAAGTTCTTGCATCTTTGGAGGACCATATTACATTACTGCCTCACTAATTTTTATAATGTGAAAATATTTTACATTAATAAGGACTTTTATTAATACAAAGCAGATTTCTACCCTATACACCTTTTATAACAATGTGCCTAAGATTACACCACATTTCAATGTCAATAAAATTGGTGGGTAGAACAAAATGTGAATAAATTATTCCCCAAAACTGGCCATTTGGCGATCACAGGTATAGGTGAGAGAAAAGAAACTCAGTAAGTTACAGCTACAAAAGGGAAAGGACACAGAAATTAATTTTATACATATTGCGCATTGATAACTTGTGTGGGCATCATTAATATGGAATCAGTTTGCAATTTAAATAAATTACAAATAGTAAAGTCTAAAAGCCAAATATCAATTTTATCCTACTCCATCCTTTTCAATAAATGCTTGATCATTGCCCACTTTGCCAGGCATTGTGCAAATGCTGGTGATACAAGCAAAAACAGCCCTAGCTGTGAGCTACAAGTTGGGGGACTTCTCTTCCCCAACATATACACACAGATATTGCAGCAAATTTGGTTTACAAAACTGATTAGGAAGAAAAGAATCAAATTATTTCATTAGTATGCTTGAAAGATGGGCAAAAATGATTACAAACACATTCCCCCAAATGTAGGTTATCTCGATTAATTGTTTACAGAGTCTCAAATCTTAGTTTCGATCTTATTTTGAAATAATCATTATTTCTCTTCTTGATATGCCTTCATGCACAGCACCTTGTACATACTAGGATTTCTGAGAATATTTTTAGAAGAATTAGGGAAAATGTAATGAATGGGCAAATTTTATATATTTCTATTCTAAAATTTTTATCTTAGAGAAATACATGTGTTATGTAAAAGGAAGACAAGTAAAAATACTTAAATAAAACAAAAGATAGAAGGAAAAAATGTAACTTCTGAAAACCCTGCCTGAAAAGAATGAATGACCTGACAGACCACGCCACTGTTTTTTTTTTTTTTTGAAATGTAGGTGAGCCTGTCTGAATTACATTCTGTCCAAACAAAAGAGGAAAAATAATACTGAGTCCTTTCTATGGAGGCAAAATATAAACATTGGACTAATTCATAACTGAAAAAGTCCTACTAGCAAAAAGTGTGTTTCTGAGCTTTGTGAAAAGAAGTTTGAAAAAATATGTAAAGGAAGATTTCCTTTGACTAGTCATTCATCTCTCTCACTAGCACTTGAGTCTTTGACATTCATTCAGGTAAGTGAGTCTTGTATAGTCTTAGTCTTGACCATACAGCTATGCACATTTATCAGAATGTCCCTCCCCTCAATCACCACTAAACGTCCCTACCCTTAACCATTTATAGCATCTGTCAATGCCAATAAGGAGAGAATGTCACAAGTCACAGTCTTATGTATCTTAACCACAGAATTGATACACTATGGCTTATGCCTTATTCTGTTGGTTAGAAGCAAATCACTAGTCTAGCCTATAGGTAAGGGGAGGAGAGTATACAAAGATATGAGAGCCAGGAAGCTGGGATTTGGGGGGCCATCTGAGCCTGACTGCCACAATTCACCATTTTTTAAAACTTTATAGATTGGAGAATAACCAGTTAACAATGTTATAGTTCCAGGTGGACAGCAAAGGGACTAGCCATACATATACAAAATTCATTCTCCCCGAGACCCCACTCCCATCCAGGCTGCCACATAACATGAAGCAGAGTTTCCTGTGCTATACAAAAGGTCTTTGTTGGTTATCTATTGTAAACATAGCAGTGTGTCCATAACCATCACAAACTCCCTAACTACCCCTTCCCCCGATCAACCGTAAGTTTGTTCTCGGTCAGTTTCTTTCTACTTTGTAAATAATTTCACTTGTATCATATCTTTTTAGATTCCGCACATAAGGGACATTGTTCATCATTTTTGTTTGGTCACAAGAGTGTAAGAATCATACAGCCTCTTTTTCTTCTCTCCTAAAGCTGATCTCACATCTTTAATGTGGCTTTCTTTGGGTATTATACATGGTGTATAGGTCTGCTATGGCCTCAGTTATTTCACTCAATCAGTTTTATTTCTCTGGCCAGGTAGTCTACTGTTTTTTCCACCTTGGGTTAATTACCTCATGGCTGCTTCCAGACCATATTTGCTTGTTCCCTAATAGCTCTAAAGTATAATATAGATCAGGTCACTAGTATGTATTTGATTTGGCCATCAAAGGTACATGTAGTCAAAGCTATGGTTTTTCCAATAGTCATATATGAATTTGACAGTTGGACTATAAAGAGTGCTGAAGAATTGATGCCTTTGAACTGTAATATTGGAGAGGAATCTTGAGAGCCCCTTGGAAATCAAACCAGTCAGTCCTAGAGGAAATCAATCCTGAATATTCATTGGAAGAACTGAAGGCTGAAGCTTCAATACTTTGGCCACCTGATGTGGACCCTGATCCTGGGAAAGACTGAAGGCAGAAGGAGAAGGGGACAACAATGGACAAGTTGGTTGGATCCCATCACTAACCCAGTGGACATGAGTTTAAGCAAGCTCTGGGAGATGGTAAAGGACAGCAAAGCCTGGCATGCTGCAGTCCATGGGGTTGCAAAGAGATGGACATGATTGAGGGACTGAACAACAACAACAAAATATGCTAATATTTCATTAACATGTTTTAGCCAAATTAGCATGTTTTAGTCAAATACATGTTAGTGACCTGATCTATATTATACTTTAGAACCATGAGGGAATAAGCAAATATGGTATAGAAGCAATCATGAGCTAATAAAATAGTATATTTTACTCTCATTACAAAGTTTTTATCTGTTACTCTAAAATATGAAGCATTTCCACATATTCTGGTCACACCCTTCCAATGCCCCCCACTTCCTGACACCCCTCGCCGTCTTACCAATGCTCCTCTCTTGTGTTCTTGTCAGTTCCACCCACTACCCCTTCTCGCTACCTTAATCCTGTTCATGTTTTAAGTCCAAATTTAAGTATTCTTGATGAAGCTTTCTTCCTTTATAAGCTCACTAATTTATCCCTTCTCTTAACTAACAAAGTATGAATAATTTGCACCATACAAGTTATTACTTGACTATAAATTATTTTGAACCAGTATCCAATTGTTCAAAATTTATGAGTCTTCTTTCTCCAATAAGTTCTTCGATCAATATTGCTCACTACAGTATAACCAAGGATAATTTATCTTAGTCACCACAAATGTTTAATGAAATATTGTTCCAGCGTGTTTTTTAGGGAAGTAAGGCTTATATTAATCTCTCTCCACAATACTAACACATAGCTAACTACATGCAACATACTCATTAAATGTTTGTTGACTTGATATGGGCAACTAGTAAATATTTAAGGCATGTAAATAATTTTGTTGAATACATTTTCAGCATCTTTCAGCACAAGAAAGGCTGTGCCTCACTAGAATTAGTGTCTGCTGTAATATATGAACAGTTTGGTCTCTTAAGAGGAACTCTGTAAATTTAAGAAATATATAAAATTTATATGATATCCAACATTTGTTTTCAAAACACAGGGAAAATAAGATTGTAAGTTGCACAAGATATAAAGCATAAGGCTAAAACTTTCCTGTAAAAAAATAAGTAGGATGCTAATCACTCTTACTTTAAATTTTTTATGTCTTTTTTAGGCCATTTTTTAAATTGTGTGCTTAATCACTCAGTCGTGTCCAACTCTGTGACCCCATGTACTGCAGCCTGCCAGATTCCTCTGTCCATGGGGATTCTCCAGGCAAGAATACTGGAGTGGATTGCCATTTCCTTCTCCGGGGATATTCCAATCCAGGGACTGAACCCAAGTCTCCTACATAGCAGGCAGATTCTTTACCATTTTACCCACCAGGGAAGCTATTTTCTTAAAAAAAAAATGAAGTATAGCTAATTTACAATGTTGTATTAATTTCAGATGTACAGCAAAGTGATTCAGTTATACACACACAGACATATATATATATATTCTTTTCAGAATCTTTTCCATTATAGTTTATTATAAGATATTGAGTGTAGAATTTCATTGAACCTTTAGATTGCTTTGGGAAGTATGTACATTTTTACAATATTCTTTCAATCCATGAACATGGATTATCTTTCCATTTATTTGTTCTTATCACTTGTAATTCTATTTTTTTTTTTTAGCTACAGAAGATTTTATTTTCATTTTATTTCACATCACTGTTAAATAGTGTCAACTATCACTCTTGGGTTTGTTCTTTAGTTTTGGCTTGAGTTTTATACTCTGTAGGTTTTCTACTTTCAGTTCAGTTCAGTTAAATTCAGTCACTCAGTCGTGTCTGACTCTTTGTGACCCCATGGACTGCAGCACGCCAAGCCTTCCTGTCCATCACCAACTCCTGGAGCTTGCTCAAACTCATGTACATTGAGGCAGTGATGGCATCCAACCATCTTATCCTCTGTTGTCCCCTTCTCCTCCTGCCTTCAATCTTTCCCAGAATCAGGGTCTTTTCCAATGAGTCAGTTCTTCACATCAGGAGGTCAAAGTATTGGAATTTCAGCTTCAGCATCAGTCCTTCCAATATTCAGAATATTCAGAACTGTTCCTTTAGGATTGACTGGTTTCATCTCCTTGCAGTCCAAGGGACTCTCAAGAGTCTTCCTCAACACCACATTTCTAAAGCATCGATTCTTCAGAGCTTTCTACTTTAATGGATAGTAAATATTTATTTTATAATTGGCACTTCAAACATATCTATAGTTATTCTTATGTATTTTTTATATTTGGGGGGTTACATTTTTTAAAACTTAATTTACCTTTAATCAAAATTGTATTGAAATGTTAAGCTAACTTTGGAAGAATTGGTTGATTTGTAATAGTCTGTCTTTTTATTTACAAGGATGGATCTATATTCTATTCAAATCTTCTTTAAAGTCTTATTAAAGACTTGTAGTTTTTAAAATATAAAGCAAGCATATTTCTTTATAGTAATTTTTAATATTTTATATTTTTATTACTATTGGGAATCAGATCTTTCTTCTAATAATACTCTTGTAGGAAGTGCCATTGATTATTATGCATCCATCTTTTACATGACATTTTACTGAATCATCATATTAATAGGAACAGTTTCTCACTCAGTTGTCATTTTTTTTAACTTTAAAACTTTTTAAACTTTTTCATTGTACTTACAGTCAGTTGTCTTGACCTCAAATTCTATCTTTTCCTTGAAAGAAATTTGGTCTCTTGTTTCTGTTGCTTGAATTCTGGCCAGAATTTCCAAAAAAAAGTGATAGTTATGATAACAGCCACCCTCCAAGTTGTGTTCTTAATTTTAATAAGAAAACCTGCTAATACTTCACAAATTATTGGGTACCATTTTCAGAGTTCTGAGTCAGTGGGTATGGTGTATATGGAAAAGTGTCAAAAAGGAGCTCTATAATGTAAACATGGAAAATCTTTTGGATTTATCAAAAACCAAATTATAAATCTTGACAGTTGTCAAAAGAATTGCAATTCAAAGATGAGAAAAGTGAGGCATTTTGACAAGCTGTATTAAAGATTAAAGATGTATTTAACATTTGGAATTAGAATTTACAAAGTGGCTATATTCTAGGTTCGTGGAAACTGATGTGCAGTCAGCTCCATTCAAAGGATTTTGTGAATTTCACATGCATTTCAAAAATCTTCAAAACCGTGAAAATAAGCTATGAAAAAAGGTTTTGGTTTCCATTGGAAAAAAGAGTTTTTATATTTAAATTAGTATATGTTTTATTGAAGATGATTTGAAGATTTTTTCATTCTTTAAAAAATTATTCATACAGTGGTTTTAAATATAAAAAAATTAAAATGTTCATTGCTATTTTTCCTCCTTATACTGAGAGTTAAGTAAGCTGTGAAACATACATATCATTCAGTTATGAGTGAGGATGTAGCTATCTCTTAGTCTTAAGTGTATGAGCGTTTTTCATTAATAGAATCTAAGTGTGTATGTGTTGGGTGGAGCGGAGGAGGCTCTAACCCCTAAAAGGTTTAATCTTTGGGAAAGCAGTCTTCTTGGAGAAGACAACACACCATCTGCTTGGGGTGGAGTTCATTTTCCTATATCAGCTGAAAAGGCTGTGAGAGAATTTGGCTCTCAAGAGAAGTCCTGCTTTCTCTCTCTGCACCTGCCTAGGGGTGTGAATGTACTCTCCACGGGGAACTACATTGCATTTCCACATCATTTAGTAGCAAATGTGTGTTGGATGCCTACAGTATGCTTTATATTTACATAATGTAATCCTTATAAGAATCCCATGACTTAAGTACCAATGTGCCATTTTTGTATATGGGGAAAATTGAGATACAGATTAGCTGAATAGTGTAAAGCCATGAAATCATGTAGTTAGTATGTGGTAAATAGGTTCTACTTCTGCTTTATTGATTATGCAAAAGCCTTTGACTGTGTGGATCACAACAAACTGTGGGAAATTCTTAAAGAGATGGGAATATCAGACCACCTGAACTGCCTCCTGAGAAATATGTATGCAGGTCAAGAAGCAACAGTTAGAACTGGACATGGAACAACAGACTGGTTCCAAATCGGGAAAGGTGTATGTCAAGGCTGTATATTGTCACCCTGCTTATTTAACTTATATGCAGACAACATCATATGGAATATCAGGCTGGATGAAGCACAAGCTAGAATCAAGACTGCTGGGAGAAATATCAATAACCTCAGATACGCAGATGATACCACCCTTGTGGCAGAAAGTTAAGAGGAACTAAAGAGCCTCTTGATGAAAGTGAAAGAGGAGAGTGAAAAAGTTGGCTTAAAATTCAACATTCAAAAAGCTAAAATTATGGCATCCAGTCCCACCACTTCATGGCAAATAGATTGGGAAACAATGGAAACAGTGAGAGACTTTATTTTGGGGGGCTCCAAAATGACATGCTGATTGCAGCCATGAAATTAAAAGATGCTTGCTCCTTGGAAGGAAAGTTATGACCAACCTAGACAGCATACTAAAAAGCAGAGACATTACTTTGCTGACAAAGGTCCATCTAATCAAAGCTGTGGTTCTTCCAGTAATCATGTATGTATGTGAGAGCTGGACTACAAAGAAAGCTGAGGACTGAAGAATTGATGCTTTTGAACTGTGGTGTTGGAGAAGACTCTTGAGAGTCCCTTGGACTGCAAGGAGATCCATCCAGTCCATCCTAAAGGAGATCAGTCCTGAATATTCATTGGAAGGACTGATGTTGAAGCTGAACTCCAATACTTTGGCCACTTGATGTGAAGAACTGACTCATTGGAAAACATCCTGACACTGGGCAAGAATGAAGGCAAGAGGAGAAGGGGATGAGATGCTTGGATGGTATCACCACCTTTATGGACATGTGTTTGAGCAAGCTCTGGGAGTTGAAGGACAGGGAAGCCTGACATGCTGCAAAGAGTCGGACACGACTGAGCGACTGAAAACAACTGAACTGAAACTGAGGTTCAAGTTCAAGCTTCTAGAACTCTTAACTCTTCCTGTCACACAGAGTGGTGCAGAAATGGGTCATGATGGATAGGATTCTGCCTTAAGGTCTGTTGTTGCAGCCATGATTTCATAGGTATTGATATTTGGCTAGTCAAAGAGGGTGGTAAGTTCCTTATTCTAGTTTTTACAGATAATATTTAGATAATGAAACTAATAAAGAACTCTAGAAACCTAAGGTATGTAAGTTATTTTGTTTTAGGGCAAAATGTCATAAAGTTACGTATTTTGTTTGCTCTGAATGTTGAATAAGATACATCATTAAATATTTAAATAATAAGTTTTTTAATAATAATAATTCTTTCTCAAGTCTGTGCTGTCTTTATCAGCAGAAAAATGTCATTTGAATAAACCATACTTTAATTTATTTTTAAGATTATGAGTCTTTCCCTTGGGGTGACCATGAAATATGATGACAAAATTGAAATGTGACAAGTATTCTGAACATAAGGACAAGCACATGCGGTACCTGGTAACTTTGAGAATTTAAGGGCAAAATTTCAGCTATCCAGATTTGGTTGACACTCTTGTGGAGCTTTACATTTTTAACTTGATTTTGAATGCCCTATTTTGGTGACCTAAAAAAAATTAAAAATCATGAATGAAAACCACATTGCAACTGTCCCATCTCTCCTGTCTTGCACTCATGGGAGACATTGCTAATCAACTACATGTTCTTTTTCGTTGAAAATGGACATTATCCCAAAAAATTTCTAACACAAGTCTTGAGGCCACACCAATAGGAGTTAGTACAAGTGTTCAACTTATTTTTCATCTCTGACATGGGCAATACCATCTCTACCACAGCTTTGCATATTCTCCAAAAACTTACTTGCATCATTATGATAAGTCAGGAGCATTGAAGCAGATTGGAAATGTCAGGTCAATATCTGATCAAGTTAGCTCTGAAACATACAGTGAAAGTGAAAATCTTGTCCATTTAGAAGGACAATGATGAGGACACTGAGTCTACTGCTAGAGACATACAGTGACTTAATTATCCCAGTTTCCAGTTTAATGAGGATAAAATGTATGCTTGGAAAATTTGAACATGGATATTTTTAAAGAAATCCTTCTTAACTTCTTTCACTAAACCTGTTACTGAGAAAGAACTCCACCCATCAATGAGCTAAGGGGAAACTATTTTAAAACTAATTATTTCAGAATGTGAATTTAGAGTGAGAATCTACTTTTTTCATAGTCATACTGTAATTTTAAACTGAATAGATGTTTATGAAAAGTCAGTAATAGCTAGTAGCCATTGCCACAGTGATAGACAAATTTATCTTTAAAGTGGCCTTTTGCATATGGGAATATTACCTTTTAAAAACACATGTCCTTCACAATAGAACACTTCTGATTGGTTATTTGTTCTTTTTTGTTGTTGTTGTTATTTTATTTATTTTCTTTACATTATCATGTTGGTTTTGCCATACATTGACATGAATCCACCATGGCATAAGAGTCTGTGTTCCTGCAGTACCTTCCCCAAGTTGCACCATTTTCTCCTTGATTCTTTGTGTGGAGTGCATTTCATTGACTAAGAGCCTTAGTAAAACTGCCTCAAGTGATGTTTCACGGAGACCTTCCATAGATGCAACAGTGTAGTGTAGAAACAATTCTGACTTTAGCTTTCCTTAGTTGCTTTCCAGTTTGCTTACTTTGTTTTGTTCTTTGTTAAATGTGTCCATGCAAAGATATTATTTCAGAAGTTGCTGATGTTGGAAAGAAGAAATTATATTCTGCCCATATCAGTTAGCTCAGCCACTTTGTAGGTAACGTGGAACATAGGTAATGTGTACCACACTGGATCTTCAGAAAGTACCTGTCGATCATAAAGATGCTCCTGAGCTAGAGACTTTTGTATGAGGCGGTACCTATAGAGTTGATATGCACCCTTGTGTTTGATGGGAGCTACTGGTGATATGATATGTCTATCCATCAACAGAACGGTGTCAAGATGGCCATTTAGCCCAGTTATTTATTATTCCAGGGATGCTGTACATGTAGGTTTTAATATGTACAAACAAGGTTATATTATGTCAAAATTATTAACATTGAATGTAAGTTTAAGTGTGTCATAATTTTTTGAAATCTGGATTTAGAGGTGCTTAAAATATATGTTGTTGTTCAGTCACTAAGTCATATCCAGCTCTTTGTGACCCCATGGACTGCAGCATGTCAGGCTTCCCTGTCCTTCTCTATCTCCCAGAGTTTGCTCAAACTTATGTCCATTGAGTTGATGATGCCATCCAACTATCTCATTCTCTGTTGCCCGACTCTCCCCCGTCTCAGTCTTTCCCAGCATCAGGTGCTTTTCTAGTGAATTGATAAAAATATATTTTAAGGTCCTCAAAAACTGAAAGTGTCCTAGACCTTTGCAGATTGCTACCAGACTCTGCTATCAACCAGTGGAAGAGTAGCTGGAAGACACCATGCCTGACGGGTAGAGGTCTTTGAGATTCTAAAATGGGCTCTGATCCTCACTCCACTGCTTGCTGGCTGGAACAAGTCACTTGTTGTCCATCAGATTCAATATCCTCATCTAAAATGTAAACAATAATTTGAAGGGTGTTTTGAAGAAAAATTGAGGTAGTGTGAATCCTGACAGTGATGATTACTAGGTACAAAATAATCATTGCCGATAAATATCATTAAGACAGAGATGATATATTGGTACATTTTTCTATGCACAGAGAATGTCTCTGTATGTAGATCTTGCTTCCTTTGGTTCTGCCTCCCAGAGATTTTTTTCCCTGTGTTTTCTCAGAAGCACCCATTCCCTGCTGAGAACGTAGCGTGGACCACCTTTGTTTGTTAATGCGCTCCTGTAGAGCTGTAGGCATCAGTGTCCCACGTGGGCACAGTCATCATACCCGGCTTACTCCAGTGTGTGCTGTGGCTGCACTGGTAACTGTTCCAGTCTTGTTTTATATCCACTCTTTTTTAAGATTCTTTTTCCCATATAGGTCATTGCAGAGTACTGAGTAGAGTTTCCTGTGTTATGCAATAGGTCCTTCCTAGTTACCTATTTTATGTGTAGTAGTGTGTATATGTCAGTCCCAATCTCCCAATTTATTCCTCCCTCTCAGTAACCAGAATGGATAATGATGTGGTGCATATATACAATGGAATATTAGCTACAAGAGAGAGTGAAATCATTTGCAGGAACGTGAATGGACCTAGAAACTGTCATACCAAGTGAAGTAAGTCGGACAGAGAAAAATAAATGACATATGATAAGGCTTATATGTGGAATCTAAAAAATGGTACAGTGAACTTATTTACAAAACAGAGATAGAGTAACAGATGTAGAAAATCAATCCGTTCTTAAGCATGTCCTTAAAAGAAGTCCAAATGGAAATGTTGCATTTGAGAATGGGTATATTTCTGAAGTAAGCGGGTAAAGAAACTGCCTTGAATTAGAACTGTAGGAATAGAATTATAAATATTTGTTTGGATAGGGGTAGTGGGAGAGAATCATGGAAGGGATGGAAGTCCATGTGTGTAGTGAATAATTAGTAGGTTTTTGTAGACCCTGATGAGGCAGGCAACCAATCAGGCTGACAGTGCAAAATGAGTCCGTATGGTGTGAAATGGCACAGAAATATGATTCAAGAAAAAGTTGATGCTAGAAAGATAGGGAGATAAAATATTCTTAACATTTAACAAGCATGTTTATGACTGCATTGTATATAAATGTTTCCTGGAAGCAGTGTTCCTTTCATTAGAGTTTTCTTATATCATATACAAAGACAGTCTGAGTCAGAGTAATTCCTGGTTGGATTACTCGAATTCTAATCTTTAATCAGCCTGTCTTCTTTAAAAATGGGAGACATGAAAGCTAATTCTCTAAATATATTTAACAAAGAACATAAAGAATTAAGGTGTATCTCATGTTTTTTTCACTTGTGTCTCCACTGTTTAAGTTAAATACAGCTTATATTCAAAATAAACATGTTAATAGCATTTTATTTCTGTCAACTATATTCTATTATTTTCCCTGAGCTCTGACTGACATGGCTTATGTTAAATTGACTAGATATGTGACCAAAAATAAATCAGTATTATATTTAAAATTGTGAATTTGGAGGGGCAAATAGTCGGGAAACAATCATAATTTTAGGTCAGAGTTTCTTTTAACAAATAGATTAAACTGTCACAAAATGAAACAAGTAACACTTTTATGTTTGTTCTTACTTCAGGCTTGTATCTGAAAAGCATTATTGCTGTACTGATTGATTTTCTTGTGTTCTAAAATAACAAAGGGTTTTTTTGTAATGTTTTCAGGTAGCCTAAAAAAAAAAAAGGTGATTTGTTTTCTTCTAATTCTTGTTAGCAATTGATGGTAACAAGGACTGTAAAAGTGCCTTAGAGAATGCTTAATTATCTGCTTGAGATGCTGTAAGGACAACCAAAAGAAAGGCATATAAAAAGGGAAAAGTTAATTAACTTGTTCTAAGAACTATATCCACCCAATTAAACTATAACTGACATGTAGTTATCCCATGTCAAAACCCTTTAGATATTTAAGTATATGAGAGAGAATCATTTTTAGCAAAAGAAATAAAATAAATAGTAGAAAACTAATGGAGAACCAAATGTTGACTGCATGGTTTTATCTTAAAACCAAAGATTCTAATTTGATTGTTTCTCTTTATAGTCTCTTCAATTTGCTTGTCCCCAAAAGATAGCCAAGTCACTCAAAATAAGCCATAAAAATTCACGAAGAAGGCCTCTGATGTAAAAATACTAAGGGAGATGGAATCATTATGATGGTTCCACAGAAGTCTGAAATTGTCAGACTAGAAATTCCTTTAGAAGTGTTTTGTTTAATTTCCCAGCTGAGTCCTGCTTTTCCAGTAAAGGGAAAACTTAGCCTAAGAGCTCTTTTGTCACTGAAGGAACTTAGGAAATAGGGAAATTATTTCCTTACAACTACACGATCTTTTTCCATTACTGGAGTATAGTGGCTTTACAATATTGTGTTAGTTTCTGCTGTACAGCAAAGTGTATCAGCCACACGTATACATATATCCCCTCTTTCTTGGATTTCCTTCCCATTTAGGCAGTAGTTTGTTATGAATTATCTAGTTTATACATAATACCGATATTGTGGAGCTTCCCAGGTAGCTCATTGGTAAAGAACCTGCCAATGCAGGAGACACGGGTTTGATTCCTGGGTTGGGAAGATCCCCTGAAGAAGGAAACGGCAACCTACTCCAGTATTCACGCCTGGGAAATCCCATGGCAGAGGAGCTTGATGGGCTATATAGTCCACAGGGTCACAAAGGAGTCAGATAGAACTTAGTAACTAAACACCATCAATAGTGTGTGTGTGTGTGTGTGTGTGTGTGTGTATAATGTCAGTCCCGATCTCCCAACTCCTTCTGTTGCCCCCCTCTCCCCTTGGTGTCCATGTTTGTCTGTCCGTCTGTGTCTGTATTTCTGCTTTGTGAATATGTGCATCTATGCCATTTTTCTAAATTCTACATACATGCAGTAATAAATATGTGTTCTTCTCTTTCTGATTTACTCTGTATGACTGTCTCTAGATCCATCCATGTCTTTTCAGACGGCACAATTTTGTTCATTTTTGTGGCTGAGTAATATTCCGTTGTATATATGTACCACACTTTCTTTATCCATTCTCTATTGACAGACATTTAGATTGCTTCCGTGTCCTGACTGCTGTAAAATAGTGCTGTAATGAACACTGAGGTGCCCTTGCCCTTCTGAATTGTGGTTTTCTCTAGGTATATGCTCCAGAGTGGGATTTCTGGGTCATAAGTTAGCTCTTCTTTAGTTTTTCAAGGAATTAGACAGTCATTTTAATGAACTACTTCTGTGTTAGAGGAGCGGACTGTGGAGTGGTTTAGATCTGTAGTCTAGAAGACCCTTTATGATACTGAGGTGACTTAAAGGCCCATGTATCAAGTTAATCTGTGATGGAAACTGGACATCAGCATGCTGTTTGATGTCTGTCATAATATCGCACATATATTTTTTACTGTTGTCTTTGATCATTATTGAGGGCTATGACAAGGGAAATAGCCTTTCTGACTATAATGCATCATTGAAGAGAAGTACATCCCAGGTTACACTCCTTAGCCTGGACCATATGATTTGAATGTAGAATGTAGACTTCATATTCTTTCAAACATTTGCTTCTCTCTACTTGAACTTTGGAGAAGGAAATGGTAACCTGCTCCAGTATTCTTGCTTGGGAAATCCCAGGGACAGAGAAGCCTGATGGGCGACAGTCCAAGGGCTTATAAAAGAGTTGGACATGACTTGGTGACTAAACAACAACAACAGCTTGAACATACAGTAGTGGGTCTGAGAATGAGAGACTGTGTTGTCCCTTAGAATCTGACTTGTCATGTAGAAGATCACTATGCATTTCATACTACTCCAGTCCTATTGATCCCAAAACAGTGCTTTCATATTTGATTGGTGCCCAGAGGTATCCATTACATTTCTTCCCCAGTGTTTCTTCTACGGACTTGGTACCTTATAAACCAAGGAGATGAATCTGTCTTCTTCTGAAGCATGGGTAACTCTCTCACCACTCAGGGTGGTTTGTTGCCTTCTTAATTCCAAACTAAATTAGTTAAATCCTCATTGAATTATTTTGATAGAGCATTTTATATTTATTAAAGTTTAATAAATGTTCTGGCCCTTTCAAGAGTAACCTAACTGTTATGGCCCTTTAATGGGCCAGGGCTTGAGGGTACAGAGTCGACGATAAGAAAATAAAGGAAGAGAGAAAGAGAGAAATGAATAGAGACATGGGGACCAAGACTCTGATGGAGTAAAGGCATTTATTCAACATAATGTGGGCATATATATACTGTCTTACAAGATAGCCTTTTCAGCAAAGATAAAGATAAAAAATCTTACAACTTATCCAGGAAACATAAGGCTAGAATCCTTCTCAATGAGAGGGGGATTGTAAAACTCACTTTCCATAAGAGAAAGGGAAGAAGGCCATAAATAGTTACTTTTACTTTAAGAATGTATGCATTCCTTTTATCCCTGGGAGAGGTATGCCTCTCCACTCATCTCTGAATATTCAGGGATTGATAAGGGACATCAGAAAACAGCACACAGGAATCCTCCTACCAAATGTTCCCCGACACTTAACTATTTGGGGGACTTCTTTATTCAAATACAATCTTAATTGAGTTTTGTTCAGTACAATTGAAAATGGAGAGTCATTGAAGATCATTTCCTGCTAAATTTCAGATCATGGGGTGAGGGCCATCTCTGAGTAGAAGCATCAATTTCTACCAAATATTCAGTTTGTTAGCTCAGGTTATTGACAGTCTCTTGGTAGGAGGTAGAGAACAGGAATGATCAGCTCCTAGAATTAGGTTAAGAATGAGAAAAAATAGGTTCATCTGTAGCAGATGCTGGTAATGTGGGAAACTATGGGTAAGGGCATAAGGGTAAAGGGTATATGGGAAATCTTTGTACCTTCTCAATTTTGCTGTCCTAAAACAATAAAGTCTTAAAAATACAAATGGCAAAGTAGTTACAGATGCTAGTAAAATAATAATGCAATTCTAAATATCCATCTCTTAAGTTACTAGAAAAAGATGCAAGTAAAGTTGCAGCAAAAACAATCTTCACAGGTTTGGGTAACTTTATTTGCACTTTGGAATGATTTCATAATCTCTAAATGCAATAAAACCATTTAGAAAAGCTCTATCAGAAATGGAAACTTAGATATCTATTATACTTTTTCTTTATATGATGATGGGTATTTTTCTCTAAGCTAATCCCAAATTTTGGGGTTATTACTTTAAATTTCATTTAACATTAAATTTAATGAATGAAATTAGTTAGATAAGAGGAGTTAAAATTTTCCTTGATGGAAATAGCTATAGCTTCTCCCTTTTGGGGTTTTTGAAACTAAGTCTTTAGTGAACATAAAAGTCAAGCAAAGGCATAGAACATTCCCCTCAATACCCTGTCATCCTTTCGTGCCTTTGAATTTTAATCTTCAGTTCACTCATGTAGCATATTTTTTTGAGTACTTACCAAATGCAAGAGTCAATGCTGAGTCCTAGTGATACACATACAAGCAAGTCAGATATGCCCTCTGTCTTCATGGAGCTTATAGTCTGTGTGAGTTCAATGTGGACCACACCAGGGTGACAAGAATAAGATCTAATGAAGGAAATGCACATAAAATACTCCGTCACACCCTGGGATAAGTCCTCCGGTAGAGATCGGTACTGACACTATAGCAGAGCTCTACTCTTCCTAAGAAAATCAGAGCTGTGTCTTTTGGGAGCTGACACTTGAGCTGAGTCTCAAAACTGAGCAAGATTTAGACCCTGTTGGTATCACTGAGTCATGAGTGTCTCAGCCTTATTTCTTCTTATTTGTTATTTATTCAACAATGTTTAAGAGGAATCCAAGATGTAAAAGTTATTTTGCAGGATGCTAAGAGTGCTACTGAAGTGAATCAATCGAGGACTCTGCTCTCAAATTTCAAGAGGGGCGAGAGAGAGGGGGAGAGAGGGAGAAGGAGAGGGAGAGGGGGAGGGGGAGGGGAGGGGGGGGGGGGGGGGTGTGAGGGCGGAAGGGGGTGGGGGGGGCGGGGGGAGGGGGAGGGGGGGTGGGGGAGGGGGGGGGGGAGGGGGGGAGGGGGGGGGGGAGAGAGGGGGGGGGGGGGAGAGAGAGAGAGAGAGGGGAAACCAGGAAGAAAGGCATGGGCCAATTGTGACATGAAAACACAAATGATGGAGCTCTACTCCCAAGGGGAGCAGTCAGGGAATGCAGTGGATGCAGTGACATTGGAAGTAGCTAAAAACGTGGCTCCAAGCTTTTCAGCCCTGTGTAGGTCCTGCTAAGTGGTAGGAGTGTTCTGCTTTATCAGAACCAGGGTTTATCTTAAGATCAACATCCAGCAATGCATATTTGGGGGAAATTTTGGAAAGGGACCACTTCTCCTCCAAGTCTCTGTCCCTGCACCTGATATAGGTAAATAAAGAAGTTATGATACATCATGATCAAGTCATTCATTTCCACAGAAGCTCCAAACTCTACCTATAAAGAAATACCACTGGATTTAGGCTTAAGAATTTCAAAATGCCTTTTGGAAAGCATGAGTTCTGAATATGTTTTACAATGAAAAGGGTTACATGATGATTAACTTCAGGAAGCATTCAATCTATAGACCTTTCTTGAAAATTAATTACACACATGTGTCTATTTTTTCACCCTATGGTTAAAAGAATAAATGAGCTAATCATTGAATACCTCTCTTTTCCCCTGTTTTTCATAGAACATGTATTAACACTGATGGAGTTCTGATACATGTCAATTATTCTTACACATCAAGATATTCTGTCTTTCCCAGTGGCAGACATGAGCCAGGAGAGTGCTTGAAGATCCTGAGCTCTGAGCAGCAGATGGCAGGATGGAAGATGGGGACAGGGAGAAAGAAGGGATAAAAAGGGGATGAAAAGAAAAGGGAGATTTCTGATAAATTGACAGTTTTCAGTCATCTCTAATACCTGTAGCTTCTGAAGTGAGACAATTGAGGCTTTGAAATTCTTCCCTAGTGTTTGATTTCTTTTATGGCCACCTTCAGTTACTGGAAGTGTGGGGACCTTATTGGCTGCCAGGGCTTGGCTTCCTGATGATTCAAAGTGGTTTTTCCCCAGGGCCTAATAACCAGTGTCTGATTAAGAGCAACATCAGATTGTAACAACTAAAGGTTGTAGACACAATAAAATCTCTCCAGCACAGCTTCCTTTATTTTCACCTTTATCAAAAACCACATGTTGACAGTTATGACATGAAGGGACTGAAATGCTGGACAAATGGGTCCTATAAAAAATAAAAATACTTGGGACTTTCCTGGCGGTCCAGTGGTGTAGGCTTCACCTTCCACGGAGGATACAGGTTCCATCTCTGGTTGGGGAGCGAAGACACCACATGCCTCAAGGCCAAAAAACCAAAACATATCTCAGAAACAATATTGTATTATAACAAATTCAATAAAGACTTTTAAAAGTGGTCCACATCAAAAATAGTTTTTTTTTAAGTCAAGTAGATATATGAAGTCAAAAAATAAGTCCTTACAAATTCCACTGAAAGAGAGTTACTGCTTAAAATAACTATGTGCTGCCTGTGTGCTAAGTCACTTCAGTGATGTCCGACTCTTTGCTAATCTGTAGACTGAAGCCTGCCAGGCTCCCTTGTCCATGGGATTCTCCAGGCAAGAATACTGGAGTGGGTAGGCATGCCCTTCTTCAGGGGATATTCCCAACCCAGGGATTGAATCTGTGTTTCTTAGGTCTCCTGCATTGGCAGGCAGGTTCTTTACCATTAGGGCCCACTAAATTTTAATTAGTTATGTCCATATATAAGTACAAGTAAGTGGCCCAAAGACAAAGTTCACTGTTTTAACCTCAAAATGCTTAGAAATTAATATGTATCATTATCAGAGATTGAAAAGTAATATATATTAATTAGAAATGTAGAAAATATAAGAAGTATTTTAAAATATAAGAAATCACCTTTCTGGTAAGAAGCAATGATGTTTTGGTGTATATCATTTCGGGGATTCTTTTCTACAATATACATTAGGGGTAAGTGGTTTAAAATTTCATATTATGCTACAAAAACTATTGTTTAGGCCTTCTTCATTTGAAAATGTATTGACATTATTTTCCCTAGTCATTAAACACTTTATACAACTTTCCTTTTTATGAACATGCTATCAATATAATTTTTAACATGTAATTTGTCTCTTCTTTATTCTTAATGTTTTGACATTATTTTTAAAAAGCACTGAAATAAATATTTTCCGATGTAAATCTTTTTGCTTGCCCTTGGTTTTTTTCTCTCTGAGATAAATTCCTAAAGGGAAATTGCTGCCTTACAGCATTTATGAACATTTTTAAGCTATAAAGTAACATATTATCAAATTGCCCTTCAGATATTATGTATCTGAATATCTGATCCACCAGCAGGTATGTGGAAAAGCCAGCATATCCCCATCCTCACTAATAAATGGAGATTTTAAAGTGCCATAAAAAACCCTTTAAAAGTCTTCTTTCACTCATAATTTACCCCAAGTCTTCCAGCTACATTCTAATTAAGGCAATCGGGTGAAGTTTTATTTTTGCTTGAGTAGAACTGAATTCAGGGTTGTGAACTTTACATAAAGTATTTTCTGAGAAGAGTCTAAACTATAGAGACATTTTTTATTTATTTAAATAGTGTTTAATATGGAGATTTCAAATGAGACAGAATAAAGCCTTTACATTACTTCCTGTCAGTTTAAGTGGCTGCAAAACAGCTGTGAGTGCCAGCTTAATAAATGAGGAAATTTTACTTAACCAACAATAGATTCTAGTCTCCATGTTTTTGTTATTTGTTATTAAATACACAATAAAGCAATTACAGCTTTTTCAGTAGTCATATATGGATGTGAGAGCTGGACCATAAAGAAAGCTGAGTGCTGAAGAATTGATGCTTTTGAACTGTGGTGTTGGAGAAGACTCTTGAGAGTCCCTTGGACAGCAAGATCAAACCAGTCAATCCTAAAGGAAGTCAATCCTGAATATTCATTGGAAATACTGATGCTGAAGCTGAAACTCCAATACTTTGGTTACCTGATGTGAGGAACTGACTCATTGGAAAAGACCTGATGCTGAGAAAAATTGAAGGCAAGAGGAGTAGAGGATGACAGAGGATGAGATGGTTGAATGGCATCACCGCCTCAATAGACATGAATTTGAGCAAGCTCTGGGAGTTGGTGAAGAACAGGGAAGCCTGACATGCTGCAGTCCATGGGATTGCAAAGAATCAGACATGACTGTGCAACTGAACTGAACTGAAAGCAATTATATTAACACATAGAAATTAGAGACAGTGTCCTTTTCCAGAAGCCCAGTTTGGTCACTTAATTAGGAGTTCTCACACATTGACCATTTTCCTAAAATAACAATGATATGCATTTCTCAGATAATGAGTGATGTTGAGCATCTTTTCATGTGTTTGTTAGCCATCTGTATGTCTTCTTTGGAGAAATGTCTGTTTAGTTCTTTGTCCCACTTTTTGATTGGGTCGTTATTTTTCTGGAATTGAGCTACAGGAGTTGCTTGTATATTTTTGAGATTAATTCTTTGTCTGTTGCTCCGTTTGCTATTATTTTCTCCCATTCTGAAGGCTGTCTGTTCACCTTGCTTATAGTTTCCTTTATTGTGCAGAAGCTTTTAATTTTAATTATGTCCCATTTGTTTATTTTTGCTTTTATTGCCAATATTCTGGGAGGTGGGTCATAGAGGATCCTACTTTGGTTTATGTCGGAGAGTGTTTTGCCTATGTTTTCATCTAGGAGTTTTATAGTTTCTGGTTTCACATTTAGATCTTTAATGCACTTTGAGTTTATTTTTGTGTATGGTGTTAGAAAATGTTCTAGTTTCGTTCTCTTTTTTTTATTGGGTTGATTTTGCCATATATTGACATGAATCCGCCATGTGTATACATATGCTCCCCCTCCAGAACCCCCCTCCCTCCTCCCTCTCGATTCCCTCTCCCTGGGTCATCCTGGTGCACCAGCCCCGAGCATCAAACCTGGGCTGGTGATTGACTTCACATATGATAATTAACATGTTTCAATGCCATTCTCCCATATCATCCCACCCTTGCCCTCTTCCACAGAGTCCGCGAGACTGTTCTATAGTTTCATTCTTTTACAAGTGGTTGATCAGTTTTCCCAGCACCACTTGTTAAAGCGATTGTCTTTTCTCCATTGTATATTCTTGCCTCCTTTGTCAAAGATAAGGTATCCATAGGCACGTGGATTTATCTCTAGGCTTTCTATTTTGTTCTATTGATCTTTATTTCCGTCTTTGTGCCAGTACCATACTGGCTTGATGACTGTGGCTTTCTAGTAGAGACTGAAGTCAGGCAGTTTAATTCCTCCAGTTCCATTCTTCTTTCTCAAGACAATGAGGTACCATTTCACACCAGTCACAATGGCTGCTATCCAAAAGTATAAAAGCAATAAATGCTGGAGAGGGTGTGGAAAAAAGGGAACTCTATTACACTGTTGGTGAGAATGCAAACTAGTACAGCCACTATGGAGAACAGTGTGGAAATTCCTTAAAAAATTGGAAATAGAACTGCCATATGACCCGGCAATCCCACTGCTGGGCATACACACCGAGGAAACCAGAATTGAAAGAAACACGTGCACCCCAATGTTCATCGCAGCACTGTTTATAATAGCCAGGACATGAAAGCAATGTGGTACATATACACAGTGGAATATTAATCAGCCATTAAAAAGAATACATTCAAATCATTTCTAATGAGGTGGATGAAACTGGAGCCTATTATACAGAGTGAAGTAAGCCAGAAGGAAAAACAACAATACAGTATATTAACGCATATATATGGAATTTAGAAAGATGGTAACGATAACCCTGTATGCGAGATGGCAAAAGAGACGTAGATGTACAGAACCGTCTCTTGGACTTTATGGAAAAGGGCAAAGGCAGGATGATATGGGAGAACGGCATTGAAACATGTAAATTATCATATGTGAAATGAATCGCCAGTCCAGGTTCGATGCATGATACAGGGTGCTTGGGGCTGGTGCGCTGGGATGACCCAGAGGGATGGAATCAGGAGGGAGGTGGGAGGGGGGTTCTGGATGGGGAACACATGTACATCCATGGCAGATTCATGTCAGTGTATGGCAAAACCAATACAATAGTGTAAAGTAAAAATTAAAGAAAGAAAGAAAGAAAAGTGATATAAGTGTCAAGTAGATTATCATACAAATAGTAAAGTTCAGAAATCTGCTTAATTGTAGAATGAATGGCAATGTCACAGGCTACTGAACTGATGCCCTTGACTTGGCAGTTAGTATTGTTCGTATTTCTCAGAAGAACTAGATTTTGTACAAACTGAATTAAGAATTTAAGATCCCTGTAAAGTGGGGAGAAATGCAATTTGATGTGTGGGACATGCCAAAAAGAGCGATGCATACTGAAATGAATTAATAATTATATTTAAATCTAAATAAAATGTGCTAAAGTAAATGAAAGATTGTTTTACATTCTTCAGTATGATTTTTCAATAACTGTAAGTTTCATTGTATAATTTTAAAATAGAGGCAAATGAGTTAATTTAAAAAGGTTTCTGTTTTTTTACTTCTTACCACGTTGTGTTGATTTCTGCTATATAACACCACAAATCAGCCATAATTATACATATATCCCCTCCCCTTTAAGCCTCCCTCCATTCCTCCCATCCCACCCCCTGGGTCATCACAGAGCACCAGACTGGGCTCTTTGTGTTGTACAGCAACTTTTCACCATCTATCAATTTCACACAAGATAGTGTATATTTGTTGATGCTACTTTCTCCATTTTTCCCATTCATTCTCTCCTCATTGTGTCCAAGTAATCAGAAAGAGAAAAACAAATATAGAATCTAAGAAAAGGTATTGATGAACCTATTCGCAGGGAGAGATGGAGATGCAAATGTAGAGAGGCAAATACATTAGAAAGAAGAGATGTATGATTAGAATTGCTATTATTAGATGTTAAATTTTCAATATTATTAGTATGGACACATGCAGAATTCCTTACTTTTGGCAGAAGAGACTAAAAGCATATGAAAAACCATTAGCTCATTACTGACCTATAATATCTTACAGGACACCCACAAAAACAAGAAAATAGGTATGGCTGACTTATTTGAACTTCCCTCAAGGAATCTTTGCAAAATTTCTCTTGAGTAGCAAGAAACAAAGCTTTCACACTGTTAGTAAAAAAAAAGAAAAGTTTAGTTTTCTTTGCAGAAGAAATTCCCACAGGCCTGCAGGTATACACAGATAAAGGAATAAGGAGATGTTTTCTTTATATACAGGCTCCATTTTAGCTGTGAACTTGGACATCCTGCACTGTGGACAGATTTAAATTGACTTATCAGTGCTATTGGCTGTGTCCTCTTGTCTTCCTCTGCAAGCAAGGGTCTGTGAAATTCTAAGTTATGCAATTCACTGAAAACAGTTGTCATTGTTCAGTCACTCAGTCCTGTCTGACTCTTTGTGACCCCATGGACTGCAGCATGCCAGGCTTCTCTGTCCTTCACTATTTCCTGGAGTTTGCTCAAATTCATGTCAGTTGAGTCGGTGATGCCTTCCAACTATCTCATCCTCTGCCATTCCCTTCTCCTCCTGCCCTCAATCTTTCCCAGCATCAGGGTCTTTTCCAATGAGTCAGTTCATCACATCAGGTAGCCAAAGTATTGGAGTTTCAACCTCAGCATCAGTCCTTCCAATGAATATTCAGGCTTGATTTCCTTTAGGATTGACTGGTTTGATCTTGCAGTCTAAGGGACTCTCAAGAGTCTTCTCCAGCACCACAGTTTGAAAGCATCAGTTCTTCAGCATTCAGTCTTCTTTATGGTCCAACTCGCACATCTGCACATGACTAATGGAAAAAACATAGCTTTGACTATATGGAGTTTTGTCAGTAAAATGATGTCTCTGCTTTTCAATATGCTGTCTAGGTTTGTGAGAGCAGTAAAGATCACATTTTGGGAGTCCTCCAGTAACTCTTAGATATTGTGAACTTAAGTATGTATGATGATATATATGTAAAACATTGGAAAGAACTTTAATATTCATGTAGGGAATATGGGTAAATATAAAATGTTCTGTCTTCCTGATGGAATCAATATCATTATTGAAATTGAAGTATAGGAAGAATATATGATAACTTGGGAAATTGCTGTAAAAGGAGTAAGTTGTCAACTATGTTAAAACCTAAAAATAAATCTAAAAACTACACATGTCCAAAAAAGGCTAGAAGAAAACACAGCAGAGGTTTAACATTATTTGGTTTACCGTGCAAGGACCTTGGGTCATTATTTGTAATCTTCCTGTGTTACCCACTTTCCACATTTTCTGTAGTAAGTGTACACTAATTGTTTGGTATGTAATGCTCCCTAATTTGAAAATACTTTATGGATCCCTTGAGCGGTTGCATAGATTTTATTTTCTTGGGTTCCAAAATCACTGTGGATGGTAACTGCAGCCATGAAATGAAGATGCTTACTCCTTGGAAGAAAAGCTATGACAAGCCCAGACAGCATATTAAAAAGAAGAGACATCACTTTGCCTACAAAGGTCCTTATAGTCAAAGCTATCTCCAATACTTTGGGCCACCTGAAGTGAAGAGCTGACTCACTGGAAAGGACCCTCATGCTGGGAAAGATTGAAGGCAAAAGGAGACGAGTGTGGCAGAGGATGGGATGGTTAGCATCCCTGACTCAGGGGACATGAATTTGAGCAAGCTCTGAGAGATAGTGAAGGGCCAAGGAGCCTGGCATGCTACAGTCCATGGGGTTGCAAAGAGTGGGACATGACTTAGCGACTGAACATCAGCAGGAGGAGAAATGACCACTCCTGGCTCCATGCCCTTCCCTTCTTCTACCCTGGCACCCTGCTTCCCTCACCTCTTTTCCTTTCATCCCCTTCTCTGGGCAAGTTTCACATTTTTCTTGTGTATCTTTATAGGTGAGTGCCCAATCCTTAGTTGAAGGAATAAATAAAAATCAATTGCTATTGTCTCTTTCTTTAGCCATACTTTGTGATGGGAATCAGTGTGCTAAGTTCAAACTTGTGTTCACAAATAAAGGGACATTTATACTATGCCCGTTGCAACTGCCATGAGTCCTCACTTCCCCTTCCTGTGACTTACCCATACACTAGTATGGTGAGTCACTACCATAGACTCACTAGTCTGGTAGCTGCTATGCAGTCTATCACCCGGAATCATCTCATATCACCTACCATATTATCTCTCTTCTTGGTGTCCACTTATCAAAGACACCCTGGAGGCCAGTGTCAGGAGCAGCTACCATGAGAATGCCGGAGTGCGTGGGATGGCTCAGAGCCCCAAAGTTGCTAATCCTGAGGTGCCAGAGCAGTGACTTGGGACCTGAAAGAGGCCAGTGTGGCTGAAGGATAGGTACCAGCAGAGGTGGAGCCCAGCTTTAGTCTGGAGACGTGGGTGAGCCCAATCATGCATGACCTTCCAGGCCAAGTTAAATCAGGATACTAGGCTTCCCAGGTGGCGCTAATGGCAAAAAATCCTCCTGCCAATGCAGAAGATGTAAGGGACATGGGTTCAATCCCTGGGTTGGAAAGACCCCCTGGAGGAGGGCATGGCAACCCACTCCAGTATTCTTGCCTGGAGAATCCCATGGACAGGGAAGCCTGGAAAGCTACCATCCATAGAGTTGCGAGGAGTCAGCCATGACTGAAACGACTTAGCATGCATGCACACAATAGACTTTATCCAAGGTCACTAGGGAGCGGTTGGAAGATTTTATTCAGGAGAGAATCATGTGAAAAGTAAATGATGATTTTGGCTGTGGTTCACATTTGTACAACTGGTGGATGAGGCACCAGGCTGAGGGCCCAGGTCCTCTGGATTATGAAATGAAGACCCTTTTCACACTGTAAAGAACACTGTTAAGAATACTCTTGGTTCAGAAATTTTAAGGGAGATGCAGGCTCTTAGGAGACTGTTAAGATGAGTACCATAGAGCCTCTGCTTCTCTGTTAGTATAATTTTGATCCTCGCCAGCCCATGCTTTTCAGTTCTTAAAAAGATTAAACTTAGCAGGTGTTCGAGCCTGGAAGGAAATGACAAATACCAGCATTATTTTGGCTAAGGAATAGATTTCCTTCAAGTGTCTCCATATTTCAGCCTTCATTCTGAGAAGAAAAAGGTGCACTCAGCACACAGACTGCTCTGCCTCACATCACTCTCTATGTCAGACTTGGAAGACTCAGTAGTCCACCCCATTTAAAGCAGAAGTGTTAACATTTGTACTTAGCTGCACTGGATTCAAACACTGAGTGTTCCGAACATATGCAGGCAGATGTTGTCGAAGATGTTTGCATTTCACTGTTTCATCCGTTCATTTGCATAGAACAACCATTGCCACCAACTTGAGCTGCAGTCAGAAGAGACACATTTTTGTTTGTTTGTTTACTGTTGAATTATGAACATGCATTCATACAGGCAAAGCCTTTTACTTTGCTGCACCGATCAGCTGTTGTTCCAGTCTTAGTTTATGGTTGTTTTTGTTGTTTTACTTACTCTGTTGGGAAGCAGATATTAATATGAGAAGAAAGAGTGTTTTGCTAATACTACAATGTTGATTTTAATGAAAAGAAATTCAGAACCCACTTTTTCATTGAATTTTGCCTCCTTCTTTGTAACTGAGATCGAATGCTCTGCCTCCCCTGAAATGTGCATTTTATTTACTCCTTCACGCAAGTCCAAGGTCAGGGCAGTTCTTGAATTAGGAAAACATCATTATCTCCAGTATCGATTTGTTAGTCTTCTGAGTTACCTTCCATACTGCACACCAAAAGGACCCAGAAGGTAAACAGTGGGACAAAATCCAGCCCCAACTAAAGGTGCCCTTCAGGTGTGAATTTTATGATTTCTTTAATCTCACTCAGAAATTAATGTCAATCAAAGGATCTGTGTCCAGCCTTCACTGAAGATGAAAAGCTGGTCAAGATTCAGACAGGGTTTGCAGCTGACAAGGCAGCATTTTTATCACTAGATATGGGAGGGACCAGTTGAGCCAATATTGACAAGAGTGTCACTTTCACTCTGTCTTAGGAAATAGGATTCCTGCCTCCTGTCCTTGGTTATAGTCTCAAACTGCTCTCCATCCAATCCTTTGCATCTCTCTGTCATCATATCTCTGTCTACAGACTTCTTCTCCCTGCAACCTACATATGTGTCCGTGCTCAAATGTATGAATATACACTAAGCTCCCTGCACACAAACCTTCAATTTGTAAACTTTCAAAGATGCAAATGTGCATTCACATGTCCAAACTCATAAAGTAGTTCACATGTCTGGTGTGTGTTGTAAAATGCGTGCATCATCTACAAGTGATTTTACTTTTGTGTACTTTCCTGTATAGTCCTTTTCAGAGGACAGTAGTAGAGTATGTTTCTTTCAAGCCCAGGATGTCTGGAAGCAACCATAAAGGCAGCAGTGATGTAGGTGTTACCACTGTACTTTTCAAGGTACTGTACTGTAAAATTAAAAATGGTTTCTTTATTTTTTGTTTGTTTTTATGTATTGTTTGTGTGAAAAGTGTTATAAACATTTTACAATATAGTACTATGTAGCTAATTGTGTTAGTTGGGTACCTAGACTAACTTTGTTGGATTAACAAACAAATTGGACTTATGATCTTGCTCTCAGAACAGAACTCTTTCATATGTAGGGGACTTACTCTGGGTGTGTGTATATGTATATTAATTTAATTTATATATAAGTAATAATTATATGTATTTAATTTATAATTAAATATATATTTGATTATATATAATTTAATTTATATACAGATTATATGCAATATATAATTTAATATATATTAATATATTATATATAATTTAATATATATATAGATTATGTATATATACACATACATACTTGCTAAATATATATATACATATAAAACTACATATATATATAATTGTACATATATGGGGCTTCCCAGGTGGCGCTAGTAGTAACTAATGAACCTGCCTGCCAATACAGGAGGCATAAGAGACGCAGGTTTGGTCCTTGGGTTGGGAAGAACCCCTCGAGTAGGGCGTGGCAAACTTCTCCAGTATTCTAACCTGGAGAATCACATGGATCGAGGAGCCTGGCAGGTGTAGTTCATGGTGTCACACAGACTTGGACATGACTGAAACAGCTTAACATGCATGCACAACAGTACATATATACAACTATATATACAAATAAATGATTATACATAATTATATATAAAGGTATATATAATGTTATGTATAACTGTAACTATATGTATATGTATATAAAGTCTCCCTAGCTCCTCAGTAACTCTCTGGTGGCAACACTCTCCTTTCTTTTTTGTATCAAGCCAGTACTAAGGACCATGAAATAAAGGCAGAATGAAATATCTTTCCCCTCAGACATTCTTGCTCTCCTGACATGCAGTGTTGCAGGAAGATTAATCTGTCCAGGGGGTGCCAGAGGCAAGAAGATCAGTTTGTGGCTATTACAAGCGTTTATTACCTGCGAGGTGATGAATAAAATTGCACAAAACTTCTGTCCCAAATATCTTGACTTATTTCAGAGCTCCCATGGCACATGTCCACTTTGCTGTCAGCATCATCCCCGAGGTGGAGCCTGCCTCCTGTTGCCGTGTATCCATCTCCATTTCTGAGGTTTCATCTGGTGAGAAGGTGTCAACACATTCAGCTTTGGTTTGTCTCTTTTCTGTTATATTTGTGTTTACCTCCTGCTTGTCATTAAGGTTTGAATACAGGGTAGGTCTCATTGGTTCCAGCAAAGGGCTAAGGTTTTTGTTCTTCTTTGAAGAAGTACCACACAGAGATACTGATTTTAACAGGTAATTAAGCTCCATACTCTTTTGACAACTGTAGCTATGGTATTTTGTTTTATTTTCTTTTTCTTTTTTGTATGTCTTGATATATTAGATGAGTCACCCCATATTTTTTAAAAAATAATTTTATCTTCCAATATTATGAGTTGTCTTTGTGTCTTTTTTTTTTTCCCACATCGCATGGCTTGGAGGATCCTAGTTTCCCTACCAGGGATCGAACCCCGACCCCATGAGTGAAAGTGCCAAGTCCTAATCACTGAACCACATATCCCTTTATTATAAATGTACAATATTTAATATACTTGCAGTGCAAAGTCATCTATCAGTGAACAGAGTTTAACTCTTCATTCATTCAGATCTTTTATGTCTGTCAGAGTGAATAAAGTTTTAAAAGAATAAGTTTTCTCTACAAGGTCTTATGCATTCTTTATACACACGGTTGCAATAATCCCTAGGTATTTTATTGTCACTTTGCTCAATTGAATAATATCTTTATTGTCACTTTGCTCATTTGAATAATTTTCAACTTTATTTCTTATGTTGTTATTCCTGGTATAGAAGAAATTTTGAACATTGATCTCATATCTGACAACTCTCCATAACTAACATAATTTTTCAGTATTTATCTGTTAATTCTATTAGAGTTTGTTTGTAGGTGAACGTATATTGGTTAATAATGGCACTGGGTTGTGATCATCTCATATATAGGATTTAAGCTTTGTGAAAGATCCTATTAAATTTTTTTACTAGAGATCCACAGATTCTCATCCAAACAGCTTAGGATGAGATGGGTTTAAGAATTCAGAACTTTCCAGGTTTCAGAAATGTGACGACACACACACTCTAAATTTTGTACAAACCCAAGTGGAGTTGTCAAACTCCATAATCAAACACATTAGTATTTCTGCAGCAGACTGTCTCAGAATTCTCACAAGGAGGATAAAAACTGTACCTAGTTTCTTTCTGGGTTAGGTTGTATTATGCCACCAAATGAAGGAGTCCTGAAGAAGACCATTGGTTATTATAAGGGATATGATATAGTATGGTTTTTTTTTTAAATGCACAAAAAATCTCCAAACTCCATTTAGTCAGTTTTTCCATTTCTCTTTCTTCTTTGTCACTACTGACAATGAGAACAGTCCCTCATCTGACCTTAAAATTGTCCTATGCTATGTCTGTTGAAGGAGCAGATGTTATCTTGGAATTTTCAAATTATGTGAGTTGTCTTTCTTCTTTTATAGAGTCTATACTTCCTAACTCAAAGATTTACCATGTGAGGATGTTCGTAATGTGATCTTTGTAAAATACAATATTTGAAGCCTGTCAGAAGTCACAAAATGCTTTTCTAATCAGGGGCCAGACAGCTTCATTTAAGTAAAAAGCAACTGGTCTTTAGAAGCAGTGCTTAAAAAATTATGGGATCTTCTCTTCTTCATCCTTTTCCAAGATTGCACAGGGGTGTGTTGACAAATACATCATGAAATTCTCAGCGAATGAAAACAAGCCTAAGATTAGAAGGCAGGCTTACTCTATCTATAGTCTATTAAATCTGCATCTGATTTCCAGAACATCAGCCTGCTGTATTTCACTCTGTATCTGTATTTGCCTGGAAGCGTTCACAAATGGGGAGGGCATAAAATATTTAGAGCCCATGAAGCACTCAGGACTGTCAAAAAATGATCTATTTCACATACATGGCCATGTGCTGGTGCTCTTAGGGCAGATTTGTCCATTTGTGTTGAATATACCTACAGTCTCTGCTCTCTTAGATTTCATTGAGTTCTGTCGTAAAACTAACAATAAGCTTTGAGATGCACTTGAGTTCTGTTTCTTCTTCCTTCTTTTTTTTCCCCCAGCCTTTGAGTCATGTATATGTGATTGAAAGAGGTAGATTATGTCTTCAGAATGAGTGAGTTTTAAGTATTTAGATACTGTAAGGTTTGTCTATGGTTGCTCAGATGGTAAAGCATCTGCCTACAATGTGGGAGACCTGGGTTCAATCAGTGGGTAGGGAAAGCCTCCTGGAGAAGGAAATGGCACCCCACTCCAGTATTCTTGCCTGGAAAATCCCATGGATGGAGGAGCCTGGTAGGCTACAGTCCTTGGGGTCGCAAAGAGTCAGACACAACTAAGCGACTTCACTTTCTTTTCTTTCACTTTCTTTTGTCTATGGTTTGGAAAAAGAATGACTGCCAGGAGTCCCCCACCTCCTCCCTTTACATCTTCATGAGTTTGTGTCTTACCGAATTGTCAGAAAAACGTGTCTTTACTGATAAAGCATAGTAAACTATCATATGACATAGACCACAAAGGAGAGCCACCCTCACGTGATCCCTCCTTACTGGGTTTATTATCCATCAGTTGTTGTTCATTCACTCAGTTGTGTCTGAGTCTTTGTGACCTCATGGACTTCAGTGTGTGAGGCTTTCCTGTACTTCACCATCTCCTGGAATTTGCTCAAACTCATGTCCGTTGAGTCTGTGATGCCATCCAACCATCTCATCCTTTATTGCCCCCTTCTCTTCCTGCCCTCAATCTTCCCCAGCATCAGGATCTTTTCCAATGAGACAATTCTCCGTCAATAGTGGATATAAATGATTTTGACTGAAGAGAATCTTAGCAGGAGATATTAATATATGTGTATCCACACTAATACCAGAGCCTAAAACAAAACAAAATAATGTGTTTTTAATTTCAATATTCTTTGTATTCAGGTTACTGTTGAGTTTTAGTGCTTACTTATTGTTCCCTGTATCCTTGATGGGGTAGGCAGAATAATTCTACTTTGCTTTTGATGACCAATTTGTTGTTCTGTCTTTATTTCATTCATTTCTTTCCCTCCACGTGGCCATCCTTGGTTAGTTCATGAAGCATGCTGTAATCTTACAAATCAAAAACTGGCACTAAAACTTTCTTTAGTGTATCAAACTGTACTTTAAAACTTCATTAAATCTGCAAAGTCACCATCTTCATAAATTATATGACCAAGGTGTATTGTTATTATTCAAAGCATTGCAATCTTTAGTTGGAATAAAGAGCCTTTTACTACTACTAGGATTGAGTGAGCTAATGAAATTCTAGTTCACCTTCACTGTTTGCTAGAACATCTATATTGCTACTACGTGAAGGAAATACATATTTCTGAACAGTGTTTGAAAAAGACACTGAGTTCTGTGTGTTTTCCTCACCAGTCCCACCCTGAACACATTTTGTACTCTCTCTCTTTCTCTCTCTCAGATATAATACATTTCCAGACCCAGAATAACATGAACAATTCCCTCCTTCAAAGTGACCTTTAATCAGTTCAGTCACTACTTATATCTGATAATTTACAAGGAAAGGTTAAAACACTTGAAGCTAGGCAGAAAGTTAAGGTAAAAGTTATTGAGTTTGCAAAATAAAAATTGGGTTCAAACAAATGTCAAAGTGATGCATGATGGAATCCCAATATCCATGTCATCTGCCGTTTTTCGTTATTGATTAACATTTCAAGCAGCAGTTAACTTAGCTAGTTGGCCAGCAGCTCATCCAGAAAATGCAAAGTGGTAATAAACACCATGTGAGCAATCTGCTTCTAGACTCATACTATTCAGTAGATGTTTGATGGAGAGATATGTGCTAAAATCTGCCATAAAAACACTTTGTAGAATTCTAAAAACTGAGTGTTTCAAACAGTGGAAATAGATTACTTAGCATCATTCATGATCAAGTATTCTTGACTCTTCAGAAAATGTGTGTGTGTGTGTGTGTGTGTGTGTGTGTGTGTGTGTGTGTGTGTGTTTAATATATTTTGGTTAGTCTCTTAATAACCAAAAGGGTTCTTTTCTGTACCTTATGGACATGGTTATAGAAAAGTATTTGAAACTTAATTAAACAATATTCAGATTCATGGGATATTACAACTGGAAGCAAGCTAGAAAGCTTCAGAAATGACTTCTCATTTGCCAGGAAAAATATCTGAGGTTGAAAACGGTAAAGGGGCATGAAGCTGACACTGTTTTTCAGTTGAACTACTTATTATGCATACTATTTACACATGCACATGCTTGCTTTGTTTTCCAGGATATCTCAGTTACTAGTTAAGAATGTTGAACACCCATGTGGTCCACTCTTTACCATCTGAGACAAAGGGAATGGGTACCCACTCTAGTATCCTTGGGGCTTCCCTGGTGGCTCAGACAGTAAAGAATCTGCCTGCAGATTCTGGGAGACCTGGGTTTTATCCCTGGGTTGGGAAGATCCCCTGGAGAAGGGAATAGTAACCCAATCCAGTATTCTTGCTTGGAGAATCCCCATGGACAGAGGAGCCTTGCAGGCTACAGTCCTTAGGGTCACAAACAGTGACTGAGTGACTAATATTACTTATGGTCCACTCAGTAGAATAATGCAGTTCATTCATCATGTTCAGGAAGATACAGCAAAAACACACAGAAAATGTGATCTATGTCTGGGAAGGAGGACTTAAAATTAAATTGAATGTTTACACAAGCAGAGTGAAATCCCATGCAAAATCCCACGCAGTATCGAGCTCTCTGATACTGGACTTAGAGGTGAGATAATCCATTTGCATGATGGGTGATAGAGCGGGTTCTTTCAGTGAGCATGCTCACTTTGAAGGCCTCTTCAGCTTTGATCATGTGACTTTTTCAGGGGATGAAATGGTTTACCTAGTGTTTTTCTTTTTTAATTTCAACTTTGCAGAGGTACGTGAGTAATTGACTTTAATGTAATTGAGCACACAGTGATTTCCACTTATGGTCTATAATTTTTTCTAATATTTACTTATTTATTTGGCTGAGCCAGGTGTTAGTTGCAGCAGGTAGGATCTTCCATCTTTTTTTGCTATATGTGCGATCTATTTTTAGTTTTTCCATGTGACCTGTAGTTTCCTGACCAGGGATCAAGCCCAGGCCTCCTGCACCAGGAGTGTTGAGTCTCAGTCACTGGGCCACAGGGAAGTTCCTATAGTTCTTACTTTTCTTCAAGACAACTCCTAATTTCATTCAAAAAGCTATTTTCTTTTTTTTTAAATTTTCTTTACTTTATTGTGTTGGTTTTGTCATACATTGACATGAATCCGCCATGGGTATACACATGCTCCCCCTCCAGAACCCCCCTCCCTTCTCCCTCCCGACTCCCTCCCCCTGGGTCATCCCAGTGCCCCAGCCCCGAGCATCAAACCTGGGCTGGCGATTGAGTTCACATATGACAATTAACATGTTTCAATGCCATTCTCCCATATCATCCCACCCTTGCCCTCTTCCACAGAGTCCACGAGACTGTTCTATACATCTGCATTCCTTTTGCTGTCTCGCATGCAGGTTTCTCATTACCATCTTTCTAAATTCCATATATATGCATTAGTATACTGTATTTTTGTTTTTCCTTCTGGCTTACTTCACTCTGGATAATAGGCTCCAGTTCCGTCCACCTGAGTAGAACTGATTCAAATGAATTTTTTTTAATGCTGAGTAATATTCCATTGTGTATATGTACCACAGCTTTCTTATCCATTCGTCAGTTGATGGGGCATCTAGGTTATTTCCATGTCCTGGCTATTTTCTTGTTTTTTTACCTGTGAGTTCTTTCTTCTAGGTCAATAGCTATTGCTAAAAAGTAATGAGTAAAGCATGATTTAAGCACACTTTACCATTGATTCAAATTTATACCATGGCTTTTAGTATATTAAATTAGTCATATGTAGGCATACTTTGAAATAACTTGAGTCTGCCTTGTACTGTAAGTTACTTTTTCTTACCATGGTCATTAGCACCTGCTTATACCCAATTCATTATTTTTCAGGGAAGATTTATTCAAGTCTTTCTCAAGTGGATGGAATAGACACATGGCCAAGATTACCTAAGCCACCATGCCGTCAGAAGCTCACTGTTGATTACCTATAGATTTCTGTCTTTCTGACTTGGGTTGTGTCTATCAGTAGGTCCCACAGGGGAGTGGTTAGTGTGTTAGTCCAGTTTAATCTGATCTTCAAATGCTCTAGTTTTGTTTCTTGTCTAGAAACAAAAATTATACCACTACTGTAGACAACTTCAAGTATATTGCCATCTCCCTGTCTAAGTATCTGCTAGTCTGACTCTGTCAAAATTAATCTCAGTGTGTTCTTCAGCTACTTAGTGGAGGCTGCTGTTTGTGAAAGAGCCCATGTCTTATATTCAGCCCTTTCACTTGATTGCATGCTCCTACTACTATCTCAACAAAAACATTTGCCAAACCTAAGGAGTCAGAGAAAGTATGGAGAGGAAGTGTGTGTACAAGATCTTGTTAAGAGGAATCATGTTTATCACAAAAGAAGAAGGCTTTTAAGAAATACAAACATGTCAAAACATATCTGCTGGTGGAAATGGAGTGTGATAGGTGGCTGCACTGGAGTGTGATGGGTGGAGCATGGAGGGTGGCTGGATTTGGAGGTCATTGACCCAGCCCTTCACAGTGTGAATAATGGCTGTTGGTATTTGAGCAGCAGATCCTGAGCTGGCTGTCCCTAGGAATGTTAGGAAGAATGTATGTTCTGATTGTCATCTTGATTTGGAAAAAGCAGCTGAGGTGGATGGTGTTCCAGGTCTTTGCCTTTGTAGAACAGCATGCATTTGTCAGATGGAACATCTTTGATGCTTCTAAGACATTGTCCATCCATTTGACAACTGGCCTCTTCACAGGACCCAGGCATTCTGTAGGCCAGCTTTGCAAACCTTGCTTCATACCTTTTTCTTAGATTTTGTTTATGTGGACCATTTTTTAAAGTCTTTATTGAATTTTACAATATTGCTTCTGTTTTATATTTTTGGTTCTTTGGCCGTAAGGCATGTGGAATCCTAGCTCTCTGGCCAGGGATCAAATCCGCATACTCTTCCCACCAGGGAAGCCCCCATATCTTTTTCTTTTCATGCAACCACCTTTCCCATATTACTGAGTACCCAAAAAATTCTAATTGCCCTCAGAGTCTAATGACTGCTTCTCTCAACTGCATGTCTTCTCAAAGCTCCCACAGCCTTTCATGGGCTCAAATCTTAGCAGTGCATCTCATATTAGGTCTTTTATTGAATCTCTTGTCCTTCCTTTCTGTTTCTCCTTGTAGATTTTGAGCTCCTTCAAGGGAAAACCAGCATTTTTATTCATTTTTGTAATTCTACTCAGAGCTAATAAATGTTTCCTTATAAGTAGGAACAACCAATTGTGCAATAAAAGTGAGTTTGCTCCATTAAAATTCAGTTTAATAGAATCCAGCATATTTAAATCTATTTTAGGCATAGTATAAGGCTTATTAGCAATTAGCATTGGTGTTACCTTGGAAAATGTTGAGAATCAATGCAATCCATCTTACAAAGCAGAGCTACTTAGCAGAAACACAACATTCCTATTACAACTTATATTATGGAAGCTAGAGTGTGCATAGGTGCTCAGTCTTGTCCAACTTTTGCTACCCCCATGGACTATAGCATGGGATTTCCCAGGCAATATTGAAGTCGGTTGCCATTTCCTCCTTCAGGGGATCAAACTCCTGCATCTCCTACATTGGCAGCTGGATTCTTTACCACTGAGCCACCTGGGAAGCCCCACATATCCTAAAATATACCAAGGGCCTGTTGAATGAAAATTTGTTATTAAAGTTCATGTCCTTGGACTAAATTTTGTGATAGCTAAAAACTATGTCATAATACAGAAAACTATATTAACTCTTGGTGATTTGCTCATTCTCTCTGTCCCTTAAAGCTGATTCTTTGTCCCTAAATGATTTTATTTATATGTGATCATTCCCTTGCTATGTACGTGTTTGTGTCTATCTATCTAAATCTACCTAACTATAGAGATCTAGCAATCTAGTTACCCATCTATGTCTCCAAATCCCAGTACAAAAAACAAAAAGTAAGGGATATATGGGAACGCTCTGTGATATTTTTCTGACCTTTCTGTAAATCTTCAATTATTCTAAATTAAATTGTATTCAAAAGTAAATGAGAGCTGCAGTATTTAGAAAGGATTCTCAGATTAAAAGTGGCAAAGCTGGTATATCCCTCGGTTCCTCTTACATTATGAAGTCAATAAAATTACTCTTGATAATAGCACATTTTATCGAATAATTATTACTATATAGTCTCTCTAGGTATAGAGGTACATGTATGTGTGTATTTGGACTCACATGGAAAATAGTTAAAAAGAGTAATCACTAGTATTTGATTCATAAAGTAACATTAAAAAAAATTAGTCACTATGTGGGCCTTCCGTTTTTTCTTTGTTCAAAAACATTTTGATAATTTTTAGACATGTAATGCTAGTTAGAGTGTTATATTTAAAGATGCTCATAGATATATCCTAATGATATTCTAAATGCTACTAGAAAAGGCCTCTGTGATGGGTCAGGAGGATCTTCAGGTATAACTTATTCTGGGAAAGCAAATTAGCTTATGGTCAACTAAACTTACTAGCGATTCAGTGCTGATTCTGAAAAATTCCACAAGTAAATTCTTTCTTGATATCAATGACACTCCACATGCCTAAATGTACTTGAAATAAAGATATACCTGTGAATTATTTATCATAGCACTTTTTAATAGTGCTGCTTGCAATTTGTTTGCAAAACTACCTGAGGCTGTAGCTCAGATGTGAAGATGGAGTGGTCATTTCAATACAATGAGTTTTGTATGTAGAAGGAATTTACATTTGCTAATGTAGTTTTCTAAATAACTTTCTTCCAGTTGGAAAGCATTTTAAAGACAGATACAACATAGTATTTTCAACTATATAATAGGAAGATACCAATTTACAGCTTTGTTTTTCTTAGACTATTCAAACGCAAATATTTTTATAGACTAAATAGATTGCTTAAGTCAACAGTATCCTGGACTTTTAACATCTTTCTTGAATTGCCATTATCGTATTCTTTGCAAGTTATATACCATCATTAGATTTATACTCTAAATTGCAAATGTATAATTACTAGAATTTAACTTCTCCAAATTGATGTAATTCAACCTAATTATCCTGGTTACATAAATGCATGCTAATTAGCAAGAACACACTTAAATAAAACAAGAATTTTAACACAACAACTACAGAATAAACAAACTTTGAAAAAGGAAAAAAATTCAGAGGCTAATTACATCTTCAACAATAAATCATAAATGTATACTATTTTAAAGTGTTTTCCTATCCACTCAGACTTATATTGTGGCCAGAATTATTTCAGGGTGTGTTTTGAACTCTGTTCACATTGATGGTTCTTCCTGTATATTCATTTCTTCATTTGGCAAGCCCTCTTATTCATTTTGTAAACATTTATTCTCAGCCTGTTATGAATTGGATGATATGGAGGTGTCAGAGATGAACCAGAAACAATTCCTGTCCTGAGTTTAGTTACATGATTTACTTAAATAAAACTAATTCAAAGAGAAAAGATACTATCACTTTAAAAGTTGTTGTTCCTGTTCAGTTGCTCAGTTGTGTCTGACTCTTTGTGACCTCATGGACTGCAGCACATCAGGCTTCCCTGTCCAACACAATCTCTTGGAGTTTGCTCATGTCCATTGAGTCAGTGATGCTATCAAACCATCTCATACTCTTGCCGTCCCCTTCTCCTTTTGCCCTCATTCTTTCCCAGCATCAGGGTGTTTTCCAGTGAGTGGGCTCTTCACATCCCTGTCCTTAACTCCTCCTAAGTGACTTCCCTTGGGACTTAAATTCCAGCCCAACTCCTAACCTATAAGACCTCACTTGACCTGGATCTGATCTCTCTCCTGCTCTCCAGGTCTACAGTACAGCAGCTATGGGAGGTGATTTCTGGTCCTGAAAGGTGCCTAACTTATTGCTGCCTCAGGACCTTGGCACTTTCTTGTTGCTTCTGTCTGGAAAGATAGTTCTTGTTTTCTCACAACCTCAGCCTCATCCAGGTCAGATTCTAGGCAGTGCTTCTTATTACCTCTGTGTGTTTCTTAGAAACTGTATAAGAAAAAAAAAAGTCATATACTTTCCTAGAAAGAAAAAATGAGAGAATTCCTAACCAGGGATTTTGTACCAAAGAAATCACAGCCATTGTCAATAATCTTATGTAAATAAAGCTCTCCTGTAAGCAATTTAAATTATCCTGAACCTTACACATTGATGTTTGCTTTTGAACTGTGTGGGACTTCCCATGTGGTCTTAGTGGTAAAGAAGCTTCCTGACAATGTTGGACACATAAGCAACATTGGTTCAATCCCTGGGTCATAAAGGGCCCCTGGAAGAGAGCATGGCAGCCCACTCCAGTACCTTTGCCTGGAGAATCCCATGGACAGAGGAGCCTAGCAGGCTACAGCCCATGGCATCAGAAAGAATCACACACGACTGAGCTACTAACACTTACACTTACTTACTTTGAATTCTGTCTGTAATAAGTACTTGATACGAAAGTACAATTGTCCCTAGTGTGTCACACATTTATCAGAAGTCCATATGGAAGTTACAATAAGGCATTACTAATTTCCTTAACTATTTTTTAAAATTTACTTTCTTACGGCATGTGGGGTCTCGTTCCCTGATCAGGGCTGGAACCCAGGCCCCCTTCATTGACAGCCTGGAGTTTTAGGCACTGGGCTGCCGGGGAAGTTCCCATTAACTATTACTTTTACTGTTTAGAATTTACAGGACTTTGAGGGCAGATAATTTGGATGCACCAGATCTCTCTTAAAAGCTGCTAAAGTAGGTTGTGTTTATGTCTTTTTATCTTCATGATTTTGTTTACATCAGGGAGAGTCCCTGTGATGCACAAATATTATGTCTCATTCATTGAAAAGAACTTCTATTTTTGAGTTTACTCAATATGTGTCCCCATTTGTCTTTTCTTACGTGGTCAGTGGATTCAGCCAGAGGCACTTAGTGTTTCCCCAGAGTACTGGCTCTATGAACAGCTAGTCAACCGATTTCTACAAAGATCATCTAATTAATTATTTAATTGAATATCTGATACTTTGCCTAAGTTTATTTTATATAAAAACAAGTTTTTCTGTGTAAAAATAAGATGGCTGACTCTTTGTGACTCCATGGACTATAGCCTGTGAGGCTCCTCTGTCCATGGGATTTCCCAGGCAACAATACTGGAGTGTGTTGCCATTCCCTTCTCCAGGGCATCTTCTCAACCCAGGGACCAAACCTATGTCTTCTGCATTTGCGGGCAGATTCATTTGAGCCACCTGGGAAGCCCCCAAATGAGGTTAATTGAATATAAATAGAAATGAGGATCATGAATAGACTATATATATAGGAAATATACTAACCAGGAGAGGTGCAATAGTGGAGTTTGGGATTTTAAGAGAAAAGTGGTTTCAACTCATTGGCCTGCAGTTTTCTCATTTCAGTGCTGAGGGGTTAATGTAGATCATGGAAGGCAAGTAGGTTCGTTTTCTCTTGCCAAACCACGTTGATTGGGAGAGGCCAGTGCTCTATATTGAGAATCTTGAGGCCACATGTGGGGTCACCAGAGATAACAGCAATTACACCTTTAGGTTGATCAAGAACACATAATTTGGAAGTGCCAGCAGATATTACATTTTTTAAAACTTGAGATTTGTGGCAACCTTGTATCAAACAAGTCTATCAGCTCCATTTTGCCAACAGTATCTCCTCAGTTTGTATCTCTGTATCAAATTTTGGTGATTCTCATAATAGTCCATAGTTTTTCATTATTATTTTATTTATTATGATGGTGCATGATCAGTGATCTTTGATGTTACTATTCTAATTGTTTTGGGGCTCCACAAACATCATTGCCTTATTTCAAGAAATTGCTACAACCATCAGTTGCTACAGCCTTCAACAACCACCGCCTGACCGTCAGCAGCTGTCAACATTGAGGCAAGGTCTTCTTCCACCAGCAAAAGCTGTCTGACTCACTGAAGCTCATATGATGACTCATATTAAGGTATGCACATTGTGTTTTTTAGACGTAATGCTGTTGCACATGTAAGACTACAGTATAGTATAAATATAACTTTTTTTGTTTGTTTGTTTGTTTTTCTTTACTTTATTGTGTTGGTTTTGGCATACATTGACATAAATCTGCCATGGGTATACATATGTTCCCCTTCCAGAATCCCCCTCCCTCCTCCCTCCCGATTCCCTCTCCCTGGGTCATCCCGGTACACCAGCTCCGAGCATCAAACCTGGGCTGGCGATTGATTTCACATATGATAATTAACATGTTTCAATGCCATTCTCCCATATCATCCCACCCTTGCCCTCTTCCACAGAGTCCACGAGACTGTTCTATACATCTGCGTTTCTTTTGCTGTCTAGCAGGCAGGGTTCTTGTTACCATCTTTCTAAATTCCGTATATATGCGTTAGTATACTGTATTGTTGTTTTTCCTTCTGGCTTACTTCACTCTGGATAATAGGCTCCAGTTCTGTCCACCTGAGTAGAACTGATTCAAATGAATTCTTTTTAATGGCTGAGTAATATTCCATTGTGTATATGTACCACAGCTTTCTTACCCATTCGTCAGTTGATGGGCATCTAGGTTGCTTCCATGTCCTGGCTATTGTAAACAATGCGGTGATGAACATTGGGGTACACGTGTCTCTTTCAATTCTGGTTTCCTCAGTGTGTATGCCCAGCAGTGGGATTGCTGGGTCATATGGCAAAATATAACTTTTATATGCACTGGGAAACCAAAAAATAGGAGTGTGACTCATTTTATTGGAATATTTGCTTTATTGTGGTGGTCTGGAACCAAACTTACAATATCTTTGAGGTATGCCTGTTTATCCACACTGATTCTACTTTGTTGTGATTTAATTTAAATAAATAAATAATAAACATATGGTTACTCCCCTTTCCAATGTTCTTCAAAGTTCAGTTCTGCGTAAATGTTCTATTTATGTTTCTAAATAACTCTGGTGGCTCAGACTGTAAAGCATCTGCCTACAATGCAGGAGAACCCAGGTTCAGTCCCTGGGTCAGGAAGATCCTTTGGAGAAGGAAATGGCAACCCACTCCAGTACTCTTGCCTAGAGAATTCCGTGGACAGAGCAGCGTGGTAGGCTATGGTCCATGGGATTGCAAAGAGTCAGACACGACTGAGTGACTTCACTCACTCATTCACTTAGAGTAATTGGCACCACCAGAATGAATTCGTCAACTCCTGACTTGTTCTCTCTCTCTTTGCCAGCATCTCAAAATTGAATAATAATAATAAGGCAGCCTTAATCCAAAAATCTAGTGCATATATGTTTGGTTTCTATATTCTTCCCAGTAATCAAACTTATTTTCATCCACTCCAGGGTTCTGTTGCTTATTCTCAAGCCATCAAGACCTAGAATGTCATCATTCTCTCCCAGTCGATCACCCCTGTATTGGCCTTGACCATAAATCTGGGTTATTTTCTGAAATATGCTAGTGATTCCATCTGAGACTTCACGTCCCTGAGCCTGGAGTGCCATCCTAAGCCAGTACCAATGGCTGGATGTTGTATCATGCCCTCTTATTTCCTATCAGTCCTCGTTCCTTTCAAATGAATTCTCATCTTAAATAATAATGGTAATTATAGGAATCATGTTTTGAGCAGGCACTATCCTGGATTATCTCATTCTTAAAAACAATGTATAAAACCCACATCCATCTTGCAGATGGGGAAGTGGAGACTTAAGAAAGCTAAGTCACTTGCTCAAGTCACACAGCTTGTGAATAACACCATTGAACATGAACCAAATGGCCTGCAGCCAGACCTGTTTTCTGAACTCCACTCTGGGGCTCCCTGGAATCACTGACTCACAGCTTCTGCTGGACTGCTCAGAGATGGAATTCAGGTCCAAAGAAGACCTGCCTTTTCAGAGCCGGTGCTGAATAGTAGGACTTCTACTTTGGGCCCCTTCCCCTCATACCCCTTTAATTATTTTTTATGACTATATTATTATGTGTTCAGGGAACCTTTGCTTGGCACTGGGGTTATGTAAAAGACAAGAGAGGCACAATCCTTTCTATCCAACTAACCATCTGGCAGGAGAAAGAAACCTTAATCACATAATTTTACAAATTGCAAGTCTCTTCTTGTCGTAAGCTCACTAAGGAAGATTGCTGTGCACATGAAAAGCCAACAGGACGAGCTGACCTATTCTAGCAGGTCAGAGAGGTTTTTCCCCATCAACTCAATCAGATGGCCCAGTACTTACTGTCTGACTCACACCCCACTTTTTTTCTAGATTCATCCACAAGGGAGTTTGCAGCAGAATTCCAGCTCTGAGCTGCACAGGTCCTAGCATGCTTTGTGGCCCTCCCCATTCATAGCAGTCTCATCTTCATTAATAGAGGTTTTACTAAATATATGTGTTAACATATTTCAGGCTACCATTACCTTATCAGACCTCTGCTCTGCTGAAATATGGAGCAATATTGTTTTATTGATTGGGTACCTACTGACGGTAGCAATATGCATACAGGCATTATTCTCATACCACTGTAGCTTTAATAGTCTTGAGGTAATATCAAAAGTAATTTACTGTCATCTATATATGGCAGTTCCAATGTTGTGGTCATTATAGCTGCCAGTTTGGAAATTCTGGTCTGCATACCAATGAGTCATCTACAGTCTTTTTGGAATTAACTTGATCGGACCAGATAGCAAGAAAGACCAGTTCTCTGAACAGCATTGCTGATTTAATTGCTATACACAAGTACAGTGAATGCAACTGATTTACTAAGAATGAAAGAGAGACTTACTTTATCCTGAGTTTACAGTGGAGTTGGCGACAAGGACTGAATGAAAATTTGGTAACATGTTGACTTAATTTAGTGTCAAAATCTTGCATCTTTCTGCTATCTACATTGCAGGCTTAAACCCATGAGCTGAAGATAGAGCAGAGGTTTAGGGCTTCCCAGGTTGTGCTAGTGCTAAAGAACCTACCTGCTAATACAGGAGTCCTGGATTTGATCTCTGGGTAGGGAAGGTCACCTGGAGAAGAAAATGGCACCCCACTCCAGTATTCCCACTCCAGTATTCTTTTCTGGAAAATTCCATGGACAGAGGAGCCTGGCAGGCTACAGTCCATGGGGTCGCAAAGAGTCAGATACCACTGAGCGAAGGAGCACACACATTAGATAAAGAAAATACTGAAATGGTTTTCTTTTCCCCTCATCAGTGATAACACTAAGAATTTTTATGTCCTAAATCCTTCAATATTTTATATTACCAAGGGCTCAATCTTAACCAGAAGCAAACAAAATCCTACTATTGTAAAAACTCACTTTATGTTCATTGCTTTGCTTGGCCTAAATGCATTTTGAAAAATAAAAAACAGAACTTAAGTTCCATAAAGTGGTGTAGATCTTGTGGATCCATTTTAACTGTTGGATATCTTTGATAGCATCCCATTCCATAAATCACATTTATGCAAACGTTGCACAGGAGAGGAACAATTAGGTTGTTTTCATTTTTTGTTTTACTAGCATTCAGTGATTAAGTGAAAATCCTCATACATATCTCCTTGAGCTCATCTAGTTTCCCTTAGATAGACATCTATAAAAAGTGGGAGAAAAACAAGCTTTTAAAAAATATGTGCAGTTGGATTTCAATTACATAACTCTTAAAAACATCATTTATTGATAAATTTATTTATATTATAGAAATTCAAAACCATGCATAGGGAAGCACACCAACTTCTAGAAGATATTTCTAGAGAGGAAGTCAGTACAGGATGAAAGTAACATTTTAGCAATGCCTGTAACATTATATTTCTTTAAAAAAATGATCTGGAGCAAATTGCAATATGTTAACATCTGTCCAGTCTTGGTGATAATTATGTAGATGTTTTATTTTTCTTATACCTTTAAATATGCTTGGAATATTTCATAAGTTCTGTTAAAATTACATTTCATAAGAAGTTTCAGGATATTATTTAGGAGAGAAATTCTCTTGTGTATCATAAAACATTAAAGTTACTGGTAAAAAAAATCTTTGATATGTACACTCAAATTCATGTCCGGTGAGTCAGTGATGCTATCTAACCATTTTATGGTATGCCACCCCCTTCTCATCCTGCCCTCAATCTTTCCCAGCATCAGGATCTTTTCCGAGTGGGCTCTTGGTATCAGGTGGCCAAATATTGGAGCTTCAACTTCAGCATCAGTCTTTCCAGAGAATATTCAGGGTTGATCTCCTTTAGGATGGACTGGTTGGATCTCCTTGCAGTCCAAGGGACTCTCAAGAGTCTTCTCCAGCACCACAGTCCAAAAGCATCAACTTTTTGGCTCTCAGTCTTCTTTATAGTCCAGCTCTCACATCTGAACACAACTGGCAAAACCATCACTTTCTTGGCAAAGTGATGTCTCTGCTTTTTAATACGCTGTCTAGGTTTGTCATAGCTTTTCTTCCAAGGAGCAAGTGTCTTTTAATTTCATGGCTGCAATCACTGTCCACAGTGACTTTGGAGTCCAAAAAAATAAAAGCTGCACCAACACAAAGTCACTGTCTTCTTCTGTCACTTGCTGTCTGCTAGGGAGGGCTGGCTCACACTTCAAAGCATTCATCCTGGTATAAATTCCCAGGGGATGCTTTAGAAGCCAGACAAGAATCTTTAATATAGGCATTCTCTATCTGCTACCACTCTTACTGCTGCTTTTTAATTCTCCTTTTATTCAAATTAAATACCTTACAGTCATTCAGAAACTGTTCCTTATGTTGCCACATCTTCCCACCGTCAGAGCAGTTAATTAGTTCTTGGCAGGTCTGAGATTCTGAAGAGCTTGAAAGGATGATTTGTAATTGTGCGCTGAAGTACAGCAAGATGCTTCAAATTAACATGGTTACAAGTCCATTGTTTGGCATTTGTCAATTTCTACATCATCTAGATTTTCATTTATTTGGCAGACATAGAAAGCCTTATTTATTTCACATTTCTTAAGGTAGAGCTGTCATCATTTCTAATACCTGAACAAATGAAGGCTGTAAAAACTGTAAGGAAAAGCATTAGAAGGAAAATGGGATCTTATTGAAGCAAAAAGCCCTATAAAATCTGAAAAGGGCTTTGCTATGGAAGACCTATACTGTAAAATTGATTCTTATTACTACTGTTACCTTTGAAGAGGTCAACAATGAGGGACATACAGAGAATCTTTTTTTATTCATCTTTGCCAGCAAAATAGGGTCCTTTCTTCTGAGATTGGCATTCAGAATCTTCAGGGGTTTTGAACCTAGTGCATTTCTCTGATTATTTCTTCCACTGTTTATCTGTACATGTGCTACGTGGCAATTTTTTTTTTTTTTTTTTTATCATTTCAGCCCTTCTTAACAGCCTGAATCACGTTTTACTTGCTTCCAGAGCCTTTTTTTCTTCTACTGAGGACTCTTCCCTCCTAAGGACAAATTAAGAAAAATATAGGATGTCCAGTTAAATTTGAGTTTCAGATAAACAAGGGATATTTTTCAGTCTAATAATAGAATATGCAGTATTTGGGCTATACCTTTACTAAAAATTTAAATCTTGCATATATGAAGTTCAGGTTTAACTGGCTCTCCTACACTATATCTGGTGACCCTACTTCCTCTGAACTCTTGGGATACTGACTATTCTTATCATTCACTTATTGCCTGACATTCCCTACACAGTCCTATTGTATCCCTTTAATCAGATTTTCAGCTCCATGGAAACAGAGAGGAGTTCTATTTCCAGTTTGGATGCAGAAGGATAAGCAAGATCTTCATTCATGTGATAAAACTCAGAAATCACCAGGCCAACATACAAACAAAAACAATTATAATTTTTTTAAGACATAAAAGAATTGTGAGCACAAAGAAATGTTAAAGATATAATACCAGAGAAGCTGATAGACGTGACGTCTCACGTCTATCACATATCACAGATAGTTTCTGTGGCTAGTCAGGAAGCATAAAGGAGTCAGCCAAAGGAGTTCTCTCTTTGCTGGGACTAGGAGAAACCAGTCCATGCTGGACAGCTCTTGGCTGGCATGTTATATTCTAGTCTAATGTCATTCCAAACACTAATCCTCTGTACCTAGTAATTCCCTCTCTGGGAGTTTTGCTGAGTAAGCAGAGGCTGGGAGCTGGGATGGGAAGTGAAAAAAGACATTGGGATATTGGAGCCAGAAAAAAAAGAAAGATCAGTACCTGCAGGGAATAATAATAATATGACATATAAGAAACAATGGAGGTGAAAAAACCAAAACAAAACATTTGAGGTGCTGAAACACAAAAACCATATAATACTGTCTATCTAAAATTCTATATTGGAGAAGGAAATGGCAACCCACTCCAGCATTCTCGCCTGGGAAATCCCATGGACAGAGGAGCTTGGAGGGCTACAGTCCCTGGGGTTGCAAAAAGAGTCAGACACAACAGAGATTAAACAACAACAAATTCTATGAAAAAATAAAAGAAATCAGTAAAATTATGGTTACATAAAAATATTTTCAGATAAACCAAAGATAAGAGAAATGATTGTTGACAGATTCACACTATCAAAAACGCTGAAGAGAGTTTTTCAGGTTGAAAAGAAATGATGCCAGATGGATATTTATATCTACAATAAGGAGTAAATAACTTTGATACAGGGAAGAATAAAAGGTTAATATAAAAGATTATCTTCTCTCCTAAATTTTTAAAAAGTCAATTACATTTTTTTTACATTGTATGTAGTATGAATTCAAGGTTGGTCATGATAAGTTGTAATTCCTAGAGGGCTGAATATAAAAATAATAAAAATAGGCATAGCTAAAAAAGCCAGTAGACAATATACTAAAACATGCTCATTTATTCCACTCCTCTCCAGATAAAAAAGTAGAAAGAAGGAACAAAGAATAGAAAGAAACAAAAAGAAAATAGAGACCCTGTTTCCTTTGGAGATTTCTATCTTTGTCATGAACTAATTTTTTTTTAATTGAAATATGGTTGCTTACAATATGTGATAGCTTCAGGTGTACAGCAAAGTGACTCAATTGTACATATATATGTGTCTGTGAATATTATATATATATATATATATTTGCAGATTATTTTTCCTTATAGGTTATTATAAAATTCTATATAGTTCCCTGTACTATACAGTAATTCTTTGTTGTATGTCTGCTTTCTATATAGTAGTTTGCTATTAATTCCAAACTCCTAATTTATTCTTCTCTCTCCCTTTCTCCTTCGGTCATGGTAAATTTCTTTTCTATGTTTTTCTAAGTTCGTTTTCTAAATATGCTCTCTGTCTTTGTCATAAACTACTTTACTTTTCTGAAATGAATGAGAAAACCACACCTTTTGCAGCTCAGAGAATCCATGCATTCTAACCCTGTTCTTTGTGGGCCTCTGTGAACTGTAGTCAGAGGGCCTTGCCTGGAATGTTCTGTGTGGTCAGTTCTACATGTGAGTTTTGGTTTTCAAAAGCTTTCATAAGATGCAATTTATGTGTAATAGAGTTTACCCTTTTAAAGGATACAGCTTAATGTTTTTAGTATGTTTACAGAGCTTTGTAACAATCATGGTAACCTAATTTAAAATATTGCATGAATCTTTTATACATGCAATATTTCAGGAAAAGATGATCAATTTTGCCAATTTTTAGAGAAATGCAAATCAAAACTACAATGAAGTATCACCTCACCCAGTTAGGATGGCCATCCTCAAAGAGTCTGCAGTCAGTAAGCAGCTGGAGAGGGTGTGGAACAACCTCCAGCGTTGTTGGTGGGAGTATAAATTGATACAGCCACTGTGGGGAGCAGCATGTAGGCTCCCTAAAAATCTAAAAATAGAACTACCGTAAGATCCAGCAATCCCATTCCTTGGCGCATATCTGAGAAAATCACAACTCAAAGACACATGTACCCACGTGGTCACTGCCGCAGTATTCACCACAGCCGGGACACGGGCGACCTAAACGCCCGTCACCAGAGGACTAGATACAGGCGCCGTGGCTCCTATACGCGACGGGGTATTACTGAGCCACAAAAAGAAGGGGGTAATGCCATTTGCAGCAGTATGGTTGGGCCTAGAGGTTGTCACACTGAATGAAGTAAGTCAGACAGAGACAAGTATCATATGCTATCACTTATATGTGAATCGCTTTAATATGTTGTTGGATTCTGTTTGCTAGAATTTTGTTGAAGATTTTTGTATCTATGTTCATCAGTGATACTGGCCTGTAGTTTTCTTTTTTTGTGGCATCTTTGCCTGATTTTAGTATTAGGGTGATGGTGGCCTCATAGAGTGAGTTTGGGAGTTTGCCTTCCTCTGCAATTTTCTGGAAGAGTTTGAGTAGGATGGGTGTTAACTCTTCTCTAAATTTTTGGTAGAATTTACCTGTGAAGTCATCAGGTCCTGGGCTTTTGTTTGTTGGAAGATTTTTTATTGCAGCCTCAATTTCCATGTTTTTGATGGGTCTGGTAAGACTTTCTGTTACTTCCTGGTTCACTTTTGGAAGGTTATACTTTTCTAAGAATGTGTCCATTTCTTTCAAGTTGTCCATTTTATTGGCATATAATTGCTCACAGAAGTCTTTTATGATCTTTTGTATTTCTTTGTAGTCTGTTGTGATGTCTCCATTTTTGTTCCTAATTTTTTGTTTTTTAATTCTTCTCCCTTTTTTTTCTTGATGATTCTGGCTAACTGTTTGTCTATTTGTCTTTTCAAAGAACCGGCTTTTTAGTTTTGTTGATTTTTGCCATAGTCTCCATTTCTTTTTCAGTCATCTCTGCTCTGATTTTTATGATTTCTATCCTTCTACTAACTTTGGGGTTCTCTTTTTCTTCTTTTTCTAGTTGCTTTAGATATAAAATTAGGTTGTTCATTTGAGGTTTCTCTTGTTTCTTGAGATAGGCTTGTGTTGCTATGAATCTCCCTCTTAGCACTGCTTTTACTGAATTCCATAGGTTTGGGGTTGTCATGTTTCATTTTCATGTTTCTACACATATTTTGATTTCCTTTTTGAATTGTTCCATGATCTGTTGGTTATTCAGGAGCATGTTGTTTAGCCTCCATATGTTTGTATTTTTAATAGCTTTTTCCCTGTAGTTGACATCTAATCTTACTGCACTGTATTCGGAAAAGATGTTTGAAATGATTTCAAGTTTTTTGAATTTTCCAAGGCTAGATTTATGGCCCCGTATGTGATCAATCCTAGAGAATGTTCTGTGTGCACTTGAGAAAAAAGGTGATTTCCATTGTTTTTGGGTGAAAGGCCCTATAGATATCAATTAGATCTAACTAGTCTGTTGTTTCATTTAGAGCTTATGTTTCCTTGATAGTTTTCTGTTTGGTTGATCTATCCATAGGTGTGAATGGGGTATTAAAGTTTCCCACTATTACTGTGTTACTGTTAATTTCCCCTTTCATACTTGTTAGCATTTGTCTTACATATTGAGGTGCTCCTATGTTGGGTGCATATATATTTATAATTGTTGTATCTTCTTCTTGGATTGATCCTTTGATCATTATGTACTGTCCTTCTTTGTCTCTTATCACGGCCTTTATTTCAAAGTCTATTTTGTCTGATATAAGTATTGCTACTCCTGCTTTCTTTTGGGTCCCATTTGCATCCTAAAAAATGGTATAAATGAACTTATTTATAAAACAGAAATAGACTCGTAGATGTAGAAAACGAATTTATGGTTACCAAGGAGTGAAGGAGGGGGATGAATTGGGAGATTCATCTACACTACTACTAACTAAAAATAAGGACCTACTGTGTAGCACAGGGAACTCTACTCAATATTCTGTAATGACCTCTATGGGTAAAGAATCTGAAAAGGAGTGGGTATATGCATATGTACAACTGATTCACTTTCCTGTAAATCTGAAACTAACACAACATTATAAATAAACTATGCTCTAAGGCAATGGCAATCCAGTCCAGTACTCTTGCCTGGAAAAATCCCATGGATGGAGGAAACTGGTAGGCTGCAGCCCATGGGGTTGCTAACAGTTAGACACAACTGAGCGACTTCACTTTCACTTTCCACTTTAATGCATTGGAGAAGGAAATGGCTACCCATTCCAGTGTTATTGCCTGGAGAATCCTAGAGACGGGGAAGCCTGGTGGGCTGCCATCTATGGGGTCGCACAGAGTCGGTCACGAATGAAGTGACTTGGCGGCAGCAGCAGCATACTCTAATAAAAATTAATTTAAAATACAAATCAAAAATAAAAATAATTAGAAAATGAAAAAGAATGTTTCATCATCTGCAAAGAAACCTGTACTCATCTGCCCCTTTCATGTAGCCACTCAGCTTGTTAAATTTTAGAATCCCAGGCTCTACCTTAAAGACTCTGAAACCACATTCCTTGGGGTAGACTGGAACACATGTGTTTTTAACAAGCTTCTGCAGATGCTTTGGGGGGACACAAACAATTGACAACCACAACAGTAATTCTTATTCTCCTCTCCTTAAACCTAATTCACTTTGTATCTCATTGCATCCTGGAAGTTCACAAACATCTCATACTCCATGATGGGATTGAGCTTGTACTCTCTTCCAGCACTGCCTGACCCTAGAGGCTCATCTTCCAGTGCCTTGTTTGTGATGGGTTCCCCCAGTTGATGCTGTCTGAGGGCCCTATGAAAACTCACATAGATTTAAAAGGAGAAAAAATATTGCTATACAAGTAAACCTTTTAACTGATCAATATAAATCACAGTAGACAGTAGTGGTTAAGAACAAGAGCATGAAGTGTGATCAGGTCCAATCAAAGGGGTCTCTCTTTGTAAAGTTGAGCAAGTCACTCCAACTCACAGCAAGTTCTACTCTAGAATAACATCTTCTTCGTGAATTTGTGATTAGGATAAAATGAAACAAAAGAAGTCAGTTATCTGCAAGAATGCCTGGGACATGATAAGCATTCAATAGATATTAATTATTATCATTATAGTTTATGGCTCACAGTTTCAGGTTAGGCTTGTTGTTGTTGTTTAGTTGCTAAGTCATGTCTGACTCTTGTGTGACCCTATGGACTGTAATCCTCTAGGCTCCTCTGTACATGGAATTTCCCAGGCGAGAATACTGGAGTAGGTTGCCATTTCCTTCTCCAAGGGATCTTTCTGACTCAGGGATTGAACCCGAGTCTTCTGCATTGGCAGGCAGATTCTCTCCCATTGAGCCACCTGGGAAGCTCTTATTAAGACCAATTTGAAGAAGCATTTTGCTGCTCTATCCCACTCTCAAGTTAAGAGGCTTGAAATTTTAAATTCATGTCTTGTTTCATGGCATGTTGTCACTGAGAAATAGATATATGAAAACACAGAGGGAAGTGGCAGGGTAGTAGATTGTCTATCTTATTCAGATGGATTTTAAAAAAATTGAGTCTGCACATTTTTTACAACTATTATCATGGAAGCATAGAGTACAGTCTTGTATCTTTGCTGATGAAAGATGATTACAAACCCTCACATGTTGTATAGTTGCTGTTTGTTTCTGTAGTAATTCAAAAGCCACCGTACCCTCTCTCTACATAAAACATTTGGGGTAATTTATTTTTTTACATATATCTGTCTGTCCCTGTTTCTTGTTTCATGAATAACATTCAATGTTCTCTGACACTCTAAAACTATCACAGGAATTCTGAAATGGATCAGTCCACCAAGACAAAGGGAAAGGAGAGGGGAGGGAGCCCACTGTTACTTTAGGATGGAAAGATGTATGTGGTTTGACTGCAGATACAGAGGCAGCTCTGATTGGGGAAACATAGGAGAGATACAAGAGCAATCAGAGGAAACTATTAAAGATCTCCTGGGCAGAGGGAAAAGTCAGTGCAGGAAATATTCATGTGGGGAGGAAACAGCTGGTTAAAAATGGTGAGTATCCATCATGTGGGGAGATAAACATGGACATGAGCACCGTGAGAGCACAGGCTTCTTGCCAGGACTGGGGTGAGGGCAAGGATGGGCTTAGAATACATACCTACACACATGTGTGCGCGTGCACACACACACACACACACACACACACACACACACACACACACACACACTCCAAGATCTTTTGGACTGCTTTCCAAGGACAGTGACAAGAGCATATCTTTTGCCTGGTGATGGGATGAATAAGAGCTATGGGCTGACTCAAGGTAACTAGAGAAAGAAAATCTTGGGCTGTTATTTTCATTGATTTCATAGCTCTTGAGGGCACAGCAGCTCTCCCATCACAGCCACAGAGCCCAGGAGACAGTTCTCCTAACAGGACAGTTCCTTTTGTACCTTCATCTGTTGAGCTTCTTTTGGGGGGAAAATCATATTTCTGGGAGATAAAGGTGCTTGCCTTATTGTGTGAAGGGAGCTCCTGAGACGTATATACTTAAGAACTTCGAGAGTCCGACAGAAAGAAAATGGGAAAGAGAAGTTCAGCAATAAAATAGAAACAGTCGTGACTCCCATGAAATACTGAGTTAGCCAAAAATTTTGTTTTCCATGACACCTTATGGAAAAACCCAAACAGACTTTTTGGCCAATCTAACATAACGCAGGCTGGGGCTTGAGAAAAAGAGGAATAACATTCTAAGGATGAGGGCAGAGAGACAGTCTCAAATAAAGGAGATCAAGGAAATATTAGAAAAATGCATATATTAAGTAGTTTTCAGAACCTAATTCATACTTAGGACACTAACTTCTGTGAGCTAAGACTGATACATAAATAACAGATTATTTTTCTAATAGAGGCATCTTAAATAGAAAACACAGAAGAAACAATAAACATGAACATCATATTTTTATTGTACTGACAAAATCTGAAATTAATAAACATAAAGGATAAATGGAGGCATGTTCTATGCTTTCTTGTAGTTTGTGGATGATATAATAAGAGAAAGGATGGGAAAAAATCAAGTTTTTGTGATCATCCTCTCTTAGACCTAAGATGCTCCTGAGATCTGAAACAAAAATAGTTCCATAGGAAAAAATATAAATTGTAAAATGCATCCATATACTGTGTGGTTCAGGGAAAGAAAAAAGTGCTTTTGTAAAAAGTGAAGCACAAGGACAGTGGGTGAAAGTATAGCAAACAGCAGAGTAATAAGTTACCACCTGGGGAAGAAAATGTCACTTCAAATAAGAAGTAGGAAAACTCCTGAGATGTTTGAAAAGAGTTTCATATTCATTCCAATTAAAAGTACAGACAGGTCAAAGCCAAATATCTAGAGTTTTCAGAGAGAATCACATACAGGTAAATATCACCACTGAAGGGACAATGCAAGTCAAAAGACACAGATTTTAGAAGTGTTGCATTTTTGAGTGTGTACTTTTGTTTTATCTTTATCATAAACTGTTAGTTGTTCAGTTGTGTCCAACTCTTTTTGACACTATGGACTATAGCTTGCCAGGCTCCTCTGTCCCTAGTATTCTCCAGGCAAGAATACTGGGGTGGGTAGCCGCTTCCTTCTCCAGGGGATCTTCCTGATCCAGGGATTGAACCTGGATCTCCTGCACTGCAAGCAGATTCTTTACTGTCTGAGCTACCAGGGAAGCCCTTGATACCAAATGTAGTCAGATAAAATCTTAGAGTGTTTGATATGGGCATGGGGAAAGAGTGATGTTTTTTCTTATGATAAGCGAGTGATTCATGGCCCATAGATAATAATTCAGAAATGAAAGCTAGCTATAACTAGAAATATGATTAAATTGTATAAAATTTCCAGCTCTATACAGAGTAGATATTATCTTAATCAAAGGATGTGATCAATAAACAAAATTTCAAATTTAGAAGTAGCACATCTGCAGATGTAACCACATACTCTAAATTAAGTCGGACACCTCTTAGCAACTGAACAACAGCAAACCTAATTCTTTAGAGAGTTATAAACTTTTAAGGATTTCGACATGAAATGGTAAAAATACATTATACATATTAGAAGAACAAGTCAAAAATATAAAATCAGTTTGTACTAATACTTCAAAAAACAGGTTTCTTTTCTTAAAAAGGAGAAAGCTGAGGCCATATTTTTGCTTGTCATTTATATCCTTTCTTTGCTTGCTCTCCAGTCCAAGACTGTTTTTCATACCAGCTTCATCCTCATCACTATGGTTAGAATGGTATTAAATGTTTGTCAGTTTTTCATTTATGGATTTTTCACCATATTTTTATTTATTTATTTATTTATTTTTAATTTTCTTTACCTTATTGTGTTGGTTTTGCTATACAATTACATGAAACCGCCATGGGTTTACATATGCTCCCCCTACAGAAACCCCCTCCCTCCTCCCTCCCGATTCCCTCCCCCTGGGAAATCTCGGTTCACCAGCCCCGAGCATCAGCCCTGGGCTGGTGATTGATTTCACATATGATGATTAACATGTTTCAATGCCATTCTCCCATAACATCCCACCCTTGCCCTCTTCCACAGAGTCCACGAGACTGTTCTATACATCTGCGTTCCTTTTGCTGTCTCGCATGCAGGGTTCTCCTTACCATCTTTCTAAATTCCATATATATGTGTTAGTATACTGTATTGTTGTTTTTCCTTCTGGCTTACTTCACTCTGGATAATAGGCTCCAGTTCCGTCCACCTGAGTAGAACTGCTTCAAATGAATTTTTTTTTAATGCTGAGTAATATTCCATTGTGTATATGTACCACATCTTTCTTATCCATTCGTCAGTTGATGGGCATCTAGGTTGCTTCCATGTCCTGGCTATTGTAAACAATGCGGCAATGAACATTGGGGTACACGTGTCTCTTTCAGTTCTGGTTTCCTCAGTGTGTATGCCCAGCAGTGGGATTGCTGGGTCATATGGCAGGTCTATTTGCAGCTTTTTAAGGAATCTCCACACTGTTCTCCATAGTCGCTGTACTAGTTTGCATTCCCACCAACAGTGTAAGAGGGTTCCCTTTTCTCTACATCCTCTCCAGCATTTATTGCTTGAAGATTTTTGGATTGCAGCTATTCTGACTGGTGTAAAGTGATACCTCATTGTGGTTTTGATTTGCATTTCTCTGATAATGAGTGATGTTGAGCATCTTTTCATGTGTTTGTTAGGCATTTTTATGTCTTCTTTGGAGAAATGTCTGTTAAGTTCTTTGGCCCACTTTTTGATTGGGTCGTTTATTTTTCTAGAATGGAGCTGCAGGAGTTGCTTGTATATTTTTGAGATTAATTGTTTGTCCGTTGCTTCATTGGCTATTATTTTCTCCCATTCTGAAGGCTGTCTTTTCACCTTGCTTATAGTTTCCTTTGTTGTGCAGAAGCTTTTAATTTTAATTATGTCCCATTTGTTTATTCATGCTTTTATTTCCAATATTCTGGGAGGTGGGTCATAGAGGATCCTGCTTTGGTTTATGTCAGAGAGTGTTTTGCCTATATTATCCTCTAGGAGTTTTATAGTTTCTGGTCTTATGATTAGATCTTTGATCCATTTTGAGTTTTATTTTTTGTGTATGGTGTTAGAAAGTGTTCTAGTTTCATTCTTTTACAAGTGGCATATTTTTAATTTTGAAAGAAAAATCATACACAGTCCTATTACAGTAACATTTTTAAAATCCATGTTTGTTTTACTTTTTTATTTTTATTCTTTGTTCATAAGCTTATATAGTCTGACCCAACAATAATTATAGCATAGTGTTTTTTTAAGGGTGTCCTGCCTACAGCCTTGGACCTGATTGCTAGACTAAATATTGTGTGTGGGATCTTCACACTCAACCCCTGAGGAGCAGATCTGAATTCCACTGGCTGCCACTTGTACTTTACAAATAGCCTCCGTCTCCTTTCCTTTTCTAGTTTAAAGGAAGCTTGCTGTTGTCCTTTTCTCTCTGACTTTATGATAAAACCTTTTATATGTCATCACCCTGGACTGTGTCCTGCTTCCTCAATGTTCCTCCATAGACTGTTGCTGCCATTTGTGGGGTTGGGGGGGCGGCGCCCTCCCTTGGGTGCAGTGTGAAATGATCATGGTTTTCACCCACTACACATGAGTAGGGCTTCCCCTTTCCTGTGACAAGTAAAAATGCACTACATACACATTCCAAAATTCTGGTTAGAAAGTAGCACCAACCCACATCCCTCTGAGAACTGCTAAGACACGTCACTCACTGTGTGAGCTAAAGCTTCAGAACCAAATAACCACAAATGTAGCGTGATCCTTGAAATGTGGCAAAGAGCTAGCCATCCAAAGTGTCTCCTCAGCAGGCTTCCACAATTCCTGGAATCCCCACCATTGAGCATTGCCTCAGCTAGGTGTATATAATGATGTTGTTGTTGTTCAGTCGCTGAGTCATGTCCAAATCTTTGCAACCCCATGGTCTATAGCACAGTAGGCTCCTCTGTCCTTCACCATCTCCCAGAGCTTGCTCAAACTCGTGTCCATTGAGTCAGTGATGCCATCCAACTATCTCATCCTCTGCCATCCCCCTTTCCTCCTGCCTTCAGTCTTTCCCAGCATCAGGGTCTTTTCCAATGAGCCAGCTCTTCACATCAGGTGGCCAAAGTATTGGAGCTTCAGCTTCAGCATCTGTTCTTCCAATGAATATAATGATGAAAAAACCTAAAATGTGTATAGCTCTTACAACATTCCAGACTCTGTTCTAAGCACTATTCATGTGTAGTAATTTAATGAACTCTGTAAGATACTATTATTATGCTTCTTCCCATTTAACTGATGAGAAAACTGAGGAACAGAGAAGTTAGGCAAAGGGTAACTAGTAGAATCAGCGGTTCAGCTGGTTAGAGGTAGGGCCAGTATTTGGACCAAGGCTGTCCAGGCCCAGAGTTCACTCATGCATGTTTTTGGCCATGGGCTTCCCAGGTGGTGCTAGTTAAAGAACCCACCTGCCAATGCAGGAGACATAAGAGATGTGCGTTTGAGCCCTGGGTCAAGAAGGTTTCCTGGAGGAGGGCATGGCAACCCACTCCAGTATTCTTGCCTGGAGAGTCCCATGGACAGAGGAGCCTGGTGGTCTATAGTCCATGGGGTCTCAAAGAGTCGGACATGAGTGAAACAATTTAGTGTGCACCCACTGTGACACTTTGTACAATACAAAGTCAAGGTCACAAACTCAAGTGGCCACTGCTCAGAGAGCTGTACATTATCTTGGAAGAAAGTAAAGCCCAGCAGTGTGCTAATTTTTAGGTATTCTATATGGTGAAAGTGAAAGTTGCTCAGTCATGTCTAACTTTCTTCCACTTCATGGACTATACAGCCCATGGAATTCTCCAGGCCAGAATGCTGGAGTGGGTAGCTAGTCTCTTCTTCAGGAGACCTTCCCAACCCAGGAATTGAACCCAGTTCTCCCACATTGCAGGCAGATTCTTTACCAGCCGAGCCACAAGGGAAGCCCATACTATATGGATAGCCCATCAAATATAAAATTAATACAAGGCACATATGTGGTTACATACCTTGAAGCTGCTCAGACCTACCTTCCCATCCTAGTCTACCACCACAAATTGTGTAACCATGAACTTAGCATTGTGAGCAGCATGAAGTAAACTTTCAATACATACTATGGTTAGTGTTATCATCTTTATTATGAAACATCTTTATTAGTAGTAGAAAAGTAGCATTTTTCCACAATGCTTCTCAATCTGGTTGTCCTTTAAAATCAACGGGAAAGGTTTAAAAAATGACTTAGACTTTGGGATTTCCCAGCATCCCTCAATGAGAGGAAAAGTCAAGACACTTTTAAAACAGTCCCAGAGGAGAGATGCCTCAGGGCTTATTGAGAGAAGCCCTGGGTTTCTATTTAAAGGATAGCTCTGAACTGAACCCAGAAAAACCATTTCTTGAATAACTTTGGGACTTTCTTTGAAGCTACACACCAAAGTCACGGACTTCTGGAGTTTTGAATAGTGATGAGAAATAGACTCCAGGGGCGGTGGGGGAGCAAGCATAGTGGATGCGTTTCCTCAGTGTCTATAGAGTACAGAACTTACAGAGACAAAACTGAGGAGTGAGCAGAATAGAATAACTCCCCAGGGACCTGAAAAGAGATAGGGACGGGGACCTAAGAAAAGAGAAGTCGCTAATCCCAAGAGAACATGAGCCACTGTCTTCTCCTGGATTGATGGTTATGATGCGATCTGGATGCCTGGGCATAATTATTTAAAACCAAACCTCTCTCATGCTTTTCATATTTATAATCATGATATCACTGCCATTTCATTTTTATTGATTGATTTTTGTGACAGATAATTTTAAATTCTTCTTTGATGTAGATGTTCATATACACTTTAATATTTATTTATTTAGTTGGCTGCACTAGGTTTTAGTTTTGGGATGCAGGATCTTCACTGTGGTGCACAGGCTTTTCTAGTTGTGATTCAGGGGCTCAATAGCTGTGACATGTGGGTTTAGTGGCCCAATGGCATGTGGAATATTAGTTCCCCAACCAGGGATCGAACTCACATCCCCCTGCAATGGAAGCACCGAATCTTAACCACTGGACTGATGATGTTAATAATTGTTCGAAATATCCTCCACAACTGTTCCTCCTCTCATACCTGATGCTGCATCAACACTCAGTCACTTGCCATCACTTGCATGTACCACACTGCTTATGACCTCCATGTTCTCTCCCATTTCCTCCTCCCTTTTTCTGGCTACCTCTTACTCACCCACTAAGATGCCTTTTCAGCTGGCACTTTCTCTAAGAGTGCCCCAGGTTAGGGGATGTATTCGTCTCATATAGACATAATTTTGGTGCATGACTCTGTCACTGGACTTTGCCCATTCTATATCAACTGTCCATGTATCTCTGCCACCCCAGACAGAACTATAAGCTGCTTGAAATCCAAACTTTACATGTGTATCCACTAGAACAGAGGCAGTTTCACGGCAGCATTTGGTAAATGTCCATTGATTTGATAACTGATGGAATAAAAAAGAATGAAAATGTTTGGGGTAGCTTTACTATAGTTTATCTAGAAATCCATAGAAATAACCAAAGCTGTGGGACCTCCAGTCATAGGCAACCAGGCCCAGCCATTGCTTGGGCATCAATGCCCTGGCACAGGGACTGCATGTTAGTGTGGACTGGCCTTTACTGGGCTGTGGACTTAGTGATAACAGCCCCTCCCATCCATCCAGGATAAATAAATCCTGTGCAGAACACTGTCATTGGACTCACCAAATTATATATTAATTAACTATTTCTGTGGACCCAACATGGACTGATGGACCCTGCCAGGCAGAGCCATTGGGTCAGCGTCAGCAGGAGACAGGGTCAGCTCTCAGATGTATTTTCCTAAAATCCATTCCTAAGAGGAATCTTTCTGAATGTATCACATACATTCATCTGTTGATAAACACTTAAGTTGCTTCCATTTGCTATCATAAATAGTGCTGCTGTGAACATTGGGGTGCATGTATCTTTCCAAATTAGAGGGTTTTTTTTTCCCAGTTATATTCTAAGGAGAGGGTTGGCTTGGTGATATGGTAGTTCCATTTTTAGTTTTTTTTTTTTTTTTTTAAAGGAACCATCCATACTGTTTTCCATAGTGGCTGTACCAATTTACATTCCCACCAAGATTGTAGGAAGGTTCTCATTCTCCACAGTGAGAGGAAATAACCTTTTTATATTACAGATGTCTCAGATCCTGTTTAAAGATCATTCATTCATCAGGCAGATATTTATTGTGTGCCCACTATGTGTATTGTCTGCCAAATTAGACGGTTGGCATTAGGGGTTAAGTTTTACATATTGGAGTCAGCTTTCTAGGGACCTTTGCATTCTACATCAATAAGCTTGAGTCTTATTCAGCAAACGTGTTAAGCCAAGAACACAGTGGACCTATGGGAATCTCACTTTGTGACCTTTTACCGTACAGAGCAGTGGTATAGAAGATGGCTGGAAGGGATGCGAGTGTAGAACTGGAGAGATCAAGAGATGGTAGTATTTATTCAGGGAGAAGAGACTCAAATCTAAACAAGGTGATGGACCTGGGGGAAAGAGAAAAGGGAATGGATTTGAGCATGATTCTGGAGGTCGCCTTGAGAGATTTAATGACAGATCTTATATGGAGTCTGAAAGAAGGTGGTTTAGCTTGAGTGAGCAGGGGATTGATAATGATTTAACTGATTTATGAAATATGGGTTGAGGGCAGGGCTGAGTGATGACAATAAGTCAGTGTTAATTAGGAGGTAGTTGTAGGCTTTTTAACCGAAAATATGCAGTACAAATGAGAGTGTCAGCCTAGGGGTGAGGCCAAGGATGGAGATGAAAGAAAATTTAGGAAATTGTTGAAATATGGTTAAAGCTGGGAGAGAGGATTCAATCACCCAAGATAAGCAGACAAAAGAAAAAAATACTGAGGATGGAATCGACACCAACATTGAAGGGGCAGAATAAAATGAACCAGCAGAGGAGACTGAGAAAGTCATGCAGGCAGAGACTCAACTGAGACTGATAAAAGGATGCTAAGAAAGAAGAGACTTTCAGGAAGGGGAGGTTGACATTGGAGGCAAGAAGAAAGGAAACCTCTGTAACTTAGAATCTGTTGATCTCAAAGATGAAAAGTTGTATAAGGAGTCAGTTCATTGCATGCTGAGCTCAGGGTCATAGGTTTTCCTCCTTTCTTCATCTTATTCCCATCCTCTTCCTCTTCCTCCTTCTTCCTTTAGATTTTTTTTTTCGTGTGTGTGTGTGTGTGTGTGTAAATTCTTTCATCTGAATACTTGGTGCTTCAGCAGATATTATATTAAATATTTGGAGCATCCCCTCATGGTAATTTGAAATATTGCATCAAATTAAGCTTTGATGCTGGTTTCATCTCTGGTAGAGCTCCCCACAAGCTGAGTGAGGTGTCTTGCTCATTTGCATTTGATTTTTGACATGATGTCATTGACCTCCGGCCATGTGAAAAAGTAATACCCTTTGTTACAGCTTCACAAACACACACAGAGGAAAGTGGGAAGGACGTTATTAATCTTCCCATGGCAGTTCTTTGGCTCTTATTGCTACTTGTGATTGTCTTAAGGCTCAGTAAACAGTGACTGGCATTTCACATCCTCTTTCCAAGGAAAGACATCATGGAAGAATGAGCGGGGAGGGGAACCAGTTAAAATAGAGTTGTTCAGTTGCCAAATCCTGTCAGCTCTTTCTGACCCCATGGACTGTAGCATGCCAGGCTTCCCTGTCCTTCACTCTCTCTCAAAGTTTGCTCAAACTCATGTCCATTGAGTTGGTAATGCCATTGAACCATCTCATCCTCTGTCATCCCCTTCTCTCTTGCCCTCTATCTTTCCTAGCATCAGGGTCATTTCCAATGAGTTGGCTCTTCACATTAGGTGGCCAAAAGTATTAGAACTTCAGCTTCAACATCAGTCCTTCCAATGAATACCCAGGACTGCTCTCCTTTAGGATGGACTGGTTTGATCTCCTTGCATCCAAGGGACTCTCAAGAGTCTTCTGCAGCACCACAACTCAAAGCATCAATACTTCAGCACTAAACCTTCTTTACGGTCCAACTCTCACATCCATACATGACTACTGGAAAAACCATAGCTTTGACTAGGTGGATCTTTGTTGGGAAAGTGATGTCTCTGCTTTTTAATACAGTGCCAAGGTTTGCCATAGCTTTTCTTACAAGGAGCAGCTTTTGTTCTTTTAATTTTGTGGCTGCAGTCACCATCCACAATGATTTTGGAGCCCAAGAAAATAAAATCTATCACTGTTTCCATTGTTTCCCCATCTATTTGCCATGGAATGAAGGGACTGAATTCCATGATCTTCATTTTTTGAATGCTGAGTTTTAAGCTAGCTTTCACATTCTCCACTTTCACCGCCATCAAGAGGCTCTTTAGTTCCTCTAAGCTTTCTGCCATAAGCATGGTGTCATCTTCATATCTGAGGTTTTAATATTTCTCCCAGAAATCTTGATTCCAGCTTGTGATTCATGCAGTCTGGCATTTCTCATGATATACTCTGCATATAAGTGAAATAATCAGGGTGATATACAGTATTGACATACTTCTTTCTCAATTTTGAGCCAATCTGTTGTTCCATGTCCAGTTTAGACCTGTTAGATTGTTGCTTGTTGACCTGCATACAAGTTACTCAGGAGGCAGGTAAGGTGATCTTGTATTCCTGTCTCTTTAAGAATTTTCCACAGTTTGTTGTGATCCACACAGCCAAAGGCTTTAGTGTACTCAGTGAAGCAGGAAGTAGATGTTTTTCTGGAATTCCCTTGCTTTTTCTATGATCCAGTGGATGTTGGTAACTTGATCTCTGGTTCCTCTGCCTTTTCTAAATCCAGCTTTTACATCTGGAAATTTGCAGTTCCTGTGCTGTTGAAGCCTAGCTTGAAGGGTTTTGAGCATTACTTTGCTAACATGTGAAATGAGCACAATTGTGCAGTAGTTTGAACATTCTTTGTCAGTGCCCTTCTTTGGGGTTGGAATGATAACTGACCCTTTCCAGTCCTATGGCCACAGGAGAGCTTTCCAAATTTGCTGGCATATTGAGTGCAGCACTTTAATAGCATCATCTTTTAGGATTTTTAGTATAATAAATATAGTCTGCTGCTCTGATGGTCTTTTCCTTGTGTCAGTTTGGCAAGGTATAGTCTGTAGTTATTAAAACACTTATCTTGGTGTTACTGCGGTGGTGTTTTATAGATGTAATTAAAGTTCATAATAAGTTGACTTTAAGTTGGAGAGATTTTCCTGAGTAATCTGGATGAGCCTCATTTGATCAGTTGAAAGCCTTTAGAAACAGAGCTGGGCTTCCCCAAAGAGAAGAAATTCCACTTTTCCCCCTTCCCATCCATGGTTTATAACTTCCCTTTCATGATGGCCTAGTCCTAATGATTTCAGATTTACTGATCTGAACCTCACAATGGTATAAGCCAGTTGCTCGCATGGCATCTCTTAGTATGTTTTCTCCTATTGTTTCTAGTTCTCTAGTTGATACAGTGGCAATTCGCATGACTGTGCTCTTTGAGAGGAAGGCATGATAATGAATACAGGTGACAATGAGGGATCAAGCAATCATATTGTGCATGATTAAGAGAAACTTTTTTCAGAAGATCAGATGGGAAGGAGGGCCATAGGAAGTAGTAAGAATAAGTCCTTTTGCATAAATTTAGGGATATGGGGATGTGTTAGTTCCCTGAAAAACAGAAATCTGAACGTTTGCATGTGCCTCGTAAAGTATAAAGTCGATCCATGGGTCCAAAGGAATGCCCAGCCCATCAATCAGTTCACAACAGTATCATGGGAGAGGCAGTGTATCAGGTCATGGTAGAAAGAAGAAGGGCACAGGAGTCAAACAGATCTGAATAAAAATCATGCCTCAGGGAATCATTGATAGTTGCCCGACCTTGGGAAAGTTATTTAAGCTCACTGAAGCTCACTTTTATTACATTTTAATGAAAATGTCAGATAACAATACCTTTGTCTCAGGGATATTATAAGAATCAAGAGGGAGACTTCCATGGTGGTCCAGTAATTAAGACTCCTTGCTCCAAATGCAGGGACCCTGGTTCGATCCCTGGTCAGGGAACTAGATCTCCCATGCTGCAACTAAAAGATTGCCTCAATGAATATCTTGCATGCCACCACTGACACTCAAAGCAGCCAAGTCAATAAACAAATATTTAAAAAATAAAGATGCATGTGTAGGGCCAGCATAAAACAAACACATGATAAATAGTGGCTGATAGTATAACATTGAGACTGGATTTTCAACACACTATGTATTTTCTGAACTTCTTACTAAGAACCAATCTTGATGAACTAGCATCTTTAGAGGGTAATTGAGCACTCACATATTCCCTACCTACTATGTCACAAGGAAAAATAGTAAATATCCAAAGAAAAGTCATCAGTTCATGTTTCCTAAACTGTGAAAGTGAAAGTGATGTCTTTTAGTCATGTCCGACTCTTTGCAATCCCATGGACTGTAGCCTGCCAGCCTATTATAAATGTCGCCACAGTGAACATTGGGGTACACGTGGCTCTCTCAATTCTGGTTTCCTCGGTGTCTATGCCCAGCAGTGGGATTGCTGGGTCATATGGCAGGACTATTTGCAACTTTTTAAGGAACCTCCACACTGTTTTCCATAGTGGCTCTACTAGTTTGCATTCCCACCAACAGTGTAGGAGAGTTCCCTTTTCTCCACATCCTCTCCAGCATTTATTGCTTGTAGATTTTGGGATTACAGCCATTCTGACTAATCAATCGCCAGCCCAGGATTGATTCTCGGGGCTGGTGCATCGAGATTTCCCGGGCAGGAGGGAGGAGGGAGGGGGGAGGGAGGTGTTTCTGGAGGGGGAGCATATGTAAACCCATAGTGATATCATGGCATTGTATGGCAAAAACAATAAAAGGGAGAAAAAATAAATAAATAAATGTCGCCATAGCCCTAAGAAATTGACTACCTGGCCTATGCACTGGCAATGCATGATTTCCTCTAAACATTACCAAACAGGTGAAATCACAGGTACAGCACAGAGGATTCTACAGGCCAATGGTCAGCTATTGGTTTAGGCTTTGCCCATGTGGTCTTCTTTTTTATCATGCCTAGATTACTTTTTTCCTACCCATTCATGAGTTAGATGTTCTGGAAAGAACTAAATATAAGGACTTCTCTTGCCTTCTCAAACCAACCATTGCATCTGAATTGTCTTTAGAAAGACATCCTGGACTTTTTTCCTTTTTCAATTTCTTGTTCAAGGCAAACATAAATAATGGCCTCCAAGGCTTTAATGGGTCTTCTTATGTGGCACTGTGTTGAAGAATCTGCCTGCCAATACAGGAGACATGGATTTGATCTCTGGATGGGGAAGATCCCCTGGAGGAAGAAATGGCAAACCACTCCAGTATACTTGCCTTGGAAATCCCATGCACAAAGGAGCGTCCTTAGGGTTGCAAAAGAGTCAGACATGACTTAGCAACTAAACAACAACAAGGGATTTAGTTACACTGATATTAGCAATTTCCTGCAGTCTGCATAAAATTTAAAAGCATTGAAAATCATACAACAGAGGAAAAGCAGAGCAGATGTCATGTGTTTGAGGGAAAAGATGGTGGAATAATTCCATCTTGGAGATTATATTATTTGAGTGACTGTAGGAAATAAAATCTAGGCTAATGAGAATTTTCTGAGCATTATTCCCATTTCCTTGATCAGTCAGGAAAAGCATCTACAGTTGGAAGATAAGGGGGTTAAGAATAGAGCCCTGGGTACCACATACTAAACTGCAGGAAAAGAAAGAGAAGTTCCTGGAGTAAGCCAAAAGGAGAGATAAATGAATGTGGTTGTTTTAAAGAAAGTGTAATCAATAATGTCAGTTACTTCTAAGGGAAGAATCCAAAGCACTGGGGACTAAAAACTTTCATTCAGTTTATTCATTAAGAAAGTCATGAATGATTTTAATGAGACCAGTTTAACTGGAGTTGTGACTATAGAACATGCATTGCAATAGCTTTAGTAGGTGAAGAGAAGACAGAAAATTGTAGAAAACGTCCCCAAGAAGTTAAGCCAAGAAGGAAAGAATAAAGATGTGTAAGGGATTTTAGTAGCTCTTAGTGGTCAATGAAGGGCTTCAACAAAAAATATGATGAGTTGCTTCTCTCCAGCAGTGGAGTGTAGTAATTGTTTAGTAAGTATATTGATGGAGTTTGGTACCACTTGGTCTTATACCTGAATTATATGTGACACTTTATAAATATAAATGCCCAAGTCCTACCTCAAATCTATGAACCAGTTTCTCAGGGAAGGAATGAGTCTTCTATAGTCCTGGTTTTCTTCTTGTCTTACCATGTTCTCTATATACGCCCATGCTCTACCATATTTTCTTCTTTGTATCAGAGTTGACATAATAGCTTCAAGATGTTACTTAACTCCATCTGCAGTTTCTTATTGTAGTATGAATGCATATCTTCCAACTCTTGTTCTTTCGTAGTAACTAGTTCAAATGTTCTGACTTGTTACTTTACAAATCTGTAAAAATGTCGGAAGTACAATTTTCAACCAATTTTTGCAATTATGCTTTTTGCAGCTGCCTGTGAATAGCAGAAAATGCTATCAGTAATTTAATTGGTAGCAATTTTGGAGGGAAAGAGCAACGTCTGGTCTGAGGTCTACTTGAAAATCTCTCCCTCCGTTATCAGAAACCCTTTATTCTATTGTTACTTCCCATCTCTCACAATCCATTAACATATTTTGCTATAGCAGCTGTAGTTAAAACTGTTTGCTTGCTGCACTGCAGTTTTTTTGTAACTGTTTCATGACCAACTATATGTGAGCTATGTAAATCTTTAGTAAATATTTTTGAATCAAAAACTGAGGTTACCTTTGAATGACAGATTGAAATTAATAGAGTAAGAGCATCGATACGTAGTCAGAAAAATAGGGACTATACCAGCACAAGGGGTTTCCCTGGTGACTCAGTGGTAAGGAATCCGCCTGCCAATGCAAGAGACACAGGAGACTGGGGTTCGATCCCTGGGTCAGGAAGATCCCCTGGAGAAGGAAATGGCAACCCACTCTGGTATTCTTGTCTGGGAAATCCCATGGATAGAGGAGCCTGGTGGACTAAGTTCATGGGGTAGCAAAAGAGTTGGGCACAACTTAGTGACTAAACAACAACAAATACTTGCAGAGGGAAAGGAAATCTATAATTAAGCACTAGAAATAAATGAGCACAAACTTTAATTAAATACTTTTAAAAAATAGCACTGTGAGAATTACACAGATACATATCTTTAGTGCTGAATTAGCTTTTTTCAGTAAATTCATTTGATCAATAATGCAAGTGTTACAGGAGGTGCCAAAGTAGAGACTAATTACATAGAGAATATATAAAAATATATTTAAAATATATTCTTCTGGGATAAAAAGTGTGCTTTAGATTTTTTTTTTTAATAAATGGAAAAAAAGTCAGCTGAAGCACTCAAAGAGTAGATACTTTTACTATCATTTACTGAGTGATCTTGTACTATGCTAAGCTATTTACCCATGTTGCTTAATATCGCAACAGTTCTACAAACTAAGAGTTCTAACTTGTAGAGAAGAGAATTGAGATTCATAAGAACAAGGTAATTCACCCAAAGCCACACAACTAATACGGTGACCAAAGGGCTGTCTTCCAAGCCTGAGAGCTCTTTGACAATGGAGTCCTAACGCTAGCCCAAGGCTCACTGTGCAGCGCGGTTAAGTCCAGGTTGGACCCATTCATTTGGTCTAAGCAAGGAATTGTCAGTGTAGTAACTGAATGGTGAGCCTGGGGACACCGTTTCTTTGTATCATTTGTGGTTATATGCTTCTATTAAAATCATCATGCCTGTTTAATTAAACCACTTTTAATGTTGTGCTTACTGCTTATAATCTGTAAATATAAAAGGAAAGAAAGAAAACTATAAATACACAAGAAAAATAAGCTGTTTTAAATTAGACTACTGATAATGCTTCTCTTACGTGCCTTCCCAAGGGGCACAAAAATCTGATATAGCCAGCATTTTTATTGTAAAAGTGTAAGTATTAGTTGCTCAGTCGCGTCTGATTTTTTGCAACCCCATGAACTGTAGCCCGCCAGGCTCCTCTAGTTCATGGAATTCTCCAGGCAAGAATACTGGAGTGGATAGGCATTCCCTTCTCTAGGGAATCTTCTCAACCCAGGAATCAATCCCCAGTCTCCTGCATGCAGGCAGATTCTTTACTGTCTAGTAAAGTTCTGCCTGAATGATATTGAAAGTGCTAGATGTCATGCTGGATGTCATGCTTGTCCAGAGCCTCCTTGCTGGGTGAGAGATGGAGAGAGCTCCAGTGGAAGGAGAGTACCGTAGAGAAAGGAATTCCCTAGACCACCATCTTACCCACTGGTTCTGACTGAAACATGTTTAGCATTTTCCAAGCTTGTGTTCATCCAGTCATGCATTTACTCCCACACGCATTTATTCAAGAGATGGCATCACTGACTCAGTGGACATGAGTTTGAGCAAACTCCAGGAGATGGTGAAAGACATTGAAACTTGGCATGCTGCCATCCATGGGGTCCCAAAGAGTCAGACACAGCTTAGTGACTGAAAAACAACAGGATAGAGACAGTGTGAAAAGTGGGTTTCACTGGTCAGGGAATATGGAGAGACTTCTGAAAGGATATTGGAGACCTCCCTTCAGAAAAACAGAGCTAAGATAAGTTGTCCAACTTGATTAGAATAGATTAGATTGACTTTAGCTCCATTTTGGTGGAAGCAGAAGTTTCATTTGCTCTATATTGTTTATGCAATTATTTTCTAAGTGGAAATGCTTTCATTTTGTTCTGGCCTCCTACTTTCCTGGTTCCTCACCGGTGCAGTGATTCCCTGGAATCTTAATAGCTACAGTGGGTATGCTCTGCTTAATGGGTATGAGCTTTAGAGAATAATGTCATTTCTGAACACTTAATGAGTTTCACAATTAAGAAGGCATTGAAGTTCAAGGTCTTTAAAAAAAAGACATTTCCCTAATGATACAGCTGCCAACTAAGGAGTTGATAATCTGAAAAAGAAGTTGTTTTTTCTGCTTTAGGCTAAAATAAATTCGTTCCATCTTACCATTCTAAGTGTTTGAAGTGCTTTTTGACAGCTATTACAAAAAGAAAAAGACTTCCGAAATATGTAATTTAATCATTCTTAGTTATAAAAATGTAGAATTTGAGGGAAAGACAAGAGAATGACAAATTGTAGCAAAGTAAACTACTAAACATAGAGTATCTGTCTCACTTGTAGACTTAAAAGCTAATAATGGAAGACAGGATATATATTCCATTTTCACAATAAAAAACAAATAGTAATTATTGATGCAGAGTTCTGTGGGATATGCGATATACGGGCAGTGATTTCTAGGTATACCCTGAATTTTCCTTTCAAGCTCCTGGCAGAAGTTTTAAAGTCATAGTTGTTGTTTGTTGCCTTGCAGGCAATTTAATTTAGAATAAACTCTGACAATAGGAGTAGAAAATGGTCTCCTAACCGTATAATTTACTTCCAACCCCCTAGTCCCTGCTTGGTTCCAGGCCTGTTTTCAATGGAAACACACTATAGACTATCATCTTATTTCACAGAGACCAGTTCCAGTTAGGAGAGGACCCTCAGTATCCCTGATAAAATATACTGAGAGCCAAATTTGACCTTGATGTTGAAATCCAGGAGCATTGTGCTGTGCAACTGGGGTTTTGATTCCAAGGCCCAGGGATATTTATATTTCTCTGAGTTCCCAGCCCTAGGGAGTTTAGTGTACTGATTTCTACAGACTGCCTTTCTGTCATTGCCAACTTGAGCTTATTAACTACAAAAATCTTAGGATTAGCATCAGTAAGCCTGCTGGTAACTACTGTTGAAGTAGCTGAGTGATTAAGGGGAAGGTGGGTAAGCTACTTTACTTGGTATTCATGAATATGAATCCTCTCTTGGTGCTTCAGTTCAGTTCAATTCAGTCGCTCAGTCGTGTCCGACTCTTTGTGACTCCATGAATAGCAGCACATCAGGCCTCCCTGTCCATCACCAACTCCTGGAGTCTACCAAACCCATGTCCATCGAGTTGGTGATGCCATCCCGCCATCTCATCCTCTGTCATCCCCTTCTCCCCCTGCCCCCAATCCTTCCCAGTATTAGGGTCTTTTCCAATGAGTCAACTCTTCACATGAGGTGGCCAAAGTATTGGAGTTTCAGCTTCAACATCAGTCCTTCCAATGAATACCCAGGACTGCTCTCCTTTAGGATGGACTGGTTGGATCTCCTTGCAGTCCAAGGGACTCTCAAGAGTCTTCTCCAACACCACAGTTCAAAAGCATCAATTCATTGGCGCTCAGCTTTCTTCACAGTCCAACTCTCACATCCACACATGACTACTGGAAAAACCATAGCCTTCACTAGATGGACCTTTGTTGGCAAAGTAGTGTCTCTGCTTTTCAATATGCTATCCAGGTTGATCATAACTTTCCTTCCAAGGAGTAAGAGTCTTTTAATTTCATGGCTGCAATCACGATCTGCAGTGATTTTGGAGCCCAGAAAAATAAAGTCAGCCACTGTTTCCACTGTTTCCCCATCTATTTGCCATGAAGTGATGGGACCAGATGCCATGATCTTAGTTTTCTGACTGTTGAGCTTTAAGCCAATTTTTTCACTCTCCTCTTTTACTTTCATCAAGAGGCTTTTTAGTTCCTCTTCACTTTCTCCCATAAGGGTGGTGTCATCTGCGTATCTGAGGTTATTGATATTTCTGCCAGTAATCTTGATTCTGGCTGGTGCTTCTTCTAGCCCAGCGCTTCTCATGATGTACACTGCATATATGTTAAGTAAGCAAGGTGACAATATACAGCCTTGACGTACTCCTTCTCCTATTGTTCCATGTCCAGTTCTAACTGTTGCTTCCTGACCTGCATACAGGTTTCTCAAGATACAGGTTAGATGGTCTGGTATGCTCATCTCTTTCAGAATTTTCCACAGTTTTTTTGTGATCCACGCAGTCAAAGACTTTGGCATAGTCAGTAAAGCAGAAATAGATGTTTTTCTGGAAGTCTCTTGCTTTTTCAATGATCTAGAGGATGTTGGCAATTTGGTCTCTGGTTTCTCTGCCTTTTCTAAAACCAGCTTGAACATCTGGAAGTTCACAGTTCACGTATTGCTGAAGCCTGGCTTGGAGAATTTGGAGCATTACTTTACTAGCGTGTGAGATGAGTGCAATTGTGCAATAATTCGAGTATTCTTTGGCATTGCCTTTCTTTGGGATAGGAATGAAAACTGACCTTTTGCAGTTCTGTGGCCAATGCTGAGTTTTCCAGATTTGCTGGCATATTGAGTGCAGCACTTTCACAGCATCCTCTTTCAGGATTTGAAATAGCTCAACTGGAATTCCATCACTTCCACTAGCTTTGTTTGAAGTGATGCTTTCTAAGACCCACTTGACTTCCCATTCCAGGATGTCTGTCTCTAAGTGAGTGATCATACCATCATGATTATCTGGATCATGAAGATCTTTTTTGTATAGTTCTGTGTATTCTTGCCATCTCTTCTTAATATCTTCTGCTTCTGTTAGGTCCATACCATTTCTGTCCTTTATTGTGCCCATCTTTGCATGAAATGTTCCCTTGGTATCTCTGATTTTCTTGAAGAGATCTCTAGTGTTTCCCATTCTGTTATTTTCCTCTATTTCTTTGCATTGATCGCTGAGGAAGGCTTTCTTATCTCTCCTTGCTATTCTTTGGAACTCTGTATTCAGATGGGAATATCTTTGTTTTTCTCCTTTGCTTTTCACTTCTCTTCTTTTCACAGCTATTTGTAAGGCCTCTTCAAACAGCCTTTTTGCATTTCTTTTCCATGGGGATGGTCTTAATCCCTGTCTCCTGTACAGTGTCACAAACCTCCGTCCATACTTCTTCAGGCACTCTGTCTATCAGATCTAGTCCCTTAAATCTATTTCTCACTTCCACTGTATAATTGTTAAGGATTTGATTTAGGTCATACCTCTATGATATAGTGGTTTTCCCTACTTTCTTCAAGTCTGAATTTGGCAATAAGGAGTTCATGATCTGAGCCACAGTCAGCTCCTGGTCTTGTTTTTGCTGACTTTATAGAGCTTCTCCATCTTTGGCTGCAAAGAAATATAATCAATCTGATTTCAGTATTGACCATCTGGTGATGTCCATGTGTAGAGTCTTCTCTTGTGTTGTTGGAAGAGGGTGTTTGCTATGACCCGTGCATTCTCTTGGCAAAACTCTATTAGCCTTTGCCCTGCTTCATTCTGTACTCCAAGGCCAAATTTGCCCATTACTCCAGGTGTTTCCTGACTTCCTACTTTTGCATTCCAGTCCCTCATAATGAAAAGGACATCTTTTTTGGGTGTTAGTTCTAAAAGATCTTGTAGGTCTTCATAGAACTGTTCAACTTCAGCCTCTTCAGTGTTACTGGTTGGGGCGTAGGCTTAGATTACCGTAATATTGAATGGTTTGCTCTTGTTGCTTAGTTTCTTTTATTTGGTTTTTAGAACATTTACAGGTTTGTATGTGTGTGTGTGTTGGGGGGCGGGTATAACAGATGTGCACTGATTATGACTGTAGACTACCATCACAAATAAGGAAGGCTAGTAATTATCAAGCCTTTGGGATGAATTGAGAATAATATTTAGCCAGGGTTATTATATGATACCTTGTAAAATAAGGTCCATTGTTGCTTTGTCAAAAAAATAACACAAGATAACATATTTAATTTTATTTGATTTCTCATTGGAGTATAATTATTTTACAATATTCTACTAGTTTCTGCTGTACAACAAAGTGAACCAGCTGTGAGTATACATATCCTCTCTCGCACCCCTCCATTACCCCATCCCATCCATCTAGTACATCACAGAGCACCGAGCTGAGCTCCCTGTGCTATACAGCAGCTTCCTACTAGCTATCTATTTACATATGGTAGTGTATATATGTCATTGCTATGCTCTCAATTCACCCCAGCTTCTCCTTCCCCCACTTTGTCTACAAGTCTGTTCTCTACATCTGTGTCTCAAGTCCTGCATTGCAGACAGTTTCATGTATGAAATAATAAAAAAAATCCTGTGATAAACCATAATGGAAAAGAATATGATATATATATATATATCAGAACCACTTTGCTGTGCAGCAGATATTAACACAGCATTGGAAATCATGTGGTATGACATGTGTAAAGTCACTTCAACCATGTTTTACTCTTTGCTAACCTATGGACTGTAGCCTTCCAGGCTCCTCTGCCCATGTGGATTCTCCAGGCAAGAATACTGGAGTGAGTTTCCATGCCCCCCTCCAGGGGATCTGCTCAACCCAAGGATTGAACCCATGTCTCATGTCTCCTGTGCATTGGCAGGTGGGTTCTTTACCACTAGTGCCACCAAATCAACTATACTTCAATTAAAAAGAAAGTTTTTTGATAAAATAAAAGATAGCAGATTTCAACACTTTTTACTGATCAAGGTAGAATTGGCCTGAAGAATACTTTATTTAGTTTTTTATTTATCTTAACTCCATTGTAAAGATTGGATATAATTGCTTTTCTACTCAGACTTCCTCTTGAAATGTAAGCTTTTCAATTTGATTATGATGACTATCCCGCAACTGCTTGGTCTTCATTTTATTCATGCTTCCAACTCTACTCTCAAACACATGCAGCACCATAATGCTTCAAATTACATGAGTTATGTTAGTCTGTCTAACTACCTGTCCAGCCCTTGCATTCTACCATCTGAAGCTCTGTGCTGCATGTTTCTTGTGATATCAGCAGAAGCATGAGGGACAAAGCAAGTACATTTCAGTCCTCTGCTTGCATCAACCTGGTTCCATCTCATTGGACAAAGCAAATCACATGACTAGGTCCACAGTCATGAGTGTGTCTTAGTCAATTCAGAATGCTGTTAACAAAATACCATAGCATGAATGGCTTAAACAACAAACTCATTTATTTATGTTTATTTCTCTTGGGTCTGGAGCCCAGGAAGCCCAAGATCAAGGCATAAGCATATTCGGTTCTTCATCAGAGCTCTCTTCCTGGCTCGTAGGTAGCATCCTTCTCACTGTGTACTCAGAGGACATTTCCTCCTCACTTGTGCCTGGAAAGAGAGAGCTCCCTCTTCATGGAAAGTCATTAATTACATCATGAGGGTCCCACCTTCATGACCTGAAATTAATTTTATTACATCCCAAAGGCATCACTTCCAGATACCATCATGTTAAAGGTTCGGGGGCCAACATATGAATTTGGGGGAACCCAATCATTCAGTCCATAACAGAGTGGCAAAATATAGTCTACCATTTTAGGGATGAACTGGAAAGTTACATGGCAAAAGTCTTTATGATGAATATAGAATTGGGCCAGTAACTCAGTCTACTAAGTGATGCATGTATTTCCTTTTATTCAACTTCTATTATTATATTATAGGACTTGAAATTGTAGCTAGAAGCAAGGCAGAGCCTCAGAGTTGATGAATCTTACAGCAGAGTGGGGACAACTGACAGGGACCAATCCTAGTACAACTGTGATCATTATTGTGATAGGGCTTTTCTCGTCATATTTTTTTTTCTGGAATGTTCTTCCCACTTAATATCTTTTATTTGCACCCAATAATAATTTTAAGACTGAGTCAAATGTCACCTTCTGTATAAAGTGGATTTCCTCCTGTAATCCTCTTTATTCTATGTTCTCCCACTTTTTATCAATTCTGATTCTCTGCTGAACCCCAGGAAAGGATTCCTTGTTAATATATATTCTGTAGCAGATGTCAGATTATGCCATATGATTGTCCTGAGCACAACTAAGATGGAAGTAGTAGGGTATCTACATGGAGGACTACAGTAATAGGAAAGATCTTTTTCTTTACAGTAATAGGAAAGACTACAGAAAGACCTTCCCTGGCCCATGATGAGACCTTGGTGAAAGTCAGCTGCAAGTGTCACACGTTTTGAAGATAGAAGCTGGAGCTTCTGTTATTTCTGCTGCCTCTCTAGGACAGAATGCCATTGAATGATTCCTAAATCTAACTTTTCAATATTCACGATATCTCAAATTTATTTGAGAGGTGTTACATTTAATGTCCTCAAGCAGAATTAAATTTTATTTATCTTGACTTAATATAAATAGAAGAAAATGATGTTTCATGTATCACTGGGAAGGCAGATAAAGTGGTAAAGGTTATAGCATCGTATCTCCTAGGAAGTTGAAAGTCACTATAAATAGATGCTTTAATCAAAGTCAGTTAGTGGCCAGTGTGGGACTTGTATATTTCTCTTTGTTAACAATTTAGTCAGTATATTTTTAAGGATGTCAGCTGGTCCTCCCACTAATAAAACCTTGAAACTTGAGATCAACAAGGACTGTGAAAGAAAGCAATGTCCTATCTTTGGTCTTTTTGTTACCCTCTCTGTCTTTTTTTTTTTTTTCTTCTTCTTCTTTTTGTGTCCTTGTCATGGCAAGGATTTTTCAGCTCACCAATTAATCTTCCTTTTTATTATGTCTTGTCATGGTTGAAGCATCTTCTAAGAACTGATAACAGGAGGGGGGAACTCATGATTTATTTTAAGAGGAAGATCAGACCTAATGTTTGAAGACTGACACTAACATCAGTGAATGCTTCACGGAAGTGTTTGGATGGGTCTGAATGTGTGTACCACTTGTCTCCAAACAAGGTCACAGAGCCTGGGGATTTCGGAATGCCAGAGAACACTGTCATCCTCAACCCTATATTTTGCATATAAGCCATCTGAGCCCTGGCAAAGGTAATTCCTGGTTCCAGAATCTGGATTTGAACCCAAATATGCTGCTTCTCTAATCCTCTGCTCTTTGAATCGTCTCAGCTCTTTTGGAGGTTTATTTCAGCAATGGATAGCTCTAGATAATGACATTTATCATGCCTTCCTTAACTGAGGACAAATGCTACATGGGTTTAAATCCCAAGAGAAAATGTCAGACCTTATTCAGAAATGTAAGAAATGATAGAAGACAGTTAGATATTACCTCTGTGGCACCTTGATGAGAATGAAAGAGAAGAGTAAAAAAACTGGCTTAAAACTCAACATTAAAAAAAGCTAAGATCATGGCATCTGGTCCTATCATGCTGGGCATGCACGCTCAGTCATTTCAGTGGTGTCTGAATCTTTGTAACCCTAGGGACTACAGCCCGCCAGGCTTCTCTGTCCGTGGGGTTTCCCGGGCAGGAATATTGGAGTGGGTAGCCATGTCCTCCTCCAGGGGATCTTCCTGACACAAGGAGTGAACCAGTGTCTCCTCTGTAGCCTGCACTGCAGGCGGATTCTTTATTGCTAAGCCACCGCAGAAACTCTCTGGTCCCATCACTTCATGGCAAACAGAAAGGGAAAAAGTGGAAGCAGTGACAGCCTATGGGGTCACAAAGAGTTGGACATGAATTCGAGATTTAACAACTGCTGCACCATGAAGCAGCAGGAAGGATGAAAGAGAAAGGCACAGCAATGGGGAGGATTTGGTCAAGGAAATGACCTTGTATTTGAGCCTTGATGAATAGGCTGTGTTTGATGTCAGGGTGGAGGCAGATGAGTTTGGATGGAGTAGGAGAGGGATGTCATCATAGAGAACCAGAGAAGGCAGAAGTCCAAAGACATCAGGAAGGGAATGTCCAGATCAGAGTTCATCCTGGGAGCAGAGAGATGACTCCCAGGCCACTATCAGGGAGGAAGTGGTGTTTGCTGTGCCAAATGGGACTGCTAGACAAAAGCAAAATGCTTCAGCTTTTCAGAAAATCTGAGAGTATATCAATTGTTCTCTTTTTTTTAATATTCTTTACTTTATTGTGTTGGTTTTGCCATACAATGACATGAAACTGCCCTGGGTTTACATATGCTCCCCCTCCAAAACCCCCCTCCCCCCCCCCCCCCACCCCCCCCCCCCCCCCCCTCCCCCCGCCGGGACATCTCAGTGCACCAGCTCCGAGCATCAATCCTGGGCTGGCGATTGATTCCACATACGATATCAGTTGTTCTCTTATGCTGATTTCATGCATATAAACAGATTCTTACACATGTTCCTTTTTCTGGTGTTAGTCACTCAGTCATGTCCAACTCTTTGTGACCCCATGGACTGTATTCTGCCAGGCTCCTCTGTCCATGGAATTCTCCAGGCTAGAATACTGGAGTGGGTTGCCATTCCCTTCTCCAGGGGATCTTCCTAACCCTGGGATTGAACCTGGGTCTCCTGCATTGCAGGCAGATTCTTTACCATCTGAGCCACCAAGGAAACCCTCCTTTTTCTAGTTATTCCATTTATTGTATTTTTTTTCACTGTTTTCCAACTAGACTAAATTGAGAGTTTAGAGAAAGCAAAGATCATTTATGACATAACTGTATTATTCCCAAATTTCCTAGTCTTGTTTTATGAATATAGGATGAAAATGTATTGAATATATGAAAAAAGAGGATACAGTGTAAAAACTCACACCCTGACTTTCTAAGAGTGGCCCTTGGAGCCCCCACCACCTACCCTGACCCCCATTGCCCTACTCAATCCTCTTAAGACTTGTCTCTTCTCTCTTTATACAATTGATCTTCTGGGGACAGAGTAATCTAGGATGCTGCCTGGATTGTGTTCCTTTTGGGCTTTCTCTCCAAGTTTGATAAGTTTCTTTTGCTAAACTTTATTTGCTTTCTCAACTCCCTCCAAGTTACAATGCTTTCTACTAACTTGTATCTTTTCCAGGTCTCCCATTTCTCTTGTTTGTTGCTGATTCTAAACTTCTATTGCTCTTGTAGCTCCCTTTCTTTTTTAATATTTATTTATTTATTTGACCAAAAGGGATCTTAGTTGCAACACATGAACTCATAGTTGCGGCAGGTGGGATCTGGTTCCATGACCAAGGATGGAACCCTGGTCCCTTCTGGAGTCAAACTGTATTCTATGCTTTCCACCCCTGATGGCTGGCCATGATGCAAAATGTGCATTCTTGCTATTGTGTATTCTGTACGATGAGACTAAACCTTGGCAGATACTCTTCCTCTGGTACTCTAAATATTTGTCTTATGATTGCTCACTTAAAAGTTGAAATCAATTTCTGTAGCAGACAGAAGCTGCTGGGTTTACACTTCCTGTATGTAAGTATTCAAATCAGTGCTACTATATATATGCAAAATAAAACCATAAACTTGAGCGACTATCCTTGGTATTTGCTAATGATATCACTATGCTAAGTGATGATGAGTCATATCTGAGAGACAGCATTTTTCTCAATGGATGCATTTTACATACCAATATGTGAAAAGTGAAAGTGTTAGTCGCTCAGTCGTGTCCGACTCTTTGCGACCCCATGAACTATAGCCCACTGGGCTTCTCTGGGATTCTCCAGGTAAGAATACTACAGTGGGTAGCCATTCCCTTCTCCAGGGGATCTTCCCACACTAGGCATCAAACCTGTGTCTCCTGCACTGCACGCAGATTCTTTACCATCAGAACCACCAGGGAAGCCCACATACCAAATAACCTTAGTTGGATATCATGTTTGAGTTAAAGAGGATTTAAATGTCTAGACATGCCATAGATATAGACATAGACATGGCATAGATGGATCCACCTATAGCAACTGCTGCAGTCCCAAAGGTGGCCTCCAGAGGGATATAACCCAGCAGTGAGCATCATCCTTCCCATTGCATCCCACCAAATGATCCCCCGAGATAGTGAGGCAAATCCATATTTTTCTCATATGTTCATAGTCTTCCCTCTCCACTGCCTCATTATACCCAAAGAAGCCTTCCTATAGATATGAAAATATACAGAAAAAAGTCTTATCATTTTTCTCCTTATTTCTACATCCTGTGTCCCATGTATAGTCTTCCTGTCACTGCTAAAAGTCATGAAGAACAGGCTTTATGTCTTTACTACTCCTCACCACCCAACCCAGGCATCTTGCTTCCAGACTCTCCTGGTACTTGATGATTGCCAGAGCCTCTGATGGATCCTTCTTTGCAAAATTCAAATGACCTCTTCTCATTTCTCCTCTTCCCGTAATTTTCTGTTTTATTCTAGCTGACTACCCACTCCTTGGCATGCCCCCTCTCGACTCCTCTGACACTATGTTCTCCCTGTTCATGTCTCACTTTTTCTACTCTCAGTTTCTCCTCTGACTTTTGCTTTCTCCATCTACCTTAAGGAGTAACATTCTTGGTCTTCTCTGTTCTGGGTCCTCCTGAAATTCCATCAGATGCTTCCCCAGCTACCATTTACCACCATCATTTCAAGATGACTTGAAATCTCACACTATCATAACCTGGACTGTGAAGAACAGCTTAAAGAGCATGACCTTTGTACTTGAACAGACCAGGGTTTGATTTCTAGCTCTTAATCGCTGAAGGACCTTGGAGAAGATACTGAAAGTTTTTGTGTAATAATAAAAAGAAGACTATAGAAATGACTTTGTAAAATAACCCTCTACATAAAATGTCTAAAACAGAACTTGACAAATGGTTGTCACTCAATATATAGGAGATATTCAGCATTATTACCTTCTCTTCAGTACCTGTTTCCCTTCTTGTATTCTTATTACTTTTTAATATTTTATTTTATTTATTTTTTACTTTTTAATTTTCTTTTCATTATCGTGTTGGTTTTGCCATACATTGACATGAATCTGCCTTGGGTATACATGTGTTCCCCCTCCAGAACTCCCCTCCCACCTCCCTCCTGATTCCCTCTCTCTGGGTCATCCCGGTGCACCAGCCCTGAGCATCAAACCTGGGCTGGCGATTGATTTCACACATGATAATTTACATGTTTCAATGCCGTTCTCCCATATCATCCCGACCTTGCCCTCTCCCATAGAGTCCAAAAGACTGTTCTAAACATCTGTGTTTCTTTTGCTGCCTCACATACAGGGTTGTCATTACCATCTTTCTAAATTCCGCATATATGTGTTAGCATACTGTATTGTTTTCCCTTCTGGCTTACTTCACTCTGTATAATAGGCTCTAGTTTCATCCACCTGAGTAGAACTGATTCAAATGTATTCTTTTTAATGGTTGAGTAATATTCCATTGTGTATATGTACCACAGCTTTCTTATCTATTCGTCTGTTGATGGACATCTAGGTTGCTTCCATGTCCTGGCTATTGTAAACAATGCCGCGATGAACATTGGGGTACATGTGTCTCTTTCAATTCTGGTTTCCTCAGTGTATATGCCCAGCAGTGGGATTGCTGGGTCATATGGCAGTTCTATTTCCAGTTTTTTAAGGAATCTCCACACTGTTCTCCATAGTGGCTGTACTAGTTTGCAATCCCACCAACAGTGTAAGAGGGTTCCCTTTTCTCCACATCCTCTCCAGCATTTATTGCTTGTAGATTTTTGGATGGCAGCCATTCTGACTGGTGTAAAGTGGTACCTCATAGTGGTTTTGATTTGCATTTCTCTGATAATGAGTGATGTTGAGCATCTTTTCATGTGTTTGTTAGCCATTTTTATGTCTTCTTTGGAGAAATGTCTGTTGAGTTCTTTGGCCCACTTTTTGATTGGGTCGTTTATTTTTCTGGAATTGAGCTGCAGGAGTTGCTTGTTTATTTTTGAGATTAATTGTTTGAAAACATAGACAAAACACTCTCCGACATAAACCAAAGCAGTATCCTCTATGACCCACCTCCCAGAATATTGGCAATAAAAGCAAAAATAAACAAATGGGACCTAATTAAAATTAAAAGCTTCTGCACAACAAAGGAAACTAAAAACAAGGTAAAAAGGCAGCCTTCAGAATGGGAGAAAATAATAGCAAATGAAGCAATGGACAAACGATCTCAAAATTATTCCTATTACTTTTTAAGCAAAATGTCATCACACTATCATCATGTTCTCTACTCCTTTATCCCAGTCCTCAGTTCCAGTCACTGATTGTGTCGTGTTGACTCTATTTCTTTAGTTTCCTTGGACCCTATTGCTAGCTAGCTATGTTTTGGTGCTTACCGTTTGTTTCCTGGATTATTGCCATAACATTCAAAGTGATGTCTCTGCTATCTACTTCCCATTTCTCAAAACTATCCATTATGTTGTCATAAGAGTTTTATGTTCCTTTGTTTTGTTTTCCTGAAACACAGAAACAAATAGGTTAGTCTTCTCAAGACCCTTCAGTAGCTCCTGTTGCCTGTGGTATACTTCCATAATCCCTGAGTGTAGCTGGCATCGTCCTTTACAGTGGTATTCCACAGTCTTTCCCAGATTCTTCTCCCACTAGCTCATGTTTCAACAACACCAGATTCAGTGTCCCCCAAACAGCTGTCTGTGTTAGCGACACTCCTCTTTATTTTTTTCTATTTTTGTTTATGTACATAGCTGTGTAGGATCTTAGTTGCAGCACTGGGGTCTTTCTAGTTGTGGCCCAGGGGCTCAGTAGTTGTGGCGTGTGGGCGTTATTGTTCCTTGGCAGGTAGGACCTTAGTTCCCCCACAAGGGGTCAAACATGAGCCCTCTGCACTGCAAGGCAGATTCTTAACCACTGGGCCCCCAGGGAAGTCGCCCGCTCTTTCTCTTTAGAAACCCTTCTTTCCTGAACAGTTACTTTTAGCCACTTCTTCCTTTAGCTTCCTGTAACACTTGACTATCGGTGCTTCTTCCTTCTATCACAGTTAGTATGCAAGTATTCTTTTTCCCTACAATCTAAGTCCTTTGAGAGGAAACAAGACAAATGTAGTACAGCTGGAAAAAAGAAATTTAAAAATGGCCAAGAAAGGAACACAAGAATAAAGCCAATACGGCAACAAAGGCCCTTGCTATGACTGTGCACAAAACCTAGTCAAGAGTTAGTGTTCGATTCACTCCCTTCACAAATAATTTTGGATGAATCCCTTGTACCCAGCACAAAGTATTGAAAGGCAGCCAATAACGAGACAAATCTGACTCCTACTTAGAAAATATATGTGGGGGAAAAAATATATATGTAGGAATAAGTCATATACTTGAAATGGTCTTAGAAGAGTAAATGCAACAGTTTATTATGAGAAACATTTATCCAAGAGAAATTCCCCACTTGGTGTATCATTGAGGGAAAGAAAGGGTAACACCCTCAACAATGCTTTCATAATTAAAACAGAAGCATTATATGACTGTTAATTACCATGGAAAAGCAATGAATATTCCCTACCCTGTAGTAGGCACCTGCTAAAAGGTTTTTGAAATCAAGTGCTATGACTTCATTTTAACAATCTTTTTGCCAAATATGCCCAGACACACCTCCAGTAGTATCATTGACATCTTAGTCAAAACAGCTGTGTGCATTTATTTGAGATATTAGCACCAAGACACCCTTATTTGCTAGCTCATATGTATTAATTTTCTACTGCTGCTGTAACAAATTATCACAAAATAGTGGTTTGAAATAACCAAATTGATTATGTTAACAGCTCTGTAGGTGTGAAGTCACTTATAGTTCTCACTGGCCTGAAACCTAGGTACCGTAGGACTTGGTTCCTTTATGGAGACTCCAGGGCAGAATTTGCTCCATTGCTTTTTCCAGTTTTTAGAGGCCATCCATATTCCCTGGCTTGTGCCCTCCTCTTTAAAGCCTCATCTCTCTGGCTATCATTGCATAGTCACATCTCCCCTTGATGACATCTGGCAAAGCTCCTCTGCTTTTAGACTGGACACACCTGGATGAGCCAGGCCACTCTTCTCATTTTAACATCTTCAAAGAATTTTTTTGTTATACAAATAATACATCCCAATAATCTGAGGATTAGTGTGAGGACATTTGCTGAGGGGTTTTACTCAGCTTCCATACCATCTTACTGACCTGTGTTTATTTCCAATGGAGATTGTGACTCATCAGCTGTTGGTATAAAGGAGAAAACTGCATGATGTAATTAATTCTGGATGCTTTCCCTATAGCTCAGGTGGTAAAGAATCCATCTGCAATGCAGGAGACCCCAGTTTGATTTCTGGGTCAGAAAGATCCCCTGGAGAGAAGATAGGCTACCCACTCCAACATTCTAGGGCTTCCCTTATGGCTCAGATGGTAAAGAATCTGCCTCTGTGACTTAGGACATACACATTTCTCTCTGTTTTATAAGGTTAGAAATGAAAGATGATGTCTGGTTTGGCCATGTCTGAATCTGCTTCCTTTATAGGGAACACTGGAGGTCCCTCTTCTCCCCCTGACCTCTTTCTAATGCTTTGCATTTCCCTTTCCTACACCTCATGTGGAATTGATAATAGGTTAAAACCATCTCTTCCATTTCTTTGACAGTAGCAAAATGAAGCAATAAAACTATCTACCAACCTAGCAGAGCTCCTGCATAAATGACTGGTGTTTATTGCAAATGTAAAACGTTTTTGATTGTGAACATGCTGCTTGATGTGATCTTCTGAATAAAGATAATTTTACACTGTGTGAATAATTTCCCATTGTTTTCCAAAGTGTGTGAGTGGTTAGAAAAAATATTTCTACAATGTGTTAGTTGGCTTCACTGTACAAAATTGAAACAATCTTGGATAGAGTGGATACAAGCAGATGGATGAGGATTTCTGATTTGAGTCTGGAATGTGAACAAAGTAGAAAACACTGCTTGTGGATTCTGTATTATTTGCTGGGACTTATGGAAAACTAATATAATCAGTGGACTTCCCAGGTGGCGTTAGTGGTAAAGAACCCACCTGCCAATGCAGGAGATATAAGAGACGTGAGTTTGATCCCTGGGTCAGGAAAATCCCCTAGAGGAGGGCATGGCAACCCCCCTCCAGTATTTTTTTTATTATTATTATTGTTTTTGCCATACATTGTCATGATATCACCATGGGTTTACATATGCTTCCCCTCCGGAACCCCCCTCCCTCCTCCCTCCCCCCGGGAAATCTCGCTGCACCAGCCCCGAGCATCAGTCCTGGGCTGGTGATTGATTAGACACATGAAAATTAACATGCTTCAATGCCCTTCTCCCATATCATCCCACCCTTACCCTCATCCACAAAGTCCACGAGTCTATTCTATACATCTGCGTTCCTTTTGTTGTCTCCCATGTTGGGTTCTCGTTACTGTCTTTCTAAATTCCATATATATGTGTTAATATACTGTATTGTTGTTTTTGCTTCTGGCTTACTTCACTCTGGATAATGGGCTCCAGTTTCGTCCATCTGAGTAGAATTGCTTCAAATGAATTTTTTTTAATGCTGAGTAATATTCCATTGTGTATATGTACCACAGCTTTCTTATCCATTCGTCAGTTGATGGGCATCTAGGTTGTTTCCATGTCTTAGCTATTGTAAACAATGCAGCGATGAACATTGGGGTACACGTGGCTCTTTCAATTCTGGTTTCCTCGGTGTATCTGCTGGGCAGTGGGATTGCCGGGTCATATGGCAGGTCTATTTGCAGCTTTTTAAGGAACCTCCACACTGTTTTCCATAGTGGCTGTACTAGTTTGCATTCCCACCAACAGTGTAAGAGGGTTCCCTTTTCTCCACATCCTCTCCTTTTTTTTTTTTTTTTTTTTTTTTGGATGGCAGCCATTCTGACTGGTGTAAAGTGGTACCTCATTGTAGTTTTGATTTGCATTTCTCTGATAATGAGTGATGTTGAGCATCTTTTCATGTGTTTGTTAGCCATTTTTATATCTTCCTTGGAGAAATGTCTGTTAAGTTCTTTGGCCCACTTTTTAATTGGGTTGTTTATTTTTCTAGAATGGAGCTGCAGGAGTTGTTTGTAAATTTTTGAGATTAATTGTTTGTCTGTTGCTTCATTGGCTATTATTTTCTCCCATTCTGAAGGCTGTCTTTTCACCTTGCTTATAGTTTCCTTTGTTGTGCA